>OX577857.1:8724077-9365048 GCA_951213275.1 Idaea straminata | reverse complement strand
ACGACGCGATCCTAGTATAATACGTAGACGTTATTGGATAAAAATGATGGCTTCGATTCAGTATAACGTTAGTGTATTATCCTACCGCAATGCAGTTCAATATACCTCGAACTAACTGTTTGCATAGACTGACCACGCATAAGAACCCTCGATTTCGGTCGAAGCAAAACCACAGTACAAAGCGAAATTGCGTAACTTTAACAGCACATTGCGATAGAAGTTTGGTAAATTGATCATTGTATAGAGGCGGTTTATGACGCGCGAACGGAAAGCGAGTGCGTTTCAAAAAGCCGAGATACAATGATCAATCCAAACGTGATCGTACGACGTTTTTTATCATAGTTGCGAATAAAAGAAAAGACTTGAAAAGAAAAGAAAATAATAATTAACAAAATATTTGTGCTTAGTCTATGTTTACTATTTTTAAGGCAATACTTTTTGTTAATTATACTCCCGAAAGGCCAGGCAAAATACTTTTAACCTATACATCCTCGTCTGACATACACTATTTTTTAGGGTTATTTTTCATTTGTTTTTTCGTCGGGGGTTAAAAACAGAGTACAATGGCAACGAAAAAAAAAATAAGTACAGAAAAAACAAAACTCAATTTTTAATCGTTTTCTAAGACATGTTTGCTAGCTTAAAAACTCTTTGACCTACCTTTTTTATACATCAAAACAGTATAACATATTTCATCTACCTAACATGTAGGTAATTAGCAGTAAGATACCAATTTAACTTATGGGGATAACTTTTTACACACTAGCGGCGTCAAGGTAATGTAAAACGCACGCGTGCGTAACACGTTGGATTATGAGCCTGAAAGAGGTTGAATAAGATCCACTTTATGAGCAACTGTGATAAAAGTCACTTTGGATCCAGCTTACGTCCATAACAACAAACACCGAATTATGGCCAAGTTATTAACAAACAAAGTAAGTAATGTTACCTACCAACTGTTTAAAATTCCAAAAATTTCAAGCACACAAATGTTTTATGAGACACAACTCGTACAAAGAGCACTTTGCTTTTTTTTTTTGCAACCCACAATGCTTTCGTGATGAACATTAACCTGTTCAAAAGCTGAAAGGTTTCGTTTCGTGTATTACGTACTACGAGAGAATAGTTTTGTTCTTCGCAAATGGAAAACACGCCTCACAGTTGCTGCATAGTGCTTTATTTTATTCCGTGTTAATTTGAAATTAAGAGAACTAGTTTATTATTTAATTAGTTTGAAACTATTCGAACATTTGCAGGCAACACATTAACATTGTGGTTCTTCGAGTTACATTTTGTTGACAAAACAACTTATAAAACAAAGAGAAGTGATTGTAATGGAAGTATTCATATTTAATTTTTGCAATGTGGCACTAGGCTTAGAATTTCTTCCTCTTCTTGTATAGTGGTGTGGCTCACCTATTGTTAGAGTTTTCATATCACCTTAGGGCTTAGAACTAAAAACTAAATATTATTACTTTCATTACAGTTATGGAGTTCCGAAAAGTAACGCCTGATTCAATCAATTAAGAGAACTGATTGTTAAATATCAAAGCAGAGAATGGATCGGAAACTCCAAAATAAATGATCAATGAATACTTTGAAACACCTCTAGACGTTTAGCTTAGCTTATATAAGCTGCACCAACTAAACAAGCCCGTATCTAAATATTATTATATCAGTCTATTTCCAGGTTACGCGTTCGTATTCTGGGTATTCATATCAAACGCACAAACCCAAAGGTAAATATTCTAAAATTTAGTTTATGTTGCTTGTAACTTCAGTCTAAATTTCAGTCATTGTACGTATGTAGGTACAGCAGTATACAATGTGTTTCAGTAAGGCGATTTTAATACGAAAGGGGGTTGTTCTAGACGTCGAGGCGAACAATTTTTGTTTGAAAATTCAAACTATTTTTTCGATAATTCTGAGGGAATTTTTTCTTGAAAATCAGCTGTTTCATAAAAAATCTTCGAATGTTCGAATTTTCTAAAGTCGTAGAACAAAAGTAAATAAATAAATATTACATCGCCATCTAGCCCCAAGCTAAGTAACTAGACTTGTGTTATGAATGCTAAACAACGGATATACTACTTATTTACTTTTTTGTAAATATATACTTATGATACATAGAAACAACCAGACCACAGACAAATATCGAAGCAAATTACTTGTCTGAGGCGGGAATCGAACCTGCAACCCTGTGTTTGGCAGTCCGGCATGGTGACCATTGTGCGAACTGGGTCGTCAAGTTGTTCGCCTAGACGTCTAGAACAACCCCATTTCGTATTAAAACCCCTTTGCTGAAACACATTGTATATTTACGTACCTAGTAGTTACACATGTCAGGCTTGTAGTATTTATGTTAAGTATTTTTACCCCTACAGAGGTCGAATTTCCGAAAATCTTAGTGCTCGCTTACGTCCTAAAACGTAGACAGAGAATAAATAGACAAGCTACCAGCGTATACAGTGTGAGACAGCGAATATTCAACATACCTATAAGTATATACTTGTAAAATTGCCACTAAACAGCAATTAACCATCACTGCACAAGTGCACACTAATTAGTACTCCTTTTTAATATCTTATAAAGCACAAGTAACACAAATTATAGTCTAACAGATTAAGAAAACAAAACTTTGATAGACACCAAACGCTTGTTTGCCACCAACGACACTGGTGGCAAACAAAAAAATCGTATACGCAAATAGAGACAAAAACTTATACTTCGTCGTGCTCCCACTTACTCATTTGACAGTATATCCTTCTCACTCTAGTTATTATTGTTATTTTAGCAGCCGGTCTATATTTATTCTCTGTTTACGTCTTAAAAGGAATCCCCATGCGATGTTTCAGACTCGTAGCTCTTGTAGCTTCAGAGATTTATTACGAGTAAGGCCGGTCCTCACAGCACAGTGCCGGCACTGTGACGTACCATCAGTATCAGTGAAAATTACATTGTTTTTTCTATTAATTATGGCTTCACACGGCTTGTGCATTTAGCCAGTGTCAAGTTATATTTTACATCAAATTATGACCCGATTTTTCATAAATCGGGCCTAAAGTTTTTCAAAACAGTCAAAGTCGTCATAGCCCGTCAAGTCAGGGGCTATAGTAAAGCGGTGGCAAGTTTACCATAACCTTAATAGGAGATTTGGAGGCAATGAGAAAACTTCATGTTTGACACTGATTTTTACTTTCACTACACTTGTGCACTTTCACAGAACTAAATTGAATAACATTCCACCAGAATTATACAATTCAACTCGGGTTACAACTAAGTTTCATGAAAATAAAACTGCAGCACGACATGTTGTTAAATCGTTCCCGCCAAAACTCCATTGTTGCATACATTTTGTACTAGGCTATCCGGTCATTGACAGTGACGTTCAGTAATGTCAGTGCTACACCGACGCTCGCCGTGATCCGGCGTGAATTTGTAGCGGACAATATTTTGCCTGACGCGGTCGCAGTGTTTCAAGATGGACGACGAAAAGTTAATTGAATTGGTGCGTGTGTTGCCCGTATTTAACACGTTTTTTTGACGATTGACCTCTAGGTACATTGATTTTCCATAGAACCGCAGTTAAAATATCGGAAACCTTGCGGTCGTTATCTTTGCTTGCTCTCGTTATTTTACATAATATAATTAAAAAAACCGGCCAAGTGCGAGTTGGACTCGTGCACGAAAGTTATGGTAACTCTGGTGAGAGAGTACTAGAAATCACTGCGCGGTGTCGGTACTGACACTGACATGTACGAATAGCACGTCACGGCACGGTACGGTACGGAACTGTCGGTCACGTGCCGTCACTGTGCTGTGCGGATAGACCTTTAATGAGTATTTTTCTCTTTTATTTAGATAAATCATAGAGTAAAAACTCTAACAGATATATTATTGTATATTATGGTACAGGTAATTGGAGAACAAATCGGTATTGTAGCATTTATACATACCTAGCAGTAGCGAGGGCTGAAATTTCAAGGTAAGCCGATAAAACATCACAATATAAAACCTATATCTGCCATGACTATGCCCCTATGTTTTGGTATTTTCATTTTCTAACTATCATAGAAATTAAGATTTAAAAAACAAAAGAATAAAAAACCAAACATAGGAGCATGGTCATGGCAGTTAAAAATTATATGGTGCAAAAATATTTGCTCTAGTGTCATTATCCAGCGACAAACAGTCGATTACGTTTGTATGGAGAGAGCCCCCGGTACCCTTTCCTCTTAAGTATACAAAATATGTTGCCCATGCAGGTAACAAAGTATGAAAACCGTTTTGACAGAAGCAGAAAATCCTTTCAAACATTAATGTAAATTGACGTAAACAACGTTTGTTGTGAACAAATTTACATTTGTTTCAAAATATTGCAAAGTACAAAGTTACAAAAATATTAGTGTACCCATAAATTAACCTAACGCTCCCTGTACAATAATTGCACATGTTTTTTTTTAAACTGTCCAAAAATATATACAAATTGTTGTTTGTAAAGTCGGTTTACGGACGATAATTTTACGTGATAACGTCATAAGAAAACGATAAAAAATTTAGTTTTTCTTTGTTGTTTGTTTATATACATACTACTAAACCTAACGGGAACGGACGCGTCATGGTCATTCTACTATGACGCAAGACGACACACAACGGGAACAAGTTGCATGTCGTCACACAATATTACCGTGACACTTTTTTGTGAATGCAGGTGTTCCATCAATTTATTAGACGTTATCACGTCAAAAATAGCTCGAAGTAGCAAAATAGATAGATAGATAGATGATCTCTTTTGTACCACATTTAACCTTAATCTATACTAATATTATAAAGCTGAAGAGTTTGTTTGTTTGTTTGTTTGTTTGTTTGAACGCGCTAATCTCTAGAACTACTGGTCCGATTTGAATGATTCTTTCAGTGTTAGGTAGTCCATTTATCGAGGAAGGCTATAGGCTATGTTTTTTTTTTAAATTAGGGATCCGTAATAAAATTGCTATTTTGTAACACAAGGTGTAAAATCGAAAACCTATTTTTGCGTGCGCTGCAAAAACTATTGACAATAGAACAAAATGATGTACTACGGGTTTGTAGATCCCATTAAGACCTACAAAATAGTCGGCGAGAACATATATCTAGCTATAATGGTTTAATCACAATAACCGATTTTGGTGTTCAAAATAATTATTAAATCGTCTGAAGAAAAAAACTACGTTAAATATGTATCGTAATATTAAATCTTTATCAAAATTAAGCATTATGTTATCAAGGGTATTTATGTAGAAGTAAAATACTTTTTGTTTCATCTCAATCGGATATTTCGTTTAAAAGTTATCACGTGTGTAAGATGTTAAGAGTTGGTACCTATTAATGAGTTATTATGGGCCATAGAGTTTTTTATCAACATAAAATCCTGTAATAATCTTTTTCGAAATATATTTGTTGATGATTGTAAGTATAAGATCTTTGAGGAGTATCCTATCCTACTAATATTATAAATGTGAAAGTTTGTGTGTGTGTATGTGTGTGTGTGTGTTTGTTACTCCTTCACGCTAAAACTACTGAACCAATTGCAATAAAATTCGATATGTAGATAGCTAGAGGCCTGGATTAGCATATAGGCTACTTTTTATCCCGATATTCCCACGGGATCGGGACTTACGCGGGTGAAACCGCGGGGTGCAGCTAGTTCTAACATAAACTCCTATCACAGAAACAATATTAAATCTAACAATATGCCACAAAGTAGGTATAAGGTTATTAAAGGTCATTAAACTTTAACACAGTAGGTTTTTTATACTATGTTTTTAATAATAATACAACTCTCAAACCTAATGATTACAACAGATTCTTGACTTTTTACCCAAAGGCTATCACTATCTAATAACTATTACGATATTATCGACCTTATTCTTGAGTAAGAGAGTTCGATTTCAAACAGTAACGGTTTCATTGTTGATTTTGACTATTTCAACATTTTTATCCCATCTTGTTATTCGTATAAAATCTAAGATTTCCTTAACACAAGTGTACGTGAGGGAATTCTGATGATCTTAGTTGTATTTAAGCTCAAGATAAGGAATGAAAGCAGACTTCGAACATCTCTATCGGCAGATATATTATGGCCTTTACATAGAATCTGATGATTTCTTCGGGACACTGTTATGCCTGAGACATGTTTTAGATGGAGTGGGCTTGCACGGAACCTATGTCATCCTCTCAGCTTAGTCGACCGTGTCCAAAGGAAAGATTAACTTGTCAATACTTTTTTACCGCGGGATTTTATCCATCACCGTAAGAGTCATGTCAATTAGCGCGCTTACATTTTTCGTAAGAAAAATCTGGTACACGACTAACCAGGATTCGAACCCACGACCTTCGGAATGAAAGTCGAAGTATCAACGTAGTCTATAGTCTATAAGGGAAGATCACGGTTATTTTAAAATAAAAATATGTGTGGAGATTAGAACATAAAAAAATATCACAAAAATTTAAATTTCAAACATAACGTAGCGTTACATACAAAAAACATTACCTACGTATATTATTTTCCATCTACGGAAAGAGTTTTCTGCCATTTAGAGGCACACCTGAAGATATTATCTTGGGGAATATTTTTTTCAAACATTATGATACCCATAAACAACATGTGCACCCAATCTTATACAGTTCAGCAAGAAGGAAATTTTGACGTATATTTCCATTCTACGGTTTTCAACCTGCAAAATTTGACCATTTAGGTCATAACTTTCTACACACATGACGCTTGTCATCTAGTTTAGTTTTTATGTAGAAAGCACTCATCCATCATATAAAATCTAGATTCAACTTGTTATAAGTTCAGTGTACAATAGATTAGAACATAATGTATAATAAATACTGTTAAAAAAAAAACAAGTCAAATGCTCCAATAATGAAACTGCAACTGGTTATTCTTCTTCTCGTATAATGGTGCGGCTCACCTGCAACTAATAAAAAATTATGACTATTTAATTTAGTCATCATCTTCCTACCCTTATCCCAATTTATTTGGTTTTATTTAAATTTTGTAAAGCAAAAAATATATTTAACTCAATTAAATAGTCATAATTTTTTTAGCATTAGATGGCGAGCAGTCGTGAAGCGCGCAACATCTACCCCCTCTACTACATGATGATCACGACCGCTCTGTCAAGAGTGTAACGAAAAAGAAGAAGAGAGAATTTTAACCAGTTGCAGTTTCATTATTGCGGCATTTGACTTGATTATTATTATTTTTTAACAAAGATTCTACAGTCTTTATTATACATTATGTTCTAATCTATTGTACACTGAACATAAAACAAGTTGAAGCTAGATTTTGTATGACGGATGAGTGATTTCTACAAAAAAACTATAGTCAGGATTTAACTTAGAATGCGTACGCTGTTACTATAAATCTCGAATCATCGATTCAATGCTAATTTTATTGCTTTAGGTGTGAGGTTTCACTAGATATTGCTTCGTGATTACATTTTTATTTTTCTTTATCACCGCCTCAGCTCCGGCGCGGCGTCACAACCCAATTTTATTACCCTTGATGTGGTCGTATATTTTTGTTAAATTTCCACCCATCTATCAGAGAACAGATCAATCTATTTAACTCTATGATTGTGGAGAATGTTATGTCTTTTGAGAGTTCAACTTTGTGAAAACAAGGGCATGATTGCCTTAGAAATTTGAAGGCGAACATGTGGGCAGTGTACAAGGACATTTAGGGTATGGTTATGTCGAAGATATATCGCTCATCACACAAAGCAAATGTATGAAAATAGCACGCACGTATAAAAGATGCATCAATGAAGTTCATCCTTGTCTTCGTGATTGGTCAAATCAAGATCTTCGCGCCCCGTTTCACTTGCGCTGCACTGCTTGCGATGTGCGATGCATCTTCAGCAGAGTCGTGCCCATAAACATGTTTTTACAAGAAAAAGTTTCTTAAACATTTACATCACCTAATCCTTATCTAATTTGCTAAAATAATGTATTAAACATGATTCATAATCCAGTCAAATAATTCAAACAAATCTAATAACGAAAGACACAATCCTCATTTTAAACGGTCAACACTTATCTTTTTAAATATTTATCTAGAAGAGCCTAGAACAAACGATAGGGCGAGTACACCCTACCAATAAAGTATTTATAGGTCAATAAAAATACAAAGTCGATATTACAGCTGAATGAAAACTGACCTGAAAATACTTGTGAGGATAAATTTCAATCTTTGTAAATTAGCATATCGATACCTACCTTAAAGTAATGAAAAGGGAGTGAAGCGCTGTTTTCGTAAACTTTTTAATGAAATTACGACTGTTACATTTTTATGCGTTATCGATCTTTATTTGTCTGTAGGTAACTAAAGCCCATAAGCTAAGCGTTAAGGGCAACTTTCTTTTACTTTATTACTGTTCTTCGTCTTAAAGGAATATTCTTTTGTTTATAACACCAAGCACAGTCGAATGTTGCTAAATGAATCTATCTTTTTAGGAGCACTTTATTTGTACAACACACAAAAAACGAAAAGCCCATTAAAAAAATTAAATGCTTATTAACAAAAAAATATATTTTGAAGTAGGTGATCTTTCTTCTAGGTAGATGAAAGGGTTGGCCTTAGCGTTAAAATGTCAGTGGAGAGACTTAAAACCATCGTTAAGAACAGTTAAAGTCTATTCCAAGGCCAAAGATAATCTTGGGTTTCACCGGTATTGGAATAGACTATACTTTAGTTTTGTCGTATAAGTCGTTAAAGCACAAAATACTATATTTTTAATATATGAATTGCTGGTTACTAGGTTCTAAGTAAATATATATTATTATATACGTTTTATAAAAAATCGTGCCATTTCTAGAACTTAGTAGTTCCGATCCCAAACTTTTTCTTTTAAAAGAAAAAGCTTTTGTTTCCCCAAATGGAACTTTTTTCCTTGGAAAATTCTTATTAGTTCGGAATAGGGCTATGCTATAAAATAGGTACTTGTAAAAAATTCGGGGACTCAAGGCGCCTTTTAATTTGTTTTAAGATGTGAGATAGGTACTTTCCCAAATAACAAGGGTATACCTACTTTGAAATTTTCCCAAAAGTCGAACCTCGAAAGCCTTTTTTGTTATTCATGTGCAATGTCATTTATTAGTTTTAAGATCTAAGCATACACAGAGACAGACAGACAGCGGGAAGCGACTTTGATTTATACTATGTAGTGAAGGTGATACCTGAAAAATTATGACAATGATTTCTATATAAAAAAAACGTGTGGCACTCGGGGACTGCCGCGGTAAAGCTATTGCTATTGCATCGTGCGAGCTTCGTACAGTCGTACTACGAACACTCGGCCGAGATACATGGTAGGCGGAGTGGTGGGAGGTTCACTACGCTAGATCGAAACACGTTTCCAGGAGTGGGGGGGTGTTAGGTTTTATTTTCGTTACAGAAATTCGGTCGCCGCACTGAAATCCCGCGATAAAAGCTATGCAATAGCTTAAAAATCCTGACATCTGGTAACCCAAACCAGGAATAGTTACAGAACGCGAATCCTAAGTCTATTTAGAAACCAAAGGATAAATAGCTACTTACTTGGATCGATAGCATGTCCTTCATCCACCACGTGCATTGACAGGTGAAGGAACACCATCAATGTTCCATAAATCTGAAACAAATAAAACGACATCATATACTAACTTTTATGGTGTAGAAAAAACAATTGAAGCTTTAAACAAATCGGAGGAAAAAAAAGCCAATCGCGAGATAGCTGATAGATGACATGCTTGAATTCATAATTCATTATGCTTATATGCCATTGAAGATGTAACACGCTTCCTAGAAGAAACCTTTTCAACCGTGACTTGAAGACTCCAAATTGTACACGTCAGACGCAGACAACTGATTCCATTCTCTTGCTGTTAAACATTTATTGCGGGTATCTGGGATTTCCAACATGAATCGATGTCGTATATCATTTTGCCTGGTTGTATGACGAAAGAATAGAGATTACAAAATTAGGTCGTGTAATTCTATGACACACTCCCCAAAATGTATCCGATAGAAGATTAAAAAGCTCGCCATCTTGCTTTTCAGTCTTATCGCCTATTTTATTACCCTACCGCCTATTTGACGACCCAGTTGGCACAATGGTCAACATGCCGGACTGCCAAACCTAGGGTTGCGGGTTCGATTCCCGCCCTCAGACAAGTATTTATGCTTAGATATTTGTCTGTGGTCTGATTGTTTACATGTACCTATTATATGTATATATTTACAAAAGAAAAGTATATCCGTTGTCTAGTACCCATAACACAAGTCTAGTTACTTAGCTTGGGGTTATATGGCAATGTCTTGCAATATTTATTTATTATTTATTAGAAATGAGATCAACATCGACGTGGTATATTCACTCTTAAACTTCGCGTTCATTACTTTTTTTATTTTTAGTTTCGTCCCTTTAGAACTTAGGGGTAATGGAACGAAACACTGAACGGATATACTAAATAAATAAAATAAGAAGGGACAAAATTTCTGTAAAATTACTTGGGAGCAATTTATATGATAACGAATCCTAAAATTTTAGAATAAAGTAGAACACGTCGGTTTTTTTACAATAAAAATATAAAATCGTGTTACTGTCATCTAACGCAGGAACAATTTAAATAATGAAATCATTAAAATTTATTTAAAATTGTGGAGAAAAATCTATAACTTGTAAAGATCAAGAAGAGTACCTATATTGAAAGCAAACTGTTTCAATAAACTGTAAAACTGTTACGAAAGTTGTAAATCAAGTCGCCGAAAACTTTTACTCTATCCATTTAATATTTTATTAACCTGTCCAGTGGAATAGACGGGGGATATTATTACTTTGTAAATTATATTACTTGTACCAGGGATACCTAGTGGATTATTCCCAACCTTCTGTTAGAAATATTAATAAAAAATAATGATTTTCGATCCTAAGATTTTAACTTAAGAGGAAAGGGTACCGGGGTCTCTCTCCATACAAACGTAGTCGACTGTTTTCTCCCTGGATAATGACACTAGAGCAAATATTTTTGTTGCATAAAACTTATATGTAACTGCCATGACTATGCCCCTGTTTCATTTTTTTATATTTTTTTGTTGTTTAAATCTTAATTTCTATGATAATTAGAAAATGAAAAAATCCAAAACATATAGGGCATAGTCATGACAATTATAGGTTTTATGGCCCAAAAATATTTGTGCTAGTGTTATTATCCAGGAAGAAAACAGTCGACTACGTTTGTATGGAGAGAACGCCGGTACCCTTTCACCTTAACCCTTATTGTGTTCCTGACTCAAACTGGAAACAAAAGACTATCGAAAAAAAACAAAGGACGATCGAAATGAAAACAGATAAAAATCTTTTTTTGTTAGACAAGTACAATTAAGATGTTCTCGTTAAGGTAATCAAATATAATTTTTTGTATAAATAAAAAACAAAGATTCTATTTGTTTGAGCTATCTTTCATGCGACTCGCGTATTAGTGTGCTTACAACTTAGTCTATATTATGAAAATCTCACAGAATGGACGACAAAAGACGATCCATAAAGTAGCTATATCTCGCGTTGTTCGCGCTAAGGCGGTCGCACATCATGACGCCGACTAAGTGTACCGGTTTGTCGAGAACTTAAAGCTCAAACAAGAATAGATAGATTGTGGTATTATTCCAGTAATATCTGACCTACAAAACTTGGAGACGAACTTTGACTTCAGTAATATCGTTGGAAATAACATGTTGGTTGCTAATGTTGCTTTTGTCAAAGTTCCGAATTGTTTAGTTGGTTCGAGATTTGTGTCTGAGGGATTTAATATTATTAGTGGTATCGCGTAACTGAGTAGTCTTGTTCCTTGAGGAATTCGTAATATTCGTATAATCACGAATTAACGAAGTTTCGCGCCCATTATAGGCGTAGTTTAATTCTATCCGATATGATTCTATTAATGCATTGATTTATACACATCTTACATCTTTACCAACATCTCAAAATAATGACTTGTACTTGTACTTGAACGGGCTATTTTCCGCAATTAGACCCTTTTTACTTTTTAATTGGGTCTTTTTTGCGTGAGGATGGGGTAGGCTTGCCCAGCATCTACTACCCTCTCAGCCTAGTTGACCATTTCCGTTTTTTTAACTTCTGGAGCCAACTAAGCCGCGGGTTTCATCACGATGTTTTCCTTCTCCGTAAGAGCAATGTCAATTAGCGCACATAAATTTTTCTTAAGAAAAATCCATTGGTATCCGCCGGGATTCGAACCCACGACCTTCAGAATGAAAGTCGAGGTACCTACCACTAAGCCAACACCGCTGTTACATCTTAAAATAATACGTAAACCTTGTATTTGTTTCTCTCACGGATAACTGTGAGAAAAACAAATATACTAAGATAATACTAAGAATTAGGTGTCATAGAGGTCAGAGGTTTTTGCCGATTTTCATTTTCTTCATAATATCTTACCTTTTTACGTATCGGGTATTATTACGGATAGTAGTTCGTTGATTACAGCGCCATAAATGCAGCCTCCTATTTTGAGACGAAATATTTTCTCAACCGAAAACACTGTCATTTCCCAGTCGAAATCCAAATATTCTTGGGCAGAACCGTTCGGAACGGTTTTAAAGCCCGTAGTGTTTGGAGGTTGCTCCCTTTTGTATGTAATGTTCGGCGAACAATTTTCGTAGATATTTCGAAGCGATTAGTCATATGAAACCATTAGACTCACGCAGCTACTGTAGTAGGTAACATTCTCTTCCCGTTTAAAAAACAGGACAGATCATTTGGCTGGAAAGACATAAAAGTTAGGATTTTTGCAAAAAAAAATAAGTAAAGATCAAAAGTTTTATCGGACTATTTGTTCCATAAAAGGCTAATTACGCCTTTGAGACTAACTAAGAAGTATTAAGCTTAGCCGATTTGGATAAAACAAAATAATTAACGTACTCGCGCACTAGACAAAATATATCTATAGCTGAAGAGTTGGTTTGTTTGAACGCGTTAATCTCAGGAACTACTAGTTCGAATTGAAAAATTATTTTAGTGTTGGATAGTCCATTTATTGATTATTGATGTAGCCTATAGCCTATAGGCTACATTTAATTTTGATATTCCCACGGGATCGGGACTTAAGCGGTCTGTACAGCAAAGAAAGCCTTAAAATATAATTTTTCGCTTACTTAATTGAATTCAGGTAAAGCACTTAAATGAATATAAAGCACCTAACATTAAAGAGCGAGCATTAACGCTACGGTTATTGAAAGCTCGAACGAGAATTTACTATCTTAGTTTTACGGGTTAATGTTCCTGAAGACACCGTGTATTTTGTAAAATATGAGGCAGCGAGATTTTTAATGAAAGACTGCACCAGGAATACGTAGATAACATAATGTGTTAGATAGGCTTCTAAAAGTTCCATAAAGTTTTTTTTATTTTTTCATAAGGTTGTTGCAGCAATTTTTGCTGAGGCAAAATCTTTTTGCTGGCACACGGCTCCTTAGATCTTACTTATTTTTTCTACTGTATTTTCTTAATTTTCTGTCTTTTTATCTTGTACTTTTAACCCCAGATGCAAAAACGACGGGGTGTTATAAGTTCGACGTGTCTGTGTGTGTGTGTGTCTGTCTGTGGCATCGTTGCTCCCGAATGGATAAACCGATTTTGTTTTGTTTTTTTTTGTTCTTATGCTCTGTACACCTTTTCTAAAATATTTTGTATTGTGTACTAAAATCGTGTCTAAAATATTTTGTATTCTATTTTTGAAATAAATACAAATCTGACAACTAGCTTTTAGCAAATCTTTTAGTGATGTCCTCGTTGTTTAAAATTGATAAAATTAGAAAGTTTCAACTCAAGCGGCTTTATAGTCCTGAAACTTACAGTTTTTTTTAGGAAGCCTTTATTTTCGTACTGCCGGGGGACAACAGTGGGATCATAGAGTGGTAATGTTGGGCGGGGGAAGGGTAGTTGGCTAAGTTTAACCTCATGGTTTAGCCAGTTTGTGTCAAAGTTTAAAGTCAAATCTATGCTGATATTATAAAGCTGGCTGAAGTGTTTGTTTGTTTGAATGCGCTAATCTCAAGAACTACTACTTCAAATTGAAAAATATTTTTGTATTGGATAGTCCATTTATCGAGGAAGGCTATAGGCTACTTTTTATCCGAGATCGGGAGTTACGCGGGTGAAACTGCGGAGCGCTTCTAGTCTATACTTATATTATAAAGCTGTTTGTTTGAACGCGCTAATCTCAGAAACTCCTGGTTCGAATTGAAAAAATATTTTTGTGTTGGATAGTCCATTTCCCGAGGAAGGCTATAGGCTACTTTTTATTGCGATATTCCCACGGGACGCAAGTGAACCCGCGGAGCGCTGCTAGTCATTAGTAACATAAATAATCTTGATAAAAACTAAAATGATAGCAATTTAACTTTCCAGTGAGCCTTCACTTTTGTTGATTGTATATCGTGTTGTTTTATACGCCTATGCGTACTTAAACCTACATTTTTCTTCAAAATTACCTAAAATAATACCTGTACCATCAACCGCCTTCTACGTCTATAATCCCTGGAGGTTTTAGAGTGTATCCGGACACTACGCCTCGACGCGCTTGGCGGTGGTTCTGTGGCAAGTGGCCAACCAAATGTTAGGGTTAGTAGGTATAGCTTAAGGGGGTACCTACACGGGTAAGTATTACTTTCTTCAAAGAAACGCATTTCCATATATCTTTCTTGAATAATGCCTCTAGACTCTAGAGTATTAATTTTTTTCACAATATCTAAGTTTATTGTAAGAACACTTGCCCCTCTGTTTTCCTTTTTCTTAACAACAGATTATCAAAGTCTTATTATTATTATTATGAGCTTATAAGTCATCAACCAGATGCCGATATCTTTAATAATAATTTGATAATAGTTCTGTAATATTTGTTGTAGTTTTCATAATATGTTTATTTGTTACATACGTTCTATTCAATAATGTACCTTCCTAATGACTCTTTGAGTGTATACTGTAAGTGCAGTGAGTAACTGTATTATAAATAAATAAATAAATTTTAAAAAATGAAAAGGTATGGGTATGTGTGTATTGTATGCCTTTTAGAATGAATAAAATTAATAATATTGGCCTTTCCGTCTAATCTAGACGATTTATACACCGCTAGCAACATTAAGTCATGGTATTCAGGGCGCTGTAGTGTCTGGGACATGTATTACCTAGACGAAGCTTTCTCCAGCACCTTTACCACTCTCACAACTTAGTCGACCGTGTCCAAAGGAAAGAACTCGTCAATATGTCTGGAGCTAAAAACACTACAGGTTTCATCGTGATGTTTACCCAATGTTAAGAGGAAAGGGTACCGGCGGTCTCTCCATACAAACGTAGTCGACTGTTTCCTCCCTTGATAATGACAATAGCACAAATATTTTTGTTGCATAAAACCTATGACCATGCACCTATATCTTGGTTTTTCATTTTCTAATTATTATACAAAGTAAGAGTTAAAAAAACAAAACTATAGATAAAAAATAAGACATAGGGGCATGGTCATGGCAGTTATAAGTTTTATGCAACAAAAATATTTGCTATAGTATCATTAACCAGGAAGGAAACAGTTGACTACGTTTGTATGGAGAGAGCACTGGTACTCTTTCCTCTTAATTAGAGCACATAAATATTTCGTAAAAAAACTTAGATGGGTTTTGAACCCACGACGTTCAGATTGAAAGTCGAAGTATCTACCACTAGGCCAACACCGCTTTTTATATTAATCGGATGGGATTATATCAGTTTAAAAAGCTCATTATTAAAATGCTTCATTATAACTGAATGCAGATCTGAGCTAAATAAACATATTAAATTATTGATTCGGCAAACTCTCTCTGTTCGGTCAAATGATTCTCTGTATTCGATAAACAAATTACGAATAATTTATTGTAAATATTTAACTCTCGAATACTGCGATTTTCATGTCAATATGCGATATTTAAGGTCTGTTTGGTATCGATATTATGCGTGCAGAGGGATTTGATTTGGGGGCTCAAAATGGTTTTAAGCCACAGATATCCTATAATACAAAGTACGCTAGATTTACACCAGTATTGACAAACAGTACTTAAGTTGCTCTTGGATAAGTGAACGCACTCCGCTAAATGCGGCCCTATGATTGGTGAATTTTGTGCTGCTCTCTTCACTCTAGCCAATTAGCGTCTTATTCGCGGCTCTATGCGTTCCCGCGTATAATGCAATATCATAGGGTTGATTGTGAATACGAGTGTCGGTATTATATCATCATATCAGCCACAGGGCGTCCACTGCTGAACATAGGCCTCCCCCAAAGATTTCCGGAGCGATCGTTCGCATGCTCTCTGCGTCCAACGACTTCCCGCGACCTTAATTAAGTCGTCCGTCCATCTAGTCGGAGGCCGTCCCGCGCTACGCTTTCCGGTAAGTGGTCTCTAATGTAAGACTTTTCGGCCCAAACGGCCATCAGTTCTACGAGCCATATGTCCTGCCCATTGCCACTTCAGTTTATATTCTTAATAGTTATAGTTATAGTCGGTATTATATACATAACGTCAACTATATTTTGTGCCTAGCGCCGCGGCGAAAGTTCTGAGAAACTATTATGACATTTTTTTTACTACAAAAGTCGATTGTTGTAATTCCAGGTACATTCACCACCCTTCGTTACTGGCTCTCAACGCCAAAATGGCGAAAATCAAATGGAAGCATTTTATTTATGACAATCGTAAGTCATCGTAGTATACGGAGGTCAGTGTTTTAGCTGATCATTGTCTATCCGTCAGTCATCCATCATCCATCCGTCAGTCAAGAGTTTAGATTGAGCCCTAGAATCCATAGAGCTGTATAGCTTTAAAATAAGCACCAGCCTCAAATCGAGCACCTAATTGCTTTTATATGAAATACCTATAGATTATATGGGGAAATGCTTTTATTGTATGAACAATATCACCCTGCCAATAAAATTTCCCTGAAACGCCTTGTGTCAACTTAACTGTTAATATTAACCCTTTTGTCCCACTAACCCGTATCTATTCATTGCACAATAACTGAAGATAGCTAAACAAACTGTTGGTAATATTGAAGATATTTCCTTTTACCATCAGTACACGAATTCGACAAACGGACGAGCGCTCGATTTTATGCGAAAACCTCAGGACGAAATGCATGACTCGGATCGAGGTTTGAACGTTAGGTACCTACTCAAGTTGGCTATTGAAAATGGTTCACAGCGTTAACGTCGCAATGGTGCGAGTCAACCTATTTGATTGATACTCAAATACTATTTCATGATATTAGGTATGTTTCACACTGAACACTTTTAGCACATTTCAACAATGTTTCTTCTGTTAAAACGTGTAGTAGGGACGTAAAAAGGATGTACTAGAGAATTGATATAGAGAACCGAAGAAATAAAATAAATACTAGAAATAATAGACCACTGCCTTTGTTCACGTCTATCTTTTGCAGCAGGGGACCTCAAATTGATGGAAGTGTTTAGGTATCTGGTATACGTATTGTACATCCCAGATGACTAGGAGGTGACTCAGCAGTAGTTTCTAGACGCGAAGATTTTCTCATATATAAAGATGTTCATAAATTCTCTTGCTCCGCAGCAGTGTTAGCATCGTCAGGTTTCATTTCAGCAACGTGAAGCGGAAGTGTGGAAGTGAAAGCATAAGTCGACTTGACCGCCTTAACCAGGGACCAAAACGTCAAGAATGAAGAATATTTATTAAAAAATCTGTGTACATAACACAGGGTATGAGGCCTGGTTGTTCTCTATCCGGCTTATGTGGTAGAACCGAGCCTTCTGTAGAAACTTCTTAAAGAGTTTTTTTCTTGGTAAAGTCAATGGTTTTGCGGTTTCAAGTGTCAATCCAAGCCAGGTATGTTGTGTTTTCGAGTGCATTAGCACGCCTGCACTCTGAACCGAACCAAGGCTGGACTAAAAACACTACAGTTTTATTAGAGTAACTGTTCAAAACTACTCTTTTATTCAACGTTGTTTCACTTAACTTTAATACTGTAATACAACACAATTTCACTCGCCAAAAATAAAATGCAAATAAAAATGTTCAAAACCTAGTTTGTTTAGATTAAAACACGACTAAATTTTATTCCACACCTGTTCTGAATTTTAAGCGCACTCCGTTCCACACATCCTGAAAGTTTGTTTAGAATGAACTTGTTCTGGTAAAATGGACAAGATAAAAATTTCCGGTTACAAATGTTTCAAAAGAGCCGCGCGCGTTGTATGGGTAACTGTGCAAACGTATTTTGGTTTCTTTCAATATTTCATGCACGTCTTTTCTACACACATTCTTGTTTTTTATATGGGATCCATAAATATTAGGGTAGTGCATTGCAAAATTCAGGAATAATTTTTCTGGTAAAGTTTTTCTGCTATTGTTAGAACAAACACAGATGACAGTTCCTCTGGAATATTTATTGACTAAAAAGGTTTTCAAATAATTCTTAATATGCAGCATGTAGTAGGTATCTATATTTCAATGATCGATTTTATTTTGTTAGATAAATTTTTACTGATATAATTGTAAGTAATTAAGTAGATAATAAATAAAACCCACTATTAAGTAGGTATTCAATAACGAGATAATGTACCTTACCTATCTATTAAATATGTTTCTGTATGAATGTAATATTTCATTACCTACTTATTGACCAATGGTTTCAGCATAAAGAAACCAAAGTGGATTGTATTAGGTACAAACCTTACTGGGTTTATTCTTTGTCTAATTAAAACATATTTTTTTTAGTTTTTTTAATGTCAATAATAAAACAAAAAGGAAGAATCTTTCGTAAGAGTAATACACGGTTCAGCTCATAAGTTTTACCTTAATTTAAAACCTTAGCCAATAGTCGATAGTACTTATTTTATCTACCCGTTGTTTATGAATTGAATAATCACAACATTTTAATTTTTAATTTATTACTAACTAAGTTTTGTATAAATTATAACTAAATGTCTCAAAGTGTTAACACAACACAAAAATATGAGAATCTTGTAGCTAAATTCATCAATAATCTCCGACACTGAAGAAAAGATTAATGTGAAGTGTTTGATCCCAATAAATCATACGAAGATTGGGCATCGGGCACATCGCCTTCGATGTAGAAGGCCCATTAACGAGCCAGTGGAAAAAGATTAGGGCAATATAGATTGTATAATTTAATAGTCAAGCGTAGTAAGTAACATACATATAAGTATAGGTAGTAGTATGAGTAGGATATAATATAAATAACTAGCTTTTGCCCGCGACTTCGTCCGCGATTTGAAGTATGTAGATTGGACCAAGGAATCACGTTGTCCCATACAAACTTTGCCCCCCTTTTTACCCCCTGAGGAGTGGAAAATCCTTTCTTCTCGGATACCTACGTAATACAAAGAACATACCCTCCATGTTTCAGGTTTCTACGATCAGCGGTTTAGGCTGTGCGCTGATCAGTCAGTCAGTCATTCAGGACAAAGAATTTTATATGTATAGATAAATAAATATTACTCATAACACAAGTCCCCATAACACAAGTCTAGTTACTTAGGTTGGGGCTAGATGGCGATGTGTGGAATGTCATGTAATAATGGAGACGGCATAGTGTTTTCTTAGTTTTTTGTGTCATTATCCAAGGAGGAAACAGTCGACTACGTTTGTATGGAGAGAGCGCCGGTACCCTTACACCAATTAACAATGCTGAACCGATTTGGATAAAATATAGAACGGAGATAACTGAATCACATGAGATGCCATAAGTACCAGTAGCGAAGGATCCATACAACGTAATTCCTGTCGGCTTACTTTTAGGGATTTAGGCATAGGTACATTTTAGGGTGTAGCATAGTAAAGGCGACTTCTTCACACCCACAAAAATTTTTAAAAGCTTTTATTTAACTTGCAGTGTATGTATGTTTTGATGTATGTTTGTTCTGGTCAAATCTTGTTTTGTTGTTTTTGGTATTTTCTCGGCTTATCTTTAAAGAAATATCACCCTTTGCCACTGGTAGGTACCTACTTACGTGCTTTGCGTTATTTCGACGGGATCGAAACATACGTCAAAACAGCTCCGGGGCACAGCTTATTGAATAAAGTTCCCCCAAATCTAATATAAGAGCACGTCATGTAAAGTCATGGTTTTCATCTTCATCCCCTCTATAACTATTTTAACTATTTAAACTTTCATAATCAACGAAACTCTTGGTACCATAAACATTTTTTTTTAACTTTACTTTTTTTTAATCATTAGATATATAAGTATATATTAAGTATTAACTAAGTATTTATTTTTTGTAAATTATATGCATTGTAAAGTATTTTTAAGGTTTTGAATAAACTATTTATTTATTTTTTTATTTATTATATCAATCTAGGTACCTACTATATAAAATTATAACAAATAATACTTATAAATATTGTCCACACAGCGCCAAAGTAAGCAACTAGGCTTGTGTTATGGAAGCCAGACAATGGATAGAATATTTATAATAATTATATACTTTCCTTTAATATTATTCTACCTACTTAATAAGGCAACTGCGGGTAATAAGAGCGACTTAAAGGTCTTTAAAAACCTTGATATCAGTGACTAAATAACAAGAAAATAAACAAATTAATGGTTTTCAGATTGACAGATATTTATATAATGGCTAGAGATCGGAAATTCGGGGGCTAATATACCTAAACTTGATTTAACGAAAGAACAATATACATATGCTTTTCAGTACCCGTACCCAGAACTAGATTATACTAATTTCAATGAGTGAGAGTCTGCTCACAGCTTTAGTACTAAATAGTTTAAAAGGTGGCGCTGGCATATAATTACTTTTTGGTTTTTTGGTAGGTTTTCGTCAATTTGCCGGTTAAACTAAAGTGACAGGTCTATAAAACCATCATTAGACCTGTCCTTTTGTATGGTAGTGAGGCGTGGCCGGTGCTTGAGTGACATAAGCAGGAGCTGCGTGTCACGGAGATGAAGATGTTGCGCTGGATGTGTGGAGTGACGCGAAAGGATCGTGTCAGAAACTCTCGCATCCGGGGCAGCCTTCATGTCCGAGACATTGCAGATAAATTGCAAGAATGCCGCCTACGCTGGTACGGTCACGTCTTGCGAAAACCGGCAAGTTACGTGGGGAACAAATGTCTTGCCATGGCACCTCCGCCGGGTCGTGGCAGACTGGGTAGACCCTAGAAGTGCTGGCTTGACGTCGTAAAGGGTGATATGCGTGCAAATGGCCTCACAAACTAGGATGCTGAAGATCGTGCGAAGTGGAGGCGTAAAAGCAGGAAAGCGGACCCCGGGCTCCCGAGAGGGATGCAACCGGGAACATCGCTCGGATGATGAGGTTTTCGTCAATTTAACAGGCGACGAATGACGCTATCACAAACAATGCGCGGGAACAGGATCATAATTCCCGGTAGTGCCATTTACCTACTAGTTGTCTCACCTACAATCAAGTATTTTTAACTACTTACCAGTATTCTTGAAGTAAATTCAAATACGTGTCACAAAATAAGTAACTGACCTGTTTTTTTTTAAGTAGTTTTTCCTATTTTTATGAAGTATATAGTTTTTAATTAAGGCGGCTCGTGGCCCTTATTATTCGCAGGTACGGTCGGCTGCATAATTGCAGACCCACCGTAGAGCTCCAAAACGGCTGTAATAAGAATGTTTTCAACACTAGCAAGATTCTAGACACCTGCTTTAGTTGAAGTTTGAAGTCTTCTAACTCGTCAATTTATCAAACAAAAATTATTAGAATTATTAGAAAATTATTAGACTCTACCGGGGGCTGCAATTATGCAGCCGACTGTATCTTGTAACATACGGAAACACCCAAACCAAAAACAAACATCTGTAGGTACACACCTAAACATTTGTTTGAGGTGGGAATTGAACCCCCTTTTGCGTCTCAGACCGGTGTTCACCCACCGCACCATATAGGTCGTTGTTAGAAATTCCGTTTCAAAATATTTCAACACCAAAAAAACAGCAACAAAGAAAAAACTTCAATAAATCTTATTTATTACCACAATACAGATTACAAGAAATAAGATTTATTTTAGCTAAAGTTTTTTATTATAGCAATTTATATTATGGTAAAAGCAAAGTATATTTTTAAATATTAATTTAAAAAGTAGACGTAAATGAGAGCACTCATTAGCTTAAATTTTCAATTTACCTAATAGGTGCCTACTAACTAAAAAGCAATTAATTCTATGGTTGACCAATTAAAAGCGTGGTGACTATGTAGCCCCCTCGTGCTCCGGAAGTACGCAAAGCCTTGTTTTCAGAAGATTGTCACTAATGCAGTCATTACTTACTTCCTGTATACGATAAAGCATTAAGTAGGTTACCGCTTTCAGTTCACTGATTTAAGCAACACTGAGCACTTTAAAATTTAACTCGAAAATTAACGTAAAGCACTTTTTAAAATTAAATAAAGTTAAATTAATATAATCACTATTGTAGCTTTCGTAGCGTACGAGTATCTGCTACGGTTCGTAGTAATTCTACGTCGTAGTCGACCGCTCTCTCGTAGCGACCGCGTATGACTGAAAGGAAAGTCTTTCGTTTCACTCCGTAGAACTTGAACTTTGAAAAATTGAAGGGTTGTTTTTTGTAAAATCATTTCCTTTAGAATTAAGTAATGAATGTATGGTACTTTAATGTTTTTGAACTAATAGTAAATGTTAATAAGTAGGCTGACAAAGCTTGATAGGGCCTATTCATTCAGTTTCGAACACTAACGAGTTTTCATTGAAAGCTGAAGCGTACTGGATTAGAAATTTTGAATCAGATACTGACTTCCGCTCAGCCCGAACAAAACTACATCTTGTTTTTTTTTCTATTAATTATGGCTTTGCACGGCTTGTGCATTTAGCCAGTGTCAAGTTATATTTTGCATCGAATTATGACCCGATTGATAACAAAAACACCTTTGATGTTTTGAAATTGTCAATAATTCATTCGTGTAGACAATTTGTAAATTTTGATGTAACAAATTAGTTGCGCCCCGCAGTTTCACCCGTGTTACTCCTCTCCTGACTATAACAAAAATAAAAAATAAAGGATTAACGAAATCTGTCCAGCCGTTCACGCATGATGCTATTACATAGGAAAATAGGAATTATTTTTTATAGTCAAAACTAGCTGTTCCGGCGGTTGTTTTACTTATATAAAAAAGATAGGAAAAAAGCTAAAAAAAATAGATGTTGTTCGATTCTTGGGGCTAACAAATATACCTACACAAAAAAACATACAAATCTGTTCAGCCGTTTAGGTGGAGACTAGCTTTAGCCCGCGACTTCGTCCGCGTAGGATTGAATTTTTCAAAATCCTTATCAGATTCCTACGTCATACAAAGAACACACCCTCCTAGTTTCAGGTCTCTACGATCAGCGGTTTAGGTTGTGCGTTGATCCGTCAGTAAGTCAGTCATTCAGGACAAAGCATTTTATCTGTATAGATTGGCAACTAGCAACTAGCACCGCGTCACGAGAATTTTATACTTGAGATAGATAAAAATCTTCTATACTAAAATTATAAAGCTGAAGAGTTTGTTTGTTAGAACGCGCTAATCTCAGGAACTATACTGGTTTGAATTAAAAAAAAGACGGGTTGCACTCCGGGAGTGCCGGCAGAAGTGAAAACTTGATTATTAACGTTGAGCATGTTTGATATTTTGGAATGGTTAGGGAATAATTTTGCACCAATTGCTTTATCAGTATAAAAGTACTATCATTTATGTGGTAGAATACAATATTCATTTATTGCGCTATCGTACACAAACATGACAATTTATATTACATTAAAAATTTAACACTTTAAAACTATAGCTGTCTACTCTCCATCCGTCTTACGCTTTTTCGATCAGGTCACGTGTCCTGACGCGAGTTTAAGATTTTATACCCATTACAGAAAAAGTGATCAACGCCGCTAAAGAAGTTTTCACTTCAAAAAAAATATTTTTGTGTTGGATAGTCCATTTATTGAGGAAGGCTATAGGCTACTTTTTATTTTGATATTCCCACGGGATCGGGACCTACGTGAAACCGCAGAGCGCAGCTAGTCCTATACAATCCTAACCTATCTAATATTATAAATCCAAAAGTTTGTTTATTTATTTGTTTGTTGTTTCCTCTTCAAGTCTCCACGGTCAAACGACTGAACCGATTTGGATTAAAATTTGCATACTGTTAGTTTAGGGGATGGAGACAAACGACTTTTGATCCCAAAATTCCCACGGGTGAAACCTAGGAACGCAGCTAGTTATATATTAAAATAAATCCCTATTTCCCTTGGTCACGCCCGCCATAACTTTAGAAGGACTTTACCGATTTCATCCATCTTTATTTTTAAGTTTTCTAATATTTTGTAAAAGGTTCTATTAAAAAATTTCGCAGAAAGTTTTGAAGACACGGTTGAAACTATGGGGCGCAGCGAGTTTGGAAGTAAAATAAAGAAAAATGGATTTAGAAGGGGCCTTATCATTTAATTAGCTTCCCAGACTAAAGACACCTGTTTTTTGTCTGACTGTATAAATTGTACCTACTGACTAGAATATATGATATCGGGCCTAAGTTTGACGTACGTGTACCGTCTATTACAGACGTCACCGGAACGGCCTCAACGGAAGACCAGCGCTAGTGGAATGACTAGCATTTCGCTGAGTTGGGGTCCGTTTTGCAACAATTATTAGTAAATAGTTTTTAAGACTTTGTGATTTCTTATTTTGTTGCAAATAAATAATATTCTATTCTATTTATTCTATTCTATATTATTTTCTTCGGGTCGGTTAAGCGAACCTGGACCTAGTAGCGCTCTATCAGGTTATACAGGGTTATTGGTAATTATACTAGCAAGCCGTTGAGGGCTATTTCTTTGCACCTAAAAAAACAACTTTTGTTCTACGACTTTTAGAAATTCGAACATTTTTTTGAAAATTTTGAGGTTTGGTTTACCTGTAAAGCAGCTGTTCCATACACGGAGAGGTCATTAACCTTAAAATTTTACTTATTTTTTTTAGTTATGTCTACTGTTTTTAGTCTAAATGACCTTTGTTTTAAAAAATCAGCTGTTTTTAGAATTGACATAACCTCAAAATTTTCATATTTTTTTTGGAATTTTCAAAAAACGTAGGACAAAAACGGCTTTCTAATACAATTACCAATAACCCTATGATGATATTATTATTATAAATGATGTTGTTGGAAGAACGTCATCATGTTAAAAAGTGTAGGTACGGTCGGCTGCATAATTGCAGACCCACCGTAGAGCTCCAAAACGGCTGTCATAAAAATGTTTTCAATACGAGCAAGATTCTAGGCACCTGCTTTAGTTGATGTTTAAAGTATTCCAACTCAACAATTAAAAAAAAAAATTTAGAATACAAACATGCCTATAATAGTAATTTTTGAACTCTACCGGGGGCTGCAATTATGCAGCCGACTGATATGTGATAATACTTCTTTGCCTAAATCTGATAACAAAGCCAGACTTAAAGAGATGCTTCGCTCGTTCAGTCAATTACATTTTATGAGTCAAAATAAACATGAAAAACATGGTAACGCGAAAATAATTACTAATAATGTTAAAATAGTTCATCAGAGCAAGTACGGCCGGGACTTCCTCCTCGAAAAACAGGTCACGTACCGCGAAGCAGTGAAATGAAAAAATCCCGTCCATTGCGAGTTGAATCGCGCATCGAAGGTTCCGTACATATTGTAAGTAGGTATATTTATAATTAACTATTTTAAACCTTTTTAATTAGCTATTTGTAATGTGCAAATCATGCCCTTTCATTTGATACCCCACTCGATCATATCTACTTACATTCGGTTTTTAATCCTGACTTTTATCCCTCATAACTTTCAAACGGCTGAACCGATTTCGATTTCAAACATAGCTAAGAACACTCTCGACTAATTCACCTTTCAAACAAAAAAAACTAAATTAAAATCGGTTCATCCGTTCGGGAGCTACGATGCCACAGACAGACACACACACACAGTCACGTCAAACTTATAACACCCCGTCGTTTTTGCGTCAGGGGTTAAAAATTAACGAGGACGCTCATAGCTAAGCGACGCTGATCGGTTACGGTCGTGCGGGTTAAGCGACGCCTGGCGCAGTCATTAATTCGATGGGTGACCAACTAGTAGTGTGGCAAAAAATGTGTTTTCGTGAGCCCCTCCGTGCTTCGGAAGGCACGTTAAGCCGTTGGTCCCGGTTGCTACCTCTAGTAGCAGTCGTTAGGTCAAGTTAGAGGCCTTAGGGCGATCTGAAAACTCTAACAATAGGTGAACCGCGAATACGAGAAGAAGAATAAAAATTAACTGGGAACAAATATAGTTTACGGTCTAGTATGACTGAATTTTGAAATGTACATATTCCAGAAAGAACAATTCTTAAAACATACTATTCCCATAATGTCTGAAATCCTAAAAGACTGATTTATGCAATGTCTGCATTTCATAATGACTTATGAATCTGGTATAGTCATAATCCTTTTGACCTTTTGATCCAACAGGCATGATAGTAATACCGTCCTATGGTTACATGGCTCCAAGCTAAGCCCCCTTGCCTTTGCAAATTACCTAGGTATTTTCGAAAAAGTTGTTATATTTCGGAATTTCCTTTGTTTTGGTACGCACAATTTTCCAGAAAAATAGAAAAATTGTTATCTCTTTGATCGTGTTGACTTAGAAACTGGTTATTTTTTTAACTAATAGCGACCATGTAGTATACGATATAAAATTTAAGTTGCCGCCACCCGATTCTGAGAAAAAGGATCTTGACAGACAGGCGGAAAACCGAGTGATCCCAAAATCCACCAATAGATTTTTTTCATCTATAGAAATAGAACATTTCGATTGGTGGATTTTTACATCGCTCACCACTCTGCTCCAGTGGACAGGCAGCTTTAGGGTCCAGTTTTTTCTCTTGAGATACGGAACCCTGGAACAATGAAGGCGACGACGACGAGCCTGCGTATTTATGAAAAAAGAGCTCTATTCTAGTATTGTAGGGGTGCTTAATAAATAATCTATATATATAAAAGAAAGTCGTGTTAGTTACACCATTTATAACTCGGGAACGGCTAAACCGATTTGGCTGAAAATTGGTGGGGAGGTAGCTTACAATCATAAGACGGACATAGGATATTTTTTTCGATATTCCCACGGGATCGGGACTTACGCAGGTGAAACCGCGGGGTACAGCTAGTAATTAATAAGTGTAATGACGTTTTATCCATTTGAATATTTACCAATTTGTGTAAGTTTACCTACTTGGGTACCTTCATAAATGGTGCTGGTTGCTGAAAAAGTTATCCTAATTTAATTAGAAGAAATCCTTGGGTAGGTAAGAGCCTCAACACTAATATTCTCTAACTCAAATAAAATGCAGCTGCTAAGCTTTCAAGTAACTAAGTTTTAGATATACCTATGTAGGTACCAACACAATAAGTAGAGCAGTCATTAATGTCAGTAGGTAAGTTATGTATTTACAAGTAGTGCGGGATCCCTTTAAGAACGACCTTAATCTAGTTGTTTATTGGATGAAAAGTATTTTATATCAAATTAAATAGTACAATAAAATTTCAGTCCAGAATAATTAATTTACTTTTATTTTTTTCGTTTTTAGACTTTTCACTGGTTTGGTCAATAGACTAATTCCGTACTAATGAAATACATAATCTTTATTTTAGCTTAACTTTAATTCATTAACCAGACCAGTGGAAATGACTAGAGATTTATTTCTGGCGTAAAGCGAATCTGCCCTAAAGCGAATAAAGGAGCATTTCAATGAAATGTACGAATGGTAATGTATAATACAGGCAAATGTTCGAAATGTTGTTCGAGTATTTTAAAAACGCCTTTTTTGACGAACCAGTTGGCACAATGGTCACCACGCCAGACTGCCAAACACAGGGTTACGGGTTCGATTCCCGCCTCAGACATGTATGGGCGGGAATCGAACCCAGCCAACCTGTGGAACAACCAGCTAATATCTAAGCTTAAGCTTAGATATTTGTCTGTGGTCTGGTTGTTTCTATGTATTTTGAATATATATTTACAAGTGAAAAATATAAAAATAGTGTATCCATTGTGTAGCACCCATAACACAAGGCTATATTTAGCTTGGAGCTAGATGGCGATGTGTGGAATGTCTTGCAATATTTATTTATTTTATTTTTATTTTCACGATCCATCTGTCTGGCTGCACCTACTTGCTGCCAAGGTCACGAAAGATGCACCACATTATGGCAGGTATCCAAATGAAATCCGAGCATCATCATGCAATAGGAGAGTTGACACACAACTATATAACCTACTCGTAATACTAGATCTATACTTTATATTATAAAGCTGAAGAGTTTGTTTGTTTGAACGCGCTTATCTCAGGAACTACTAATTCGAATTGAAAAATTATTTTTGTGTTGGATAGTCCATTTATCGAGGAAGGCTATAGGCTACTTTTTATCCTGATATTCCCACGGGATCGGGAGTTACGCGGGTGAAACTGCGGAGCGCTGCTAGTTACTAATAAGATTCACGTAGATTTATTAAACTAAGATATATTTAACTAAACTGTTCCTATTTTCAGATATAATGCTAATCTAAAACTCATATAATTTGTGAGTAACAAGTTCTTTAAGCCTAACGTTACATTTTCACATTGTAAAAACAAATCTAGATAACAACAACCAATCAGAATTCAGAAGCGAACGTCACACAACTACGTCACAATTTTCTTACCAGTTGAAGGCTTGAGGTTACAGTCTGTGCAATATTAGTAATTTTATAAACAAACCTTGGTTTATTGAATATTAAATCTAGCAAATGAAAATAGTAATTTTCATAAATCATCATTTAATAGTGCCCTATTGCCATGCTATTATTGAATTTGATATGGAGTACATGTGTAGTAGTAGAGATGTCTTCAGCAGATCAAAATTGGATCGACTTTCTAAATGACTCACCTATGAAAGTTTATGATAAACTCAAGAAGGAGATTGGAGAGAAGAATCTGAAAAAATGTTTAAGTGAATCGAATATGATATGGAATACGATGATTACGAACGTTTCTGACATTTTGACACCGCAGACTAGATCAAAATTTGAATTATGTTTGTTAAAAACTAAATGGAAAATAGCATTACCAAAAGATGGTAATAGCTTAACAAGACGTAACTTAAACAAACGTAAAGATTCGTCAAATAATATAAAGTCTAACTTTGATGCAATGTTCAATTTTAATAGGGAAGTTGCTCCTTCTTTAGCGGATTTTAATGATTGTTTGTTTAAAACTAGAGGAAAACTGAAACCGTATCCAGGCGATTGTTATTGGAAAACTCACGAAAGTCAAAATCATAAGAAGGAAATTGATGCTTGGTTTTCACAAAATATGGGCGATTTATTATACACTTTTGATTTTGTACTTTACGATTCGGTATTTCCACAGCGTGAAGAAAATCAATTTTGGTTTTTAATAGCATACGCGCGAATTTTAGCAATGAATGTTGAAACTCCTTTTGAAATCACAGAAAGTTTAAGTAAAGAAAAACAATACAAATCAAAATATGAACATTATAATCAAAGACTTACGAATATCGAAAAACTGGTAATTTATTTAAATGATTTTGTTCGTTCCATACTTGAGGAAAGAGGGCCAGATAAAAAAAAACCCAACACCATGTTTGTGAATAACCAAAAATAGCAGGTCTAAAATAGTTACTTTCGAAGATGTAATACCAATTGGATATTTGTTTTGTGTGAAATTCTATTATCACGTTTGCGTAGATTTTTTTCAACCCTTACATAGAAAAAAATTGTATGCAAAGCTGAAAGGCGCCCCCTGGCAGATATAAAGCGAATTTTCAACTTTCCATACATACTATGCAGAAGTACTTTTTTCTAAGAAGGTTTAAAAAACTCTACGTAAAAGTAATAAGAAAAAAATCGCGCAGGCAGCGTAGTATCGTTTGCTATCAAATGCGAGTTGTTTGTTTAGTAATAGACTGACGAAAAAAAACACACTACAAATTCATTGAATAAATACAATTAGGTATAAACAATGAGATTCATTACAATATTTTCCATACTATTGCTTTTAAAAACGTCACACTAGACTGAGCGATTTTAAAAACAGCGAGTACAATCGTTTGATATTGCCTATTGTTTAACGTAGAACAAACAAAATTCAAATTAATAATTATGAACTAAATTCTTCAGAATAAGCATGTGTAATCAGAATTTCCAACAAAAACCTACTAAAAGTAATAATTCCAAATTAAATTGAATTCAGCAGTGGCCTTACGAATATTTAATTTTTGTATAAACACCTTGTAACTCAAGATAACACAACTGAGGCACAGTGACAGCCAATCAGAATTTAGGACCGAACATTTACGTCACTGAATGTGCTTGTAGGTACCATATTTGTACGGTCGGCTGCATAATTGCAGACCCACCGTAGAGCTCCAAAACAGCTGTTATAAGAATGTTTTCAACACAAGCAAGATTCTAGACACTTGCTTCAGTTGAAGTTTAAAGTCTTCTAACTCATCAATTAATCAAACAAAAAATATTAGAATGAAAACATTCCAATAATAGAAATTTTCGAACTCTACCGAGGGCTGCAATTATGCAGCCGACTGTACCTACCTACAAGCACATTCAATGCAACATAGTAATTTTAGAAATCCACCTCACATAGGTATCTGGGTTTATCAGCAGTTCCGGTGTTAAACCTAGAAACTGAAAATAGTAATATTTTGAATTCATAATTAGGTGTACAGTGAGTTATTGCCATGCTTCTGTTGACTTTCTTATGCAGTATTTGTGTATTTGTGAAGATATCATTAGCAAATGAAACGTGGATGGCTTTTTTAAATGACTCACCGATGCTAGTTTACGATAAACTGAAGAAGGTAATAGGGGAGGAGAATCTTAAGAAATGTATAAATCAATCGAACATAATATGGAATTCCAAGAATACGGATTCATCAGCAATTGCGACTCCGCAAACGAGCTCCATATTTAAAACATGTTTTTTAAAAACGAAATGGAATGTAGCATTACCAGCTGATTTCAATAACTTAAACCTACGTAAAGATTTGTCAAATGAGCCAGTGCCCAACCTAGCGACGTTTAATTTTAATCGAGAAGTCAATTCATCTCTGAAGGAAAATGATGATTGCTTCTTTAAAGCACGACAAGAAATAAAACCATTTCCAGGTGATTGTTATCCTAAAACTTACGGTGATAGGCAACACGAAATGGAAAATTGGTTTGGACAAGTCCGCGGAGATCTGATGTATACTTTCGATTTTGTACTTTATGATTCGATTTTTCCACAGCGTAAAGAAAATCAATTTTGGTATTTAATAGCATACTTTCGAACTTTAACATTAAATGTTGAAAATCCTTTTGATTTTGTTGAAAATATTAAAAAAGTAAATGAACACAAAAAATTATTTAAAAAGTTAATGAACAGATGCAAGGTCCTGGAAAAATTGCTTGCTTATTTAAATGGTTTTATTCAAAACGAAATTGACAATGAAAATTGAAATTGATAAATAATATTTTACTAATTAACAATCAGTAACATGTTATTAATTTAGCATTACCAATCATAATCATCCATGCACTAATTAAGGTTAGTAATTACAATAAAATAGTATTTTAGTGATTTAAAATAAGAATGTTGAAATATGTAAAATTATCATTATATTTATTCTACTTACCATCATAATTGTTTGTTTTATTTGTGACGTCCAACCAAAGAACCAAAACTTAGGACGTACTAAGTAGGCGACCTACTAGGGTTAATGTTCCATGTCTTCCAAACAAAAAAGGAAACTGGCTCACTCCTCTGTTTGACATGATTGGTCCAAAACACAAAATTAACAACAATTCATCTCGTTATGAAGGTTAATTCTCGTAAGTGAAATTGTTAAATTTACATTACTATATACCTAATTTCGATTTAAAAAAATACCCTCAAAGGATCTTGAGAATACCAAAGCAGACTTTGACGGTATTCTACTTTGAGGTTATTTGAACGTTGTTATTTACGTAAATTGGAATTAAATTGGCGGAGGCAGAATAGTAAAAAATATTCAGAAATTACATGGCCTTAAAGAGGGGGAGGCAAGGGCAAAGTGGGCCGCGGATTTTTGGAAAATCGTAAGTTTAATATTCTGTTTCCTTAAGACTTAATATGATCCATTATGACATTTTGGATGGAATTTTCTTTTTGGTGCATACCTCCGTCTTCCTGCTAATCTGGGATTTCGCTTATCTGTTCTTCTGCTGCAGAGCCTGTTTTCATCCTATAAATTGCAACAAAATGTTAATATATTTATAATCAATCGCCTGAAAAGTTTGTATTCTCACAAATTATTATGTCAAAAGAGTATAGGTACTTAAGTTAAAGTTATACCTTTTTTAGTAATTTAGAAAAAATAAGAAATACAAACCTTGTTTATAATGAATAAGATAATTACATAAAAAAAACAACGAAATCAGACATTAATTAAGGGGAGAAAGGGCTATTTATTTTTGTTTGAGTCGACAGTAATCGGATTGTATGGACCCCTCGCTACAGATAGGTATCAATAGTGCTTCATTACAATCAAATAAATTTGGACAAAATTGGACATAAAATGTCCATGAAACAAAAGGCAAATCCAACAGAGTGCGTGTTTCAATTGACCCCGATCTACCCTAAATCAGGACCATGAATAGTTTTTGTAATAAGGTCGTAGTTTTTTAGGTACCAACATCGCGATTATGAACATTCCTAATGAAGTTATTCGTCATAGCAAACTTTACTACTTACGTAAATAGTTTTTCAGCGCTAGTAGTGCGAGTTTTTCGTGTAGCAAACGCTTCTATGACGTTTGAAAAGTTAAAATGCGCCCCTTGCGGACAAAATGCAAAACTTTAACTTTCCTTATCACTTTGCTTGTTTACGCATACATGATAGGAGAGTTTACTTCACTTGGGGGCCTTCGAGGGCGAAGGCCCCCGTTTATTTGGGGTATTAGAGTCACGAGAATATAGGAAGCTATTTTCTAGATAATGCTACATTTGCGTGCGTGCTACATCTCAGACCACATCGTCACTTACCATCGTGTGAGATAGTACTCAAACGCTGACCTATTTATTGATCATTAAAAAACTGTACAAAACAAACAAAAATGGTTGTCTGTAAAGTCCGTTTACGGACGATAATTTTACGTGATAACGTCATAAGAAAACATTGATGGTAACCATAGCAACATATTACCTCGTCAACAATAACTCACACTTCAGGAACGTGAGTGATGTTGCTATGGTTACCTTGTCAATAAGGAACGTGAGCGATGACGTGACACTTTTTTGAGAGTGCTGCCGGTGTTCATCAATTAATAAGACGTTACGGGGACCGTAGGGCCGGTAGTTTCCTTTCCCAGCGTATTAGCATAACGATCCAGAGGGGTAACGCTGCCAGTTTGCTGGGGACTTTGGGTCGGGGAGACGCCTTGGAGGACGAAGTTTTTTGTTTTTAAATTTTGAATGTTTTGGATTATTATTCTTTTTTGTTTGTGCCTGTGGTGTTTAATGTTTAAACTTTGTTTAAAGTATGACATTTGTAGTTTATTTTTTGTTAATTTCGTGTTTTGTAATTTGATAAATCCTTGTAATTTTTCTTTTTGTGTTCGTTATTGCTAAGACAAGGTTTGTATAAAAGAAAAATAAATAGGCATCATCACGTCAAAAACTTGAATTACGAGTTTTGTACTTTCCATCGAAGCGGTATGAATAAATAAATAAATAAATAAATAATAAATAAATATTGCAGGACATTCCACACATCGCCATCTAGCCCCAAGCTAAATAACTAGACTTGTGTTATGGGTGCTAGACAACGGATATACTACTTATTTACTTTTCTTTTGTAGATATATACTTATAATACATAGAAACAACCAGACCACAGAAAAATATCTAAGCATAAATACTTGTCTGAGGCGGGAATCGAACCCGCAACCCTGTGTTTGGCAGTCCGGCATGGTGACCATTGTACCAACTGGGTCGTATGAATTGATTATGAAAGTTGGAAATAGGGTATTAAAGAAAACAATAATAATAATTTCGAACATGCTTAGTAACATCTATAATTTGTTGTAACAATACAACCAACTAATTGTACAATCGATTAACATTTTACTTTCAAAGCTGTATCAAATCAATAAGCAGTTGTTTTCTAACAACTGCTTATTGATTAACAATTTTTATAATTATATCGAAAAAAATACACGATGAACATTTATTATTTTGTCGAGTCAATCAAAATGGTTAGGACAAAAAAACATACAATTTGTACAACCAATTAGTTTAAACAAATTTGTCACAGCAACATAATAATCACATAGTATCAACGTGATACTCACAAATAAATTAAATTGAACCAACATTTACTTAAAATAAACGTGGTTTTTCTTCGCTCAGCGAATTTATCTCACTATTTAATAAATACTGGAGCCCAACCGCGCTTATTGCGGCGGCTTCGAACCGACGTTGATATCCCAACCCACGCCTCACAATGGGCGGAATTTTGAGCCTGCCTTCATAAAAAGTTTGAAAAATTAGTTTGTTTTTTTCGTGTGTTTTAAGTATGCAGGATTTTTGGGGACATCAAACCATTGCCGGGTCGGCATAAACCGACGCGTTGGCTTGAAGCCGAAGCACTTATCGCGGTAGGGCCCCCCTGAACTCAAAACGCAATAATGTACATAAGGGATAAAGTTGCTTGACCACCGTCACATGGGGGCATGATCATGGCAGTAATAGGTTTAATGCAACAAAAATATTTGCTCTAGTGTCATTATCCAGGGAGAAAACACTACTGTCGACTACGTTTGTATGGAGAAAGCCCCCGGTACCCTTTCCTCTTAAGATATCTTTCTTCAAAGTAATTTTTCACTTTCATTTATTGACGGTGGTCAAGAACTTTTGTCCTCTGACTGTACAATGCGATTTTAATAACATTACAGCTTAGCTTTCACCATTTTGTGTCCTAAAGCGTCTTATTATGATATTGTATATAAGCTTTAATTTAACTTGAAATGTCTGTATGTATGTTGGTCTTTACGTATTGTGTTATTACTATTACGTCTTAAATTCTCTCCTCTGGACATGGTCGACTAAGCTGAGAGGGAAGTAGGTGCTGGGCAAGCCTGCTCCATCCTCACGCAAAAAGGACCCAAATAAAAGAACAGTGTCTAATTACGGAAAAACAGCCCGTATACAAACAAGTACATGAAGGAGTCTTCCAACTTATCTCACCAACGTCTTTCATACCTCGGTGCGTTGCATTTTCTACTGGTACGTATATCGATACATCAGAAAAATATTGAAACATTTCACTATTCTCTCACTAAATACTGTTAACAATATGCATTATCCTTTAAAGTAGTGTTTCGTGTGGACTACGGAACTCATAAAAATAAGATTTTTTTATATCCAAGGATAAAAAATTATAAATATTAAAACATAATTTGTGGATTTGAGCTGATTCTCCTCCTGACAAGTATAACCTTACGCAAAAGGATCCAACCAAAGAGGTCTAGTTGCGAATGAACTTAGTTTCTAACTGAATGTTACAAAATGTCGGCACGCCATACCTAACGCTATTCTAATCGCATTGTACTTTTCAAAATCTAAGTCAATTTTAATAATCTAAAAATGAAAAATTCTATGAATTTTTCCACTGACGCACATAATACAATGTGGCGAAGAATAATAATAAATTAATAATTAAGTATGAGGCAAATAATAAGATCAGAAAATCTCAAATAAATACACGATTTAAAAGTTTTAATACATAATTAAAAATACAGAGGTAAACATTAATATTGACTATTAGGTTCTATATCAATATTAATTCCTTTTCGTTGATTCTTAAGGTGAATTTTGCCTACTTGCCTGCAAAAACAAAATTTTCGTCAGTTTTTACTGTGTAAAAAAATAACCCAATAGGACATCGAGATGGAAGGTTATTTTTAACCGACGACTTTTTTTGTATTCTGTGGATATCTATACCATCATTTCTCAATGACTAAAAGCTTATTAGACTTATTGTAAAACTGTCATATAATAAAAAATGCAATTCACAATAGCTCACGGTTAAACTAATTAAATATTAATTAATTAAATGAAACAGTACATTTAAATTCGGAATAATTGTAAGTCTAATACGGTTTTAGTCGTTAAGAAATTATGTTAAAGATCTGGGTTATTTTTACGAAAAAATAATTAAAATTCTAATTTGGCAAGATGTTCGTATTCACCTTAATGTAATATGCTTGTTTCGGACCACAATGTAAATTGAAGTCAATGCCGCAGTGACTAGAGATTATCTTTTTGTGTTAATACCGTAAAATTGTAAAAGAAAACAAAATTAAAAATTAAAATTGGTACAAAATAGTACGCATCAGATAAATATAATAAAAATAATAAAAAACTTATATTGCGACTTAATATTAAACCAATATTGGTGTAAATAATACGTAGGATGCTGTTTAGATAACAATAGGACTGATCTTGCGCCATTTTGTGACGCCGCACGAGAACTAACTTCTGTCGGGTATCGAACCAAATTCGACGTGAACGAAGTTGGTTGTATTTATAGCTAACGTCACAACATGTAGCTAGGTCAGTCTTATTGTTCTAAAGGCATAAAGAGGGTACGTAGGTATTGCTCTCTTCATACGAATGTATTTCCCTATTTCCGGAAATAATGCGTCTAGTTAGAGCAATAATATTTTTTACTTCATAAAACCTATGTTTGTAAACACATGTCGTCTGGTTTCCCTTTTTTTATTACTGAATGAAATATTATGTCTTTTATTAGTTAGAATAATGGATGCTAATGCCCATTGTGCCCTTATACCTGAACTTTTAAGGACCTGATGGAGGCAAACGCAGTTGCAGTGGCCAACTATTGGGCAGGAAAAAATTTACTGGTCAAACGTCACTGACTTGAAAAAAGAATAATGGAAAACAGAGGTTTTATGAAGAAGAAAAAATTATGGTTCTATTGGCTAGAGACATTTTTCAAGAAGGAAATAGGTGTATACATTTGTATGATGAAAACAATACGCGCGTACCCCGTTAGGTAAAAGAAATACTATATTCCGAGATACTGATAAGGGCATAGTAACTTATCAAACATGTTATACGCGATAATTTTGCGGTTTGTGTATTTTAAATTAAAAAATGCCACAGTAACTACAACGATACTCCAAAACTGTGCCGAGCAAATTTCAGAGAACGAAATAAAAACAAGAGTTTTACAAATAAAGAATAAAAAGTTTTGGTTATGTTAAATTCTATAATAATACATTATGGGTGATTTCAAAGTATAATTATGCTCAATATTTTGATTTTAATTCGTTCCCGCCAAATGAATCCCGGTGCAGCCTAAACATTTTAACTGGATACAGATTCAACTAACCTACATACTACAATGCACAAACACGTTATGAAACTACAAGAGTAATTTGCCCACATTAGGTTTAATTTTAGTGTTTACTGGGCCCTAATTGGCTGGACAACATGAGGACAAAACACCAAGAGAGTAAGGTACATCAACGTGCGCTGGTCGGTCACGTAACGCTGATTAATTGTCACTTGAAATAAAGGTACGGTTTATGATTTTAAACTATGATTATTATCACTATTAAAGTTATTTAAAACGCCATTGCTTATCGCTTTTATATTATGGAGCCCGATATTTCGATGTTGTTATAAACATCATTGTCATTGAGACTGGAGTTTGCGGTTGGATCTTGACAGTTAAAGGCATCGGACAATCATCATTCCAGAAAGGTACAAAACTGAACTTTTCAATTCAATTTTTGTTATGGCGTTCTGTATAGCGTACGCTAAACAATGCTGCCAATGACACGAGTTCAGCCAATAACGGTTTTTGGAGAATGATCAGTTTAACCTGAACTTGTTCTTCCCATTTGTTACTTTGAAGGAACTGTCAAAAGGATCTACTGGTAACAAACTGGTAAAAATATACAGTTTTAAATAACTGTTTTATGAATACGGTTCTATTGACGCGTTAGAAAGAAAGGCAAACTTTAAACAAGTAATGCCTTTTATTCTAAATTGCATTTATTAATGACTAGCTTTTGCCCGCGACTTCGTCCGCGTAGAAGTTGAAAATGGACCAAGGAATCACGTTGTCCCTTACAAACTTTGCCCCCCTTTTTTTCGAAATTAACGAAATTCCACCCTTAGGGATGGAATTTCGGAAAATCCTTTCTTATCCGGTGCCCACGTCACACAAAGAACACACCCTCCAAGTTCCGTTGGTCATTCAGTAGTTCAGGACAAAGCATTTTATATGTATAGATGTCCTCATGTAACCCAGCATTAACACACACGTTACAATTTTCCTACATTTAATATTAGCAGTAAAGTGGTTTAATTATTTATTATGTTATTATTGAACGAATTGAACACTCCGAATTTGTATAATACACGGATTTAGTTACAAAAATCTAACTAATATTATAAATGTAAAAGTTTGTTTGCATATTTATTCACACCTTCACACAAAAACGACTAAATCAATTGGGATTGTAACACTATCCCGATATTCCCACGGCATCTAGACTTATACGGGCAAAACCGCGGGGCGCAGCTAATGGTAAATAATACTACAAAAGAAAAGTAAAACTAAAAAAATACACAAAATATTTGAACATTTGAATATTTTAACTGGTATCGATTGTCTTATTTATTAAATATGTTTACGCGTATTATTAGACTCGCGATCATTTTTATAATAGACAAACTGTAATTCAATTGGGAAAATTTTATATTTATACGGGTTGATTTTTATATTATAAGATACCGAAAAATACTGAAAAGAATCACGTGGTCGATTTTGACATAACCTAAAACTGCATATTGGATTTTTTAACTGAATCGAATAATTTTCCGGCCTTCGAAGTTTTACTATTCTACAAATTTTACGTAAGTAGATAATTTAAAACATATCTTAAAACATTTGCCCTTTGCCTTAAATTATTATTTTGAAAGCAACGCAAAAGTAAAACTGGAGAAAACTACAAAAAATACCTATTTCATTTGATTTGCCATGGTTTATTTCCAGGATTTTATTTTTTCAGCAACACTATTGATTGATAAGTTGTTCTTATTAACAGGTTCGATCCCTGGCTAGGGTAATTTACTTTTTCAAAAATTGTATGCAGTGAGTGGTGATCAAAACTGAGTTATTGACTATTTCCGCTATCCCTTAAAAGGCTTATTTAAAAATTCACCCGTAGATATATAATTTTTGTTTTTAAATTATATATGATTTTTTTGGTTTGTTTTATTGTTTGTGACAGAATCAATCTATCGCATGTTCATTTAGAAAAAAAAGTATACAAAACGTAACCGGTACGTCAAATAAAATTTAAAAAAGTCTAATACTGATTTAGATGTTTTTAGGTACTGGTGTAATGGGTTTTATGTCGAATTTCTCTTCTGGTGCCCAATCCCAGGTGACTGGCATCGAGCTCTCGTAGTGGTAATCATACATTTGGTCTTCAACGTGTTTTGTGATGTCCTTTGGTTCAGGGTATAAGGAGGCGAGACCTGAGAAATTAAAACTTATGGTAAGATAGGAAATGGGTAAAATAATATTGTAGGCATACTTAATGTTTTTTTTTACACCTGCAGCACTTTAACAACGGATAAAGACCTTTTAATCTCAACTTAAAGCAAAACATTATTCCCAAGGGAAATAATGTTGTATAAAACTCCCAAGGGAATATAGTGATTTAAATTTGGAACGTTGAATTCGTGTGAAAACTCTTGGTTTTCATTTTGAAGGTCTCAGCAAATAGGTTTTATTTATAACAAGTCATTTGATTGGTCTACAAAAATTTAGCAGGCTATGATTTATTTTTTTCTTTTTGATTGTTACGTTAGGTCTAGGAAAATAGGTTTTCCCTATAATACCAAATATGTACGCTGACGGTGTGAAAAGTAGAGTATGCACCTCGGGATAAAGCATTTTTTTTTCGTTTTGGACGGCTTAAACCCCTCGCTTTATAACTCCCTCGCTTCCCTCGGGAGGTAACTTAAAACTCTTTCGCGTTACACTCGGAGTTCAACGTGCCATCCGCAACTTAGACATTGCTTTATTCCCTTAGTACATAATCTAATATTTTATGATTTAAATGTCAGCGTTTGACTACTATCTCATCCGATGGTAATTGACGATGCTGTTTAAGTTATGACCTCCCAAATAAGCGGACGTCTACAAGGGAGACGAATATTAGGAAAACTTGCAGTGAAACGATATTTATTCCGACTCGTCGTTCTTTTGTGGCTGCATCGGCCTTACGTGTGCCTACAATATAGCTTTTAACACACTGAATAGTATGATTATACATACATAAATATATATAATTTGAATAAGTTTATCAACTTTTTATAATACCTATATTTATTTACTTATTTACCTACTAACTAATTACATATTTTAGAAAATACTTATGCAATACTTTTTTATTAGAAACATTAATAATGGAATTACGATAAAAAATAATAATATAGCCACTTTATTTACAAAAGAATGAAACAAAATTAGTTATACTATTTGACTAAACTCATTATGAGTTTAACTTTACCAACTAACCAATGACATAATTTCTACAGTAAAAAAGAACAGAAAATAAACCTCTTTTCATTTCATTGGGCCCTCTAGATCCTTGAGGCTTATCAATAGCTCTATATTCACCTGATAAAAATATAAAAATAAATGAACTAAGTATATCAGCCAGCAACAAAAGTTTTCACTATACGAGCTGTCCTGGCAAACGTTATCATACAAAAAAATATATAAAGAAGAAATAAAAGAAAAAAATAATAATAAAAAATTGAATAGTGAATACACAAAAAATTTCATACAAATCGGTTCAGCCGATTAGGTGCAGTTTGGCAACTAACACCGCGACACGGGGATTATATATATTTTAGGGATTATCGTAAAAATTGACACTTTTATGTTGAAACTGCTCTTATATAATTCCATTCGACGAAAAATAAATAAATAAATATTGCGTGACATTCCACGCATCGCCACCTAGCCCCAAGCTAAGTAAATAGACTGGTGTTATGGGTGCTAGACAACGGATATACTACTTATATGCTTTTCTTTTGTAAATACATACTTATAATACATCGAAACAACCAGACCACAGACAAATATCTAAGTATAAATACTTGTCTGAGGCGGGAATCGAACCCGCAACCCTGTGTTTGGCAGTCCAGCATGGTGACCATTGTGCCAACTGGGTCGTCAAACCATTGGAACATTTAAAGAAAATTTCTAGGTTTATGTTTGGTGTAAAATCTGCTATTTCTTGGAGACTAGTTTTTGCCCGCGACTTCGTCCGCGTAGAAGTAGAAAATGGACCAAGGAATCACGTTGTTCCATACAAACTTTGCCCCTCTTTTTTACCCTCTGAGTGGTAGAATTTTGGCACATCCTTTCTTATTTCACATCCTAACTTATTTTTAAGACATTTCTATGTGATCTATGTACAATTGTATTAAGCATTCAAATGAATAAAAAAAATTGACTTTGACTTTATCGGATGCCTACGTCATACAAACAACACATCTTTTAAGTTTCAGGTCTATACGATCAGCGGTTTAGGCTGTGCGTTGATCCGTCAGTCAGGAAAAAGTATTTTAAATGTATAAATAAGTGTTACCTTCGTCATACGCCATTTTGGCAACTTCAACAGCGATAGCCACAGAAACATCTCTCAATTCACCTAAAGGAGGATAGATACGACCGACAGCCAGATCCTCTTCGCTTACGTATTCCGCCAGAGTCTGAAATATACAAGAAATAATTCATTTATTTCAGACTAGCAGCGCTCCGCAGTTTCACCCGCGTAACTCCCGATCCCGTGGGAATATCAGGATAAAAAGTAGCCTATAGCCTTCCTCGATAAATGGACTATCCAACACAAAAATAATTTTTCAATTCGAACCAGTAGTTCCTGAGATTAGCGCGTTCAAACAAACAAACAAACAAACTCTTCAGCTTTATAATATTAGTATAGATAATAAAATTTATACATTAGAATAAAAATAAATAATTCCAAAACACAATTAAAAATCAAAAAATTCAAATTATTGTGAATGTAAAATTTCAAATAAAAAATTTATAATAATAAACAAATCGAAATGTTAAAAGAAAAATGACAATATTAAATGTCAAATAAAATAATAATAAATAGAAGAAATAAAATAAAAAATTAAATATAGGAAGGACCGCTGGCAATACAATGACAATACAATTTAAATAATGAAAAAATACAGGCTCTGCCTCGTGCCCAAGGATATTGTTATGGGTGAGGGCTTTTTCTTTAATAACAAACAATTTGGAGACCGTGTTGAAGTCGCTTGGAACATGACTAAGCGTCGTACACGCTTGCCTATAAGGTCAATGAGAGTGTACAGCGTATACTCCATTCGCGCTTTGAACTTTAAGTAATCTTGACCTTTGTGAGCATGATAAAAAAACCCCATGAGTTCCATGTACCTTTTTCTCATTGGTGGGCGCGTACCGAAGGCACACAGCCTAACTTAGTTTTAAGACAATTCAAAGTCAACACTGTACATGATTATAAATGAAAAAATACCTTGGCAGCAGTCAAAAACATAGTCTCAGGGATATGATGCGTGGCCGTAGCAATTACACCAAGCGCAACTCCTGGGAAGATGTAAGAGTTGTTCCCTTGCCCTGTCACGTACGTTTTCCCATTGTGCTTCACTGGTGGGAATGGGGAACCGGATGCGTATACGCAGCGACCCTGAGGATAAAAGTTACATTGCTATTTAAAGATCTCTCTGTGGTCGGCTCCTCATGACTGAGGATAATGTACATCATTGGATGGTCTGCATTTGGATCGGACGATCTGTCTGCAACGGCTTCTATTCATCGTATCTCTCACAATTTTTTGGAACTTGACGGCTGATGAGTCTATAATCCGATCCGTTTTTCTGGTAAGCGATCGGCCTCGGTAAGTTTCTCCAAGTCTCATCGCCTTTCCGACATTTAAAGATAATATGTTCTATTAAAATCACCTCTTGAGTCACATTTTCTACTACCAACTATATGTGCCTCCCGCTTTTACCCTAACCATGATGTCACACGTAAAATCTGTACGATAATAATTGTAGTTATGATGAACTAGATTATAATTCGGCTGAATCTTAGCACTTGTTCAGACATAGACAAATGCAGTTCGAAATTAAAATTTACTTGGTATTCCTTAGTTTTGCACACTAATCACACTGGTCAAAAGACACTGGTCAAAACTGGTCAATACCAAGTATAATTATCGTCATATTTCAGCCAAATAAAACAAAATCGTTATTAAAATACACATAAACCTTCCCCATAAATCACTCCTTCAATAAGTGAAAACCCTATGAAAATCTGTTCAGTGGTTTTTGAGATTATCGCGTTCAAACAAAGTCGGCTGCATAATTGCAGCTCCCAGTAGAGTTCAAAAATTACTATTATTGGCATGTTTACATTCTAATATTTTTGTTTGATACATTAATGAGTGAGAAGAATTTAAACTTTAACTAAAGCAGGTGTCTAGAATCTTGCTTGTGTTGAAACATTCTTATAACAGCCGTTTTGAAGCTCTACGGTGGGTCTGCAATTATGCAGGCGACCGTACATAGACGTTCTAGACCCTATTGGACTGCAAAATTTGCTACAAACATTTTCAGTAAACTCAGTTATACCGAGTAAAATAATTTAAAGGTTTACTAACCTCAGTATGATCGTAAGCATCTTGTGCCGTACACTCAGCTTTGCTGGTGGGGTTCGAAAGTGCGAATATAACAGGTCTTTCAGTGTTCCTTGCCATTTGTTTCAATATGGCCGTTGTGAACGAGCCTCCAACAGTCGAACAACCTGAAATAATTAAGTAATAAAATGGTTTGTGCCTAGAATGTTTCGGGAGGCCTTTGAAATACAGAAGCATCCCAACAAATTTAATAGAGAGGATGGTTGGAGAGTACCACCGGTTAGGGACCCAGTACTGCATTTAGTTAGGTCTCAAGCCCCGCAAGCAACAGCTGCAATACCTCGGGACACCGTTAGCCAATTCTGCGTTAGATGAAACCTTTTTATTAACGGTACGGTAGTTTGACAGCATTTCACATAATATTATTTGTAAGACGAATGTCATCTCAGTTTGCCTGTGACCATGGGATCTGCAAAGTTCCCGAAACGTCAGGTTTAAACAAAAATAAAAACGCGAATATCACTACATAAAATCACTACAAATTTAAATCACTACATTACGCTTATCACTAAATCCCTGCGCCTTAAACTTAAGTCAATTATTGCATGACTAGCAGCGCTCCGTGGTTTTGCCCGCGCCACTCCTGAACATAAAAAGTATAACACTCCCAATGATCATCATGGCAAGTTTCATCAAAATCGGGCCAATAGTTTCGGTCCTATTCAATGCAAAAAAAAAAGGAAATCTTTTTTCTCTTTATAATATTATATTAGTTTAGATCTTTTTACTAATCCAATTTATTAGATCTTTCCCGATATTTTGTTATAGGCAACAAGATCTCAAAAATTTTAGAACAAAAATTCCTTGTAGTTTCGAAGCTTCTTCATACTTTTTTCGAAACAATCTATCGACAAGGAGTTTTCGTCTTGAAATTATACCAAAATGCCGAAAATGCTACAAATTATACATTGATACCTCTTCCATTAGCAAAAGTACGACAATTAGCGTCAAAACGACTCACCAATAAGACAGCTAGGTTTAATCTTGGCGACGCACTTCTCGAAGTCCTTCTCTGGCTCGAGATCTTTTCCGAAGGCTATAGCATGAGGTGGAACACCGCCCTCTCTCTTCGAAGTCAGTAACCCATCTATATCGAACATGAACACTCTGTCCCGCGCCTGCTTTTGGGTTAAACCTTCCTGCATCATAGCCGCTACAGTTAGATTCGCTATGCCGTTTGCAGCCTGAAATTAAAAGGTTTTATTTAAAAACTAGCTTTCGCCCGCGACTTCGTCCGCGTAGAAGTCGAAATAGGATTTCTAATAGGTTTTTTTATGAACGGCTTCCATCAATTCTGTTAAAGAATGTTTATGCTTGGACCAAGGAATCACGTTGTTCCATCAACAGGACCAATGGCGTTCCAAACCTATACTCATCGTTATAAAAATAATTCTATTAATTTTCTGCGCCAGAGCAGCATCATTGGCCTCATTTAAGTCGTCCAACGTGCAGGTGTTGGGGCACAATGAACAATAAAGGAGGTGAAGTCTTATTATTACACAAATTAAATGGGGAATTGATGAGGTAAGGTCAGATCCGCTGACCCCAGTGTTCTGCCAGGTCTTTGGCGTTGAGGAGGTGACGTATAAAGTGCTAAGTATGTTTGACTCACCGATCCAGCTCCAAGAAATAGATAGATGTTCTCGCTGAGCTTCCTCTTGGTGATTCTGATGGCAGCCATTAGCCCAGCGACGGCAACGCTGGCCGTACCTTGGATGTCGTCGTTGAATGTGCAGTACTTATTACGGTATTTATCTAGGAGACGGCCTGCATTTGCTAGAGCGAAGTCTTCAAACTGAAATAAACACGATCACGGACACGTTGTAACGAAAGTCCCGATTCCGCGGGAGTTTCGGGATCAAAGTATCTTATGTCCTTCTCTATTTTGACGACCCAGTTGGCACAATGGTCACCATGCCGGACTGCCAAACACAGGGTTGCGGGTTCGATTCCCGCCTCAGACAAGTATTTATGCTTAGAATATTTGTCTGTGGTCTGGTTGTTTCTATGTATTATAAGTATATATTTACAAAATAAAAGTATATAAGTAGTATATCCGTTATCTAGCACCCATAACACAAGTCTAGTTACTTAGCTTGGGGCTAGATGGCGATATGTGGAATGTCCTGAAATATTTATTTAATTCCCTAAACTATCACTATGCCGATTCTCATGCACATCGATCCAGTCATTTGACCGTGAAAAGGGAACAAACAAACAAAACATTTTTCTCCACTAATATAATAAAGAGGAAAGATTTTTTGGTATTTTGTTTGTAACGAATAGGCTCTGAAACTACTGGCCCGATTTTGATGAAACTTGGTATGAGGATACATTGATTCATTTGGAATAACATAGGCTACTTTTTATTAGGACATTCCCACGGGATCGGGAGTTACACGGGTAAAACCGAGGAGCGCTGCTAGTATTTATCGATTTTGCAATTATTCGCAACCTCCTGCCGCGCCTCTTTCACTTACTTGAAGTAAAGTATTCTGCCCATATTGATAAATGCAGGCTTCCATAAATTCGTCAAGAAACTCGTCGTATTGATTTCCACGAACTCTCTTTTGCCTCAATCCAATGTATAGAGGATCTTCTAACAAGTCCTGCAATGAAAAATCCACTGTTATCCACGGTTTTTAAGCCTCCGCTGCAGTACTCGTAAAGTTACTTCGACGAAGTGTTCGACGAGGTTGACCGAGATCCGAAGTACGTGCTTACACACTCGTGCAACTTCGCAAGAAACGTTTGTGTTCGAACTCCGCGTCACCTCGCGCCCTTGACTCGTGCACAAATACCGACAACGAGCGGAAGTTAACCCAGGCGATGTTGCCCGAAGTGAACCGAAGTGCCTCTTTACACTTCCGAATTCGGGTTACTTCAATCAACTTCACGAGTAGTGTAGGCTTTACTTGACTTGGTACGCCGCGCCACATAAGAATAAGAATGTTTATTGCATAGATTTCGTACAATGGACCATCCATTGTACAAGTTAATTTTAAAATTAAGTGACAAAAACTACCATTGCGGGCATGCAATTAGTACTTATTAAAACTACTAAACTCAAATAAAATTACAGAAGAATAACGTCTTAAATATAAAACAAAAGATAGCTCAAAGCCGAGCTTACAGTCATTGTTAGCTTTATGTATTGACAAAGGATGCTGTAGTCAATAATTCTATTAAAATTACTATAAATCTTGAGGATTTATTTATTTAAAAATGAATCTTTTATGAAAATATATGACTATTATTTATACGAATATCTTAACTGAAGGAATGAATCTTAACTAAACTTTGAAGGGTTAGTAACTTAACCCATCAAAGTCGGCTGTCTACAAAGACCGCGACTTTGATCCGCGGCGGGAATCGAATCTGCATTCCGCCTTTACATACCTGATTATCAGTTCCAACATCCAACACTATTGGCAAGCACTGATGCGGTTTGATCCCGGCCAAGGCAGTGTACAATGACAGCTTTCCCACGGGAATACCCATCCCGTAGGCTCCGAGATCACCCAAACCCAATATTCTTTCACCATCGGTGAAAACGATGGCACGCACGTCTGATTCTGGCCTAAAAAAGGAAGTCAATTTACAAACTAGGCCAAGGGTGAGCAACACGCGGCCCGCCGACTGTCACCTTGTTGCCCGCAGAGCTGAGTAAATTTTTGCGGAATTAACAATTATTATGTTCATTTAGAAAACTATTCATTCGAGGTTAACATGGATGTGCTTAGTTCTGTACACATTACAAAAAAATACCTTTATTTTTTTCAATAAATTTTCAAGATTTTCAATTTTCATCACTAAGAAATCTGTTTTATTTTCATAAACTTTTTTATGCGTTGGTTAGCTACATAAAATTTGGTGGTGCGGTCCAGTGCTAAATTCTATTTTCGAATTTTAACCCTGCTGGCGAAAAGTTTGGCCACCATTGTACTAGACTGTCACTTAATAGACTGAGGACTTAATTTGGTCGCTGCAGGGCAAACCTGGGAAGATGGGGCATGATTCAGTGACATCCCAAAAGAGGCAGCCAATAATAATGCCAAAAATCTGGCAGCATAATAGATTGAACAGATTTGCCATTATTGAACTTAAAATATCTCGTGACATCGACACAAAGAAGATTTACAGGACGAATGACAATCTTCTCTTTTTATATCGGGTAAGTAAGAGCGGTGTAGGCCTAGTGGTAGATACCTTGACTTTCATTCCGAAAGTCGTGTGTGCCGAAAGTCGTGTATCCCGTCCGGGACCGTAAACCAATGGATTTCTTACCAATTGCTACGAAAAATTTATGTGCGCTAGTTAAAATTGGTCTTAGGGTGAAATAAATCGTGATAAACCCCTTGGAAATATTGGCTACAGACGCATTGACGAGTTCTTTCCTCTGAGTATGGTCGACTAAGTTGAGAGGGTGGTATAGGCGTTAGGAAAGCCTACTCCAACTAATACATGTCCCAGGCACTACAGTGCCCCGAACAGCAAGGATTTTAATTGCTGGCATTGTATAATAATCATCTAGATTAGATGTAGGCCAATATTATTAGGTAAAATGGCACAGTTACAAACTCAAGGCAACCTGGCCCTGAGAGTAAATTATAATTCTTTAAATCAATTCAACGTTATCAGATAAAACTTTGATACCTTATCTAAATACGATTACATACTCGATGCAGTTGTCACGTGCGAATGGAAATATTCACTTATCCATTGATATTTCTACCAATTCATAACTTACGTCAATTGCGCAAAATATTATTAAGGTGATATTTTTTATACTACATAATATTTTATTTTTATGAAATATTTGTCAACCATTCTTAATTTTTTGATCGTGCCAGCCCGAACCTCTGGCAGGCGACACCGACAGTCGGAGTGTACAAAATTGGTAGCTACTTCTCGATGTAAAACAATGACTTACCAGGTTTTGAGTATCTGGTGTATGTGTCCCTTGTCTTTGATGGTAATGAACATTCCCCTCGCTCTTCTGTAAATGAGCCCGAACCTCCGGCAGGCGACACCGACAGTTGGAGTGTAAACAATTGGTAGATACTTCTCAATGTTAAGCAATAACTTACCAGTTTGTCAGTATTTGATGTATGTGTCCCTTGTCCTTGATCGTAATGAACAGTCCCCTCGGTCTTCTGTAAATGAGCCCGAACCTCTGGCAGGCGACACCGACAGTTGGAGTGTAAACAATTGGTAGATACTTCTCAATGTTAAGCAATAACTTACCAGTTTGTCAGTATTTGATGTATGTGTCCCTTGTCCTTGATCGTAATGAACAGTCCCCTCGGTCTTCTGTAAATGAGCCCGAACCTCTGGCAGGCGACACCGACAGTTGGAGTGTAAACAATTGGTAGATACTTCTCAATGTTAAGCAATAACTTACCAGTTTGTCAGTATTTGATGTATGTGTCCCTTGTCCTTGATCGTAATGAACAGTCTCCTCGGTCTTCTGTAAATGAGCCCGAACCTCTGGCAGGCGACACCGACAGTTGGAGTGTAAACAATTGGTAGATACTTCCCAATGTTAAGCAATAACTTACCAGTTTGTCAGTATTTGATGTATGTGTCCCTTGTCCTTGATCGTAATGAACAGTCCCCTCGGTCTTCTGTAAATAAGCCCGAACCTCTGGCAGGCGACACCGACAGTTGGAGTGTAAACAATTGGTAGATACTTCTCAATGTTAAGCAATAACTTACCAGTTTGTCAGTATTTGATGTATGTGTCCCTTGTCCTTGATCGTAATGAACAGTCTCCTCGGTCTTCTGTAAATGAGCCCGAACCTCTGGCAGGCGACACCGACAGTTGGAGTGTAAACAATTGGTAGATACTTCTCAATGTTAAGCAATAACTTACCAGTTTGTCAGTATTTGATGTATGTGTCCCTTGTCCTTGATCGTAATGAACAGTCTCCTCGGTCTTCTGTAAATGAGCCCGAACCTCTGGCAGGCGACACCGACAGTTGGAGTGTAAACAATTGGTAGATACTTCTCAATGTTAAGCAATAACTTACCAGTTTGTCAGTATTTGATGTATGTGTCCCTTGTCCTTGATCGTAATGAACAGTCTCCTCGGTCTTCTGTAAATGAGCCCGAACCTCTGGCAGGCGACACCGACAGTTGGAGTGTAAACAATTGGTAGATACTTCTCAATGTTAAGCAATAACTTACCAGTTTGTCAGTATTTGATGTATGTGTCCCTTGTCCTTGATCGTAATGAACAGTCTCCTCGGTCTTCTGTAAATGAGCCCGAACCTCTGGCAGGCGACACCGACAGTTGGAGTGTAAACAATTGGTAGATACTTCTCAATGTTAAGCAATAACTTACCAGTTTGTCAGTATTTGATGTATGTGTCCCTTGTCCTTGATCGTAATGAACAGTCTCCTCGGTCTTCTGTAAATGAGCCCGAACCTCTGGCAGGCGACACCGACAGTTGGAGTGTAAACAATTGGTAGATACTTCTCAATGTTAAGCAATAACTTACCAGTTTGTCAGTATTTGATGTATGTGTCCCTTGTCCTTGATCGTAATGAACAGTCCCCTCGGTCTTCTGTAAATGAGCCCGAACCTCTGGCAGGCGACACCGACGGTCGGAGTGTACACAATTGGTAGATACTTCTCGATGTTAAGCAATGACTTACCAGTTTTTCAGTATTTGGTGTATGTGTCCCTTGTCCTTGATCGTAATGAACAGTCCCCTCGGTCTTCTATAAATGAGCCCGAACCTCTGGCAGGCGACACCGACGGTTGGAGTGTACACAATCGGTAGATACTTCTCGATGTTTTCCGATAGAAGCCTGAAGAACAACTTCTCATTTCTGTCCTGCAATAATTCAAGGTCACTGTAAATACCTATTATTTGAAAGATAATAAAATAATGTTTTGATATGGAAATGTAATTGTCAACTTAATTAATTGTAATAATTGTCAATGTAAAAGCGGCCGGAAGACCAGCGCTGCAGATGCGCCTGCGTATTTGCAGCATATGCTGAGGCTTTCACCCATTCGGGCAACACACGACTTCTCAGATGCTTTTTTATTTTTATTGTCTGTTTTTTTGTAATTTCTTTTATTTGTTACTATCTCTTGCTGTTTCTTATTTGTGTCTATTCTATACTATATCGTGTGTTTGTTCGAATAAATTATATTCTATTCTATTCTATTAACTTTATTCAAGTAGAACATTTGTTATGGAATATTTATTGGTTATTCATAAATAAGGTTTTGATTGTAAACAACATATTTTACTATGCATTGTCTTAAAATGATGATACAAAATGTGTCCGAATGACGCAAACTGCAAACCATCCAGAAGACAAACAAGAAAGTGATCTTATAAGAGTTCCTTTTTTTTACTTTTGAGGTACAAAACCCTAAATGGATAAAAATTATACAATACATTTACTTAAAATAAGTAACTATAAACTAATCGGTAGGTATAAGAAACAGGAAGCGATCATAGATTGGATCTATTCGTGAATAAAATTACCTTTGACGCTAAATTTGTAGCCTCAGACTACAAAATCTTATTATAGTATTAAATAAATAGCTCTGCATTTATGTACCGAAACGAGATTCAAAAGAGTTGGAAAAATTCCGCTTCTAAACATTTTTTCCGCCAAAAACACTATTTTACCCTTGTTTCCTTTGTCAAACAGTGTATGAGATTCACAATAAAACAGTATATAATATGTTTATGTAAGTTACATACTCGTATTTCTATAAATTAACTTAACAAAGCTCCATAAAGTATTCTTTTTCAGTAGTATTCTTACAATATGTAATAATATTTTACGATGGATACTTTATTGGGGTTTTACATATTATTACATTATAGCTGTTGCCCGCGACTTCGTTTGCGATGTGGTTTTGGGTTATATAGAATACCTAGCATTTTTCGGCATAGATACAATTTATCATTCGGTGTAAGTTATAAAACAAAATAGGTAGTTACATTGTTTTTAAACTATATTTTTAATTGATTTGGCGAAGGCACTTTACTTACTCATACTCCGAAAGTAGGTCTAAAGATGCCTGAAGAGCGTGTAGAAAGAAAAACTTTCAGCCTTAGGGAAAATCGCTTTCACTGACAGCTGTCATGTCAAATTATGGCTTCGCACGGCTCATCCATACTGCCAGAGTACTGACAGAGAGTACATAATAGGTTTTTTCTTAGTAATCGAATTCAGGTAGATATATTTAGTTCAAGATATCTTATTTAATAAAAAAAATGTAAAGGTGAAAATGGTCAAAGCGACGTATGACCATGCTGCGCCTCTGCCGGCGCCCTGTCAAGATGTTGCAGATGTGGCTTTATGCGACCGTGCGGTCAGTTTTGTTCCTTGAGTAAAAAAATACTGGCAGGAAATGCTAACATTTTGAATGATTTTAATTAGTATTATCTTTTGTTATTTTATTATGTTTTTGTGTTAAGTTTAATCTGGTTTTTCATTTATGATTGTGTATTTTGTGTAAATAACATTTTCTAGACAAACCGTGTTACAAAAACTGTAATTTAAATCTACGGACTTCGCGTCATTACTCAGTGTTGGATAAACTAATTAACTAATAAAAATCACTTCGGTAAGTACCGACGTATTTGAGTATTGAAAACATATTGAAAACAAACAGCAAAAACAAAAAAATCTACATAATCTATAACCTCTTTGGTCCCAACCTTGTAAGAGGATCAGGTAGTATGGAGTCTCTCATACACTCTCGTTATTAGGAAGAATTTTATGTTTATTCGTAATGAAAAGCACAGTGTTTACCTCGGGTTTGTTTTGTTTACCCAAGGTGTGAAAGTCACTCATTTAGTCCCTCGAACTATTAGCGCCCTCGCTACGCTCGGGCGCCAAACTCCGTCTCGGGACTCAATGAGTGACTTTCACACCTTGGGTAACAATGTACTATTTTTGTTAATTTTTCACAAATAAAACATAATACACAACAATATGAAAAGCTAAAACTAAGTCCAATTTCTATTCGCACAAATTTTTCAAAATACTTTGTCTTCCTAGTTATCTTTAGATTTTTGTAAATTAGTTTTTTAATTAGGTAGCTGGCAGGCCTACGTAATTTTGGGAAAAAAATGATTTTTACAAATAACTATCTGTATATTTTTTAACCGACATCAAAAAAGGAGGAGGTTCTCAATTCGTCACGTATATATTTATTTTTTTATGTATGCTCGCTGATTACTCGTAAACTCTTGGAGCGATTTGGAAAATTCTTTTTTTGTTTTTACTATTTAAGGTTTCCGCTACTTGAACTCATAATTCAAACTATAGGAGGAGAAAAGCGCGATAGAAGTGTACCATCGGAGGTCTTCGGTAAAGGAGATCGGTAATATTATGTAGTAGTACCTCTTTGTACTAACCTCATTTTCAGTTTCACGTAGGTAGTATTAAATGCAAACTATTTGGGTTTATGACAGCTGTCATCTTGAGCGGAGGCATGTACTGCAGCCCTACCATGACTTTTTGAAGAACTCGAAAAAAAGAAACACTTTTTCGATCACTCTCTTGTCCGTTTGTCTGTCAGTGTGTCACTACCGATATTCTCAGAGACGGGTGGACCTAGTAAGTTGATTTTTAGGAAGTTTTATAGTAAATACTCAATATATTATGTTTAATCGAATACGTAAAAAACCCGTGGTAAGGGTACTGTTCCCTTCTGACGTTCGATTACGTTTTACCACGGAAAAATGTTTCGATTTCACATTTTTTAAATGTTTTTTTATCAAATATCTTAATTATTGTATTAAACTCAAATTGAAACATACCCTAAATGTTAATCTGATATTTCCTGAACATATTTGTGTGGACCTTATCGAAATCTGTTCTGTAGTTTATGAGATTACCTGGTTCAAACAAACAAACAGACAGACAAACAGACAAACAGACAAACAGACAAAAATTCTAAAAACCACCCTATCGTGTTCAGCTAACGATTTAAAGACGACCTGTGTATTTTTTTTCTGGATATCTTACAATTACAGATTTTTTGATGTCTACAGATTTATTATATGTATAGATAACTTTCAGGGGGAAATAAATATATTATATAAAAGATAAAATGCTAAGAAGAATTACAAGGGCACTTAGTTTATAGTGAATTAATTACGTGGATTTGTGATACCTTTCAACCATTTCGTTAAATTATCAATCAAAATTAGTAGATAATAGGAAGTTTGTACCAGGCTGTAAGAACTCAGTAGGAGGTATCCTGTTAAAACCCGAAGTTAGAAAAACCCATACTTATTCTAATTATGAATTAAAAAATAATCACTTACCTTTGCGAAAAACACAAATTCAATTCATCTTTAATTGTAAACTTATGCATTGCTTTTAAAACCTATTATGTCAGTACGAATATAACAGTCACATATACCCATGATAGACTGGAGATCGACTTGTGAAGACAACAGATTTATCAAAATCGGTTGATAAACAAAAAAGATACGCGAACATCCATAAAAAAATACATACAACCGAATTGAGAACGTTCTACTTTTTTTGAAGTCGGTTAAAAATAGAGGTATTTATTGATCCTTTATAATTGTGTGGCAAATTAATTTTAAGCCCGGTAATGCGTGACGAGGTCTGTTTTTAAGTAAAAAATTAAGCAACTTCCACATGTACAGACTATTTTTTATTTAGAGTGTATCTTTACATGTTTGATTAGTTTTTCATACGGTGAAAACATGATAGCATTAATTTTTTCGATGGTTTTTTTTTAAACTGGATTTTCTAACGTTAAACTGGATTTTCTAAAATTCTTTTACAGAATAATGTAAAATCTATAAAGCAAGCAATACGATTTTTTTTTGTTAAGATAGGCATCATAGTATTCTAGTTTCTAATACGGTATTTTGTCAGTCATTAACGTTTTTCATTTATGAATCAATTTTGTAAAAAAGATTTAAAAAAATCCCCTTAAACAATGAAATCTAGCAGCCCCCATATTTTTTTATTTATTATGTCACCTATCTAAGTTGGTATCTAACACTTGAACTAATGCGAAGAATCTAATGATACTTTAATTATAGAAATCCATCGAGTGGTTTGGAAGATATGAGGGAAAATAGGCGAAAAATACATAAATGTCCCTGCAGTCGGGTAAAAAAAGGACATCGCGAGAGATAGCGCTGTGTACAATCAACGGTCAAAAGTAAACCGCTACCGTAACGTTTATAATCCCGTGCAGCACTATTTGAACATTATAACAACGTACCCTGTGGATCGAATCCACGTCGGTTGGTGAAGCGAGTGGCGGCTTATACCACTCACACAACTAAAGACACAGCTTACATGTTGAAAATAATAATCACACTGAGTACTTTTAATTCAAGTAGTTATGTTTGTGTGTAACGTCTATGAGTAGAAGGTCGTAAGTCAATACTTGTTAATAGTATTATCGTCGCAAACTGATAGTGTACTTATGACGCATACTGTACGTACTGAGTTCGAATATACAAGCCTTAAGAGGAAATGGTACCAGCGCTCTCTCCATACAAACGTAGTCGGCTGTTTCCTCCCTGGATAATGACACTAGAGCAAATATTTTCAATATATAAATAAAAAATAAGAAATAGGGGTCAAGGCAGTTATAAGTTTTATGCAACAAAAATATTTGCTCTAGTGTCATTATCTAGGGAGGAAACAGTCGACTACGTTTGTATGGAGAGAGCGCCGGTACCCTTTCCTCTTAAGTATAAACCTTATCCCGTTCCATAACCTATAAGAATACATATAAATAAGGTAAACGGTACCTTTATCTTGTTTAGTCACCTGTAACTCCACGAGGTAGAGGTATTTATTGAGATTATCCGCGTATCTATCGATAGATATCGTGCAGATTTGTATCTGTTCCTCTTGAGTTTTGAATTTTGCTGCCAAAAGGCCGTGGATGCCGAGAGCTTGGCGTTCTGCTAGGGTGAATGCTAAACCCTGAAATAGAAACAACAAAGTAGTTAGTTACTGTATGTGAATTTGTTCTTGTGTGTTCCTATTTTAACAGTGTGTAAGTAATGTATAAATAGTTATTTCATAACTCATACTCGGAAAGAAGTTAGTTACTTGTAAGTTACTTGAGGAGAGCGGGTTGAAAGTAATAATCTTCAACTGACCTCAGAGACGATGCTGACATTGAGCGGGAGCGGAGGGAGTTGTGTGTCAGAGCAAATATGATTGCACACAGGTTTGCACATAGTTCCAAATAGGTCAAACTAACATTGTTTAGAGCTTATTGTACTTCACTCTACACATGCAGCCTGTGGGCTAAATACACTATATGGACGTACAGGGCCCTTTGCATACAGTTCAATAACGTGTTCAGGGCGATGTTGAGGATGCCTAGATATTGTAGTGCATCTAATATGTTCGCAGTACACCGTACCGATTGTTTTCATGCTACAATGCGAAAGAGATGTGGGTCATTGGTACGGCGAACACTGGCGAGAACCAACGTCGTCTTAGCAACGGTTGCTGAGAGAGTAGACTGTCCATACATACGGCACTGTTGCCATAAACTTATCGACTGTTGGTACAGTGAACCAATGAATGATTGATTTAAAATATATATTGTTTCTTCCTTCGTATTTATTTCTTACTTTTATATTGTGTTTATTTGTATGTTTTTATGTCCTGCTATGAGTCTTGAGTGGCTCGAAGAGAATCAATGAAAAATAATGAGAAAAAATCAATGTTTTTTTTTATTTAGCTTATTCATGTTTTTATTTTTCTTTCCTTATATTCGTAATACAAAGCACAGTGTTTACCACGGGTTAAAGACTTATTTAGTCCCTCAAACTATTAGCCAAACCCCGTCTCGGGACTGAATAAGTTACTTTTATCCCTAGAGTAACAATGTACTATTATATTATATTACTAGCTGCGCCCCTCGGTTTCACCCGCGCAAGTCCAAATCTCGTAGGAATATCGGAATATTTCAATTTCATTTATTTACAAATAGAGTATGGGATTTACAAATGTCATATATATTGATTAAGTCCTATGCTATTTAACCTGCTTTAGGTATGTGAATTACAATTAAATGAATTTAATATTATGAAGTCAAATTAAGAAATTAAAAATGTTAGTTTAAACAATGCAAAAAATAAAAACATAAAAATATACATGTCGCAAATAATAAAATGTCAAAATGATTATAAATAAAATTGTCACAATTAAAAGTCAATAAGAAAATAATAATCAATTAATATCAATTTAAGTCAAAATGCATTGGCTTAGCAGATAAATCAGATCCTAGAGAGGTAAATAGTCCTTAAGGCTATAGAAAGCTTTCCGTGCCAGGAAACTGTGGAGTTCCCTTTAAAAAGACTGAAGTCTTCAAGTTGTTCTATGTCTCTAGGCAACTCATTGTACATTCTCGGTGCCAACATTAAGAAACTCTTAGAAAGAATTGATGAGTTAGATTCTGGTAGTTTCAGTTTATGAGCTAGACGATTACTGATCATACTTTTAAATAATTGAAAATTGCTTCTTATGAATAATAGATTTTCATAAATGAACATGCAGGGTAAGGTGAGTATTTTCAGATCTTGAAACAATTTTTTTACAACTGTCAGTAGATTTTAGTCCATAGACGGCTCGTAGACATTTCTTTTGAGCTTTAAATATTAATTCCCTGTCCGTAGAATTTCCCCAAAAAATAACTCCGTACCGTAAAGATGATGACACATATGCATGATAGGCAGCCATTACACACTCCCTGTTTGCCACTTTCCTGAGATTATACAGAGCATATGAAAATTGATTTAATTTTTTTTATTAGATTATCAGTGTGTAATTTCCATGTTAGTTGTTCGTCTATTTGTAGCCCCAGAAATTTAGTGTTGTCAGTTAATGTTATTAGTTTGTTGTCATATTGTATTTTTATTTTTAATTGTTCAGTTCTTTGCCTAAATGACATGATTTTAGTTTTATCGAGATTTATTTTTAGGTTATTATTCATTAGCCATTTTATGATTTTATTTAAATTATCATTTATTGTACTTTCCAAAGAGTGATCTCTACTACCATCGAACAGAATTGTGCTGTCGTCAGCAAATAAAGTCATGTTATATTTTGTACATTTAGGCATGTCATTTATGAAAATTATAAATAACAGCGGCCCCAATACACTTCCCTGAGGGACTCCACAAGTTATGTGCCTCTCAGAAGATATGTAAGTCAATTCAGTTTTTGTTACCGTACAAAGCTTTTCTATCGATGTAATTTGTTTGCGTCCACATAAGTAAGATTTTATCAATTCCAGAACATTACCTCTGACCCCATAACATTCCAGTTTTTTTAATAAAATGTTATGGTCAACATAGTCAAAGGCTTTTGAGAGATCCATGTATAGTGCTACTATGGGTAATCTTTTGTCCATGTTAGTTATAATTTTTGTAAGAAAACCGTAAATAGCCATATTAATGTTTTTACCTTTCCTGAAGCCAAATTGTTTAGGAGATAGGAGATTGTTAGTCTCAAAAAAATAATTTAACTTGCTGTGTATCACTTTTTCGATTATTTTAGAAAAAATTGAAAGAAGTGCTATCGGCCTATAGTTATTCATATTTAGTTTATCGTCCTTCTTATGTATTGGTTTTATGACGGCTAGCTTTAACACTTGCGGGAAAGTGCCTTGTTCAATGCAAATATTGATAATATGGCTTAGTACACCCGATATATCCAAGGCAACGGCCTTTACAACCTTCGTGATTACTTCATCATATCCGAAACTGTTTGTAGATTTCAATGATTTAATTATATTATATATGTCATGTGGAATTGTTGGAGTCATATAAATTGAATTTATATTGGAATTTAATAATGTCACATTGCTTTGTAAATTAGTCGAAGATTTTGTTTGGTCAATAAAGTGGTCATTAAAAGCATTTACAATATCAATTGGATCAGTTAATATTACATTATTTTTTTGTACTTTGCATATACTTTCTCTAGGAGAATTAGATTTAGAGTCATTTATTATTTTCCATGTAGCCTTCGTCTTATTAGTGGATTTGTTAATATAGTTAGTGTTAAGTGATTTTTTTGTTAATTGTATAATGTTTTTAAGACGTTTAGATAATAATTTGTATTCAATTTGACTGCCTGGTTTACGGTGGGATCTTAGTGCCAAGAGCATTTGTCGCTTTCGCTTGCAGCACAATTTTATACCCTTACTAATCCACTTCGGTTTCTGTTTTAATGTCATTTTCATTTTGATTATTGGAAAGCATAAGTCATAGAATAGTTTAAATGTACTATGGAATTCATTAAACGCATCATCAGCCCTAACTTGAGTATAAACGTCGCTAAAACTAAGACTATGTAAACAACGTTTAAATTTGTTTAAGTTGTCCTCAGAACAATCACGCTTGAATTTGAACCAATGTGAAAACGCATAGAATTTTTTTACTGTGAACGTAAGTGTCTGGGCTAAATGGTCAGATAAGGCAAATTCAGTGGTAGTGCATTTAGCTCCTCTGATATTATGTAGAATATTATCTAGACACGTTCCACTAGCAGAACGTGTTGGTGCCTTAATAATTCCAAATTTAAGATTATAGCTAGCTACTAGATGTGTGAATTTTTTTACCGTTAAGGAGTCCTTCATGTTAATATTAAAGTCACCACCCACTACGACTTTTTTCTTAGGGTTAAGACATGTTTTGTTAAGAATAAGATTAAGTTTATCAAAAAAACAATCAAGGTCAGCAACCAAGGTTTTAGGTGCTCTATATATACAAATGACTATTACTTCAAGCTGTGTTAGTTCAATAGCACAACATTCAATTATACCAGGAACGCTATATATATCAATGTCTATTATTTTATAAGCATGTATTACCCTGATTAAGATACACGACCCGCCCCTACGATTTTTCCTGTTACAATAAGTTGCCAGTTTATAGTTGGGTATATGCAAACTAACATCATCACCATCGATCATGTTATGTTCAGTGATACACAGAATATCTACAGAGTTCCCATTATTTAGCTCATCGATATGCACAGTTAGCTGATCAGATTTATTTACCAAGCCAGCGATATTCTGATGAACAATAGTTAGTTTATTATGCACGAAAAAACTCTTGTCGTACAATACTTCGGTCAACGTCACTATTTGGTAAAATGTTTACATCTGGATTGCTAAGGTCATAAGTTTGAGTACACTTATTGACCGGCTTTACAATTGAATTTCTGTAGGAATTAAAAATAATTTTATAGTTGAAACGAAGTATTTCTCTTAAAAGTGATTGACATAGATTTACTGTGAAGAGATTACTAGGTGGAACAAAACGACTGTAATCCATATCAAGATATGTAACATTAGGATGTCTTTGACAGATGAACCGCAAATCATAGTTCAATTTGTATTCTCTCAAGTTTCTATTAAATGGAACCTCACTAACAATGACATTAGTATGAGCAACAGTGTTAAGCCAAGAATTAAGGTGAAATTGTATGTCATAGGGATTAATGTCGTTTGTGCCAGCTAGAACAATGACAATATCATATTTTGTAAAACTTGCTATATCTTTTGTAGTAGAGTTAAGTACTTCATTAAGTCTAGCACCAGGCTTACATATACTCTTAACATTATAGTCATTGCCTAACATGTCCCCCAGTTTTGTCCGTAAATAACGTCCTTGGCCATCCGCTAGTATAAGGACGTTATGTTTGATTGACCTATTATATTCATTTATCTCTGAAGTATGGTATGTTTTGATTCTGCTTAGTTGTAAAAGTTTATTTTGTATTCTTGATAATTTTGGTTTATTTGGATCAATGTGATGTTATTCTCTATGTCAGCGTTACAATTGTCACTATCATTTATACTATCATTATAGATGTATTAGATTGGGATAGCTACAGTGACCAACACGCGCGAGCGAAGCGAGCGCTTTGATTTGATTGAGTCCAGGCACACCCAGAATTCTTCTCTGACTCGGAAACGTCGCGGATGGGGTAGGTTAGGTTAGTTACCGTGACCAAACACGCGCGAGCGAAGCGAGCGCTTAGAATTTTTTGAATTCAAACAGACCCAGAATGCTTATCTGACACGAAACCGTCGCGGATGGAGTGGGTTTGGATAGTTATTGTGACAATACACGTGCGAGCGAAGCGAGCGCTTAGTTTTCTAGGAGTCCAGACAGACACAGAATACTTATTTGACACGGAACCGTCGCGGATAGAGTAGGTTAGCTATTGTGACTAAACACGTGCGAGCGAAGCGAGCGCTTAGTTTTCTAGGAGTCCAGACAGACCCAGAATACTTATTTGACACGGAACCGTCGCGGATAGAGTAGGTTAGCTATTGTGACTAAACACGTGCGAGCGAAGCGAGCGCTTAGTTTTCTAGGAGTCCAGACAGACCCAGAATACTTATTTGACACGGAACCGTCGCGAATAGAGTAGGTCTGGTTTGTTATTGTGCCTAAACACGTGCGAGCGAAGCGAGCGTTTAGAGTTTTAGGAATTCGGACAGACCCAGAATACTTATTTGACACGGAACCGTCGCGGTTGGAGTGGGTTAGGTTAGGTTCCCCACCCCTTTCCTGCCCTCCCACTTTCCTCCTCTCCCTCCCCCTTCACCATCTCCGCCTCCCCATTTACTGCAACCTTTCAAAATACATCTTTATTCCTGATCCCGTAAGTCCCAATCCCGTGGGAATATTGGGATAAAAAGTAGCCTATGTGTTAATTCAAGTCTCTAGTTATCTACTTACTTAGTTTCATCACAATCGGTCCGGTAGTTTTTGCGTAAAGGAGTAATCCCGTAAGTCCCGATCCCGTAGAAATATCGGAATAAAAAGTAGCCTATATGTTAATCTAGGTATCCAGCAATCTACATACCGAGTTTTAACGCAATCGGTCTAGTAGTTTTTGCGTGAAGGAGTAACAAACACACACACACAAACTTTCACATTTATAATATTAGTAGGATAAATGAGCAGTTATGGCGCCCAACAGAGCATGTCGCGTAAAGAAACACTACTCACATAAGTAACAAGTGTGCCATGTCTTGTAGTTTAATGTAAACAATATTAATTCTTAAGTATGGTTATAGATTCTATAGGGAACTATAGTCTAAACACTATCCCTATAAATTATATATGGAACTATACACAAAATTAACTTAGGCCATTTAAGCGGAGTTGCATTACTCGGTGTGTTTACCTACCCCGTAGGACAATACTTCTACATTATTCCTCAATCTATACTAATATTATAAAGAGATTTTTTTATTTTTTATATTTGTAACGAATATGCTTCGAAACTTCCCGACCGATTTAGATGAAACTTGGTATGAGGATCAATTGCTTCATTAGAATCATAGGCTACTTTTTATCCCGATATTCCCATGGGATCGGGGGTTACGGAGCGCTAGAAATTTGTTAATATAATTAATGTTTTTACCTTATTAAGACGGGGATCCCTCAAATGATCGATACCTCGTACCATGTTTGGGCATAGCTCGTTGCCGGTAACTTCGTGGTACTCCCGGGATTGTACAACATGTTCCAAACCTGCACATTTTGAAAGCGCGAACGGTAGTTTTCTGTTTGAGCTTATGACGTTCGTACACCATCTAGAACAAAAGGAATCAATAAAACATCCTATATATCTATATATATAAAAGAAAGTCGTGTTAGTTACACCACTCATAACTCAAGAACGGCAGAACAGATTTGGGTGAAAATTGGTAGGGAGGTAGCTTAGAGCTAGGAGACGGACATAAGATACTTTTTATCCCAATATGCCCACGGGATCGGGACTTACGCGGGTGAAACCGCGGGGCACAGCTAGTTTTGTATAATTTATACTAATCCATAATGTTGTATAAGTCAATGTCAACTGTCAGAGGCGGTTGACAGCCCGCCTTTTGGAAGCGTGGGTTGTTGCCGGTGGTGAGGGAATGGAAGAGTGAGGTTTTGAAGGATTAAAAGAATTATCTAACTAGAAGAGAGTTTAATTCAAGCAGGAATACCAATTACCTACCTGTACACATAATCTTCACTATCACTACATGGTATAAAACAGAGTCGCTTCCCGCTGTCTGTCCTTATGTAAGCTTAGATTTTTAAAACTAGGTACGCAACGAATTTTGATGCGGTTTTTTTTAATAGATAGAGTGATTCAAAAGGAATGTTTATATGTATGAAACCGGGGCGGGTCGCTAGTAATATTATAAAGATGAAATACTTGATTTATGTTTGCATTGATTATGCTCCGAAACTACTTGACCGATTTTGATGTATGAGGATACATTGATTCATTGAAAGTATAACATTGGTTTTTTATCCCTATATTCCTACGGGATTACGTGGGTGAAACCGCTAGTTGATAGTATTTTATAGTAAATTAATAGATTTTTTAAATTTGCGCCTTTTTCCAGGGCCAAGACTCGGTAGCCAGACTCTATAGGTCAACCAGAGATAGATGCGTTTAAAAACTTAACCACACGATAGTAAGGCTTGACTTATCCTTCGGGTGTTATTTAGCACTAGCTACGCCCCGCGGTTTCACCCGCGTAAGTCCCGATCCCGTGGGAATATCGGGATAAAAAGCCTATATGTTAATCCAGGCCGTTAGCTATCTACATACCGAATTTCATTGCAATTGGTTCAGTAGTTTTAGCGTGAAGGAGTAACAAACACACACACACAAACTTTCACATTTATAATATTAGTAGGATTAGGATAGGATACTCTTCAAAGATCTTATACTTACAATTATTATCAACAAATATATTTCGAAAAAGATTATTACAGGATTTTATGTTGATAAACTCATAATATCTTACACACGTGATAACTTTTAAACGAAATATCCGATTGAGATGAAACAAAAAGTATTTTACTTCTACATAAATACTCTTGATAGCATAATGCTTAATTTTGATAAAGATTTAATATCACGATACATATTTAACGTAGTTTTTTTCTTCAGACGATTTAATAATTATTTTGAACACAAAATCGGTTATTGTGAATAAACCATGACAGCTAGATATATGTTCTCGCGGACTTTTTTGTAGGTCTTAATGGGATCTACAAACCCGTAGTACATCATTTTGTTCTATTGTCCATAGTTTTTGCAGCGCACGCAAAAATAGGTTTTCGATTTTACGCCTTGTGTTACAAAATAGCAATTTTATTTCGGATCCCTAATTTTGAAAAAAAAAAACATAGCCTTCCTCGATAAATGGACTACCCAACACTGAAAGAATCATTCAACCAAACGCGCCAAGCGCGTTCAAACAAACAAACAAACTCTTTAGCTTTATAATATTAGTATAGATAAAAAAAACTAAATCGACTTCACTCTTTCTTTGTTATATTACGGTTAACGGTAGGTACAAGTTGAAAACAATAGAAAATATAATAAAACAAAATGTTATCAAAGTGTAAACCTCGAAGACGGGTCGCTCGGAGATTGGGTCGCTCTGCCACTAACCCGGTGTTTTCGCATATTGCATGTAGACATGTCAAATTATTATCACAATAAAGGAATGCAAAGTTCGAAGACAACCACTCTAATAACTGTTACACTGTAACTAACTGTTGTGGGGTAAGGATTTCAATTAAATATAATTTAATGCCACCCGAAGGAAATGTCACACGACTGACGTCGATATGATTAAGCTTCCGTATTTTAAATGGTAAAACCTGTGAGTAAAACTATTGTAAACCTATAGAAAAACATGTAATGTGGTACGCTTGTTGTGGTTAGAGAAAAACATTCCATGAAGAGTTATGCCAGATTGGTACCTACACTTGAATTGATCATTTTATAAGGTTACCTACATAAATAGGTAGGTACAGGCTTATTAAGTACTAGCAGCGCTCCACGGTTTCACCCGCGTAACTCCCGATCCCTTGGGAATATAGGGATAAAAAGTAGCCTATGTTATTCGCAATTAATCAATGTATCCTCATGACAAGTTTAATCAAAATCGCTCCAGTAGCTTCAGAGCCTATTCGTTACAAACAAAAAAAATATAGGTTAAGGTTTTGCGAAATAAAATCCTACACAACACAAAACCATTGATTTAAAATCAAGATCCGTAAATATTTTGTATTTTCTGTCAAACTTGTGTGTTTAATCAGTTCGACTACGATAGAATACTCCTCCTTGTATTAGGTAGGTACTTATTATATTTTTTATTACAGTTGCTCATAAAGTGGATCTTATTCAACTGCTTTTAGGCTCATAATCCAACATATTATGCACGCGTGCGTTTTACATTGCCAACCTAGTGCTGTAAAGTCATCCCGATTAGTAAAATACGTATCTTACTGCTAATTCCATACTTTTTTGATGTATAAAAAAGGTAGGTACCAAAGAGTTTTTAGCTAGCAAAAATGGTTGTCTCTAAAGTCGGTTTACGAACGAAAATTTAACGTGAAAACTTAGAAAACGATTAAAAATTGAGTAGTTTCTTTTTTGTTTTTTCTTTACTTAAATATATTGTTTTTCCGTACCATTGTATTTCGTTCTTAACGCGACGCAAAAACAAACAGAAAAAACCCTAAAAAATATTGTATGTCAGACGAGGCTATATAGGTTAAAAGTCTTTAGCCTGGCCTTTCCGGAGCATAATTAACAAAAAAATATTGCCTTTAAAAAATGTAAACATAGACTTATCACAAATATTTTGTCAATTATTATTTTGATTTCTTTTCAAGTCTTTTCTTTTATGCAACTGTGATAAAAAACGTCGTACGATATACGTGTGGAATTGATATTTGCATCTTGGCTTCTTTAACACGCTCGCTGCCGCTCGCGCGTCATAAATCGCCTCTATGCAAAGATCAATTTACCACACTTATATCGTAATGTACTATTATCTGTGTTTTATATGGAAAAAGTGAGGAACCTCAGAGACGGGTCGCTCAGAGATTGGGTCGCTATGAGACTAACCCTAAATAAACTACGTAGTACAAACAAACGAATATCAAACTCGATAAGGTTATGTAAATTTTTATTTTTGTTAAGTTATTTTTATTTTATTAACTAGAACAAAAGCTTGTTTTTAGTATATTTTTTTATTTCGTAATTTCTAAAGTTATTTGGTAGGCATCTACTTGAATTAAAATCAGTCCAAATATTCGGTAGCAAGCAACGATGTTATAGATACACAATCAAACATAAAAATAAATCTTTTTTGGCCTGAAGCACAGAATAGATCTACGGTGTTAAAGATAGTGAACTTGTCTGTTTGTTAAGTCATTGTTACGTAAACGTCTGAGGTGTATATTGACCATTGAAGATCGTGTTAACTAATTCAATGCTCACGTTCGTGATAATAGAATTAGCTGTCCCACATTTTACGTAGGCAACTACGTAACTAGAATATGACGAATCCTAATCCAAACTAATATTATTTATATACTTATTTTTGAGGAGGCTCGAAGCTGACCGACGCTCGCTGATCGTTTAGGTCGTACGGGACAAGCGACGCCTGGCGCGGTCATTACTTAGCTTAACTTAGCTTACTTAGCCAATTAGCAGTGTGGCAAAAATGTATTTTCGTGAGCCCCTCCGTGCTTCGGAAGGTCCCGGTTGCTACCTCTAGTAGCAGTCGTTAGGTCAAGTTAGAGGCCTTAAGGCGATCTGAAAACTCTAACAATAGGTGAGCCACATCGATAAGAAGAACTAATATTGTAAAACCAAAAGTTTGTTTATTTATTCGTTTGTTTGTTCTCTCTTCACGGTCAAACGACTGGACCGATTTGGATGCAATTCTGCATAGTGGTAGTTTAGGGGATGGAAAACGACATAGGATAGGATAGGATTCCCGCGAAGATCGGGACTTACGCGATTGAAACTGCAGAGCGCAGCTAGTGACGAATCATCTTGTACTTGTACGGGCTTTTTAATTGGGTCTTTTTTGCGTGAGGATGGAGTAGGCTTGCCCAGCACCTACTACCCTCTCAGCTTCGTCGCCTACTAAGCCGCGGGTTTCATCACGATGTTTTTCTTCACCATAAGAGCAATGTCAATTAGCCAAAAATACATTGGTGCACGGCCGGCCGGGATTCAAACCCACGACCATCAGAATGAAAGTCGAGGTATCTACCACTAAGCCAACACCGCTCTCTGTGACGAATCATTACATAGTATGACTTTGACTTTAAAACAACGCAACGGATTTTGATGCGGTTTTTTTAATAGATAGAGTGGTTCAAGAGCAAGGTTTATACATGCATAATATAGCCGTGCGAAGTCGGATAAATATATAAATTTAACCGGTATTCGCACATGATTCACATGACTTACGTAACGTTTACCAATTCTATCATCACATCACGTTTTTATTGTGCTTTTCCGCAATATATAAATGCGTACGTACATATTATAACAGATAGACCCATTTTCGAGTTAACAAACGAATACTTATACCTGATGATCTATATTTAACAAGTCGTGTCATTCAAAGAATGCCAAAGAAAACTTCTCGCCAAGAATCTAATGAAATGGTCCGAATAAATAATAATTCATATAAAGTGCACTACATACACAAGAGTACACAGTATACTAACGAAAATTCAAAGATTATCTGTATCTGTCTGTAAAACCATTTGTAAGGTACACTTGATTTGCAATAAAGAATGTTATGGCCTCTCAGCTTAGTCGACCGTGTCCAGAGGAAATAACCTGTCGATGCATCTGGAGAAAACTAAGCTGCGAGTTTCAACGCGATGTTTTCCTTCATCGTAACAGAAATGTCATTGTTACACGGCCGGGATTCGAACCCAAGAACTTCGTCAATGAACTAGAATGAAAGTCAAGGTCAACTACTAGGCCAACACCGCTCTAACAAACGCATAACACATAGGTATGTAGGTGGGTACCTACTAGTAACAAAAAAATGTGTGTCTGTAAAGTAGGTTTACGGACGATAATTTTACGTTAAAAACATTGATGGTAACCATAGCAACGTATTATCGTTGCTATAGTTACCTTGTCAATAACGGAACGTGAGCGATGACGGCACACTTTTTTGTGAGTGCTGCCGGTGTTCATCGATTTATAAGATGTTATCAAGTCAATTCACGTAAAAAAGAACCTATTATAGTTATACTATAGACAAAGATCGTCATCCCATACGATGATACTTAAGAGGAAAGGGTACCGGCGGCGCTCTCTCCATACAAACGTAGTCGAATCTTTCCTTCCTGGATAATGACACTAGAGCAAATATTTATGTTGCATAAAACCTATAACTGCCATGACTATGCCCCTATGTCTTTGTTTTTTTAATTTTCGAATTATCATAGAAAGTATAAGTTAAAAAAACCAACATATATTTAAAAAATAAGAAATAGTCACGGCAGTTATAAGTTTTATGCTACAAAAATGCATGGTGACCATTGTGCCAACTGGGTCGACAAACAAAAATATTTGCCCTATGTCATTATCCAGGGAGGAAACAGTCGACTACGTTTGTATGGAGAGAGCGCCGGTAGCGATAGGCATCACGACAACAAGTAACAATGAACTAGAATTTTCTAAATTGACACTCAGTTTAGTCTAAATTGGCAGCACAACAACTATAGATTAAACAACAAATGAAAAGCTCTAAAAAGCTAAACTTTATCTAAAAGCAGGCAGATTAACCTAATTATTCGCTTATGGCTCCGACCTTGGCAATATGACTAATATCTAAATACAGAATTCTCACATACAGGCAAAAATAATGTTTATTTTCCAGAAAAGTAGGTCGATAATAAAGTTAGGGAGCTCCTCATACGATTTGTGAATGGTGTTGTTACCGTTTGCTTGGTATGAAATATCATTGTTGGTAGTCGACAAGTCGCGGGGCTCCCAAACAAACTATGCTGGATCTCTTGACATGTACCTCCAGCCCTAATAGCTGTACGTTGGCTGACTTAATGTCAGCTAATAACGCCAAAGCAACGCCAACAACACCATCTCCGGGGCGTGTAGGAAGTGAGCGGATCTACCTAATCAATTCAACTTTAAATTGTGCTATTGAAACTAAGAAGAAGTAGAAGACGCCTGGTTTACGAATTTCTTAAGGTCAAAGGCCGGCAGGGTCGATTCAACAAATAATTGGTTAAAATAACCGCTTTAATATTTCAGGTTGTATCATGTGCAAAGAACGCTGGCGGCATGGCGGTCAACCTGCGTATTAGGCGAAATGACTCCAAATTAAATACCAACTACATGTGACATGATGGGTTTACATGAGAACACATCAACTCATAGTCCTACAACTGATTCTGACTCCCAAAAAAAAACTCAACACCAGTCAACCATCAACGATATTTCTTGCAATGGCGAACAGTACATACCAATACCAGTCACGAAATCATTTGGAGAGCTCCCTAACCAATAAGGAAGAGCTACAACACCAAACTCTACACACAAACATTCAAATTAGTTAAGTAGAAAACTAGTTTTGCAGATCATATTAATAGATTAAATATCACTATGGCAATTATTAATCCTATCCTCTTACTTATAAGTTTGTGTGTATGTATGTTTGTTACTCCTTCACACAAAAACTACTAGACCGATTGCAATGAAACTTGGTATATAGATACTGTAGACATGGATTAACATAATAGACCACTTTTTAAACCGTGTAAGTTTATACCAGTCTATACATGCCAAAAGAGTCTACAACCACGAGCCACGATCTAGCCTCAAGCCGTGTCATGAGCGGAGGGTTTATAAACTCTAGCTAGATGGGTCTAGCCGGAAGACTAGCGCTGCAGCTAAGCATGCTTGACTGCAGTCTTTAGCTGAGGTTGATCCATTCGGGTCAGCACACGACTCCTCATTTATGTTGTTTTTGCTATGTCATTTTTTATGTTATTAATTTTTATTGTCATGTTTATTACTTCCTTCCGGTGTTTGTCATGTGTTTGAACTCAATAAATGCTATTCTTTCTTTCTTTTGCTTTTCTTACAACCATGTTTGGCAATTAATAAACGTCTGAAGTAAGCTGTTCAATAATACATAGAAATACTATTCTTTGGTGAGGTAGCTGTCTGTGTCTTGATTCAGTAAAGTTAAAGTAGTCAGGCGCGATAACTGCACTTTTTGTACGGCAATCGCACCCTGAGCACACACGTCCGACGAAATAAAATTAGTGAATCCAAGCACTGGTAGTATTAGTGAAATACTTGAGCTGGTTTTCCCCTGAAAAGTAGAACCTCACGCAGTACAGACAGACAGATGGACAAGAAAGTGATCTTATTAGGGTTCCTTTTTTACCTTTTGAGGTATGGAACCCAAAAAAGGGTCCTCAACTATAGAGATCTAGTTGCGGATAATCCCGTATGCAAATTAGGTGAGTATAGACCATAGAATATAATTTTTGAATAATTTATTACTTTTTCAAATCAGTTGGTCTCCCACAGAATACATATGATTGGTACCAGTTATGTAATATCTATTTGCCTAAGTTATTAGGTATTTGCAGTGAGATGGTTGACATATCACTGGGTATTTGAATGTTTCTTTTTCTTAAGAATTTACTATGACAACACACCCTATCCTTCACGTCTTACTTTCCCTAACTTCTTGTCCATCTAAAGGATGCCTGGAAGTGATTGCTTTAGGTGATAAGTCCTATACGTTTATTAGGATGGTGGATGGTTTTAACTATATGTTTATTAAAATGGTGTTTAAATTAAAGAATTTATCTATTTATCAAACTAACTGTAGTTTTAATAAATCTACATTTCAGGCACTTTCATTAATTGCCATTAATTATTTATAACCACTGAAACATAGTTATGGTTACAAAAAAAACAAACATGAAAATCAATAAAATAAATGAGCAGATAATAGCATATTTTATGAGCCGGTTTGTGAGTAGGTGTACTTTATGTGTACGTATAGATCTAATTTCTATTCATTGCTATTGTATTGACGGAATTGTTATAACATTCGTGAGAAATTTTCAGTTTCTTTACTGAAATAGGTCTAATAAATTAGACTGCGAAGAGTGAGAACCAATATTATCCATTTTGAGGACTCGCACTTTCGATCACCGTAAAATATTTCGTAACGATGATAACAGCAACTCACAGAGAACGGCAGTTAAAACAAGGGATAAAATAATAATAGCTCTAACCGTTTCAGTAACTATTTCAGTGGCACCTTGGTTGATGATATTTGATGTAAAAACAGCTGTCACGTTATGTAAACTACGAAAATAATTCAAATATACTCACAACAACGATCGGGGGACGTTGGAGAACATTTTAAAATATATTTTTCATCTGCTGAATCAATATACTTTCGAAGGAAACCCGACGTTTACGAATAACACAATTTGATTTTTACAAAATTCGTAAAATAAATTTAGTAACGCCCTCCATTCATGTGGCAGCACAGACTAAGTAGAATTTGTGTGTGACAGAGGGCGTGCAGCAAGGGAAGGGGCAGGGCCATGGGGGAGCAGACAGATGGCAGACAGTCGTTGTATTTCCTAAACTAGTTCCGAATCTCTCGATAGATGGCGCGCTCTAATACTACCTATTATTTACAATTATTTAAAATAATAATCTAGGACTTAGAGGAAATAACTGATTCTAATTGAATGACTTTAATTACTCTAATGTTTAGGACGTTGCAAGCTGTAAACCAAACCTTGGTAGATAGTGCCTTTCTTCATTCCAGCTATATAGAATTAACCTTGCCGCGCAAGGTCTCTGGACGAGTAGCATTCGCACGTCGGAAAAACTAAGTCATGGCGTGAATAGGCGTTTGATTTCATTGACAGTTGACTTTGACAACTGTCTGACGGGGAGCGCTAGTGTGGCGTAATGTTACCGGCTGCTTTTGAAAAAAACTGTCCATTTTTTTATATTAATTTACTTTTTAAATTTATTATTATAAAATATGACTGATGATAATATTAAAATTTTTCTTCTCATCAATTTTTGTTTCCTTTTTAATATATAGTTTTGGAACGAAGTTCCGAAACGCGCGTTATGAAAGGGAGCTAGACGGAAAAAAATAAGACCAAAAGTTGTAACGACACTTTTTGATATAATTGTAAGCCGTGCGGCGTGCGCGTGTTGCTATGTCTGTCTCTCTCTCTCTCGCTCTCATAGAAAGCAAGCCAGTTTACTAAAATTGAGCCAACTGATTAAGTTTATATTACATTATATTTGTTAATAAAAAAAATAAATAAAAAAAAATACATTTCCTTTGCCAATTAATCGAAAGAACTTCGTTTCATCCGGTTGTCCCTTAGACACCTGTCATTTTTTTTTCTTAGAAGTCTTCTATTTGTCACTCGACACGTTATCACGTCAAAAAGTGTCACGTTCTGTTGACATGGTAAATAACCATAGCAACGTACTTTCATCAATGTTTTCTTATGACGTTATCGCGTAAAATTATCATCCGTAAACCGACTTTACTAACAAATGTTTTTGGTGATTTTTGCAAAACTCTAGCTTACAATTTATTTCGTTGCTTGCTTAGTTCTAAATTTTAACAGCCATAGCAAAGTCTAGACCTTAATCCCAGAAGAATAATCAGGCCTATTCACAAACCATCAGAGGGCTACCGAAACGAATAAAACTGAAATGACAAGGATGGCAATACGTCAAAAGTCGCGGAAGTGAAAGAGCAGCCACATTTTTTCGGTTCAGTTGCCTTCCGACGCTTTGTGAATCAGGCAGGCGACCACAAGGGAGGCAGACTTGGTTCCACCTTGGTTTTATGACTTTGTTCGATCGGGGCGAATTCACGGTGGTTTTTTATTAAGCACCTTTTTGACAGTAATATAGTGCATTTTATGTAGACTTAGTTGACAACACTGACTCTACACGAAAATGGAAAACGGGAAAAACATTAATTTGGCCGGATGAATTTCACGTGTTTTTTATTTAATATTACAGTTTTAAATCATAATTTTTAAAATGATACGAGAAGACGATCCCCGATTCCGAATAACTCCGCTTCAACAAATGGCTTCAGCGTGTAGCGGCGCTCTTATTACTTCATTATTTAGTAAGTTAAAATACTTATACTTATTTCGCTCGTTAATTACTTCAAGGATGTTGATTATTGAGTAACTTTCACGTTTTCAGTGACTCCACTCGATGTGGTTAAGATACGACTGCAAGCCCAGCAGAAGGCGTTGCTTTCAAACAAGTGTTACCTATACTGTAATGGGCTAATGGAACATTTATGTCCTTGTGGGGAAACTGCGTGGATTCCACGGCGAGTTCATTTTCATGGAACTTTTGTAAGTAGTAAACAATAATCATTTTTTGCCTTATTATATAGCTCTATATTCTGGGTAGGTTGTGATATACTGTACATAAAGTGAAGACCTAGTAAGGCATTGTGCACTGTGCATGTGCTGTCGTACCAAGAAGGAGTATAACAGGATTTTAGGTATATCGTGGATGCTGTAGTGGGATTCCAGGACTTAATCCCAATTGGCTCAATAGTTTCTGCATGAATTGCTATCAAATCAGTTAAGCCATTAAAAAGTTATGTGCAAGTATCCTGATCAATTTGGTTGTGTTAATTTTTTTATAATTAACTAGCAGTGCTCCGCGGTTTCACCCGCACAACTCCCGATCCTGTGGGAAATTTTTTCCTTTGTTACTGTCAATGAATCAATCTATCTTCATACCAAGTCACATCAAAATCACCAACAAAAACAGGAAGTATAGATAAACATTTTACTTTCCAGGATGCATTCTACAAGATAGCTAAATTAGAAGGTGTACCGGCATTATGGTCTGGATTAAGTCCTACTTTAGTGTTGGCATTACCATGCACAGTTATATACTTTGTATCATATGAACAGCTTAGATACAAATTCAAAACATCGTACAACATATATTCTGGAACTAGTAAGTACATAATATATACATTTATCACATACTAGCGACTCGCCTCTACTTCGAACTGGTAGTAGAGCACACAACCTCAAAAATCTAAGTATTTCTCATTAACGAGTAGCGTATTGCTATAAATCCGTTATGTAGTTTTTGTAATTATCATGCTCAGAAATCACTTTGTTTTTAATTGACTTAAAAAAGAAGGATTTAATGAATTAATTGGGTATTTATTTTATAATATGTACCTAGCGATATATAGGTAAAAACCGGATACTTTACTTAAAAATATTTTCCTAAAAGTATAAGTACTTACACTGAAAGGCAAGAAATGTGAAGGAGGCTTTACCACAGCTCTAGGTAACAGTAAAATACTTGCTTTCAGTCATCAATTTGATGGATTTGATTATTTTGTTGTCAAATAAAGATAACAATAATATAACTTAAGCACGTATTCTCTATCTTTATTGGTCATGAACTATAGCAATAAACAAGTCAATTTATACAGCACAAAAACCTATCTAAGTATTTATTTTGATTCCAATGTCCGATCTTTTTGTGGCAAACCTTATCTATTTAATCAGACCTCTAGTGATGATAGGATAGTTTGTTTACATCATCATGCTATTGCTGTAGAATCATCTGATTAGATTTAGATACTTAGATATTAATATTTTTATAACTCAGTTTAAGATAGGTATTTTACTCAAGATTTTATCTACTTATTTACAATTTTTATGTGTATATTTTTCTTATTTTCGTTGTATAAACCCTTGCGGGAGTCCGACTCCCACTTGGCTAGTTTTTTGTCACCTATATAACCAGTAACTAGGTAAAATAATCAATGTTTACAGCACACCAACCAATGTGGATACCTCTAATAGCGGGAGCTACAGCAAGAACCACTGCAGTGACCATAGTTAGCCCACTAGAACTTATTAGAACAAAAATGCAATCAAAAAAATTAACATATTCAGGTAAGAAAACTATTAACTATTGAAACTATTAGATGACCTCTGAGGCGCCTTAAACAAGTATTTATGTAAAGTATGTTTCTGGTCTGGGTGTTTTTGTATATAGTAAAACATAACCCTCCTTTTGCCGTAGTCGGATAAAAATTAAGTATTATATGCGTCGTCTAGCTACAATAACACAAGCCTAGTTGCTTAGCATGGAGCTAGATGGCGCTGTGTGAGTTGTCCTGCAATATTTATTAAGGTGACTATAGACTAGAGCATTTTAATTTAATGTTCTTACAAATGGTACAGGCAAATGCAAACAAAACATCGAGCGTCATGTTCGAAGTGTGGTTCTAAATTTAAAAACAGTTAATGCTCGATTTCTGTTACTAGTATAGTAAATGCTCTAGTCTATACCCATCTTAAGTTTTAAGTCTTTAATTTTATTGCAACATCATATATGTTATTTTCAAGTTTACATTGATAATAATATATTGATGATGATGAAATTATTTGTTTTGTTATATAATCTTAATCAATCTGATATTAATCTTATAATTTTTGTTGTCAACGAATTAAAAAAAATAAAGTTGAAAAAACTCAGAGCACACAGTTCTAACCTAAGAAACTAGGCTTGTGTTATGGTGCCCAGACAATGGATAGAATACTTTTTATTCTAAAAAGCATTACACTCGATATATTATCTTATATCTTTAAATGAGCAATTCTTGTATATATATATAATTGGAATCTCGGAATCGGCTCCAACGATTTTCATGAAATTTGGTATATAGAGGGTTTCGGGGGAATCATTTTTAGAAAATGTCATTTTATTCGTGTTTTCAGGCGTTTGAGTAGTCCTAATTTAAACTGAAAAATATGACTCTTCCTGACATCTATTGGCGAATTACTAATACTATTTTTTATAAAGTTATTCCAGCAGATGGCGTTGTTAAGTAACACGAAGTCAATGCGTGTTTGCTTTGAGGTTAGCTCGGTGAGCAAAGCTCGGTCATCCAGGTACTACCTATATTATAAAGAGGCAAGTTTTTTTGTTTGCAATGAATAGGTTCAGAAAGTACTGGACCGATTTTGATGAAACTTGTTATAGGTAGGGAAACATCCAGGCCACAAAAAATAAATAAATAAAATAAATATAAATATTGCAGGACATTCCACACGGATATATAGACAACGGATATACTACTTATATACTTTTCTTATACTATACTGATAATACATAGAAACAACCAGACCCCAGACAAATATCAAAGCATAAATACTTGTCTGAGGCGGGAATCGAACCCGCAACCCTGTGTTTGGCAGGCCGGAATGGTGACCAACTGGGTCGTCAAATTCTCAATATTTGTTTACAGAAACAAATACTTTCTTATCTTATCAATGGCCTTTTTTATATTTTTACTTATTCGACGGCACGGCGGTTGACATATACATGTAACAATACCAAAATTATATTTATGTATATATTATTTATAACTGTAGAATTACGCCAAGTACTAAAATATGAAATATTTATAAACTACTAGGTAATATCGTGCTGTCCCGGCAAACGCCACGTTTTGCCATATACAAAAAAAATGAAAAAAAAAAAATATATGTTGTTCGATAATCAGACGTAACGAATATACACAAAAAACTTCATATAAATCGGTTCAGACTTCAGCCGTTTAGGTGGAGTTTGGCAACTTATTTTTGACACGAGATTTTAAATAATACTAGCTGCGCCCCGCGATTTCACCCGCGTAAGTCCTGAACACAGCGCCATCTATAAGAACTTCATAAAATAAACAGTAAATAAACACTTGCTTAAGAAACCACTAATTGATACATTTTATTAGTTTATATTGACGACCTAAGCGAATAATTGAAATGATAACTATCCTATCCAGTAAGTTAGACCAAAATACGGGTACATGTGAAATTGGATTGAAATCGGTTCAGTAGTTTTGGAGTTTATTGGCAACATACATCGTGACACAAGATTTTTATTTAAACAGATAGGGATTATATTTATAACTTACATTTTTGTTTCAGAAATAACTGTAGCATTACGCCAAGTAATAAAATATGAAGGATACCGAGGACTGTTTCGTGGATTAGGGTCAACACTATTGAGAGATGTTCCGTTTTCTGGTACTTACCTACTATATTTAAACTTCTATTACCTATCTTTTTAGGGTTCCGTACCCAAAGGGTAAAATCGAGACCCTATTACTAAGACTTCATTGTCAGTCTGACTGGGTCCCGAACAGCAGGTGACCCCTTGGCAGGCCCAGAAGGAGATGATGGGACGAGTTGATTTCGTAGAGACTGGACCCAGATGGCACTAGGGACCAGTGGAAAGAAGGGAGGGCCCTGCAGTGGGACGGAATAGACTGAAAATCTATACTATAATTGTAAAGCTGAAGAGTTTGTTTGCTTGTTTGAACGCGCTAATCTCAGGAACTACTAGTTCGAATCGAAAAATTGATTTTGTGTTGGATAGTCAATTTATCGAGGAATTTTAAGGCTATACTCTACTTTTCATTTTGATATTCCCACGGGATCGGGACTTACACGGGTGAAACCCCGGAGCTCAGCTAGTAATTTCTATTTTTATTGTTTTTTCAGGAATATATTGGACAATGTTTGAAACAACAAAACAAGCATTTAAAAAACCAGACACAGAGAAAAACACATTTTTATTCAATTTCTTCTGTGGATCTGTTGCTGGCAGTGTAAGTAATTTTTAAATAATAAAGGTGCTATCCATCATGGCGTCATCAGAGCCATACCTGTAGACTCAGGCTTAGGTGGAATAAAGGTCCTATCCATGCCATATTGTAGGCTTAGGTGGCCATTAAACCATAAAATCTTGACTATGGATTTGAAAACGCCAGCACACGGAAACGAACTTTCTGAGAATACACACCGCATCCAGGAAGGCTGCCTTCTGAATTTGAACCGAAAGTCTCTAGCCTAGTTCGCATTAAGCTAGCATTTTAGTCGAGTAGTGAGTTATTTAGTACCTAGCTAAAATACTTGTTACTGCCCAAAAAACCTTTCCCACTTTTCTCGAGTATAGTTTACAAGTGGGTGGTGTTTTGCAAGACGAACAGCCTACAAAACAATGCAACGATGTGGCTGCAACTAATAAACTCGACTAATTCTACAGCTTCGGACTTGTTTCGCCGGCGAACCGCGTGGTGGGTGCTATTCGCAATAGAATAAAATGGATGGACTCAACCAAATTACTCACTAACCTACTCAACCAAATTACTTACTAACCTACTAAACCAAATTACTCACTAACCTACTCGACCAAATTACTTACTAACCTACTAAACCAAATTACTTACTAACCTACTAAACCAAATTATTCACTAACCTACTCGACCAAATTACTTACTAACCTACTCGACCAAATTACTTACTAACCTACTCAACCAAATTACTTACTAACCTACTCGACCAAATTACTTACTAACCTACTTGACTAATTTTTTGGTGTTTGGACATATTTAGCTACTAAATTACTCGCCACTCGACTAAAATAATGCAAACTAGGCTTAATGCAAACTAGGCTTAATGCAAACTAGGCTTTCGACTACTGAAACGCCCGTAATGTGTCAAGTCTTAGCACTTGGTTTCCCTTGTCCTAGTTAGATTAGTTTTACGGGACTGTTAGCCTCTACATTTGGACTATTGTTCACTTGTCCATTTTGTAACATAATCGTTCCCATTCTTCTTCTTCTCGTATAGTGGTGTGGCTCACCTATTGTTAAAGTTTTCAGATCGCCCTAAGGCCTCTTACTTGAATTAATGTTGTATTTCATATTACTTCCAGATAGCAGCATTTGTGACGCTACCTTTTGATGTAGTCAAAACACATCAGCAAATAGAATTAGGTGAAAAGGAAATATATTCAGGTAAAATATAGTGGATATTAATTAGACAAATATGGCAAAACGTGGCGTTTGCCGGGACAGCACGATATTACCTAGTAGTTTTTGGAGGTACGAGGTGGTGTGTACCTCCAAAGGGAAGATCTTCCACCGGGCAGGTGTTATACCCGGTAGGCCGCGGCCCAACGATGTTTCGTTGGAACTTGTATATGAGCTTATCTTCAGAAAAACTTCGCTTGCGCGATCTAGGATCTCCGATCGGCTTGGTGGCGCCATCTGTTAGTGGCGATGTGAAGTGTCGCTACATCACTCCCCCCGAAGACCGGAGGTCGATGCAGAATTCTTGCCAGTGTGCCAGTTGAGTTGCGTCTCAGTGAGTCGAGACGTGTTGCTTGATGCATCCCAGTGAGTCGGGATGATGCTGTTCCAGTGAATCGGAACAGTGAAGTCCACGGTGAGTCGGGACGTGTGAAGGGGCGTAGCACGTGAAGATCCGGTGTATCGATGACCAGTCGATGAGATGCCGGACGTAGTCAGCGTGCTGCAGGTGCCCAGTTGCAGGGTTGTTGGAGGGTTGTTGGAGTTGGAGGGTGAACCAGTGCTTGCGTAGTATACAGGCGTCGTGGTCCAACCGATGTGGCTGCGAGTGGTTGGCTGCTGGCTGGCTGCAGGGGGTAGGTAGGAGTGGTGCGGAGGTGAAGAATCTTATGTCGGCGAAGGTTGCGCTCGTCGTTCATATGAGGGGTCACCAGTTTGGGGGTACGAGGTGGTGTGTACCTCCAAAGGGAAGATCTTCCACCGGGCAGGTGTTATACCCGGTAGGCCGCGGCCCAACGATGTTTCGTTGGAACTTGTATATAAGCTTATCTTCAGAAAAACTTCGCTTGCGCGATCTAGGATCTCCGATCGGCTTGGTGGCGCCATCTGTTAGTGGCGATGTGAAGTGTCGCTACAAGTTTATAAATATTTCATATTTTTGTACTTGGCGTAATTCTACAGTTATAAATAATATATACATAAATATAATTTTGGTATTGTTACATGTATATGTCAACCGCCGTGCCGTCGAATAAGTAAAAATATAAAAAAGGCCATTGATAAGATAAGAAAGTATTTGTTTCTGTAAACAAATATTGAGAATTTGACGACCCAGTTGGTCACCATTCCGGCCTGCCAAACACAGGGTTGCGTGTTCGATTCCCGCCTCAGACAAGTATTTATGCTTTGATATTTGTCTGTGGAATGGTTGTTTCTATGTATTATAAGTATATTTTTACAAACGAAAAGTATATAAGTAGTATATTCGTTGTCTAGCACCCATACCACAAGTCTAGGTACTTAGCTTGGGGCTAGATTGCGATGTGTGGAATGTCCTGCAATATTTATTATTTTACTTATTTTTATAGCCCCTCTACTACATGATAGGCCATCATGCTGGCCCACTAATATGGGCCAGCATGTAGAGGGCGTAGTAGTATCGGATGGCTTATGGCTCGTGGGATGGCCACGGTGTCGGTTTTTCGGTCGCACATCAAAACGCAACTACACGACGGCTGAACGTAGCCATCGTGTAGTTGCGTTTCAACCATCTCGCTGGTCCATCATGCAGAGGGGCCATTTTATAGTATGGATAAAAGTTGCTGGCACTGTAAGATTAGATGTAAGAGTCAACATGATGAATAGTTCTTGGAAATTGTTATGTACCAACACACGGTTATATTTAAAACAAGCTGTGCCCCGCGGTTTTACCTGCCTTAGTGTCTCTTTAAAAGTGATATATATTTCCTACAAACAAATAACACATAATAGTTTCTATGTATAACAAACTTTAACAGCCCCTTTGAGCCCCTTTAGAGGTCGAATTTCCAAAAATCCTTTCATAGTGCGCGTCCATAACCGTAAGGGAACTACCATGCGAAGTCTCATACTCGGAGCTCTTGTAGTTTTAGAGATTTATAAAAAGAAAATAATTTATAAACCGACTTCAAAAAAGGAGGTTCTCATATAATGTAGATTAAGTATAGAAATCATTAGGTAAAGAAACAGTTGGTTTAATTTTCATCACTCATCCAAAGTTTACAATTAACATTGGCGATATAAGAATAAGTGTTTTTTTTTAACTTTAATTACAGAAGGTAAAACACGTCAACGAGCATCAAATATGAAAGATATAGCTCACAATATATACAGAAACCATGGATTCAAAGGTCTTTTCACCGGTCTGTTACCTCGAATATTTAAAGTGGCGCCAGCATGCGCAATTATGATAGCAACATTCGAATATGGGAAACAGTTCTTCCAGAAATATAATACGCAGAAGTACAAGGAGAAAATGCAAAGGTAATTGCTATATAATTTTAGCTTTTTGTAGAAAAAAAAACCCTATTCCCATAGAAAAAAAAGGTGAGCCTACTTCATTTAGGGTAAAACAGTAAGTACGTAACCTTAATTACCAATTTACTGTTTTACTTTAACCCTAATTACCTACTCACTTACTGTTTTACTTTAACCCTGGTTACCTATTTACTGTTTTACTTTAACCCTAATTACCTACTCACTGTTTTAATTTAACCCTGGTTACCTCCTTACTGTTTTACTTTAACCCTAATTACCAACTTACTGTTCTACCTTAATTACCAATTTACTGTTTTACTTATACCTTATGTTATATTGGGGGCTGACATAATCTGCAACACTTCGACCCATTGCGATCTTTTGTGTTTTATTTTAACCTTAATTACCAACTTACTGTTTTCCTTTTACCTTAATTACCTCTTACTGTTTTACCCTAAGGATACTCATCACACTTAGTTATGTGAAGATCCTAATTTTGACTATGTGCAGACTTATCAAACTCGGGCCTACTTTTTACCCATTTAGAATGTTACTAGTAACTTACATTAAATTAACTTTTTACAGTGAAGGAATAACTATTACAATTATTAAATCTGATGATGAATAGCTTGAATTTTGCATGCTTAAAGGTATTCCATGAAGACTTCTAATTTGTTATTTACAAACAATTTTATTAGTTTAGTTATTAATGTAAGTGCCAGACTCTCGTCACGCGAAGCCATAAAACACGCGCGCCCACGCGTGTGTTCAACTAGCAAAATAAGTCCAATAGAAATTGAGACAATGTTTGACATGTAGCCATATGAACTCCTAAGGTTCATATTGCTCGCATCCCTGGGGTTTAGCCCTAGATGTTCCATACGTTACGTCTGGGTGGTGCTAAACGAGTAATCTCCTGGTGGGAGACTTGTTACCTCCCCACCCCGGCCTAAGTTGTATCGCCAAGCTGACTTGTCCGTGTTCCAATGGCCAGTGCGGATAAGTTCTCGTTCTCGAAGGCCTCCGTTTATTTGGGGATCTTAAACTCGCGAATGTGTAGGTAACTCCTAAGTACGCGTTCTACATCTTAGACCGCATCGTCACTTACCATCGGGTGACTTCTGGTCCGATTAGGTTGGTAATATAAACAGTAGTTAAACTAAACAGGCAAACTTATAAGACCTATTAGTCGCGTACCTCAATGGTTTACGTGGCAACAAAAATAGTTTTTAATGCTGTATAAAGTGTACTGGGAAAATATTATTTACATACAATATTAGATAGCTGCCCGAAAATGATTATTTATAACAGCATTTAATAATTACTGTTTTTATTTTATTTTACAGGCATCAAGAGATTGTTTTAATGAGTCAATCAAGCAATAATGGCTACTCATAATTTATCGGAACGCAATACAATGGCGAGATGAACCAAGTTAAATGTGATAAAAAAACTATTAATGTTATTAGATTTTTAGCCTTGACATAAATATGCTAATTTGAATATGGATTATCATATCAAACATAGTTGTTACCAATCTGATTAGGTACTTAGTTCTTATTCGATTTTAGTGTGTAATAAAAATAAAATATGTAGGTACATAGGCACTTATTTCTGTTGCATTTTGGTGATAGAGTTTTACTAGATGTTTTTAATTTCAGAATTTTTTATTTTCTATTGTAGCAAGAATAGCTAAAATCTCTATATAGATAGTTTGTCCTGTAATTAATGGATAAGCAGGCACCTACAGATTGAGGACACTGTGTCGGTTCAGAAAAATGAAAGTTATGTTCTATGAAAGCCTCGATATTCGCCATTTAAAAATGGCATCAATAAACATAGAGAAATGGATTAAAAGGGCGGATTTCTCGGCACTCTGTGCCGGTTCAGAAAAATGAAAGTTTGGTTCTATGAAATTGAAATGAAAAAATTCGACGACCCAGTTGGCACAATGGTCACCATGCCGGACTGCCAAACCTAGGGTTGCGGGTTCGATTCCCGCCTCAGACAAGTATTTATGCTTAGATATTTGTCTGTGGTCTGGTTGTTTCTATGTATTATAAGTATATATTTACAAAAGAAAAGTATATAAGTAGTATATCCGTTGTCTAGCACCCATAACACAAGTCTAGTTACTTAGCTTGGGGCTAGATGGCGATGTGTGGAATGTCTTGCAATATTTATTATTTATGAAAGCCTCTCGGTTTCCGAGATATCTGACATTTAAAAATGGCATCAAAAACAGAGAACCTGAACCGGCACAGTATCCTTTATCTGTAGGTGCCTGCTTATCCAATCATTATGGGACACCCTGTATAAATAGGATATATCTAATAGGGTCTCTGACTATCTTTACACAAAAATCAGTTCAGATGTTTATTAAACCTAGTTCTAATCCATACATATTTGTATGACAGAAAGCTAAAAATCGGGTTTCAAATGGTGTCAGAGGATGGTCATAGAAAATAATCTATTACTTATATTATAAAGCTGAAGAGTTTGTGTGTTTGAACGCGCTAATCTCAGGAACTACTGGTTCGAATTGAAAAAATCTTTGAAAAAAATTTTTTGTTGGATAGTCCATTTATCGAGGAAGGCTATAGGCTACTTTTTATCCTGATATTCCCACGGGATCGGGAGTTACGCGGGTGAAACTGCGGAGCGCTGCTAGTAAAGATATAAAGAATCCTGACTATTTTTGTTGTGACATGATCTATCATTGTTTACTTTATGTGCTATATACACTAATATTTATATATACCTACCTTGCTACCTAAACATTGTTTGCATGGTTTGCTAACGCCTGCACAAACGTGTTTAGCAACTGTCTTATCTGTGTAATCATAATAAATATAATTGCAGGTGATTATTTATGGTTTTCTTTACAACTATAGACTTTCATTTCTTCACTTTAAAAAGTCTGGCCATACAGCATTTGAGCTTGGCATAGTGTTTTTTTGAGGGTTGACTTTAAGACTCATACCTATCAATAGAAGCCTTTTTAAAATTGCCTTGTTTTGCAGACAAACAATCCTAAAAAGTTTGAATAAGTTATTAAACTAAGGAATGAATTTATACCGACATATTTCTTAAAATTTTCAAACTGTAACTGTGGCAATATTTGATCCCTCTGGATGCTCTCGATCAAAAGGTATGGGTCTTATAGTGCACCGAGAAATCATAAGACACAATGTTTCCTCAAATATCCCATGTTAGAGACGTTTTAGTTTGAGGAATGTTGTAAAAGTACTATTTGTTCTTCTCGATGATCTTTAAGGCTCAGTATACTGCACAAAAAAAATGTATGTCTACCTATGTAGTATGCAAGCAGAGACATTTGAGGCGGAAACTGCTTTAAATCTAGAAGGGTCTTTACATTATTATGTCATGAGTAAGTATGATATTAGGCATTATGACAGCCTTATACACACAAAAATTGTGGCAGCAGCACTGATTCGGCTGTCAATATCTTTGATGTCTCATCATCTTACTAGCCTGAATAATATCAAACCCATTCAATAACTATAATGAAATGAAAACAAGTATACTAAAATTATATTTATTACCTATATCAATGTACAATAGATCCTAGAGGTTCAGCCTTTATATTTCCAAGGTCCAATCTGCTGTCAATAGACTCATCTACTTGTCCAACGATTGCGACATTGTCCCCTCTAATTATATGCAGCCCTAGGACCACTTGAGCGATCCCGGTGGTAGAAGAAAACACTCTCTCATGAGATTCGTCCAGAATTATGTTTATAGTTTGGTCGAACCCCTTCAGTGTGCCTATGAAATTTCTGCCATCTGAAGTTATAACTGACACAGTTTGATTCACATAGTTTTCTAGGCCTGATGCCATTGTTGTGAAATTTTATTTTATAGAGCAGGCTTCGTATTTTTATAATAAAACGCACTTGGAATAAAATAATCCGTAAAAACAAAAACCGCAAATAGACAATCAATGTTCGTTCTCTGTGGTCTGTGTTGCCAACTAGGTTTACGTAAAAGGTGCCAAATTACTGTCAAAACATGTGCAAAATTCACTGCGAATGTTTGGACTATTGGCAACACTAAATCGAAGCGCAACTTGTCTGTGGCCGTAAGGGCTCGTTTACACTGGGACATTCAACGAAAATATGAATTCGTATTCACCTTTTGGGCCCATCGCATCGGGATCATCGCCTAAAATAGGTGTTTGTTGCGCTCGCATCTATGAAAAACTGACGGTTTTCGATAGTTCAGAGTATGAATGTGTTACGCCCACCGGTGTGGAGGTAATGAGACATGTTGACTGATGTTGGACAGTGAACTAGTAAAATATTTTAATTATTATTTTTACCTAATTTTGTAGTATCATAATTACTGAAAAAAGATCGAAAGAAATGCCCTAAATAAACCGGAGTAGTATGAGCTGAGATCTTTATTAATAAATGAAATGCAATGTTTTTATACAAGAAGATGAAAAAAGGGTAATTCCGAGGGAATAAGATTTTTTTCTGGTTGTAATATCGCCACGAAAACGACAAGTCTCCGCGGCACACCATGTCCTTGCATCGCTTGCTTGCCGTCCGTTGGTCGTGTGAATAGTTTCCTTGACTGACCGGCAAGGAAATGGCTGCCTGTCCTCAGCTGTCCTATAAAGTGTGAACGCAATGACGTAGGTTTTTTTTTCCTTAAAATAGTGTGAACGCAGCTTAATACATTTGTCAGTCGATGGGTGGATGTTTGTTTCCGTTTTTGATTCGTATTTATGTGAAATCTCTTGGTTTTCAGTGCAAAATTTGTTGCAGAAACATTCAGTTGCATAAAATTCCATTTCTCGTGGTAAGAATAGTTCATTTTATTGCTTTTTAATTCGCATAACTATTACAAACTTTATGTTACAAACTGTGATCTCATTCACTCAGCTGCTGAATTTGTCATTGAATTACAAGTTCTGCATTATTTCCTTTCTGGACGTTAAACGAAGTGTCCAAGGTGTGTAAGACGTGTTTCCTTTCAATGATCTTGGTTATTTTATCCAAATCATGACGTAGTTCTAATGATTGGAGTGCATTTTCATGTATATAAAGGTAGGTACTTACCTAGTTATTATATTGTGATTCAATTTGATGTGAATGAGTCATACTATCACTGACATTTACATCTTATTTGAACTTCTAAATAAATGAAATTCAACATATAAAAACCGAGGGAAAAATAACTGCATTCAAATAATCTAAAGTAGGCCTAGGCACTCAGCAGGCTAAATCAGAATCTTTGAAAACTGCCTGAATTCAGATCGTCTTCATTCAGTTTTTTTTTGCACTATTTGAAGTCTTAGGGCCATTAAAGTTATTAGGCGCCCTTCAGCACAATCTTTGTATTTATTTTACTTCAAATAGATTTTAACAGATATTTTTGTACCAGATTGGCTAGATTCTTTCAAAACTTAAGATTCTTGTCTCCTAAATATGACACTTTGGGACAAATAAAATAAATTGATGTCTTATTTGTGGATCCCCTAGAAAATGGAAACATAATCAAGATTGTGAATGACTAATAACTTTAGTACTGTTTATAATGTGTTTTCCTGTGGCAGTAATCGTATAATGACCCAATTACTGCATTGAGCAGTAATACTACTGATCATTTTGAAGACTCTCATCAGATTCTCACCCAAGCTTAATGAGGCTAACTTGGGATTCATTGAAATCGGACTTATGATAGACCTGAGTATGAGGAATGAAATTCTAAACAACACCAATCATGCAATTTGAGCACATATCTCCTCTTTTGAAGTCTGAAATGTAGCATGCTGTAAGTCACTACCTAGTTAACAGGTATCGTCTAGATCTTCTATCTTCTAGATACCTGTTAAAGACCCTCAAATTGTAGACATCCGGAGAGACTGATAAATCATAAACCAATTTCTCCCTTTTTACGAATAGACCACAAACACAAAAAATGAACCCATCCGAAGAGGTCTAGTTGTGAAAAATTTGCCTGAAGAAGAGTATAGAAAAGTTGGTTAGGTACCTTTACAGTATACACCTATACTTTTCTATTCTTTTTTTTTCTGTTCACTGTAATCCCATACCATTATGTCAAAATTTCAGGTGAAAGGAGAAGTTGAAAATGACATCAACAAATACCTTGCAAAAGGCCATTGACCTAGTCACAAAAGCAACGGAAGAAGATAAAAATAAAAACTATGAAGAGGCACTACGTCTTTACGAACATGGAGTAGAATACTTCCTCCATGCTGTTAAATATGAAGCACAAGGAGAAAGGGCTAAAGAAAGTATCAGAGCCAAATGTTTACAGTACCTAGACAGGGCTGAGAAACTTAAAGAATACCTAAAGAAAGATAAGAAGAAAAAGCCCGTAAAAGATGGTGAATCTAACTCAAAAAGTGAAGATAAAAAGAGTGATAGTGACAGTGATTCAGATGATCCGGAAAAGAAGAAATTACAAGGCAAACTTGAAGGAGCTATTGTAGTAGAGAAACCTCATGTAAAATGGAGTGATGTTGCTGGCTTAGAAGCTGCTAAAGAAGCTTTGAAAGAAGCCGTGATCTTACCAATCAAGTTCCCACATTTATTTACTGGCAAGAGGATACCGTGGAAGGGTATCTTGCTCTTTGGACCTCCTGGTACTGGTAAATCATACTTAGCCAAAGCTGTGGCTACCGAAGCTAACAATTCTACTTTCTTCTCTGTCTCATCATCTGACCTCGTCTCGAAATGGCTTGGAGAATCTGAGAAATTGGTAAAGAATCTATTTGAACTGGCTCGTCAACACAAACCAAGTATAATCTTCATTGATGAAATAGATTCACTATGCTCATCTCGTTCCGATAATGAATCTGAATCAGCCAGAAGGATCAAAACTGAGTTTCTTGTACAAATGCAAGGTGTTGGTAATGATATGGATGGTATTTTGGTTCTTGGAGCTACAAATATTCCTTGGGTGTTAGATGCTGCTATTAGAAGGCGATTCGAGAAGCGTATTTACATTTCTCTGCCAGAAGAACATGCCAGATTGGACATGTTCAAATTACATATGGGTAATACAAGGCATGTGTTGACTGAACAGGATTTAAAAGTACTAGCAAATAAAACAGAAGGCTACTCCGGAGCTGACATAAGCATTGTTGTTCGTGATGCATTGATGCAGCCCGTACGCAAAGTACAGTCTGCTACACATTTCAAGAAGGTGACTGGCCCGAGCCCTATCGACCCAGATGTGATTGTAAACGATCTTTTGACACCATGTTCTCCTGGTGATCCGGGGGCTTTAGAGATGACCTGGATGGAAGTGCCGAGTGACAAATTGGGAGAACCTCCGGTAACCATGTCTGATATGATGAGATCACTGGCCACATCCAAACCAACTGTTAACGATGATGACATGGTTAAACTTAAGAAGTTTATGGAAGATTTTGGACAGGAAGGCTAAGGTTTATTAAAGAATTTCACTTTATTTGTTTATAGCGTTGTTGTATTTAAATAATATTTACAAAGCACAGTGCCTGCAAGTAAGTCTGGAGTGCATACTTAAGAAAGCTTAGTTATTTGGTTTCTTTGAGAACTGGGAGATATGAAATCAGTAAAGTCAAATAAGACCACTTCGCACATGCAACCAATTGAAATACTGCGTTCATGTCATTTAGCTCTAAATGTACCTATCTGATTTGCAGTAAAAAAATAAAATATTTTAATAATAAAAATATCTAGCTAGATAGTGAATTATATTAATAAAAAAAAAAATGTTAAATAATCTAATTTTAACAGAGATTTGCTAAATCTACGTTTGTGAACATTTTCCCATAGTAGTATGTGCTTCAAATTATTTTTATATTTTTGTATACTTACTTACTTTTAATTTAAACATCTCAAGTTCTATTAGTCCATCTACATAATATTGTAATTATTATTTTAATGACCATAGCAATTATTAGATATCTAGGTCACAAAGTAAGAAATCTTACTAGTTAAATAACGATAAGGCTTTCTTACTTTGTGCCTAGGTACTCACTCAATTTAGTGTAGTTTATGTTTTTTTGTGTTTTCTCTAAATAGATGAAAGTGTGGATGCATTTATGATTTTTACGTAATTGTCAACCATAATAATTAGGTTTCTACTATAAAAGGTATACTATGTCCAGTTATTCTGCTTGATGCTCGACAGCCAGGGCGCTTGTTTGACTATAGTTGAACCGTTTTATGAAAGGCATAGGGGCACTGAGGCTTTCTGGAGGAAACGTTCCAAGTGTCTATGGTACTACTTAAGCATGCGATACACTGCAGATCTGCAACCACTGTTTACATTGTAGAACGACCAAAGTCACCTTGGTAGATTGAACATTTTTAGTGGTAACCGCTTTACTTACAAGTGAGACGAAAATACAAACTCAAGCTTTTGATGTGAAACATCTATAGCCGCACGTAAAACCGATTTCTGGCGTGGCGACATATGCCGTGGCGACGCGTCGCCACGCTATCTGATGATATATAAATACAGTCTATATGCAGTAGTGTGTACGGGTTACTTTTACAAAATAATGTCGATGTTTCACATCTGCTAGGCGTCCCGTGACGGCTTACATTTTTTCATTTTAAATAAACCTGTGGATTTTCGAAATCTAGAGGAGAAATTACATACCGCGTACATACCTATTCATACAAAAAGGTCTTATGCACCAAACTAACGCGAGTAATTTTTATAATCTTCTGTACACTAACCAACCCATGTTTTAGTGCTTTCTATCGCTTCTGTGATGGCGGCTGCGGAGATCGTTGAATTTGCTACGATGGCGGGTGTACCTTATTGACTGACCGAGTAATACAATGGTTGTCGGTTTACGGACGATAATTTTACGTGATAACGTCATAAGAAAACGATGATTTTTTGTAAGATTTTTTTTTATAAAGGTACTTTATTTTTCATTTCGTTTTTTTCTTTTATATAAGTCTTTTATTCGTCACTTGTCACCATAACACAAGCCCAGATGAGCGATATTACTATTAAATACTCTGTTTCCTAAAGGGAACGGACGCATGACGTCCCACAATAAGTATTTATTTTATTCAATATTTTGTCGGCACTGTTTTGTGAATGCAGATGTTCCATCAATTTATTAGACGTTATCACGTCAAAAATGTATCTAAATTAAACGATTTAGTACCTCATTTAAAATGTATCCAAATTGAATGATTTTTTACCACAGTTAAAAAAAAATCAGTACCTACCTCCTATAGAAGGAAGGAAGTTAGAAAAATTAAGGTAATCTCGCTATATTGGCATCAAAATGGCGGGTATATGTTTTTCTGAAGATAAGCTCCTAGACAAGTTCCAACGAAACATCGTTGGGCCGCGGCCTACGGGGTATAACACCTGCCCGGTAGAAGATCTTCTCTTTGGAGGTACATACCACCAAGTAGTACCTCCAAAAGTATTCATTACTCAATATTTGTCTCAAAAAATGTAATATTCAGTACTTCAGTAAAAATAAACATACATAGATAGATAAATTCTTTATTGTAAACACCAATTTCAAATAACATTAATAATAAAAATCAAAGCTTAAGTCTAAGTGTTACAAAGGGCGGCCTTATCGGTCAAAGCGATCTCTTCCAGGCAACCTTTGGATGGACAAGAAGTTGAGGAAGGTGAACATACATACATACTTTACATACATACACTGCAATTTAAATGAAAGTTTTTAAAAATAACTATCTTCTCTAGAAGGAAAATAAAACAAACAAATTTTAGTAACAGGATTTACAAAACAAACATTAAGATATGAAAATATAGTTAAGTAATATAAGTAACTATAGTATAAGCATTATTATATTTATGTTTATTCACTAGTTATGTTATAATTATATAAGTAAGTGATTACGTATTGTACTTAGTTGTTTTATTTCTTAGGGAATATAGACTGACCGAGTCGGAGTAATTTCGACCTGAAACATCTTTTCAATCGGTCTGAAAAGTACTTACAAAAAACTGGACGGATGTATCATAAATGCGTCAAAAGATGATGTAGCTAATCTAACAAAGCGGCGGATGTAGCTATTTCCGTGGGATGTAGCTAATCTAACCTCTTTTTAGATTATCTTTAAAAGAGGTTAGATTAGCTATATCCGCCGCAATTGTAACGACTTGACGAAAGATGAGACGTTTTCCACAGTCACTTTGGCTGTGTGCCTGATACAAATTATACAACCTACCGTTTTAAAAAAAAGGTATACCTAATTACAATTTTTATTAATTTAGGTAATACGATTTATTGAGTAATGGATATACTTAATGTGAAATATACACCCGTCATTTTGACAATAATATACCTATTTTTAGGGTTCGTACCGTAAAAAAGGAACCTTTATAAGATCAGTTTCTGGTCCGTCTGTCTGCGTATGTGTCCTCACCATTTTTTTTTTGTAAATAAATTCCTTCTTTCGAGTTGCCTACATTTTTTAAACCGAGGTACTAAATAGTACTAACTTAATTCAATTTTTTGTATTGACTAGAAGGAACATTGGCCGACCATTGGCTGGAGACACTCCTCATTGAGACAACGCCACCTGTGAGTGATCCGGAACTAGTTTGTAAAAAACCAAATAATAAAAAAATCTTCTGTAACAGCGCCTTTCCTAAGACGATTCAACTATGAAAACGAAATACGTGTTTGAAATTATGACCGACTTGTGATATCACCTACCTATAATAGTTAAGCGCCTTTTAAACGATCAAATTGTTTGTCAAAGTTGTCAATTTATTTGATAGTAGGTATGCAGCTTTGTTTGAAGCATTTGTTAGATCTTTTGTTGGATCGTTTAATTAATCTGTTTTTTGATGAAAACGTGAAGTTTGACAATCAATTTTGTCAAAAGATTTTGATCGTTTACAGGGCGCTTCAGTAGGTCACCGTGTTTTAATAAGAATTTCTGGACGGCTATAGTTCCAATACCTTGATAGATGGCGCTGCACGGCGACGACAGAAATAAACTAACATTTCTACTTTCAGAATTAAAATGTGTAGGTAAACACTTGAATTTTAGGCGTTTGATAACAAAATGTACTCCACCTATCTTTCTCTAACGTCACCAAATACAAAATTAACAAGTTTTTAAAATACGGAATTTTTTGATAGCTTTGACCTTGACGATCTCAAATCTCAGGACGTAAGTAAGAGCTTTTACGTAACGAAGAGCTTTTGAAATAGATTGGACAAAGGAATCACGTTGTCCCATACAAATTTTACCCCATTTTTCACCCCCTAACGAGTAGAATTTCGGAAAATCCTTTCTTATCGGATAGGTAGTACGTCATACAAAGAATACTTTCCCAAGTTTCAGGTTTCTACCATCAGCGGTTTATAGGCTGTGCGTTGATCTGTCAGTTATTCAGAACAAAACATTTTATATGTAGACAGGTATATAATAGAATAGATAAAAGTTCTTCGCTACGTTGTTTTGTATACTATGTACCTACATATTTAGGTGTACTTAGGTACATAGTTTTTATGAGTTCTTAATATTTGAGTAGGTATTCAAAGGCCTAAAATTACTGTGCTATTTGGTATTTATTTATTAACCTCTGATATTTCTGTGAACACCTAGTTATATTGTTATTGTTTAATTAGGTACCTATGTGAAAAATAGTTATTCATTCAATAGTTTATAATTCGATTTATTTTTAATTAATTTAGCTACTAGTGTTTATACTTACCTACTTTTTCATAATGCAAAACACTGATTTTTAATTTTTAGTACCTCTATGTAATTAAAAGTTAAATAAAATACGATTAAATATTATTCTTTTATTTTACCTATGTAGGCAATTTTATAACGTTTGACGGCATTTAAACTAAACAGATATTTAGTAGGTAACTGAAAATGCCGCGCGGTAGGTACACTTTGAGATCCATAACAATCGATAGAGGGCATTACCAATATAAATAATCCCTTCACAGCGTCAAAAGGCCTTTGGACACTTTGGCATAGTAACTTAAAATGCTGCGGTGCGTTTTAAGACCCATGCCAATCTATAGAGGGCATTATGGCCAACAAATAAGACCTTCACACCAAACCGCTAAAGCGTCTCGGAAACGGGATATTTAAGACCATGTGTTCGCAAATCGACCTTTGTGTTAAGCTACTTTAAGTTATCAAATACTCTTTTTTTGTTACTTGTATATAAGTAGATATTGTAGTTTAAAAACCATATTTTTGTTTATTTTGGTTGAAAACATTAATAATGCTAAAAAGTACAAAATGTTTTGCAAATCGATCAAATATAACAGTTAGCACGCGTCAGTTCCTCGCAGTCGGCCTCCGGGCGTCATCGAGGTAAGACCTATGCCACTTTTGCCGGCACGCTGCGTTCGAGCGAACCCCACGCGGTAGCTTGCATTTGCAGGGATGACAAACTTTTTCCCGCAAATAATAATTTACAAACTTATGTGCCCGCAAATAATATATACTAATATTATAAAGACGTAAGGTTAGTTACAAGTTTGTACATTGTATTGTTGCTCTAGTCTAAGCAGCTAGGCTTGTGTTATGGTGACGCGATTAAGTGAGCGCAAATAATCTATACTAATATTATAAAGAGGTAAGGTTAGTAACAAGTTTGTATATTGTATTGTTGCTCCAGTCTAAGCAGCTAGGCTTGTGTTATGGTGACTAGACGCGATTGAGTGAGCGCAAATAATATATACTAATATTATAAAGAGGTAAGGTTAGTAACAAGTTTGTATAATTGTATTGTTGCTCCAGTCTAAGCAGCTAGGCTTGTGTTATGGTGACTAGACGCGATTGAGTGAGCGCAAATAATCTATACTAATATTACAAAGAGGTAGACGTAGGAGGAGGAAAGAGGTAGGAGACGTGTGACCGCTTTTTTTGCGAACTCGCGCACGGAGCGAGGGTTCCGTACACATATATTTATAATTTGTAAAAAAAGTTCCTTTATTTTGCAGTAGATTAGGTAGTAGGTATTATAGGTATTACAGAACCCTAAAAACCCTTATAGTCCATTGAAATGTTACATTTTTTAGGCCTTACCTTGCGTTTTTTAGAGGACGCAATTTTATTTTTTTGATGTGTAGGTGGGGTCAGTGTAAAGCTAAAACCAAGTTTGTGGGGTCGCAACCCTTGTCCCACGGCCGCCATCTTGAAAATAGGGGTTGAAATGGTTTTTACGGTATATCCCTTAAACATATTTTATGTATTGTCTGTTATACGTCCTGTATCACGGGGCTATGGAGCCCCGGACCTTTGGAAGGCGTGCGTGGAGCCGAAGCCAACACGTAGAGGCCCTTTACAATAACAAGTATAATAGCAAGCAATGGGGTGGATTCTAAACCGGCGATTATCCCTGTCTACACTATAAAGTGCAACCAAGGACAACCTCCGGTTTGGATGAAAACTATTGATAATCTACAGGACAAAACTACTGGAGCTATTGTGATGGGATGGTAGTGGACTAGATACTGGGGAACTATGGATACTATGGCACCTGCCGTAACAATGTTCAATAAACACGTAAAAATGGCAGGCGGAGACTCGCCAACTCTCAGACTGGGCCACCCTAATTAGCCGAGTGAATTACAGCAAGGGGGCAACAGGAACGTGAGTGGCTAAAGGATGGAGAGGCCTCACTGGATTTTAAGTCATCGCTGGTAGTCCAAGCGAGCGGGCCAACTCATCACTGACGTTCAGCATCCATCCTTCGAGCATTTCTGCTATTGCGACTCCACTCTGGACAGCCGGTGAAGGCAAGCCAGAGGCGGGGGACCGCTTCCTCATCAGGTTTCACTCCGACCAACCAACTAAGGCAAGCCGGAGGTGAGGAACGGTGACTTCCCCCTGGAGAACTCGGGACCGCGGGGTCGTTACTCCCCGTCACCTCGCCTCAAGGTGCCCTGCGGGCAATTTATTATTATTATTATTATTTGTTTGTTATATGTCCTATATCACGGGACTATGGAGTCCCGGACCTTTGGAAGGCATGCGTGGGGCCGAAGCCAACACGTAGAGGCCCTTTACAATAACAAGTTTAATGGCAAAGTATGATGTGGACATCAAACCGGCGATTATCCCTGTCTGCACTATAAAGTGCAGCTAAGGACAATCTCCGGTTTGAATAGAACTATTGATAAACTACAGGAGAAAACTACTACTTGGGCTATTGTGATGGGATGGCAGTGGACTGGATACTGCGGAACTATGGGTACTATGGCACCTGCCGTAACAATGTTCAACAAACATGTAAAAGTGGCAGGCGGAGACTCGCCAACTCTCAAACTGGGCCACCCTAATCAGCTGAGTAAATTACAGCAAGGGGGCAACAGGGACGAGAGTGGCTTAAGGATAGTGATACCGCACTGGGTTTTAAACTCAGGTCACGGGCTCCCTGAGGGTCCAGCCTACCTGGCCCACTCACCACTGACGTGCGGCATATATCCTTCGAACGTATTCTTGCGACTCCACTCTGGACGGCCGGTGAAGGCAAGCCAGAGGCGGGGGACCGCTTCCTCGTCATTTTTCACTCCGATCAGCCAACTAAGGCCAGCCGGAGATGAGGAACGGTTGCTTCCCCCTGGAGCACTCGGGAACCGCGGGGTCGCTACTCCCCGACACCTCGCCTCAAGGTGCCCTGCGGGCTTATTATTATTATTATTTGTTTGTTATATGTCCTATATCACGGGACTATGGAGTCCCGGACCTTTGGAAGGCATGCGTGGGGCCGAAGCCAACACGTAGAGGCCCTTTACAATAACAAGTTTAATGGCAAAGTATGATGTGGACATCAAACCGGCGATTATCCCTGTCTGCACTATAAAATGCAGCCAAGGACAATCTCCGGTTTGAATAGAACTATTGATAAACTACAGGAGAAAACTACTACTTGGGTTATTGTGATGGGATGGTAGTGGACTGGATACTGGGGAACTATGGGTACTATGGCACCTGCCGTAACAATGTTCAACAAACATGTAAAAGTGGCAGGTGGAGACTCGCCAACTCTCAAACTGGGCCACCCTAATCAGCTGAGTAAATTACAGCAAGGGGGCAACAGGGACGAGAGTGGCTTAAAGATAGTGATGCCGCACTGGGTTTTAAACTCAGGTCACGGGCTCCCTGAGGGTCCAGCCTACCTGGCCCACTCACCACTGACGTGCGGCATATATCTTTCGAACGTATTCTTGCGACTCCACTCTGGACGGCCGGTGAAGGCAAGCCAGAGGCGGGGGACCGCTTCCTCGTCATTTTTCACTCCGATCAGCCAACTAAGGCCAGCCGGAGATGAGGAACGGTTGCTTCCCCTTGGAGCACTCGGGAACCGCGGGGTCGCTACTCCCCGACACCTCGCCTCAAGGTGCCCTGCGGGCTTATTATTATTATTATTATTTATTTATATAATAGTCAATTTATTTATACTCATTTTACATAAAATTACAAAACTAAAACTTACACTAAAACTAATTACAATAAATATGAACACAAAAAACAAAATATAACACATAAACAAATTTAATCAAGCAAACCGCCCCGAGTCACCCCTGGCGCAAAAGACCCCATCACACTAGCAGCATTACCACGCTGAATAGCTATGGCCAGCCTCTACACCAGGAACGACCCGGAACGGCTATCCAAACCTCTATCCCTCAAACGCCGCCCAATCCCCCTGATAAACTCAATCGCCTCCACTCCCCAACAACCCACAGTCTCCACAGCAAAAGGAACAAACAAATAACGTCCCTCCAAAGGAGCGTACTTGGCCCGCTTGCCAACCGCCGCAGCTTCCGCAGCCGAGGCAGCCACACGTGAGGTGCGTGCAAGGTGGCTTGGAGCAAAAGTGCTGACGCACGTGGCATCCCAAATAAGGCACCTTCCCCTCGACCAGGGCACCAGCGTCAACCCATCAGGCCTCTTCCCATCCGTGCGGCTGAGACCAGGCGGCTCCAGCACACACGGGACATTTGCGGAAATAAGTATTATCTCTTAAACTATTTATTTGAGAAAAAAAATTTGTTAACATTTTTTGTTGCAAATTAAATTCTCTACAACTTTGGTCCAGTAACTTTTTATCGTAGAACTATAAATAAAAAAGTTATAAGCGAAAATGTTCAGAAATTCAAGAAAAAATTATATTTTTCAATATAACTTTTTTTATACATTTTACGAAAAAATTATATCTGACCATTTTGCAATATTATTGATAAATAATAATACTATCAATAATTAATTATCAATAATATTGCAAAATTTATAATCATAATAACAAAACAAATAGAAAAAATATATAATAACAAAATAAAAAGAAAAAAAATAAAAAAATTACTGATAACTCATTATTAGTACACACGTATAATATAGGTATAGTTAAGAGTACTGAAAAATAGTACTCACTTCGGAGCGCTGTAAAACCTTAGCTATTGACTTAATGAAAAAATGATGCAAATAAAAGTTGTTCCTCAAAAAACGATCTACAAAAGTGGTCAGATATCATTTTTTCGTAAAATGATAAAAAAAAAGTTAAATCGAAAAATATAAATTTTTTTCTCGAATTTCTGAAGATTTTCGCTTATAACTTTTTTATTTACAGTTCTACGATAAAAAGTTACTGGACCAAAGTTGTAGAGAATTTAATTTGCAACAAAAAATGTTACCAAATTTTTTTTCTCAAATAAATAGTTTAAGAGATATACCGTAAAAACCATTCCAACCCCTATTTTCAAGATGGCGGCCGTGGGACAAGGGTGGCGACCCCACAAACTTGGTTTTAGCTTTACACTGACCCCCCCTACACATCAAAAAAATAAAATTGCGTCCTCTAAAAAACGCAACCCCAAATGTAACTTTTCAATGGACTATTAAATAATAGGTAAGTCTTAACTCAGTGTTTAATTACTTTTATCCCTTAAACTAGCTAGCCCCAATGCCAAACATCACAATCGGTTTAAATTTTGTACGTAAAGAAGTAACAAACAAACACACTAAACACACACACACAAACTTTCGTATTTATAATAAATAAGTATATTATTATACCTTGCTAATAAACTTGTTATTGTAAAAAGCCTCCACGTCTACGTGTTTAACTCTAGTGAAATTTTGTGGGTACAAAAGGTAGTGTCACTTCTGAAGTAGCGGATGGCTTGGTCATGGCGCGCTCCCACCCGCGCAGGCTCCCGCCATTATAAAATGGAACGTAACTTGTCTATACGTAGTATTATTCTAAATGAATGCCGTAAACCGACTTTACAGACAACCATTTTTTTTATTTTTCTTTTAATCTATGTGTGTGTATATTTGTAATATGTAGAAGATTAGTTTCTTTTCGGTATTTTGTTTCACGGATTTGTAATGCGTAACATTTTTTTCTCGGCTAGGTCCCCGCGTCAACCCGCGATAGGGAACTTCGTTCCAATAAAAATATTAGGTACATTATTACAGCTACACATTAGTTTTATTATTTTATGTATCGAGCCCAATTAGATAACGAAAACCTACTGTTGACACCTACCTTCACTGTGGAGTGCCCACTGTTTACACCTACACTGTGGCGTAGCTTGATCGCGTACGCGAGTTGTTGCGCGCGGCTCACTTTCACGCTACGTCTTTGTGCGCGGAGGCTGAGGTAATGTTAAAATACCTACACACGGTACTGGAAGAGGGCCTTAACTAAATGTGTTGCTGTTGTCCTATGATTTACCAAAAATGCGCGGTGCATTTTGAAACTCATGCCTATTGAGAGAGGGCATTACGCCGAACATTAATCGATACGTATGGGTCTCGAAATGCACTGCGCATTTTTGGAAAGTCATAGGACAACATGTTTTGTTAAATATCCCGTTTCCGAGACGGTTTAGAGGTTCGATGTAGACAATGTTTGTTCACTGTATTGTCCTCTATCGATTGGCATGAGTCTAGAAATGCACCGCGCAAATAAAATCACTATGCCAAGCTCCCATACCTACTACAATGTCCGGACCCCTTTGTCCGATATTCTATAGGTATTCCTATTGGGCCCTTAACGCGAATCTGCACACTGTTAATTTCCTACCTACCTTTATACCCTGATTTATACCTACCTTAAATACCTATTTATGTACCTCCCACTGAGATTTAAAAGTCGGGAGACCAAAAGTTGTTCTCCAAAAGTTGTCAAGGACAACCTCTAGATGGCGCTGCACTGCGACGAGAGAAAAAACTAACAAGACCCTTTCGTATTATCTAGTTTAGTTTATTTATTTAACACAGAAAACGACCCAGTTGGCACAATGGTCACCATGCCGGACTGCCAAATACAGAATTGCGGGTTCGATTCCCGCCTCAGACAAGTATTTATGGTTAGGTATATGTCTGTGGTCTGGTTTTTTTTGTAAGTATATATCTACAAAAGAAAGTATTTATGTTGTACTTATATCCGGTGTCTAGAGATTTACTCGTGAATACTATCCCTATATAATCTATAGGGATAATGTTTAGAGTATAGTTAGTTAGTTAGTTAGTTGGAAAAAACCCCATGAGTTTCTTGTGCCTTCTTCTCATTGGTGGGTGCGTTCCGAAGGCACACATCCTAACTTAGTTATCAAGACGTTTCTATGTGATCTGTGTACAAAATGTATTAAACATCCAAATTAATTAAAAACTATAGACTTTTGACTTAATTAACTTGGGGTGAGATGGCGATGTGTGGAATGTCCTGCAATATTAATTTATTCTTAAACTCGTAACGGAAACTTCCGTTTCTTTACATAGTTTTTCCTATCTTAGGCAGTTTAGGCAGCCTTAGGTACCTATATTTTTTTCCAAAAGCATTGTAAATGTACAGTCGGCTGCAAAATTGCAGCCCCCGGTAGAGTTCTTAAATTACTATTGTTGACATGTTTTCATTCTAATAATTTTTGTTTGATAAATTGATGAGTTAGAAGAACTTCAACTAAAAAAGGTGTCTAAAATCTTGCTAGTGTTGGAAACATTCATATAACAGCCGTTTTAAAGCTCTACGGTGGGTCTGCAATTATGCAGCCGACCGTATATAGCAGGTAATTCTAACATTTATTTAAATCAATCGAATTGTTTAAAAAATGAAAATCTTATTACAATAACCTACTCAGACATTCTATTGTTTCGTTTCGTTTCAATATTTTTATTTACATAGAATATTGATAAAAGGACGCTTTTCATTCAGTATGTACCCTATATCCTTTCTTTGCGACACGAGTCGACAGAGTTGGTTTTGTAAACAAAGAATATTTTTGCCTTGTTTGCCCTTGGATTATCCACATTGACAGCCTCTAACAGCCTCTTTGTATGGCTTAGGTATATACGTTTTGATACGTCTTTTATCTATTCGTGGAAAAAGCTTTTGATAGCATTGCTATTATTTCTAGGTACCTACCTACCTATAAGTAGTGTTCGATATTTCTCAATTTATTATTTACTTGCGCCCGTGGTTTCACCCGCGTAAGTCCCGATCCAGTGGGAATATCGAAATAAAAAGAAGCCTATAGCCTTCCTCGATAAATGGATTATCCAACAAAAAAAAATATTCGACCCAGTAGATTCTGAGATTAGCGCGTTCAAACAAACAAACTTAATTTTGCGATGTTTAAAAAACAAATTATGCACACATGCAACAAATGTCTTCTATACCTATACCCACCTACTATACTAATTTATATAAATAGGAATTATTTGGCTGTTTTTTTGTTTGTTTGCATAGAACAGGTTTCGAAACTATAAGACCGATTTTGATTAAACTAAGCATGAGAATACATTGATTTATTCGAAGTAACAAATGCTTCTTTTTTCCGATATTCCTTAAACAACACAGAGACTACTTACTAAGAAAATCTAAGTATTCAAGGACTAACAATCAAACTACATTATATTATTAAACTAGTAATATATTATGATAGCCCCGCGGTTTCACCGGCCGGCGTAAGTCTGAATATCAGGATAAAAAGTTGCCTATTTATGTTTATCCAGGATTCCTACTGTCTACATTCCAAGTTTCAATTAACGATATCGGTTTAGTAGTTTTTGCGTAAAGGAATAACAAACATACAAACACATACACACACAAGTTTTCACATTTATACCTAACATCAGTTGGAGTAGGATTCGTATAAACCTAATTACTACATTTACTTGTTAATTTCGGGGTGGCTAAATTAGTTTGGCCTCTCTTTATTGGAGGTCGTACCTGACTTGCGAAAGATTGATGTCTCTCTAATCGAAAATCATTAACGATCATAATTAATAAAGGCAAAAACAGTAGCGTTACCTTCCGGACGAACTACATATATATATAATTAATGAGTATAGTATAGTTAAAAGGAAATTTGTTGACGGTTTTCTGAACTTGACAGTTGAAAATGATTATACACTTTCACATTATAATATCTTTACTAATATTATAAAGGTGAAGAGTTTGTTTGTTTGAACACACTTATCTCAGGAACTATTAGTATGAATTGAAAAATTATTTTTGTGTTGGATAGTCCATTTATCGAGGAAGGCTATAGGCTATTTTTCATTTTGATTCCCACGAGATCGGGACTTACGCGGGTGAAGCCGCAGAGTCCAGCTAGTTTACAATATTATAGGATCTAATTGAAAAACATTAAAAAGTCGGCATTGCGGAAATTAATGTTTGGTGTTTTGGAAAAGATGGCTTTGAGTACCATAACTCGTTATATCATTATCTATGGTTTAAGACATTTATTTATCTAAAAGAATACAGTTCGCTTATAAAAGAAAACACAAAATAATCTTATAGTTAAGAGGAAAGGGTACCGGGCGCTCTCTCCATACAAACGTAGTAGACTGTTTCCTCCTTGGATAATGACACTAGAGCAAATATTTTTGTTGCATAAAACTTATAACTGCCATGACCATCCCGCGGGAATTTCGAGAACGAAAGTATCCAATTTCTTCTCCATTCCCTTAACTACCACTATGCCGATTTTCATTCAAATCTATCCATAGTCCTTTGGCAGTGAAGAGGGAAAAAACAAACTAATAAATAACAAACTTTCGGATTTATACTTCAATATTAGTTAGACTTAGTAAAAGAGAAAAAGACTAATGAAAAACTCTGAAATTACAAGAGTTACTTTGCGTAGTGTATCCATTTCGACTCTTCCAAATCTAGTTCTATAAACGGCCGAACGGATACGATAATTAGATAGATAGATAGATTGATCGGAACAAAATTAAAATCCTCGATCGGAATCAGTTCCATACAAGTAAAAAAAAGGCCGAAGCGTATTTTCTTTTAGGACGTATCTTTGGCGAGCACAAAAGGATTTCAGCTTTGACCACTAAAGGGGTACAAATTAAGGGGCTGATAAAGTTTGTAATTCTTAGTAATTATCTTATGTAATTTGTGTTTGTAAAAAATAAATATCACTTTTATAGAGACACTAGCTGCGCCCCGCGGTTTCACCCGCGCAAGTCCGAGTCTTGTAGGAATATCGGAATAATAAGTAAATTATTTGTAGGATCCCTAGATACCGGCATACCTACTTTCATCACAATTCGTATAGTCGTTTTTTGTGTTTAGCAATGCCAGTATTAAGGGAAAGCGGTGTCGATGGAAAACGCTGTTACGTCACGTCAAGGGAACGTGAGGTCTCGTGGGGAAGCGAGGTCTTGGGAAAACCATGTCCTGAGAAATTAAAATCGTGGAAAGTGAAGTTTCGGAGAGCGAAGTTAAGGAAACTGAAGTTTGAGTAAGCGAAGTTCAGCGTTTTTTTTTGGGCACCGACACGTATAAGTAAAGAGGAGAGTTGAAAAATGGTTTGGAGTGTTTGAAGAGCCAGAGCTGGAAATTGTGTCAAGTAATAAATAAACAGATATGATTGAATTAAAAATTTGTTTTCTTCTTTTGAGACCATAATGATAAAAACTGGGTTTAAAAATACTTTTCTGATACGGAACCATCCCGGATAGAGCACGTTAGGACAGATATTGTGAACAAACACTTTTTAAATTATAAGTACTTTCATTTTTAAGAGTCCAGGCACACCCAGAATTCTTCTCTGACTCGGAACCGTCTCGGATGGAGTAGGTTAGGTTGGTTATTGTGAAAAACACTTGCGAGCGAAGCGAGCGCTTAGAGTTTTAGGAATTCGGAGAGACCCAGAATGCTTATTTGACACGGAACCGTCGCAGATAGAGTAGGTTAGGTTAGTTATTGTGCCTAAACACGTGCGAGCGAAGCGAGCGCTTAGAATTTTACGAATTCAAACAGACCCAGAATGCTTATCTGACACGGAACCGTCGCGGATGGAGTAGGATAGGTTGGCTATTGTGACTAAACACGTGCGAGCGAAGCGAGCTCTTATAGTGTTACGAATCCAGAGAGACCCAGAATGTTTATCTGACACGAAACCGTCGCGGACGGAGTAGGTTGGAATAATTGCTGTGATCAAACACGCGCGAACAAAGCCAGTGCTTTGATTTTTAGGAGTTCAGCCACACCCAGAATTCTTTTCTGACACGGAACCGGCGCAGATGGAGTTGGTTGAGATAGTCACCGTGATTAAATACGCGCGAGCGAAGCGAGCGCTTTGATTTTTAAGAGTCCAGGCACACCCAGAATTCTTTTCTGACACGGAACCGTCGCGGATGGAGTAGGTTGGAATAATTGCTGTGATCAAACACGCGCGAACAAAGCCAGCGCTTTGATTTTTAGGAGTTCAGCCACACCCATAATTCTTTTTTGACACGGAACCGTCGCGGATGGAGTAGGTTGAGATAGTTACCGTGATCAAACACGCGCGAGCGAAGCGAGCGCTTTGATTTTTAAGATTTCAGACAGACCCAGAATGCTTATTTGACATAGAACCGTCGCAGATGGAGTGGGTTTAGTTAGTTATTGTGACAATACACGTGCGAGCAAAGCGTGCGCTTAGATTTCTAGGAGTCCAGACAGACCCAGAATGCTTTTTTGACACGGAACCGTCGTAGATGGAGTAGGTTGGGATAGTTACTATGATCAAATACGTGCGAGCGAAGCGAGCGCTTTGATTTTGAAGAATTCAAACAGACCCAGAATACTTATTTGACACGGAACCGTCGCGGATGGAGTGGGTTTAATTAGTTATCGTGACAAAACACGTGCGAGCGAAGCGAGCGCTTAGTTTTCTAGGAGTCCAGACAGACCCAGAATGCTTATTTGACACGGAACCGTCGCGGATAGAGTAGGTTAGCTATTGTGACTTAACTCGTGCGAGCGAAGCGAGCGCTTAGATTTTTAAAACTCCGGAGAGACCCTAAATGTTTTTTTGACACGGAACCGTTACGGATGGAGTAGGTTAGGTTCCCCACCCCCTTTCCTGCCCTCCCACTTTCCTCTCCTCCCTCTTTCCTGCCTTCACCTTTCCCCCCTCCCCATTTCCTCCTCTCTCCCTTTTCATCCCCTTCCTTTTTTCTCCCCCCTCCCGCTTTCCTGTCCTCCCCCTCCCATTTCCTGCCCTCTCCCTCTCCTCCTCTCCCTCCCCCTACACCCTCTCCTCCTCCCCATTTACTGCAACCTTTCAAAATACATCTTTAGTCCTGATCCCGTAACTCCTGATCCCGTGGGGATATCGGGATAAAAAGTAGCCTATGTGTTAATTCAAGTCTCCAGCTATCTAGTTTCTTAGTTTCATTGCAATCGGTCCGGTAGTTTTTGCGTAAAGGAGTAATCCCGTAAGTCCCGATCCCGTGGGAATATCGGAATAAAAAGTAGCCTATATGTTAATCTAGGTATACAGCTTTCAACATACCGAGTTTCAACGCAATCGGTCCAGTAGTTTTAGCGTGAAGGAGTAACAAACACACACACACACACACACACGAACTTTCACATTTATAATATTAGTAGGATTAACGCGGGTAAAACCACGGTAATTTATCAATAAACATAACACCCCGTCGTTTTTGCGTCGGGGGTTAAAAAATAAATAAATATTGCAGGACATTCCACACATCGCATCGCCATCTAGCCCTAAGCTAAGTAGGTATAACTAGAATTGTGTTATGGGTGCTAGACAACGGATATACTAATATACTTTTCTTTTGAAAATGTAATAATAAATAAAATAATTAATTAAATTTATTTTAATTTTGTAATATATTGAGAACACTGAATACAGAGACAAAGGATTAAGGTGAAAGGGTACCGGGCGCTCTCTCCATACAAACGTAGGCGACTGTTCCCTGCCTGGAAAATGACACTCCCTGGACAAATATTTTTGTGCCATAAATCCTATTACTGCCATGACTATGACCCTATGTTTGGTTTTTTTATTTTCTAATATCATAGACGTTAATTTTAATAAAAAACAAAAAATAAAACATGTGGCACTCAGGGACTGCCGCGGTAAAGCTATTGCATCGTGCGAGCTTCATACAGTCGTACCATATACATACACGTTAAGCGAACGCTCGGCCGAGTTAGGCGGAGTGGGGAGTGTTAGGTTTTATTTTCGTTACGGAATTTCTTGATTCGGTCGCCGCGCTCAAAGCCCGTGATAAAAGCTATGCAATAGCTTAAAAAACAAAGGGGCATGGTCATGGCAGTTATTAGTTTTATGCAACAATTTTTTTTGCTCTAGTGTCATTAAGGGAGAAACAGTCGCCTACGTTTGTATGGAGAGAGCTACCGGTACCCTTTCCTCTTAACAACTGAAAACATTTCCGGTCCACACTTTATAATCCTAAACTTTAGCTTCTCTTCCACCATCAATCTAATTTAAGTACTTACATAAATAACTCTACATAAAATTCAAAATTTACAGCGGTTTCCAAGCAAATTCCGGTATAAAGGTAATACTACCTTATACCCTATGTTTGGAAGAGATTTATTAAATTTTAATAAGGCTCGAGGAACAAGGCTTACCTTCCTTGTTTATGTTAATAAGATGTGTGATTGTGTAGGCCTTATACCTACCTACTAAATACGGACGCTTATTGTTAGCTAAGTTCTTGTAGGTATAGGTACCTAAGGAATACAAAGCGCTTTCAGTACGTTAAATTTATGAGTTCCGACAAAGGATGTGGGACAAGCAATACAATAGGTAAAGCAGGATGTATATAGGTTGTATTGATTTAGGTGTAAACAACGCGTCTTGTATCTTCCTTTCTCATGATTGTAAGTCTTTACATCGCTACATAGAATGAACCATAAAAACAAAGTCGCTTCCTACTGCCTGGTTGTCCTTATGTATGTTTATATCTTTAAAACTACGCAACGGATTTTGATGCGGTTTTTTTATTAGATAGAGTGATTCAAGAAAAAGGTTTTAGTATAAAAAAAACAAAACTACCACGCTTACGAAGTCGTGGGCAACAACTAGTTGACGATAAAAAATAAAAATTCCCAAGTTCCCAAACCTACACAAATGAAAATCTAAAGGCGGCTTGCGTGAGATTGTTTATCTTTTAAGAATACTTCTTATTATTCTCTTTAAGAACATTTAGATACTTACTAAAAACAAGAAATTCATTTCTACTAAGAGGAGAGAGAGGATTATTTCTCACTTCAAGAAATCTTTTTTATTTCGGTGTAACTATGTCGTCTTTTTTATCTCGTCTCAGTAGTTTTTCCTGTGTGTTGATTGGGCAAACGATTTTATAAGCAAAAGTATTATGTACTAACTGCACCCCGCGGTTTCACCCTCGTAATAATCTTCTAGGCAAATTTCTTATTTTTTTTATATACCTAGGAACTTTTATACTCCTGCCAATAACAAACACAACAAAAAATAACTGTCAAAATGGGTCCAGCCGTTCAGGCGATGACCAAGAGAAATAGGGATTCATTTTTTATTAATAGATAGATTATGTACCTATAGATTATTTGAGTAACTACTTAGCGAAGTAGATAAGGTCAGGTAGTACAAGTACAAGTTTACTTTATTCGAACGCTTCTGATTAGGCAAAAATCGTAAAAGCAAATAGGTACCTAAGTTTTTGTTCAAAGCATAAGCCTCGTTTTTATTTAACCTATAGCTGAATGCACGTTATACAAAGGCATGTCACCACTCCATGTATACCTAAAGACGAAGATCTTTAGTGACTAGAAGTGTTAAGATTTAACACTTTTTTAAAAGCTTTTATTTAACTTGCAATGTATGTAAGTATGTATGTATGTTTGTTCGAGACAAATCTTGCAACTTAATTTTGATCCACTTCCAATTACCAATTGAGCTGAATTTTTATAAAAATTACAACTCAGTTACTAGGGGCGTTGCGTTGTGATTATGAAAAACATTTTCAAAAAGTAATTATCATTAACCTCTTAAAAAACTCGTCAGATATCCCAACACCTTGTAAAAATTACCCGGCTACAAAAGGGTAATGTTTTTAGCAGCTTAGGTTTTTCAATAATTATTCGTAGGCACTCGGTAAAGAAATCATCTATAACAACCGAGAAGTGGATCAAATTTTGATGACAAACACCGGGATAGCTAAAGCTAAACTAAACTAAGCTAAAGCTAAATAAAAGCTTGTAATAAAAAAAACTAAATCAAAATCGATTCATCGGTTCGGGAGCTACGATGCCACAGACAGACACACACAGACACGTCAAACTTATAACACCCCGTCGTTTTTACGTCGGAGGTTAAAAAGAAAGAAAAAGGTATCAAATCTTTATTTAAGGCGCTCTTCCAGTACCGTGTGTAGGTATTCACATTACCTTAGCCCGCGCCCTCAAAGACGTAGCGTGCTGTGTGCTAACTGTTATATTTGATCGATATGCAAAACATTTTGCATTATTATCCACAAATATAGTTCCTAGAGGGCAAAACCTATCATTTGATTCATTTTTAGAAACAAACGTTAACTATTTTTGAATAAAACCCGATAAACGATCTAATAATTCTCTGTTTTCTAACATTTTTTCTATCGAACGAAGTTGTTCATATCATGTTTTCAACCACAATAAACAAAAATATGGTTATTAAACTACAATATCCATTAAATCCAAATAACAAAAAAAGAGTATTTGATTACTTAGAGTTGCTTAAAACAAAGGTCGATTTTGGTAGCTTTATGACCCAGTTGGCACAATGGTCACCATGCCGGACTGCCAAACACAGGGTTGCGGGTTCGATTCCTGCCTCAGACAAGTATTTATGCTTAGATATTTGTCTGTGGTCTGGTTGTTTCTATGTATTATAAGTATATATTTACAAAATAAAAGTATATAAGTAGTATATCCGTTGTCTAGCACCCATAATACAAGTCTAGTTACTTAGCTTGGGGCTAGATGGCGATGTGTGAAATGTCCTGCAGTATTTATTTATTTAATATTTATTATCAAATCTTTATTTAACTTAAAAACATGAAAGTTACATCTAGTAACTTTAGCAGTCTAACTATAGTCGCATGAGTGTTTATGTATGGAGTAATCATGGTTTCATCAAAAGAGGGGCACGCTACGGTGCAGCGGTGTGGCTTCTCTAGAGCTCGTCACGGGGCACATTCATTCGGCTGATGGTGGTGGCTGCAATTATGTACTGTGAATATGTTGGTACTCTATTCTCTCTGCATTCATCCGCATTTCGAGGGCTTTTATCCATTAACTAGCTGCTACCCGCTACTTTGTCTTTCGCATTATTAGAGTGGCATTTACGTTTTCTTTCCTTTCCGAATGTAAAAGAAAAGAAAATAATAAATAAATATTTTGCAGGACATTCCACACATCGCCATCTAGCCTCAAGTAGACAACGGATATACTTTACTTTTGTAAATAAATACTAATAATAAATAGAAAAAAAACTTGAGAGGTGTCAAGGGACACCCGGATCAAACGAAGTTCCTTTCGATTAATTAGTGAAGAAATTGTAATTTTTTAAAGATATTTATAATAATTTTTTTTAATTATTAACAAATATAGTGTAATATAAACTTAATCAGTAGACTCAATTTTAGTAATTGCTTTCTATGAGAGAGAGAGAGACAGACAGAGAAACACGCTCACGCCGCACGGTTTACAACTATAGCAAAAAGTGTCGTTACAACTTTTGGTCCTATTTTTTCCGTCTAGCCCCCTTTCGCAACGCGCCATAAGGAACTTCGTTCCAACAAACTTTTACTAAAAACTTGAGAGGTATCAAGGGACACCCGGATGAAACGCAGTTTCTTTCAATTAATTAGTGAAGGAATTTTAATAAAATCAAAAAGTGTCGTTACAACTTTTGGTCTTAATTTTTTTCGTCTAGCCCCCTTTCGCAACGCGCGAAAAGGAACTTCGTTCCAACAACAACTGAACACTTAATAATAACATTTTAAACTTAGCATAAAACGCCGCCATATTGAAAGTAAACAAATCATAGATCAAAGTCACAGAATGGAGGGACTATGCTATATCTACTTAGGATAGGAAATCTGTTAGCCGGAAAAGTGCATGTTAGGTTATAAGCAATGTAGGGAGGCTTCGGTGTTGCCCGTCACTGTCTCTTGTCAATATGCGGACTAAGGGCTTATTCACACATCAGTTCGTTTTATCGTATATTATGTTGTATGTAGGAGTCTGAGCGTGTTTACATACACGACAGTGTTCTGGATCCGGTAAATGTACAAGCGGGTACGTTATTTTAAGCGATGGATCCGTTATAATCCATCCTGCAAATATGATGTGAACATTATCTTCCTGTTAATACGGATCCTACAGCTTTACCTCCTTGTACTATTATAATATATTCTATGTTGGTACCAAGAGTCTCGGACGAAACTATAAGGGTTTCTTGTAACTAGTCCGGAACTCTAAAAACGAAAAATCTAGCGCAGACTTTACGAATCTAAAACCAAATGAAAACTTGAATTACTATCACAGTTCCACGGAAAATTATTTAATTTCTTGATTCCTATACACAGAAATAAAAATGAAAATTTTATGCAAAACATTTTGAATGAGTAATAAATCTCATACTCGCACCTATAACTTGCTTTAGCATTTAGCTAGCAGTGGATAGGAATTCTGTATTGAAAATTTATGGTTTGAGTTTGCGGAACCCAGGTATTGGTGGTTTTATTTCGATGAAAATTAACAATATAACGCGATGCTACCCCCGTTTCGTGGTAAGTCAATTTCGTTCTAAAAGGGTTCTATTATGATTACTGGTATCGAATTGGGTACGATTAACAATTGGATGTAGGGTATTTAAGTGTCGGTTTAGATTAGTATTAGGAAAAACTTTCACAGCCTGGGAATAATGCAAATTGAGAATATTATGATAATAAGATTACATGATGCTAACTAAATATTTGTTGTGTTGTGATACGTTATTTTTTTTTAAGAATAAATTCAACAGATGCTCCAGGATATGAACAAGGCCAGCCTTGAACTTGTTGTAAATCGTTTGAAGACGCAGTTCTTGACGGACAGCACGAGATAAAAGTCAAGGTAGGCCAGGAGATGTTGGCGTGGATATAAGGTTATAGATACCTGGGCTAGAAAGTGTCTTTTAGAATAGATAAGACCGAGAAATCAAACCACACATTGAAAATGCTTGGAAAGCTTACTGGTCCATGTAGGAATTTGTGAAGAGTGACCTTCTGCTATGACTCAAATGCCAAGTCGTCGACATGTGTAGATATTCTGCCCATCCTAACCCATATGGTACCCAAGCCTGGTCTTTGAAGTCCAGGCTCAAGGTCTGGCAGAGAGCCATGATGCGTAGCATCCTTGGTGTTAACCGGATAGACCACGTAGGCAACTCTACTATCCCAAATATGTATTGCCGATGTTGGTCAACTCAATCCAACAATTCAAGTCGCACATCAGTTAAATCAAGTTAAGCTGATTTATTCAATTCAATTTTCCTTCCAATGGGAATTTGGGACAAACATCACTGAACTGTTCTTATTAACTTTCACTTTACTCAATGAAAATCACGCAACATAATTCCGAAATTCCGAACACATAGAAAAAATATTTTACTTATTATTTAATCGAACTACGTCACGTATCTGGCGTAAATAAAAATAAAAGGGAAACTATTGCAATAATCTCGGACGAAAGGTTTCGTTTAGTCATAAGGTTAGTTCGAGACGTGAATATTAAGAATTCCACTCCCTTGATCGCGTATCGAACAATTTGCCATCAGTCCCCATAAACTTGTCCAGCAAAGCGAAGATAATGGGAGACAATTTCTTTTGTCACCTGAGCCCCATTTTCTATAGAGCATTCGCATAGGCAAAAACCCCACCGAACGAAGGGGGGAAATGCTTTGAAATAAGTTTATAAGTACAGGAGGAGGCTCACAGCCAAGCAAAGCTCGCTGATCGTTTACGGTCGTGCGGGTTAAACGACGTCTGGTGCGGTCATCACTTCGATGGGTGACCAATTAGTAGTGTGGCAAAAATGTGTTTTCGTGAGCCCCTCCGTGCTTCGGAAGGCACGTCAAGCCGTTGGTCTTGGTTGCTACCTCTAGTAGCAGTCGTTAGGTCAAGTTAGAGGCTTTATGGCGATCTGAAAACTCTAACAATGAGAGCCACTACTATACGAGAAGAAGAAGTACAGCGTTGAATAGTAAATCAAAAACACCTCATTTACACTCAGGTGTTTTTGATTTTTGATACCTTGATTTCTTGGATATCGTTTTATTAGTAAGGACTCATTGAGGTATTAGCTCTAATCATGCTATAATATAATATTTGCGAATGATATTCGATGTAACAAAACAACGATAAGCTAATCAACTGGATTATAAATGGCAATTATTAACGCTGTTGAATCTTATAGTTTCGAAACGACAGTGATTTTTTTAAATGAAACGACCTATTGTTTTACCTTCTCTGTATGTGGGTATTCACATACATATGAGAGGTTACTTTTTGAGAAACGTCTGAACCGATTTTGACAAGTGTTTACTCTATAGAAGTGCCCACAAACGTGTCTCTCCGATTACATGACTTCAAATACAATTTGCGGGCGTTTTATGATTTTCACGGTAATTTAAAGGTTTTATGGATCTTGAACGTTGAGGTAGTACGGAATTGGTGAAGTTTATGGTGGGCTCAAGGAAAATTCGAGTGTTTTATATTGAACAAGTAGGCAAAATTTAATTTTTAATTTTAAGCATCGTTAAAAAAGTTATTAGGTTGAAGTCCCCCCGCTAAGTCGAGTAAATACTTCCACCACGACCAGAACTGTAAGTAGCATGTACATTGTACCTAGTTACCTATAAAAAAAAATTAACACAATACTCATCTATAACGTGGTAGTATATACGTACTTGTAAATATACAGGCTGTTTTCCGCCATTGGACCCTTTTTAATTGGGTCCTTTTTGCGTGAGGATGGAGCAGGCTTGCCCAGCCCTGCCCTCTCAGCTTAGTCGACCATGTCCAGAGGAAAAAACTTGTCAATACTTCTGGAGCCAACTAAGCCGCGGGTTTCATCACGATGTTTTCCTTCACTGTAAGAGCAATGTCAATTAGCGCACATAAAGTTTCTTAAGAAAATTACATTGGTGCTCGGCCCGCCGGGATTTGAACCCACGACCTTCAGAATGAAAGTCGTAGTATATAAGTATCTACGATGCAAAGGACTGAGTTGCCAGTTAGCTTCGACCAATGGTAATCTTGATTTTATTTTATTTTATCTTAGTCCTTAGTTATTTTTAAATTCTTAATATAACTATTGTATGGGTACATGCCTGAATTCAATATATTTAATTTTTTATCATATCTAAATACTACCGTTACACCCTATTCTCGGAGCAACTTGCGGTATTTTCAAGCGCCCTATATCTTCGTTGTGGGAAAAGCTAGAGATCTATATTTTTGGTTACATTAAACTCCAAATTACAAGTTTGTATTTATATTATACTAGCTTTTACCCGCGACTCCGTCCGCGTAAACGTCGAAATGGTACTTTCAAGCAAACAACCCCCAAAACAACTTCCTACCCCTTTTTAACCCCGTTAGGGGATGAATTTTAATAAAATACGAAACACTTGTTCCATCCATTCTGTTAAAGAATATTTATGCAAAATTTGAAGTAGATTGGGCCCCTTTTTCACCCCCTTATGAATAGCATTTCGTAAAATCCTTTCTTATCAGATGCCTACATCACACAAAGAACACACCCTAAAAGTTTCAGGTCTCTACGATCAGCGGTTTAGGCTGTGCGTTGATCGGTCAGTCAGTCATTTAGGACAAAGCATTTTATATGTATAGATAGATAGATTACGAAATATTTCCTGAGGCGTGGTTATAATAAATCTTACATCTAAATTAACCCTTTATTGAAAAAATCTTTCAGCATAAATTGCTTAGATAGCGAGCGTGCTACCATACTATTGAGAACTCCACTTATTATAATAATATTAATAGGTATACCGAAAGTGATGACTGAGCACAGCTTAATCTCTTTTTGCCGTCTCACTGGACCGCTATTAGCTTAATGGACCGTCAAAGCTCCGATGTAACGATTCCAATAGGTATGAGACTTAGAGAGAAGTATTAAAATAAAAACAATGGGCTTATCTTTTCATGTTCACTCGTTTGAAGCAGCCGTTAGACTTTTTGAATTTCCCTTTTTACATTTTATGTAGCAAACGTTTTGTTTGTATTGTTTTATTTTGGAACAAGATGGGATATTGATAATAATTGCTTTTCCCTCTTTTTTCTGTGTAGGTTAATGATTGGTAAACAATAAATAATATATATGTAGATATATACGTATTGAAGAGATCTGTGTTACTATTTAAGGTGAAAGGGTACCGGCGCTCTCTCCATGCAAACGTAGTCGACTGTTTCCTCCCTGGAAAATGACACTAGCACAAATATTTTTGTGCCATAAAACCTATAACTAACTGCCATGACTATCCCCTATGTTTTGGTTTTTTTCATTTTCTAATAAGTAAGTAATCCAAGACAAAGAAAACATAGGTATTTTATTTACATACAGAGTAATTTTTCTAAGGTGTAATGTTTATAGTTCGTGTTTAAACTCGAATCTTGTGTTTATAACATTACATTATATAATAATACGAGTATTAATCAGTTTTAGCGGTCTCAAAATGGAGCCCAACGAAACCGCAGTACACAATCAAGTTGTAATTTTCATCCTGTTTGCTCAGATATCAGCAATTCGATCGCGATCTTGATCAAACTTTCAATGAGGCTCGTCTACGTCTTCAAATTTGTTTGGGTTCGAGCACACACTTCGGAATTTCGAGCAGACTACTTAAATTACCCCTGAGCCTTACCGAAAATAAGTTTCTGTAAAATATAGCAGTTACGATGTAGAAATTTTGTGAAGTTATTGGTCTAATACAAGAAATTATACCTACAGAAATCCCGTAAGATTTGCTTTCTAAGACGTGGAACGTGATCCAATTTACAATACCTATAATATTTCAGATTTGTTACGATCAACTTTTATTACAAATTGGAATCGCCTCGATGTATCCCTGGAGACTTGTAGACCTTTTCATCTTTGATTCTTTCCGTTCAGTTATGACATTAAAAAAAATTCAAAACATCAACTGTTCAAAACATTCCAAAACAATAACTGTTTCATTTTATTACATTTCTTTATATATAAAATTCAAAGTCATGGCTATATAAGATCTATCAACGCACAGCCCAATAGACTGATCGGATTAAAATTCACACAGACTGCTAATATGCCTTCAGGTGCCAGGGGTGTACTTAGGAAATAGCCAACTTCTCATCATACCTACTTCCTGTTAGACTACTTCACAAATGACCTACTCAGCAATCAGCCTATTCTCAAAGTAACTACTTCGCATACGGCCTACTTGTAAAAAAAGTATTAGTGACGTAGGCAACCGCTGAAAAACGATAGATAGATAACTTTATTCGTACAACACAGGAAGAAACAGAACACTATATACACAAAGTAACGTAATAGCTAGAAAGTATCAGTTGCACAAATGGGCGGCCTTATCGCTGAAAGCGATTTCTTCCAGGCAACCTTTGGATGGAAAAGAACTTATTCAGCTTTAATGGTAGGTTGTGAATTTCCTCAAGCAGGATACCAAACATAACATGTAACAGGTGATAATATAAAGTATTTAAATATAAAGTATAAGATATATGATATTTCAACTCCTACGTGGACGAAGTCGCGGGTGAAAGGTAGTTTGGCATACAAACTTGCAATATACCTACTACGCCAAAGTAAAAATATTTCAATCTAAGCTAAGGAAAATAACTAAAAACTTTCAGAAAACTTTGTCACAGTGAATTTTCATTACTTTGGTAATTGGATCCTAAACAATTTTCTTTCATAAAACTTTGAATAAAATTATCTCGATTAACCGCCTTCTACTTTTACCTTGAATAGTAAAGGTCTACACCCACAGTATAGTAGGTACCTACTCATAATTCTAAATCAGTGTTATCCAGATCGGAAAATTATAATTTCTTACAGTGCTTTTTATTATAAATTTTAGTATTTTCACTAGAATTATACTTAGTAAATTACAATTAGGTTAATAATAAGGTACAATTCCCGTTTTTTATATTTTATGAACCTTGAGCTACGGAAAAATTACCCGCTGCGCCCGGTCGCGTGTCTTCGACTTGGCTCAGGCACACAATATGCTCAGGCTCGCCCGGCTCTGTCATTTAATTATCTTGATTTGAAAATAAATAAATAAATATTGCAGGCCATTCCGCACATCGCCATCTAGCCCCAAGCTAAGTAACTAGACTTGTGTTATGGGTGCTAGACAACGGATATACTACTTTTATACTTTTCTTTTTGTAAATATATACATATAGTAATACATAGAAACAACCAGATCACAGACAAATATCTAAGCATAAATACATGTCTGAGACGGGAACCGAAACCGCAACCCTGTGTTTGGCAGTCCGGCATGGTGACCATTGTGCCAACTGGGTCGTCATTATATTAATAAACTGCAAAAACTTATAATTTTTTTAAAAATCATCGAAAAAAAGGTTGCTTGTCAAAAGAAAAAACCGTTAAAAAGATATCGCTCACTTCCACTTTAATTATAAAGGATTTTTTAATTATTTTAACACACAAATTGTTTCGGAAAGGAAAACGCTAATGATTCAAAATGGCGCAGACCGCAGTAAATAAAACGAAAAAACATTACAAAGTCTGCCAGGTGGCGCCACTAGCAAGCATAAAAAGTACCTAAAGTGGTAGATTAAAAATGCTTTCTCATAATAAAGCTTTTACGGTCAAGTAGTTAAATGTAAACAATACAACAAAGAAAAAAATCAAGACAAGTTAAATGTCGTCAGAACGAGTATAATAGGCATACCTATAATGGAAAAGAAATTCGATTGCCTTCTTAAGGAAAAGTAGATACTTATCACGAGATCAAAGTAATTGTATTCCGTTGTAATCTTGGCTAAAAGGAATGTTGTAAATGTTGTAGTATGCCCTTTATTGAATTATTGGAATTTTTATGTGATCATGTTTAATTTTTATTTCTTTCGAGTATGTTTATTCATTGTCCTTTTCAAGAATTACAAAGGAGTAGAGTAAAAAGTGTGAAATATACATTTTAGATATTAACTAATTATTTTTTGGATACCTTTTTACTACGTAGTATATTACTACTTAGTAAAAAGTTATCCAAAATAGAATTAGTTATTATCTAAAATGTATTTTTATTACATTAGCTAAACTGATAAGGACTTCCTGCCCTACAAAAATACATATTGCAGGACATTTTAAACAGAGTCATCTAGCCTGAAGCTAAGGAACTAGGGTTCTGTTGTGTTGGCTAGACAATGGATATAATACTTGTATAATTTTCTTTTCTGAATACTTATAATTCACCAGAAACAAATATCTCTACATAAATATTTGTTTGAGGCGGGAATCGAAGACAGAACCTTCTGGGCCTCAGAAGTCACCAAAGGTCGCCATTTTATCCTTACTAGTAGCTCAACGGTCAAAAAAATCCACTTATACCTACCGGGGGATACGCTGGTAGGGATAAGGATACTAAGCAATTTCCACTTGATCCTTCAAATTTTAAGTGGCATACGGATATATTTAACTTGGCAGTTATTCTCATAATAAACTTAATTTGAAATTAATATCGGGTAATATTCCCGCCTACTAATACATATTGCATGAGACACATCCGTCTGTCATGAGGCCTTACCACGAGTTAACGCACTCGATCAAACGTACCGTATTTATTATTTCTCACGAAACATCTAAATTAAAATCGGATAATACACGAGCTAAGGTAGGTAGTTTAAAGCAGTATTTCTTTTTCGGGTGCCGAAATATTAATTCGTTTTAATGTTTTAAAATTGGAATTGGTCAATATTGGCCTTTACATCTACTTAATTGAGATGATTTACAACGCCAGAAGCATAATCCGTTTCAGGGCGCGGTAGTACCTGGGACATGTATTAGATAGAGTAGGCTTGCCCAGATCATATACCACTCTCTCAGCTTAGTCGACCGTATTCAAAGGAAAGAACTCGTCAATACATCTGGAGCCATCTAACGAACTAATCGCCCAATATGCAAGCTGAAATAGATAGTTTAAAGATTATCTCTATTTAAGGTGATCAAATATTATTATTTTGTGTTTATAGCTGAAATAAACCGCGTGATATAAACAGATATACTGTTTTAAGCTATCTACTTTGCGGCTCGTGTATTGGCCGATTCTAGTCTTAAAGTTTCATGCTAATGCCTAAACAACACGTGGTAGAGGTACTGCTCGACACTGCTCGTGCATCTGTCCCAGCAATGGAGACGCTAATTTCTCACTTGACATGAATTCTAATTACTTCCATTAAATACTAAATTGTATGGAATGGTATTCCTTGAATTAATCATCAACGCATGTTATAATAGCTTTGTTTGGAAGGTACACGAAAATCTAACCAAAGGTAATCTAATCTATCTGTTGAAATGTTGATGAAAATTTCTAAAAATTCGCTCGGGGCTTCTCCCGATCCCTTAGGCACCCACCCAGAAACACCCAATTTCTTTAAATTAATTAACGTTTTTTTTTTTTTTGGAAAAAAATATTGTTTATATAACCTCTAATAATGTGTGTTTAAAAAAATATGGTTGTCTTTAAAGTCGGTTTACGGACGATAATTTTACGTGATAACGTCATATGAAAACATTGATGGTAACCATAGCAACGATGTTACGTTGCTATGACGCACGATGGGAACGTGAGCGATGACGTCACACTTTTTTTGTGACTGCCGGTTTTCATCCATTTATAAGACGTTATCCCAGATCAACGGGCTCGGTCTCTTCAATCGCCGGCATCTCTTCCGGAGGCCTGTAGGAACCTGAAAAGGCTGCTAGCCTTCTGGAAGGACCTGGGATGGTTGGAGTGACAAGTAGGATATTCTCACACGCTCAATGGCCCAAATAATGAGGCTAACGCCCGAATACTGAAAGGCTACTTAATCTTAAGTGGCGTTTAAATTGAAATTTAAGTGTAAGCTTCAATAGAAAGCATACACTTAATGTCAATTTAAACGCCACTTAAAGTTAAGTAGCCTTTCAGTATTCGGGGGTAAGTGCGGAAACAGCCACGTAAAACTAAACAAAACTAAACTAAACTAAACTAAGACGTTATCACGTGAACATTGCGACTTTTAAAATAATAACTGGAGAACTGTCAAGGATCCAATTATAATATTATTATATCCAACATAGATCTATCCAAGTAGAGCATGCATTTTACATGAGATCTCTTCGCTCGTAGCTCGGCTCACGTCGTTTCTGTGTTTCCGTGATGTTACTACAAGTTGCCTTGGAGTGGCCGATTTATCACGGTAACTGTGAGCTATAACCGAAATGTGGGAGCGATTGGTTGCAGGTTGCCTATGAATGATGTATGAGCCGCGGTCATTGTCTCACGTTCGTGCCAAATGTCCCGTGATGACTTACTGATTCACCACTTATTTTCTATTAGAGGTCGATATTTGTTACAAGGGAAGGAATCCATGTGCGTCTTATGTTTTTTGAGATTTTTAGAAAGATGATTTACTTGTATACGGATTTTTTCCGCAACAAGAATTTGATAAATAGCGTTTAAAGGAGTTCCCATACAATCTATCTCTATCTATCTCTACTTATAACATTACCCAACGATCATGTAGCAATAATCATAATGTCCAGACAGTGTGAGGAATATAAAAGTGTTTTTTTTTTTTTTTTTTTTTTTTTTTAAATATATATATTATACTTACTTAAAATACCGCTACTGTCGCTGATGTAGCGCTTAAGCTAATTTTAAAATAACCTTATAACTAGCTATACAATTATAATCTAAAATTTAAAGTAAAAAACTAAATTTAACTAAACAAAACTAAAAGTAAAAACTAAAGACAATGTAATTTTTTTTCCTTTTTCTTTCTTTTTTCCCAGTCTGTAGACTTCTTTTTGAACATTTCCTTCTTTTTTTTGTAACTTAATTTACAAGAATATTAAAGTTTAGATAATAATTAATCACTTTGCCTACATAAAGTAGCTTGTCATTAATCATTTTTTTTATTATTGCAGGACATTAAACACATCGCCATCTAGCCCCAAGCTAAGTAACTAGTCTTGTATTATGGGTGCTAGACACCGGATATACTACTTATATACTTTTTTCTTTTGTTAATATATACTTATAATACATAGAAACAACCAGACCACAGACAAATATCTAAGCATAAATACTTGTCTGAGGCGGGAATCGAACCCGCAATCCTATGTTTGGCAGTCCGGCATGGTGACCATTGTGCCAACTGGGTCGTCGGAGTTTTTTTTTGCTATTAATTATGGCTTCGCACGGCTTGTGCATTTAGCCAGTGTCAAGTTATATTTTGCATCAAATTGTGACCCGATTTTTCATAAATCGGGCCTAAAGTGTTTCAAAACAGTCAAAGTCGTCATAGTCCGTCAAGTCAGGCGCTATAGTAAAGCGGTGGCAAGTTTACCATAACCTTAATAGGAGATTTGGAGGCAACAAGAAAACTTCATGTTTGACACTGATTTTTACTTTCACTACACTTGTGCACTTTCACAGAACTAAATTGAATAACATTCCACCAGAATTATACAATTCAACTCGGGTTACAACTAAGTTTCATGAAAATAAAACTGCAGCACGGCATGTTGTTAACTCGTTCCCGCCAAAACTCCCGAATCTTGTTATTGCTATTTATAGCATGGCACACTCAGATACAATGTCGATGTGGAAATATTGTTGAGAGCACTTTGCTCTCTCGAGGTAATTTAAATATACGAGTCGGGTGCTTCAACGAATAGGTATTATAAAGTATATTTTGAGAGCCCATTTCAATTCGCAAATTATGAACTCTTCAACGCCATTTGCATATAATTTTCATGGAGACTTATTTTCTTAAGTTATGTTAAATTCCGTTTAATTATGGCAGCGAGATAAATATGTATAATGAATCGGTTTTTAAACAGTATAGGTAGGTATTGTTTATTAACCGAGCGAGAGAAGCGAGAAATTTGCTTTCCTGAATATTTTTGTTTTTTAGTACTCCTCTACTGATCGTACCTATTTTACAACCGGTCTAGACGAAATATTGTATAGGTACAGGTTTAAGAGGAAAGGGTACCGGGGGCTCTCTCCATACAAACATAATCGACTGTTTTCTCCCTAGATGAATGACGCTAGAGCAAATTTTTTTTGCATAAAACTTAGGTAGTTATAACTTCCATGACCATGCTCCTATGTGTTGTTTATTTTTGTTTTTAAATCTTAATTTCTATGATAATTAGAGAAAAGGAAAAAAAAATATAGGGGAATAGTCATGGCGGTATAACTAAGTTTTATGCAAAAAAAAATTGCCCTAGTGTTTTATGGCACAAAAATATTTGTGCTAGGGTCATTAATTTTTTAATCGAATTTCCAAAATGCTTAGAACAAAAGTTGTTTGTTACGGTGTACAGAAGTAGCCCTCAACGGCTTGCTAGTATAATTACCAATAACCCTGTATAAATGAAGCACCTTCTAACACAATACTTACTCCTCAAAGTTTATGCTCGCGATATCCACAGTTCGCAGAACTAAGTACTAGTGTCTAAGTACTAGTTTTATAATCTTTTATAACAAAATACTTTTCTTAGTGCTCGTCTACGTTTTAAAAGGCGAGAACTAAGAAAACTTCCTATCCCTATACTTGCATACGTGCTTCCACTGAACTTCTCTTAATACTTTTTTCTTTTGCGACATATTATAATGTAATGAAATTAGGATTTAGTACTCGACTCGTCAAGTGCAAAAACAGTTCTGATTGGTCAAGCGTGTTTTGACCTGACATTTTGGTTCTCATTCGTCAAGCAATGCATAAGTTCTAATTCGTCAAGCCATAATTTTGTTTTGATTTGTCAAGCCTTATTTTTGTTTTAACTGGTCAAGTCAGTAAAAAGTTCTGATTCGTCAAATGCTGAAATAATAATGTAAGTAAGTAAAAGACACAATAAAAGTTTTTCATTATACATATATTGATATAAATATTATTTTAAATAGATTTTTTTTTAGGTATATATAAATATTTTTAATATTATTATTACTTATTATAAATAATTTATAATAATTTTAATTAATTTTATTAATTAAATTATATTTAATTTAATATTAATTATAAGTAATAAATAATCTTTCTTTTTTTTCTTAATTAATATTAAATATAAATACAAAAATCATGATTAAACAATTAATATTAAAATTATATAATTAAATATTTAAATAATTTATTTTATAATAAATATATTAATATTATTATTATTATAAATATATTCATATTATTATTATAAATATATTCATATTATTATTATTATAAATATATTAATATTATTATTATTATAAATAATTTATAATAATATTAATGAATTTAATAATTAAATTATATTTAATTTAATATTAATTATAAGTAATAAATAATCTTTCTTTTTTTTTATTTAATATAAAATATAAATACATAAATTATGATTAAACAATTAATATTAAAATTATATTATTAAATATTTAAATAATTTATTTAATAATAAATATATTAATATTATTATAAATATATTAATATTGTCTGTTATACGTCCTGTATCACGGGGCTATGGAGCCCCGGACCTTTGGAAGGCGTGCATGGAGCCGAAGCCAACACGTAGAGGCCCTTTACAATAACAAGTATAATAGCAAGCAATGGGGTGGATTCTAAACCGGCGATTATCCCTGTCTACACTATAAAGTGCAACCAAGGACAACCTCCGGTTTGCATGAAAACTATTGATAATCTACAGGACAAAACTACTGGAGCTATTGTGATGGGATGGTAGTGGACTAGATACTGGGGAACTATGGATACTATGGCACCTGCCGTAACAATGTTCAATAAACACGTAAAAATGGCAGGCGGAGACTCGCCAACTCTCAGACTGGGCCACCCTAATTAGCCGAGTAAATTACAGCAAGGGGGCAACAGGAACGTGAGTGGCTGAAGGATGGAGAGGCCTCACTGGATTTTAAGTCATCGCTGGTAGTCCAAGCGAGCGGGCCAACTCATCACTGACGTTCAGCATCCATCCTTCGAGCATTTCTGCTATTGCGACTCCACTCTGGACAGCCGGTGAAGGCAAGCCAGAGGCGGGGGACCGCTTCCTCATCAGGTTTCACTCCGACCAACCAACTAAGGCAAGCCGGAGGTGAGGAACGGTGACTTCCCCCTGGAGAACTCGGGACCGCGGGGTCGTTACTCCCCGTCACCTCACCTCAAGGTGCCCTGCGGGCATATTAATATTATTATTATAAATAATTTATAATAATATTAATTAATTTTATAAATTAAATTATATTTAATTTAATATTAATTATAATTAATAAATAATCTTTCTTTTTTTCTTATTTAATATTAAATATAAATACATAAATCATGATATAAATACATAAATTTATTATTTCAGCATTTGACGAATCAGAACTTTTTACTGACTTGACCAGTTAAAACAAAAATAAGGCTTGACAAGTCAAAACAAAATTATGGCTTGACGAATTAGAACTTATGCATTGCTTGACGAATGAGAACCAAAATGTCAGGTCAAAACACGCTTGACCAATCAGAACTGTTTTTGCACTTGACGAGTCGAGTACTAAATCGAAATTAGATAGTAAGAATCTGTTATTGGTAGTATGTTTTGTATAACGTCTAATAGCTAGTATTCATTAAGTGCTGTTGATTCTGTAAGAAACAAATAAATAAAAAACTACAACTATTCCTAAAAGTCTAAAACTTTGTTTTTCGAAACTACTAATGGAACCCCATTAGTAGTTTCAGAAATTCCTTGATGAGTGTTTTTGTCTTATCTATATCTTATATATAAAAATGAATTGCTGTTCGTTAGTCTCACTAAAACTCGAGAACGGCTGAACGGATTTATCTTATCTTAGTCTTGAAATGTTCGTAGAGGTCTAGGGAAGGTTTAAAAGGCGAGAAAAAATCGAATATTCCCACGGGATCGGGACTTACGCGGGTGAAACCGCGGGGCGCAGCTAGTCTATATATATAAAAATAAATTGCTGTTCGTTAGTCTCACTAAAACTCGAGAACGGCTGAACGGATTTATCTTATCTTAGTCTTGAAATGTTCGTGGAGGTCTAGGGAAGGTTTAAAAGGCGAGAAAAAATCGAATAATTTCCTGAAAAACCCTAAAATACGGGATCGGGACTTACGCGGGTGAAACCGCGGGGCGCAGCTAGTCTATATATATAAAAGAAAGTCGTGTTAGTTACACGACTTATAACTCAAGAACGGCAGAACAGATTTGGGTGAAAATTGGTAGGGAGGTAGCTTAGAGCCAGGAGACGGACATAGGATACTTTTTATCCCAATATGCCCACGGGATCGGGACTTACGCGGGTGAAACCGCGGGCCGCAGCTATTTTTATATAAATAAATAAATATTGCTGGACATTCCACATATCGCCATCTAGCTCCAAGCTGAGTAACTAGACTTGTGTTATGGGTGCTAGACAACGGATATACTACTTATATACTTTTCTTTTGTAAATAAATACTCGTAATACATAGAAACAATCAGACCATCTAAGCATAAATACATGTCTGAGGCGGGAATCGAACCTACAACCCTGTGTTTGGCAGTCCGGCATGATGACCATTGTGCCAACTGGTTCTTCAATAAATGGGCACCTTTTGAAACAAAATTTATGTTTGTCCCGCGATGTCCACAGTTCGCAGAACTATCTACTAGTTTTTTAATCTTAGTAACTGACGCAGACTTAATTGGCGAAACAATTCTTGCTGCTTATTCGTAACGATCAATTGCTTCCCTCCAAAGTTGTAACTTGGAGTGCACTGCGCCATTCAATTTACATAGCGCGATAACGGATCCAATATCCGTTGGGATGAACCGACAAACTGTATATTGATATTTGGTATTAACATCGAAGCCATGAAATAACTACCGAAGTCACCGAACTCGCCAAACACTATAAACTTGTCAAATGTTACCGCAGTATACTTGTACTTGTATACGGGATGTTTTCCACAATTTAGACTCTTTTTAATTGGGTCCATTTTGCGTGAGGATGGAGTAGGCTTTCCCAGCACCTACTACCCTCTCAGCTCGACCATGTCCCAGAGGAGAGAACTTGTCAATACTTCTGGAGCCAACTAAGCCGCGGGTTTCATCACGATGTTTTCCTTCACCGTAAGAGCAACGTCAATTAGCGCACATAATTTTTTCTTAGGAAAAATACATTGGTGCACGGCCGGCCGGAATTTGAACCCACGACCTTCAGAATGAAAGTCGAGGTATCTACCACTAAGCCAACACAGCTCTTACCGCAGGATATTAATATACAGTCAATACCTACTTGCTTTCATAAGCTTTGTGGCAAAAGTGAACTAACAATACATAGATCTATATACTAGGCAGATATAACAATCTTCTTCTTCTTCTCGTATAGTGGTGTGGCTCACCTATTGTTAGAGTTTTCAGATCGCCTTAAGGCCTCTAACTTGACCTAACGACTGCTACTAGAGGTAGCAACCGGGACCAACGGCTAAATGTGCATATTATATTGAAATAGAAATAGAAAAAATATTTATTTGCATGAAGTAGGTTACAAATCTTATAAAATATTACAGCTCCTTACTTCGCCGAAAATTCGACATACAAATAAATATATTAAAAGAAAATTCAGAATACAATTAAGTACTGCTGTCACAATAGCATTATCAATACCACATTTATTAATATTATGTTAAATAGCCATAGACCAAAACGTGTCAAATAAAAATATATTAAATTTAAAGCCAAATATTCGAAACCACTACATTATAAAAATAAAAAACATAAAAAATATATATACCTATCTAATTCAATTCAAAGGCGATACAATTTTATCTTCTATACATATAAAATGCTTTGTCCTGAACTACTGACTGACTGACGGATCAACGCACAGCCTAAACCGCTGATCGTAGAGACCTGAAACTTGGAGGGTGTGTTTTTTGTGTGACGTAGGCATCGGATAAGAAAGGATTTTCCGAAATTCTACCCCTAGTGGGGTAATAATAAAGAAAAATAATTCAATTGTCTCTAAGAAACGCTGCGCTGCTTGTCATTGCTAAATAGGCACCTAATATACCTAATACCTATTTAGGTAGGTAGGTTTACGTAGGCAAACGTTTCGGCGTGTAATTCAGTAATTTCAGCAAATTGTTAAACTGTCAGTTCAGTATAGTGTATACCAGTCTTTCCCAAAGTAGGTGATAATGCCCCCTTGTGGGCGCTGCAGGCCTATAGGGGGTCGGTAAGAGACCCAAAAAATGGGTGCGTTGTGTACTACCTACTGCGCTCAAGTTTCAAGTTAATTCTTGCGGGAAGTTAAAGAGGAAATGGTACCGGGGGCTCTCTCCATACAAACGTAGTCGACTGTTTTCTCCCTCCTGGACACTAGAGCAAATATTTTTGTAGCATAAAACTTATAACTGCCATGACCATGCCCCTTATGTCTATGATAATTAGAAAAAAAAACATAGGGGCATAGTCATGGCAGTTATAGGTTTTATGGCACCAAAATATTTGTGCTAGTGTCATTATCCAGGGAGGAAACAGTCGACTACGTTTGTATGGAGAGAGCGCCGGTACCCTTTCACCTTAATTTTCGCCAATATAAATTACAATAATTAATTTAATTTTATGTTATAGTAGTGTATAAGTAAGTGAAAAATGGGGGCGCTAAAAAATAATTTATTCTCAAAGTGGGCAGTAGACAAAACAAGTTTAGGAACCCCTGGTGTATAGTCTACATTTCGGGTCGGAAGTAGGTATGCGGCAGTAATTATCGACGTCGGTAAAACTAAATGACCTCTGATTTAATACGGCCACGGGCAGTTTTACCGTAGTAACAGGAAGCTCACAGCTAAGCGAAGCTCGCTGATCGTTTATCGTGCGGGTAAAGCGACGCCTGACGCGGTCATTACTTCGATGGGTGACCAATTAGTAGTGTGGCAAAAATGTATTTTCGTGAGCCCCTCCGGCTTCGGAAGGCACGTTAAGCCCTTGGTTGCTACCTCTAGTAGCAGTCGTTAGGTCAAGTTAGAGGCCTTAGGGCGATCTGAAAACTCTAACAATAGGTGAGCCACACCACTATACGAGAAGAAGAACCGTAGTAAATAAGTATAGGTTTTTTTAAGCTAATTTGCTCGATCGATGTAACAACTGTCCAGGGCCCCGTTTTTTAACAATAACGTTGTATAATGCTTGTTTTTAATTACGTTTGGTGTTTACAATAGGTAGGAAGGTACTGGAAAAAATGCTTGAACCCACAACCTACCATAAAAGCTAAATAAGTTATTTTCCATCCAAAGGTTGCCAGGAAGAAATCGCTTTCAGCGATAAGGCCGCCCATTTGTGCAACTTGTACTTTCTAGCTATTACTTTGCTTTGTGTATATCATGTTGTATGTTCCTTACTGTGTTGTTCAGTCAGCAAAGGACTGAGAGTAACAGATGCCTATTTAAAAAATTTAATTTTTATCACTTATGCTTTCGAAGTTATACATTTTATGTAATAATTTTTAATTTTATTATTTGACATTTCACTAAGCATTTCACTACTAATTTAGACTAATTCACATACCTTAAATGAGGTTAAATAGCCACATACTTTATTATAATGTTAACATCTTATTACTTACTCTATTTAATGTGAATAAATGATTGATTTGATTTGATTAAAATGTTATTTCACGCAGAATAACTAAAACTTATTGAACTGGCGGCATTAAAAAATTAAATCTTTAAAATATGCACCTGCTACCCTCAGTCCTTTGCTGATTGTACAAATAAAGTTATCTCTATCTACTTTGTAGTAATGAGATCAGTAAACATAAAATAAGAATATTTCATATTTTTTAGTCAAAATCCATCAAGTAGAACTTAAGTAATCATCGAATTTCAGAAAGAGGATGGAACAGTAAGGAAAGGAACATCCTATAATATTATAATGAGAAAAGATTTTTTTGTTTGTTTGTTTGTAACGAATTGGCTCCGAAACTACTGGACCGATTTTGATGAAACTTAGTATAATGATACATTGATGAATAACATAAGCTTTAATTTTTATCTCGATATTCCCACGGGTTCGGGAGTTACGCGGGTGAAACCGCGGAGCGCTGCTAGTATCTCATACACGTAAAGCATCGTTATGGTACCAATCCATCTCCTGGTACTGATTCATTGATCTCGTATACGGACAATTTCTCGAGTGCCACGAATTGCGCGCGCTGCACTCTGTTCGGGATAATTTGAGAGATCCGTCCAAAGCGGCGGAATTCTCAACCCGACGACGACGTGATTCGCATTCCCATCCCTGGAGATTGTGAAAATGAGCCTCTACACGGCCTCTCACACCGAGGAAATGTGCCAAAATATTTTGTGCATCCTCAGCTTTTTAATTTGGCTCACAGAGGGCTTAGCGCAAAGTGGTCTAAGATTTATTTAAACTTATTTTTTCTTGTTACTTAGAGTAACAGAAAGCCTGGGTTAAGTCTGTTTTTATTTGGATGTAATGTTGACCATTTAATTTAATCAAATCTATTACTTTTAAACATTTTTGTTAAAATTATTTGTACTGAATGACTGACGGATCAACGCACAGTCTAAACCGCTGATCGTAGAGACTTGAAACTTGGAGGATGTGTTCTTTGCATGACATAGGCATCCGATAAGAAAGGATTTTCCGAAATTATACCCCTTAGGGGGTGAAAAAGGGGGGCTAAGTTTGTATGGGACAACGTGATTTTTTGGTCCGATGTACTTCAAATTTTCGAAATCTACGCGGACGAAGTCGCGGGCAAAAGCTAGTCTCTAATATAATAATATGTATAAACGCAATGTCCACACGGGTATAGGTACATCTGGCTTCATTATTTTGGAGCCATTTATAGGGTGAATGTACAAGATAGTAAAGGATTATGTATGGTTGTAAGTATGTCATCCCCGAACTATAAACCCATAATAATATAAAAGAATGGGTTCTGCTAAATAACGCTATAGTAGAATGTGGAACCGAGTCACGCTCTATGCTAGAACCGAGCAGGATAATTCGGCTTGCGCTTCACGATGCCTTTACTACGTGACTTGTATCGCAATATACCTACACAACTTATATTAAAGAAGACGTTGTTGATTTCAAAAGTTATAGTGTTTTACTGTTTGTCTTATAACTCAGTTTATCTTTAAACGTGCTTCAAATTACCACGACTGGATGCTGAGATTTTCGAACGATAACAAAATATTGACATAAGCCAGTGGAGTCAAAGGTTAAAGTTGAGATCATACAGGGTGCGTTTTTTAGATGGACCTTCAGGGCCATTTCCTAAATTAGGTACCTATATAAAATTATAATAATAAGATACCTACTGTTAATTTTACAAAAAAAAAATATCATATATTATTTTTAAGTCGGTTGTGTTGCTGAGTCAAATCATATCCTGGAAATAAACTTTAAGTATGGCAAACCAAAAACAGACGGACATATTATTACATTTACATTTACGTACATTTATATTTTTACTAGCTGCGCCCCGCGGTTTCACCCGCGTAAGTCTCAATTCCTTGGGAATATCAAAATAAAAAGTAGCCTATAGCCTTCCTCGATAAATGGACTATCCAACCCAAAGAACTGTCATGCCTATGCTAATATTATAAATCTAAAGAGATTGTTTGTTTGAAAAAAAAACATTAAAAAATATAGTCATAAATCTATATTTATGACTATAATTTTTAATGATTTAAAATTTGTTTTAAATTGTTTGCTTGCATAACATTGGTAAAAACAGTCTTTGCTTAAAGGAGTAGTTTGTTACACCGAAGACTAAACCTCCTCACCACATTTTTTTGAGATTTTTCAGTAGTATGAAAATTATAGAATACCTACTATAAAAATAAGCTATTTTGTTTAATTTTATGTATGTTTGTTTCCAGGGATGAATGTCTATTGGTAACACTTTTATATTAACAGAATAATATTAAGTGTTTGTTTTATTACAAAAGGAACTGTTTTGATTCCTGGCTAATATCGTCTCTTCCCAATCTAGCGATGCAGTTTTAGTCTTTGTCGAAAACGGGTTCGATTATGATTTTTCGGTATCCCATATTTGTCTGTGGTCTGGTTGTTTCTATGTATTATAAGTATATATTTACAAAAGAAAAGTATATAAGTAGTATATCCGTTGTCTAGCACCCATAACACAAGTCTAGTTACTTAGCTTGGGGCTAGATGGCGATGCGTGGAATGTCCTGCACTATTTATTTTATTTTATTTATTTATTTATATAGTTTACGAAATGCCCTTGCAGAACCTTTTAGAATATTCACCCTGTATACATACTTAGCGCTACCGTTCTAAGTTAGTCGTGTCTATTTATTGACTTTCGTCTTTATAATTTGTTTATTAGTCGTTGTCTTGGTTGCTTATTATTATGGCTGCGAAAATGCTTCTTTGTTAAGGCATAAGACATCAATGTTTATTATACTCGCGGCATTGTCTCCCGTCTCAGGAAACAAAATGGCCTATAAAATCATAAACAAAGATATTCGTTTCCGTTCTCAAACATTAAACGACAAGGTCGTAGGATTCCAATTCGGAATACTAATATTTTCGGATTATAGAATGTGTTCCAACGAAGGGTTTCTAATATGAAAGTTCTAGACGTCTAGACGACCAATTATTTTTAGAAGCCTTTTTTATTTTTATTTTTGAAAATTTTGAGGTTATGTTTTACCCGAAAATCAGTTGTTTTTGGGAGATAGGTGTCATTGACCCTGATTTCTTATTTTTAGTTATTGAGTTTGAACTATGGACTGAAATATTATCGTGGTCTTTATTTCTATAAACAGCTGTTTTTCTAATAAAAATAACTTCTATCAATTTTTGAATAAAGTTTAAATTTTCGAGTTGTTAGCATAGACGTCTATAACCCCTTTCGTACTAAAACACTTATTGGAACACATTGTATACCTACTTCAAACAGTAGATTCCTTCAAATAGCGCTTGGAGGTTCTAATGCGATTCTGTTCGCGTTATCACACTTTATTTACAACATATTCGTTCTCAGAACATGAAACTTGGTTCCCCTAAATACGAAAAACAGCAATTTCGTTGTGGAAACAGAACCAATTACTGTTATGCTCTGCTATTACAGCTGTTGTATTTAGCGTAAATTCTTAACCTTAGGAATTAATCGTTTTGCTACGTGACAGTGTTCACTTCAAACACATGATTGTTCTAATAAATATGCAAATAGAGAACTAATGGTAATAAAGTTAACGAAATCTTTATTTACCCAAAAAGAACAGAGTTCACTTATATTGAGCTTAAATCTAAGTTGCTTATACTTGTACTTGTATTTGAACGGACTGTTTTCCGCGATTAGACCCTTTTTAATTGGGTCCTTTTTGCGTGAGGATGGAGTAGGCTTGCCCAGCACCTACTACCCTCTCAGCCTAGTCGACCATGTCCAGTGGAGAGAACTTGTCAATACTTCTGGAGCCAACTAAGCCGCGGGTTTCATCACGATGTTTTCCTTCACCGTAAGAGCAATGTCAATTAGCGCACACATTTTTTTCTTAAAAAAAATACATTGGTGCACGGCCGGCTGGGATTCGAACCCACGACCTTCAGAATTAAAGTCGAGGTATCTACCACTAAGCCGGCTCTTATGTTGCTTATATTTAAGTTCTTAAATTATGAAATCCAGTCAGTCTGGCGGACTTAGTGAATAGGTACATTGTTGGCGCCATTATGGCATAGAATATACATATTCTTTTAGTTTATTTATAAATAATCTTAAGGTCTTACAATCTTTGACATCACTGTTAAGAAATCACTGTAAAACACTAAACACTAATCACAAATACTGAGAAAACACTAATCACTGATAAGAAAACAACTTTGAAATTATCCGAATGTTATTTATCACTTTCCTTGTAATGGAAAGTTTACGATCGCAACATTGATCTGATAAAAAAGGGTTCTATAGGGTTCAGTCGGAGGTATTTACATTTCTATTGTATGTTGCGACAATAAAATATATAAAAACTGTTCTTAAGGGTCTATTCACCCTTTGAATTCTCGAACAGCGTTTGCTCAGAACTGAGCTAAAGAAAATATGTACTTTCTAGCTTTATAAACGTCGTTTTCAGCAATTGCTTAGCTTTTATCGCGGGCTTTGAGCGCGGCGACCGAATCAAGAAATTCCGTAACGAAAATAAAACCTAACACCCCCCACTCCGCCTTCCATGTAGCTCGGCCGAGCGTTCGCTTAACGTGTATGTATATGATACGACTGTTCGAAGCTCGCACGATGCAATAGCTTTACCGCGGCAGTCTCCGAGTGCCATAGGTTTTTTGTGACTTAAAAAAAGCAAAACATGTTAATTTATTTAACTACTAGCTCCGCCATGGGGTTTTACCCACTTAAGTCCCGATCCCGCGGGAATTTCGGGATCAAAAGTATCAAATTTCCTTCTCCATCCATCAAACTACCGCTACGCCGATTTTTATCCAGTCGTTTGACTGTGAAGGGGTAACAAACAAAAACATAAATAATTTTCGGATTTATAATACTACTGCAGTCTGCGGTTTCACCCGCATAAGTTCCAATCCCGTGATAATTTCAGGATAAAAAGTAGCCTATATATTAATACAGGTTTCCAACTATCTACATACGGGGTTTGAACGCAATCGGTTAGGTAGTTTTTGCGTGAAGGAGTAACAAACATACACACAAACTTTTACATTTACAATATTTGTAAGATTAAGAATAAGGATATAGTTAAGATCCTATCCTACTTCATAATACTTTTACAAAGTATTAGCTTCCTCTACTAACCCTACTATTATGGCCCCATTGAAGGGGTGAATGGGAACTTCAATAGCTACTTACTTGGAAAATATTCAATGCTGAAACCGGTAGAGTCGCAGTCAGAAATACCGAGTTAACATTGAGCATTGGGGCTGTCCATTAATCACGTGAGGCTGGAAAGGGGGGGGGGGAGAGTCCATAAAAATCACGAAACATCACAAGGGGGAGAGGGGGGGTGTAGTAATATATCACGTGTATTTATTTTTTGGAATAGCGAAAAGCGGCGTAAATTTTTCTATGATAAAGTTAGATGATAGGTACTTATACCTGTAAGTACTAGCTTTTTCCCGCGACTTCGTCCGCGTAGAAGTCGAAAATAGACCAAGGAATCACCTTGTCCCATACAAACTTTGCCCCCCTTTTTCATCCCCTAAGGGATAGAATTTCGAAAAATCATTTCTTATCGGATGCCTAAGTCATTACACACCCTTCAAGTTTCAGGTCTCTTTGATCAGCGGTTTAGGCTGTGCGTTGATCCGTCAGTCAGTCAGGACAAAGAATTGAAAATATATATATTTTTTTGAAATAAGACCCTTAAAGTAGAACTGCTTCTTTAAATTCTGGTCAAGAACAAAGGGTATAATATATGGACGCCCGAATAGTGCTGTAACCCTTTTTTTTACGTTTGAGGCTCAACAACCGTAAAAGTATCGAATGTCGTAAAATTGTTCCCGGTAATAAAATTACACACCGTGAAGGGCGAAAATGAAATATTGTATTGCTATTGAAGAAAAGTGAACGAGAAATTTAATAACATAACCAAATGTGATGTATTTCATCCCGCATTGAGTGTAGGTGCCCTGAAATACGTGTACCTACCGTTTTAGAATTTCGTAGTAAATATGGAACCTTTTTAGTAAGTCAAACAACACACATCGACTATTTTAGCTCTAACTTAAAAAAGAGCTAAGTAAGAGCTTAATTAGTATGGACTATAAAATAAGAAAAGTTGCAATCTTTCGGCCAAATCTCGAGCTTAAGTACAATAGTCGGAGATCCCTTTAAGGACGACCTTCATCGAGCTGTTTAATGGATGAAAAGTATTTTATATTAAATTAAAAAGGTTAATAAATATATTGCAAATGGGTTCCCTAAAAAAATTCAGTCCTGAATATGATTAATTAACAATATAATTTTTTGTTTCACTAACTTGTTTAAGAAACAATATCCATACCAATAGAAAGTATGAAGCCTATAAAGAATATGCAAACGTTAGGTTGACTATTTTTTTTTGTCACAACTCGTGGGTAGGCAGGTAAATCGATACTGGTCAAGTAAAGATTATGTATTTCATTGTAACGGAATTTGTCTATTGACCAAACCAGTGAAAAGTCTAAAAACAACATAAATAAAATTATATTAATCATTCTGGACTGAATTTTTTTAGGCAACCCATTTGCAATAAATTTTTGGCATACTAGCTACGCCCCGCGATTTCACCCGCGTAAGTCCCGATCCCGTGGGCATATTGGGATAAAAAGATCTTATGTCCGTCTCCTGGCTCTAAGCTACCTCCCTACCAATTTTCACCCAAATCTGTTCTGCCGTTCTTGAGTTATAAGTGGTGTAACTAACACGACTTTCTTTTATATATATATAGATTTAATTTGATATAAAATACTTTTTATCCATTTGAACAGATCGATGAAGGTCGTCCTTAAAGGGATCCCGTACTACAAGACAGACTTTTCTAGTCCAATGAAATATTTGAAACACACTGCTCCAACTTAGCTGGGTTTCAATTTGTGTAAGTATTCAGAGAGACGTTATTATAGCAAGGTTCGCTAGGGACCGGGCGGGACGTAAAACTGGCTGTAATGTGACAACCCACGACGAACCAGCTGCAAGGATAATGTCCACTCTTTATAATACTTTCGAGTTTATCCTCCTTCTGACCCTGATTTATATAGGAGAACTTCAAATTTATTGTAATTCTGTCTTGAATTCTAGTATCTCGTTTTCGTAGTTAAATAGATGAGAATATATTATTTCATTTCGGTAGTTAAATGGCTGTGGTAAGGTGGTCGAATACATTAATGAGAAAGAAGGAACAAGCAGACGAGATGAGTTGGTACGTTTGTTTTATTACAGAGGAATTTGGTAAAGAACACACAATTTAATCTATTTTGATATTGACAGGTTCATTCAAGCTCCGCGGAGATTCTCTCTTGAAATTTTGCATCCGGTTTTTGTATTTAAATAGATGAGGATATATTATTTGCATTTCATTTTGGTATGGCTGTCGTAAGGTGGATGAATACATTAATGACAAGCAGACGAGGTTGGTTGGTACGTTTGTTTTATTTGAGAGAAATTTGGTAAAGAACACTCAATTTTATCTATCTTGAACCGGAGATTGAATGTCAAAATGTCTGTATATTTTTTTGCAAAATTGAATGTATTTATTTGATAGTTGAAAATATTTTGGTAAGTAAAATATTCTTAATACATTGTATTTAAGTTTTTATAGCACATCATTCGTATGTACAGATTTTATAATTGTATCGTTTTAGGTTTACTTTATTTACATTTTTAAATGTTTTATCTTACGAATTTGTCCTGGCAGGCATTCTGTGCAGTCTTCGATAAGTTTAAGATGAAAGCATTTATCTTTTTAAAAAGATTACAGAAATATTCTGCCGCGTATACAACATAATTTGTATTTCTCACATATTTTCTTTGACCATTGCGTCTAGGTTGTTAAGTGCGGTATCTGCGAGAAAATTTCAATTTACACAGCGGTTATGAGTCGTGATCCGACTTGGAAGAAATGAAATATTATACGGCTTCGGAGCCCTGACCCTTGTCAAATCAGCATTTGCAGGTATGCCACGAATTATTTACGGCCAACTCAATGCCATGAAATTTTTTATCGCAACAATAAATCTTTATTAGCGAACTTAGAAAATGTACTTTTACCAAGATTTTTTACTTACTGGCATAGTTGCCAGTCCCTGTGAAGCTTTATTTTATGAAGCATGAAAGAATATACAATTCCATAAAAAACATAAACTTACAAGAAACTTCGCTTCTTCACAGATTTCGCAACTTTTTGACGCCGAAAAGTTGTGAAATCTCATAAGCTAAGTCAGTTGTTTTAGTTAGCATGAAAGCACCTATTAATTTTCGTTAGTATGAAAACACGTTTTCAACAACTTTGTCAATATTTATTTCCGGACCAATCTAATTTGGTAACTGTGTAAATATAAAACATCTTAAGTTGAAAGGGTACCGGCGCTCTATCCATACAGACGTAGTCGACTGTTTCCTTCCTGGATAATGACACTAGCACAAATATTTTTGTGCCATAAAACCTATAACTGCCATGACTATGCCCCTATGTTTTGGTTTTTTCATTTTTTAATTATCATAGAATTTATGATTTAAGAAACAAAAAAAAACAAAGCATAGGGGCATGGTCATGGCAGTTATAAGTTTCATGCTGTAAAAATATTTGCTCTAGTGTAATGACACTAGAGTAGATAACGATCCAGGGAGAAAACAGTCGACTACGTTTGTATGGAGAGAGCCCGCGGTACCCATTCCTCTTAGTTTCTAATAATTCTTAGTTCTATGTTTTCATTTTTTTATATTTTTTCTAAAAGAGGTGCAGAAATAATAGTATGACTAGGAGGACATGTAAAGTGTGACTATAAGGAAACAGCGAATAAAATAAAATAACTTGTCCGTAAGCCTTAGAGAACTTTTGCAATGACGGTAGCAAGAGAAAAAGGTTAAGTTACCTTTATGTGAAGGTCACCCCTCTTATGTTTCTCTACAGATTGTCTATTTTAAATATTATTTTGAAGTAGTTAAAAATAACAAAATAAGTTGGTAAATCTCAGTGAAAATATTTCGATATTTAGTTCTATGTTTTCATTTCCTTATATTTTTTCTACAAGAGGTGCAAAAATGATAGTATAACTACGAAGACATGTAAAAAAAGTAAAAAAGTAGTCATACTAGTGTGACAAACTAGTATGACCATAAGGAAACAGCGAATAAAATAAAGTAACTTGTCCGTAAACCTTTGAGAACTTTTGCAATGACGGTAGCAAGAGAAAAAGGTTAAGTTACGTCTATGGGAAGGTCACCCGTCTTATTTGTCCCCCTAGAGTGCTCTATTTATATTATTTTGAAGTAGTTAAAAATAGCAAAATAAACTGGTAAATCTCAGTGAACATATTTCGATATCCATTCAAAAGGAATGAAACTAATTCGAAGTTCGTTAAAGTAATTCGACTTTGTGGACTTTGTGGAACAAAGCGATCCGTTTTTTGATGGACGGATGAAAGGAAATTAACAAAACAAATTCTAAGTTTTAATACCCTGTAGTAATTGATGTTCTTGGAAATTGAAGAGAAATCAGATAGATAAAATTAAGTTAATTTTATACATTATACCTACTGAAGTGCGGGCTGGTGGTCTAACCATTCTGTTCAACTACCACGGACATCCGAAAAGTTTCGTGGTCCAACTATTAATAAATGCAGACCACAATCTCTATTTGGAGACCTAAGAAATGCTTAATATTTTTACCCGACTACGGCGAAGCCAAAAGGGAAGGTTATATGTTTGACCTGTATGTGTATGTTCATCTGTTCCTACCTAACTTCAAAACTACTTACTACAATTCAACAAATGAGGTATCGTAAAAAGCGTCTCAAAATGGTCCGCTGGTTATTAATGTATTCAATTTAAAGTTATTTATAGCGCTTATGAATTCTCTTGAGATTTTTATATAAAACTAGCTGCGCCCCGCGGTTTCACCTGCGTAAGTCCCGATCCCGTGGGAATATCGAAAAAAATATCCTATGTCCGTCTTCTGATTGTAAGCTACCTCCCCACCAATTTTCAGCCAAATCGGTTTAGCCGTTCCCGAGTTATAAATGGTGTAACTAACACGACTTTCTTTTATATATATAGATAGATGGTGTAGCGTCGATTGTACCTAGATGTCAAGACAAACCTAGTTAGGCTTCCTAACATTTGTTTAAAAAATTAATTGTAAGAAATTGTATATGCCCTTTTTAATAAGACGTTTTTAAGACGTGTCTATGTGATCTTATACCTAGGTATTAAGCATTGAAAGGAATAAAGATTTTTGACTTTGACTTTGACTTTAAATAAATAATAATTATCCCGATCGTCTTTTGTTTTAATTTCGAAAATAGTTTGACCACCACCCCGCAAAAAAATGAACCATGATTCTCAAATTGAATTCGAGTCTTCAATTTGAGAATCATGGTTCATTTTTTTAATAGTTACACCACAGTCCTTTTCGGAGTCCCGTGGTACAACTAGTTGGTCACAATATAGACGTTAGATATATTTTTTTGGTTTTAGTCAACATTTTAAATCTTCATCTTAAAATCTCAAATCTTATGATATGAATTACTAGCTGCGCCCCGCGGTTTCACCGTGGGTATATCGAGATAAAAGCCTATGTGTTAATCCAGGTCTCCAGCTATCTACATACCGAGTTTCATCGCAATCGGTCCAGTGGTTTTAGCATGAAGGAGTACCAAACACACACACACAAACTTCCACATTTATAATATTAGTAGGATAGTAGGATTCTTAATTTACAAGCAAATATCCTAAATTATAATACTTCTTAATATTTTCAATAACATTTACTAAAAACAAGAAATCACATCGTCTTCAGGGAGATTATTTCTTGCTTCAAGATTTTTTTTTCTGTTTTGATAGGTTCTAAACTTTGGTTCTTATAAGTTCTTAAAGACCTAGAGAATTTCATAAAATATTTTTATAGAAAGTTAGTCTTCACTTAGTAGTTCAACTTTATTAAAAGTACCTATAAACATCGTTTATAACGTTGTCAAAACAATACTTGCAAACTTGAACCTAGGCTTGTGTACAAAACAGATATTAAAGTGCCGAGGTGCACTTTGGAACCCATACCTATACATAGACGAATGACGACCCAGTTGGCACAATGATCACCATGCCGGACTGCCAAACACAGGGTTGCGGGTTCGATTACCGCCTCAGACAAGTATTTATGCTTAGACTAGCTGCGGCCTTTCACCCGCGTAAGTCCCGGTCCTGTGGGAATATCGGGATAAAAAGTAGCCTATCTACATGCCAAGTTTCATCGCAATCGGTCCAGTAGTTTTGGCGTGAAGGAGTAACAAACACACACACACATTCAAACTTTCACATATATAATATTAGTAGGAAGTAGGATATTTGTCTGTGGTCAGGTTGTTTTTATGTATTATAAGTATATATTTACAAAAGAAAAGTAGCACTCATAAAACAAGTATAGTACTTAGCTTGGGGCTAGATGGCGATGTGTGGAATGTCCTGCAATATTAATTATAGAAGGCATTACGATGAATAAATAATACCTCCACAACACTAAACATAAAGCCACAGCGTCCCGGAAACGGATAATTTTAAAAACTTTGAAATTTATTTATTTTCTTAATATCCCGTTCCGAAATGTTTTAGAGGAATGGTGTGAAGGCATTATTTATTTCAATGCATACAGCATCGATAAGTACGAGACGAGTACAAAAATAAGACTATGCTGTCTCCAATAATAAATGTCCAGACCCCTTTACTTTGCTTGTCTTAGAGCGATAAGGCCACCCTTTGTAACACTTATTAGATTTAAGCTTTATTTTATTATTTGAAATTGGTGTTTACAATAATGAATTTATTTATCTATCTATCTTTACTTACTAACGAACTCGAACGTAAATAAATAAAATAAATATTGCAGGACATTGTACGTACACCATCTTGCCCCAAGCTAAGCAACCAGGCTTATGTTATGGTGACTAGACAACGGATAGAATAGTTTAGTACATTCCAATTGCAAATACACCTAGGTATATATTTTAAACGAACATATAAAAACACTCAGACCTCAACAAATATGTGTTTACGGAAACAAATATAAATACCTACCTACACAAATATTTGTTCGACGGCGGGATTCGAACCCGCGACCTTCTGCGTCTCAGTTGGGTATTTGCCCACACGTCACAAAGGTGGTCAAACGTCAAAGTTTACTTTAATAAAAATATTATAGGTAGGTACCAACATATACTTAACATTATTTATTTCACAATAACACCGACCGAAAATAATTTACCGAACGAAAATTTATTCAAATGGCGGTGTAAAAGTAGGATTACTGTAAATGTATGATATTACCACCCGTCATGCAACGCGGAGTTGGAAAGCCAGGTATCAAAAAGGCAGTTTTTCAGCTCAACCTCATAAATAAAGTGAGATTCATCTTCCTGACACTTGAATAACACGGCGGGCTCCCTAGGACCCCATTAGCCTTTCGGTGGCCTTTCGCGAAACAATGCTCTCTGAAAATAGCTATACTTTATGCCGATGTTTATAACGAAACTCCGTAGAAATGACCACCTCTTTAGGGCTCATCAATTATGAATTACAATTTAAATGTTAGTGGTACATTTTCAAAGTTTTTGATGTCACACGACGATGCAACTGTGCGTGTGCGTCTATTTATTTACTAGCTATTGCCCGGCGGTTTTACCTGCGTTAGCGTGTTTTTAAAAATGATATTGATTTCCTACAATTGTAATAGTACATTACGATACAAGTGTGGTAAATCGATCATTGCATAAAGTCGGTTTATGCAGAACGAAAGCCGAGATGCAATGATCAATATCCACACGTGTATCGTACGACGTTTTTCATCACAGTTGCGAACAAAATATTTATGTTTAAAAACAGAAAAAAAGTAAATATTTTTGAGTAAGTTTGTTTTTAAGAATTTTTGGTTATGTTTACAATTTTTTAGGCAATTTTTTTTGTTAATTATATTCCCGAAACGGCAGACAAAAGACTTTTAACTTATACAGCCTCGTCTGACTTACAATATTTTTGAGGGTTTTTTCCTAACTACAGCACTAGTGCGTCATGGTAATGTACGTTGGATTATGAGCCTAAAAACGGTTTAATAAGACCCACTTTATGAGCAACTGTTTTAAAAAATACGTAATGGTTACTACAAACTTTAACAGTCCCTTTTATTCTAAAAGCTCAAATTTCTAAAAATCCGTTCTTAGTGCTCGCTTACGTCATACAAGAAATTCCCATGACTCGTTACGGTTTCAGAGATTCGTTCTTAAGTGTCTTTTTCTCTTTTATATTTAAAGATTTGTGAAGATATAGCGACACTCGTGCCTGTTAATATAGATAAAAAATATTAAATATCATGAAAACATGAATCTAAACTTTTCAACTTTATCAATTAAAGGTCCATTTAAGGCGCTAAAAGCGAAATGACTTTTCAAAATTTTTTTTTTTTTTTTTTTCGTGTTGAGCTGCCATCAGTCGTAAAATTTGACTATTATCAGCTGTGTTCAATGCAGGAATGGCGTTTGAGGTGCAGGTGCCAGTGCAGCTGCTTTGAGACAATGATGAGAACCATGCGATGTGCCTAGACAGAACTTCCTTTTCTAAACTAACTAAAATTTTATTATATCGCAATCCCTATAAATATAAAATTCTCGTGTTCTCGTGGTGTTTAGTTACTAATGTCCACCTAAACGGCTGAACCGATTTGTATGAAAGTATTGGGTATATTCGTTAAGTCTGTGAATCGAACAATATCTATTTATTTTTCTTTTTTTGTCAATGGCAAAACAACGTTTGCCGGGACTGCTAGTTGTTTTATATTGTTGAATTTGATGTTAAGTTCTTGTTGTGTACCATTTGTAGGTAAGTTATGTTTTTCTATATTTAGACAGTCAACGTTTTCCACAAAGGCCTCTTTTCTTACACCACACGACCTACCAGTTAAGCTAAACAGACCTTCTCCATCCTAAGGTTGCCTGGAAGAAATCGCTTTAAGCGATAAGGTCGCCTGTTTGTACAATTTCGTAGTTAATAAACTTTTTCGTCATTTTTTGTCATTTTCAATGTTTTGTGTGTTGTACAAATAAAGTGTTTATCTATCTATCTATCTCTTTTTATCGTTTCTAGTCTTAGGTATCTCATACTTACTTACTTACTCAACTGGCTCAGCGACCTGAAGTGGATCTTGACCTCCGAAACGAGAGCCTTGCACTATTTGTTCTGCGGAGGTTCTGCGCTATTTCTTCCCAATCGTTTATTAGAAGTTCGCGCAGGTCAGAATTTTCCCTGCAATCATTAAATTTTGGTTATCAGGCGTTAGTCACCTATTTGCACCTTATTGAATTTTCCGTTTGAGTTAACATTATTGTGTTAAATTGATTTCCTTCTTTCTCAATTCTCACCCCTTAATTATAAAACTTTTAAGAAAATGAATTTTTGAAAGTTTAATTTCTTAAAATAAATTCGTTACGTACTAATCTGAGATTCCTGAAAAACAATTTTCTTCGATGTTGAAAATTCATCGGAGTGAAAATTGTTTTATCTAAATGGTGAACCGTTTATGTCTTTGACATAGAACTTCCTTTGCTCTCAATTTATCAAAACAAATCTTTCAGAAAGCTTCTTTCACAGCATCATTTCTATCGTTTTCGTGAAATATTACCCTTTCAATTCTGTTTTCTACTGAATTACAGACTTTTATGTAGTGACTAGCTGCGCCCCGCGCTTTCACCAGTGGGAAATATCGCGATAAAATGTAGCCTATTTTACTACTAATGTATATCCTTGTATCAAGTTTCATCAAAATCTCTCCAGTAGTTTTAGACCTTATTAGTTACCAATAGATTATCAATAATTCATTTCACATACCAAATTCACTAATTGAAGGGGATACCTTCAATTAGTAAATTGATTTTATATCTAGTAGTATACGTAGGTATACATAATTTATTCTCATGAAAAACAGGACAATCAATAACATATACGTATCTACAAAAAACACTAGAAACTAACATATTTACTCCTTAAGGTTGGTTCTAATGCCAAACGCAACGCGCCTAAGAAATACCCGCCGCTTACAACTAACATTGTTGATTGTAACGAGTGTGTTTTGTTTTTCTCAAAAGTGCAAAGCTGGAATTGTAGGTGAGATCTTTACCTATATTTTGGGAATAATTTGAGATTAAAATTCCTTGTCATTTCAAAGCTAGACTAGTTTTAATTTTTAATTTTAGGGTAGCTTCAAAACTTTAATGAATTTTTGACTCAAAGTTATACCAAAATGTCGGTAAATATCTCACCTACAATTCTATTTTTTGACTTTTGAGGAAAACAAAACACATTCGTAACAATCAACAATTTTCACCAACGAAAGCGACCGGGGGCAAGAACGCCAGTAGTAACTATTGAAAAGACTGTGACGACGGTGGGCGCGGCCAGTACGCCGCTGGCTTTCGGACGGGAAGGCCGCGTCGCGCTGCGCTCTCGCACGGATATTTACTTATGTTTTTTTGTTCGGACCTTGTTTTCTGAAATAATACGAGTATATATTGTTTTGGCTAATGGACGCCTGAATAGTGCCAAGTTTTTGCTGTATAGTGCTATTTTTTCAAATACATATTTTCATACTGCGCAAGGACGCTTTTTTTTACTTCCATATGTACTTGTGATTGTTTACGGACGCTAAGAAAGTGCTAACTTTAAAAAATACTAAAATAAAAATATAGTAACCAGACTTATTACTTATTTATTTTCTAACTTGTGAAAAATGAGTAAATTGAAGAAATTTAGAGTTCGGAGTATGCTTCATTGTCTCGAAGTAACGTAAGTACATACCTAAACTTTACCTAGTATGTAGTCAAGTACCTACCTATTATAAAATACACACATTTTTCCAGACTACGGCAAATTTATCGGTCGAGTCGAACGTTCAATTTACAACCTATAGTAGTCATACCCATTACGCGCGAGCTACAGTGTTTGTACCTAAGTACGGTCGGCTGCATAATTGCAGACCCACCATAGAGCTCCAAAACGGCTGTTATAAGAATGTTTTCAACACTAGCAAGATTCAAGATTCAATTTATCAAACAAAAATTATTAGAATGAAAACAGCCGACTGTACAGTCGGCTGCATAATTGCAGCCCTCGGTAGAGTTCGAAAATTACTATTATTGGAATGTTTGCGTTCTAATATTTTTTGTTTGAATTATTGATAAGTTAGAAGACTTTAGACTTCAACTAAAGCAGGTGCCTAGAATCTTGCTTGTGTTGAAACCATTTTTATAACAGCCGCATTGGAGCTCTACGGTGGGTCTGCAATTTTGCAGCCGACCGTACCTATACCACATGAGTAGAGACCGAGACTAAGGTTATTCGGAGCTGTCAAAATTGATACGTAATCACGTAGGGTTGGCACAGGTGAATTATATTAAATAAAAAAAAATGTGTATCAGTGTCTTTTATTATGTGCGTTTATTTTGACGCGGTGACAATGTAATCTGAATTTTGATGAATACTAATATTATAGAGCTGAAGAGTTTATTTGTTTACTTGTTTGTTTTTTTGAACTCAGGAACTACTAATTCGAATCGAAAAATTATTTTTGTGTTGGATAGTCCATTTGTCGAGGAAGGCTATAGATATTTTATATCCCGATATTCCCACGGGATCGGGACTTATCTATACTATAATGTTATAAAGCTGAAGAGTTTGTTGTTTGAACGCGCTAATCTCGGAAACTACTGGTTCGAATTGAAAAAATCTTTTGTGTTGGATAGTTCATTTTTCTAGAAAGACTACTTTTTTTTTGATATTTACCTTACCTTACCTTACTTGAGTTTAAATTAGTAACACTACATATAATTAAACATTAAAAAACAAACACTCGACGCGTGACGTTTCCCGCAAGCATGCGAGTGTGACAGCCCTGAACTCGGGCACTGGTCGAGCTAGTATAGACCGGTTTCTCTCCGTACGTGACGGGCCGCCAGTGCTCACGCACACACGTGCGTCAATTTTGTAGGAGTGTACTTGTCACAGAGCCTTGTGACACCTTAGTCTCTGGTTGTATTCCTACTCATGTGCCTATACCTAATTTTTGGTGATATTGATTTGTTGATTTATTTCAGACGGTTGCGGAAAATGCAAAATTAAACTATTATCGATGCCGTCAAACGACTACCTCGGTCCTACCATAGTCAGTTGCCGGTACCTACCTACCTCGGTTCCACCACCTCGCTATAGTCCGGCAACATAACTCATAGACCTCCCTCTCGCGGGGAGGTACGCTGGGGCGGGTATCGATACACACGTAGTTAATTAATCCAAGATATATCGAGCGATATGAGAGAGATGTTCGATGGACTCAATATGTAATCTTTATAAATAAATGATTTGCAACATGATATCTATTTTAATTTATTTTTATAATGCAATATGAAAAAAGAAACAATAAATTATGCCAGAACCGATTAATATTATTTGAAACTATGAAAAATGTAGAATCTTACTAATATTATAAATGTGAAAGTTTCTGTGTGTGTGTGTGTGTGTATATATTTGTTACTCCTTCACGCAAAAACTACTTGACCGATTGCGATAAAACTCGGTATCTAGATAGCTGGAGACCTGGATTAACACATAGGCTACTTTTTATCCCAATACTCCCACGGGATTGGGACTTACGTGGGTGAAACCGCGGGGCGCAGCTAGTATAGAATAGATATGGATATAGATATAGAATAGATATTACTTTGCTTTGTGTATATCGTGTTCTATATTCCTTCCTGTGTTGTACAAATAAAGTTATCTATCTATCTATTATTCTAATTATTATCTTTACTTTCTTATCTATAACTAGATAGATTATTCTTCCTTGCTACTATAATTCTCACTTGAACTATCTTCATTTTCAGAGCTTATTGATGAATCCGAATCATCTTGTAAATTAATTATTATTTGATCCAATACATCATCGTGTATTCGATCATGGTGACAATATTCTTCTTCAATTTTCTGGACATGGTTATCACAGCTTTCCTATTTTTGATATTTTTGAGAATTGCGCGAATAATTGCTCAAGTGCAATTTTTTTCTTATCCAAATTGCTATCAAGTTCATCTCTCGCGAGTTGTCCCTTGATGTTTCCCCAGACCAGCTCAATGGGATTCCAGTCTGGGTGGTATGGTGAAAGTCGTAATACTTCATGACCCGCAGCCTTTAACATTACGTCAATCTTATAAACATTTTCATATCAGTGTTGTTTGATTAAAATAAGTAAATCACATTTCCTTAAGTGGATATCAAAGTCCACATTATGCCTTTGCAGCCAGGCCGGCATGTTGGATTTTGTGGACGCCATCGTGGGCTTCTTGTCTTCCTGCACTGAATGATACGCAGCATTGTCAATGACAATCACGGAATTTGGTGGTAAATTAGGCAATAACTTTTCTTTTATCCATTTATTAAAATTTTGAAAATTCATATCATTATGATAATCTCCTGTTTTAGTTTTAGATTTAAAAATTAAAAGGGCTCCATTGATAAATCCACCACGGCCTCCTGCATGGACAATAATTAAACGTGGTCCTTTACTGAGGTAAACAATATTCCTCTGATCTCTCCGATGCTTCCCTATAGTATTCAGATACCTCCATGGCCAAGACACTATATTTGGCTGTTCAATAAGTATCTTTCTTTTTGACTGACATCTCTGAAATTTAAAGCCAAGTTTGTGCAACATTCTTCTCAAGTATTCTCGACTGCAATTAATAACACCGTCTTCTTTAAGATCTGCATTCAAAGTTTTTAATGTAGGAACCTTTTTGCGAATATTATAAAATTGAGTTACCTTTCGTCTTATTACGCCTTCTGTAAAATTATCTATTTCTATTTTTTTCTTTCGGATTTGTTTCTTTTTTGCTGGGGATTTAATAACCACGCTATTTTGTTCACATTTTAGATCGTTGGCTTCTTTAATAATTTTACTCACAGTAGAAACTGAGATTCCTGTTGCTTGCGCAACAGTTTTCTTCAAGTTTACGTCTCGTAGATACTCCGTAGAAGATGTATCTTGTTTTTTACTTTCAAAGAAATAATAAACATTGTACACTATTTGTTTCGTTTGCCTGCCAATTTTCTTGTCGAACATCTTTTTTCGATTCATCTTCGCATTGATCGTCAGATCGGGGCGTTGTGTGCCTTTTGTTTCAAGCGTCCGCTACAAATTAATAGACTGCCTGCGTCACTCGCCCCCCGCATACCTCTTACCCCTAGGGAGGTGTATGAGTTACGTTGCCGGACTATAATACTTCGCACTACCAGTGTGGTAGGTGCGAGGTAAGTAGGTACCATCAATCGACTGTGGTGGGACTGAGGTAGGTGTGAGGTTGACGATACCTACCTACTTCGCACCTACCACATTGTAGTAGTGCGAGATACCACCGATCACCGAGGTAGTGGGACCAATGTAGGTAGATGCCGTCAAACGACTACCTCGGTCCTACCATAGTCAGTTGCCGGTACCTACCTACCTCGGTTCCACCACCTCGATAATAGTCGGAGGTCATCACGTCCCTCACTCGCTCGTCGCCTGCCATGACTCGTCGCTCCTAACACCTAGCTAGGTGATACCTCGCACTAATACAGTGTAGTAAGTGCGAGGTAGGTAGATACCAACAACCTCGGTACATACCTCTGTCCTACCAGATTTATAAAATAAGGATTGAAAGAAGCCTGTATCAGCAACACGACAACCTTACATACATACCTACGTACAGACATTCTGTTTAAATTATGTAGTAATTATCTTACCGATCACTGAGGTGGTAGCTTGTAACTACTATACATTCTGTGGTGGTAGGATAGTGAGCGATCTTTTGCTAAGAGGCAGTGTGAGGAAGCGCGAGCGCCGCGCGGGACGAAGTGTCTAGCTCCGCCCACACTAGCAAGGTCATTGGCGGTATTAGCCACCTATACAAACGTAGTCGACTGTTTCCTCCCTGGATAATGACACTAGCACAAATATTTTTGGACCATAAAACCTATAACTGCCATGACTATGCCCCTATGTTTTGGTTTTTTTCATTTTCTAATAAAATTATCATTGAAATTAAGATTTAAAAAAAATCATAGGCGCATGGTCATTGCAGTTATAAGTTTCATGCAACAAAAATATTGTCTCTAGTGTCATGATCCAGGGAGAACACAGTCGACTACGTTTGTATATGGAGAACGCCCGGTACCCTTTCCTTTTAACTTATAATTTTTTAGTTTAAATTATCAAGAAAACAAACCAACAAATAAGCGTAGTAACTTTCAACTTTCAAAAGGATTAAGTTATTGAGTCCTTCTATTCAGTTCACGTGGCATCGGAGCTACAAAACTATTTAAGCTAAGTCTGTTTTTGTTAAAGGTTAACTTAAGTGGTAATCAGATAATTCTGAAGGTCTTAACACACACACGATTTTTCCAGTACCAGTGTTTAATGGCGCAGAGGCCGAGATAAGTATGTTCTAATGGACTTTTTGTCTTTTAATGGCCTCATGCGTTACCTTCTTAATACTCTATTCTGAGAGATTAGAAATTGTAATTACCTATGAGGATTTAAGAACTTACTTTATTTTTCGCCTTTGAGATTAGATACCGATCTAGTAAAATATTGTGTGGTAGCTCGGGTGTCTGTCTAGACGAGGGTACAGTTATGCGGTCGATTGTATATATAGAATTTTAATACTACTACCTAATTTCTTTTAAAATATACCTTTTTTAATTTAAAAAAACAACATCTCACAAGACGTATAAAATGCTTTGTCCTCAACGACTGACTGACTGAAGAAACAACGCACAGCCTAAACCGCTGATCATAGAAACCTAAAACTTGAAGAATGTGCTATTTGTACGACGTAGACAGGATTTCCCGAAATTCTACCCCTTAGGGAGTGAAAAAGGAGGTAAAGTTTGTATGGAACAATGTGATTCCTAGATACAGTCTACAATTATACGCGGAACAAGTAGCCTGCAAAAGCTAGTAAATATTTAAAACTTAAGGTAAATGACTTGTAAGTCATTCTAAAAACAGGTGATTTTCAAGTCAACAAGCTTAAAGTTTTGGAAAAATGTTCGAATTTACAAACGTCGTAGAACAAAAGTTGTTCACATAGATGTCTAGAACACGCTCTTTTATATTTTATACCCTTGAAGAAAGGCAGTGCATAACTGACATAATATTATCACTAAACTCATTTAAAAATTTCTATTGTCTTTTGTAAGTAATATATTCTTTAAACCTTTATCAAAGTTTTCTAACGTAAACAAATACAAAGGCGTTAATGTGTCCAACTTCGGTCTTATTCCAAAAGTTTGTGTGCGGAAACAGGGGAACCTTTTCCACTTCCGTAGGCATACCTACATAATTTCCATAAACATCAATATTTAAATACGTGGGATCTAAAAACCCATACGGTCCACGTTTTTATGACGGGATATTTTTCATCGGCTGAATATTAAAACAGAAATCCTGCGTGAATCGGAACCCCAATTGAGCCATATTTTCACAAGCTAACCTTTGAATATTCTATTGAGGTTGGAAAGCTTCTGACCGTAACTGTTTGGGTAACAGCAAAGCAAACTTACACAGCAATGAGCAATAACCACTGCCAATGTTGGCATTGCCAAATTGACGAAAAATGTTTACATTGGTATCCCTAACTAAATCACTGTTCCATATGTTTCGATTAGAAACGAAAACTTTGTTATTTTGAGTCTAGTACCTACTACGGATTGTATTTTTTTTTTAAATAACTATTGGATTATCTATACATTTAAAATGCTTTGTCCTGATAGACTGACTGAGGGATAAACGCACAGCCTAAACCGCTGATCATAGAGACCTGAAACTTAGAGGATGTATTCTTTGTATGACGTAGGCATCCGACAAGAAAGGATTTTCCAAAATTCTACCTATAAGGGGATAAAAAAGGGGGCAAAGTTTGTATAGAACAACGTGATTTCTTGAAATTTTGCATAAACATTCTTTAACAGAATTGGTGGCACACGTGTTTCATATGATATGATGATGATGATGAATTCGTTTTTTGTTTTATAAATGATAGGTGAGCGTTTGCCCACTTGATCCACGCCCGCCTAATGGTAGGTGACGATGCGGCCTAAGATGTAGCACGCGTTCCTCTAAGATACATCTTCACTCGCGAGTTGAGCACCTAAGATACACGCTTCCAACTTCAAAGTTTTAGGTTAAAATAATTATACTTTTTTTGCCTGTGATATTAATAACATAACGTTTTGTTAGGCATGAAAACAGCCTCTGAACGAAAATTTAATCAAAAAATGTCATTAGTTATGTGATTCTCTGAAATAAGTTACCGTCGCTTTTGTATTTAATTTTATGTCTGCTCCATTGGTAACGACTACTAATATCACTTTTTTCTTTGTCCTTGAATACGGAAGGTCTTGTCCTTAAACTGAATAATGATCAGGAAATTGCTAGTGACGCGGTCAGGGTCGCGTATTAGAAGAAACGACGATTAGTCGACATGAGAGAGATTTGATAATTTGATAATTTGGATGCTTATGTATATACAAATATACATAACGACCCAGTTGGCACAAAATGGTCCCCATGCCGGACTGCCAAGCACAGGGTTGCGGGTTCGATTCCTGCCTCAGACAAGTATTTATGCTTAGACATTTGTCTGTGGTCTGGTTGTTTCTATGTATTATACGTATATATTTACAAAAGAAAAGTATATAAGTAGTATATCCGTTGTCTAGCACCCATAACACAAGTCTAGTTACTTAGCTTGGGGCTAGATGGCGATGTGTGGTATGTCCTGAAATATTTATATTTATTTTATATTTAATTTATATTTATAAGCATCCAAATTAATAAAGAAATTTGACTTTGACTTTATACATCTGAGAATAAAGATTTTTTTGCGAATTATGCAATTTACTATAACCCCGAACCAAATTTTGATAGTTTTTACTTATACAATGACTTGAAAACTTGAAAGAATTTCAACTTTGGCGCCCTAAGTGGGAGAGTCATGTCTGCGACACGAAAGGTTGTGGGTTCGATATTTGTTTGTGTAAACAAATATTTGTAGACATTTTAAGGTATTGTTACATTCGTTACTAATTAGAATAGGTAATTGCGACAGTCTCAGATTACGCTTTTACTAGATAATGTCGTTGTTGTCTCAGATTATGCTTCTATCAACTGTTGACGCGGACGTGTAATTTATATCAATTAATTCAGAAACGCGAAGCGACGACAGAATCTGAATCATTTTTCTCCACCCAGTAGCGAAGACGTTGACAAACGAGCAAATTACTCGGTCACTTCACTATATGTCGCTACGTTGATGCTCCCGTGATGGTAGTAAAAAAGTACCCAATTTATTGTTTCGATTTTGTAGTTCTTTTTTCGTAAAAAATTGAGTTTATTAACCGGCTCGCTGCTCCGGTTTCGTGAGATATGAACCTCTAATATTTCAGTTTGAAAAATCACTTTGGATTTACTGCAGAAATGGTATCGATAAAAATTGACCGGTTTCTTAGTGCCTCAGACTCTAAAAGCTATAATATTTCAATACTAACGACGACATTTAAAACTTTATTTTAAGGGCTAGATTTTGTGAAAGTTTTTCTTTTCATTTATTCATCTATGCTAATATTATAAAGCTGAAGAGTTTGTTTGTTTGTTTGTTTGAACGCGCTAATCTCTGGAACTACTAGTCCGATTTGAATGATTCTTTCAGTGATGGGTAGTCCATTTATCGAGGAAGGCTATAGGCTATGTTTTTTTTTTCATAATTAGGGATCCGTAATAAAATTGCTATTTTGTAACACAAGGTGTAAAATCGAAAACCTATTTTTGCGTGCGCTGCAAAAACTATTGACAATAGAACAAAATGATGTACTACGGGTTTGTAGATCCCATTAAGACCTACAAGAAAGTCAGCGAGAACATATATCTAGCTATCATGGTTTAATCACAATAACCGATTTTGTGATCAAAATAATTATTAAATCGTCTGAAGAAAAAAACTACGTTAAACATATTTAACGTAGTTTTTTTCTGATTTAATATTACGATACATAATCGTAATATTAAATCTTTATCAAAATTAAGCATTATGTTATCAAGAGTATTTATGTAGAAGTAAAATACTTTTTGTTTCATCTCAATCGGATATTTCGTTTAAAAGTTATCACGTGTGTAAGATGTTAAGGAGTTGGTACCTTTTAATGAGTTATGGGCCATAGAGTTTTTTATCAACATAAAATCCTGTAATAATCTTTTTCGAAATATATTTGTTGATGATTGTAAGTATCTTCTATCTTTGAAGAGTATCCTATCCTACTAATATTATAAATGTGAAAGTTTGTGTGTGTGTATGTGTGTGTGTGTGTGTGTGTTTGTTACGCTAAAACTACTGAACCAATTGCAATGAAATTCGGTATGTAGTTAGCTAGAGGCCTGGATTAACATATAGGCTACTTTTTATCCCGATATTCCCACGGGATCGGGACTTACGCGGGTGAAACCGCGGGGCGCAGCTAGTTGAGAATATATATTATGTCACAAATTGGTTTTACAAATACAACATAGTACAGCTATATCCAGCCTTTTCGGCATTCAATATTCGTTATCACCTTCAAAAGTAATTTGTTATCATTTCAATTTTGTTATTTTGTCGATGGTTGATAGTTTTCTCAATCGATATTGTTTGAGTATATTTTTTTACAAATGATAGGTCAGCGTTTGACCACTATCACACCTGCCTGATGGTAGGTGACCATGTGGCCTAAAATGTAGCACGCTTTCCTGGAAGATCCATGTTCACTCGCGACTTAAAGACCTCCAAATTGTACACGTCAGGAAAGACGGACACAGAAAACTGATTTCACTCCCGAACGAATGAGGAATGACGAAGCAAAACGCTTAGATGTGGTATTTCCACCATTAATTGGTGAAGCATATCAGTCTGCTTGGTTGTATGACGAAAGAATGAAGATGGTAAATTATGTTTTATATTACGTAGCCGATCTTTTTTGGCAAATCTTATTTACCCTTAACGTTTTCTCCAATTTAATACAATTGCGTCTCGCCTTACTTGAAGACAGCTGCGGTTCTATTATGTTATAACAAAAGCCTAATCGACAACAAAGAATTTATCTTCCATTCTTATCAACACAGTAATGTTAATATTATATTTAAGGTGCAAACGTTGTTAGGATAAACAATTTTACCTCAACAAGAATATTAGAAGTAAGAGTAATAATAATAAGCCTCGTGAACGGTAACTTAATCAAAACAGATGACGCTTGGGGCTAGAATTTTCATTAAAAATATCAAACTGAATTTTTGCGTATTCATTGTTTAAAGCTGGATTTTGGCGCAAATGTTTTATTCAATCTAAAATGCAAATATTAACTGTATTCTAAAATATTCAGAGATAAAGTTGCTTTGAGAATTAAATTTAAAAAACCGTATGTTTGTATCCCTACATATTATTTATTTGTTTTTTTTATTTACTAAAATAAGTTACAAATAATCTAATTTATAAAAAAAATTGATACCTATACTTATAGGCAAGCTTAACCCTAAAAAACATAGAATAGGTGATATACTATACGCAGGCTGTCAGGCAAGCAGGTTGACTTTGCTCGTCAATCACACACTGACTAGGCCTTCCTTTCATTACTCCGGAAAATACAATTCACACGGTAACGGTCCACGCGCTCTCTGGTAATGAAAACGGTTTGTCCACAAATAGATTTTCAGTTTGGAAAGTGAATGCGTTTCGGGACACGAGACATATATTATTGCTGGGGCCTAATACGGTCTTAGTAAAGATTTGGTTAATGAATCGCATGATTGCGGTGTTGTGCTCTAAATGTATTGGTACGTCGTTCGATTCGCACCTGTCAGGCAGACATATGGCGGGGGCTGAGGAGCTCAGTCAGAGTTTAGAAGTCTGACACGAGCCACAGAGCAAGCCTCAATAACCCCGCAGTAGAGAATAAAGTGAGTATACGTCTATGTGTAGGCCAATGAGGCAATCTTGGCTTAAAAGAGGTTTTGTACCATTAAATCGCAAGCCAAAGTCTTTAGTACCTAGCTCATTGTGCTGGGTAGGTATTTACGCTCCTATTAGGAAAATCATCTTCGTCAGCGATCAGCTCCGCTACAGGCGTCGCTGCCGATGTCACTAAAGTCAGTGCAAGCGCGGCGGTTGGTTTTCCTCGCGAGCCAGAAGTGTCCGGAGGCTTGCAGTGCATCTCCGGTTCATAATTTTTACACTCATTCTTTATAATACCTACTTATTAGTATTTAATTTACCCAGCTTTGATATGTCATTCGATATCACCAGTTCCTATTAACCCCAAGCAATTTCCTATTAGCGCTACAGTACTGTCAATCTCCTACGTAACTTAATTTCCTTTGTCTCGTACAATTCGACTGAGTTCACGGTTCGTGATCTCTAAAATGGAACCGACTGTAAACGAGCGTCCAGTTACATACAATTGTTATAATTTCGTCGTCAACCGAGCGACGGTCAGCGGTATTCGGTAAGTATATGTACTACCAGCCGCATCCGTTTTGATGAATATTACATGAGCCGTGGGCCTGATCACACGCACACCGCTCAATCTTACTCTAGTCAGAAGTCGTTTTATTTCGTTGTTGATCTCTCTAAGGTGTGTAACTAGCTACATTATCCGAATACAAATAAGGCACTGTTTAGATTAACTCACGTGATTTATGAAAGCAACTTCTTCTTAGATGTGAGTGTACAAGATGTAAGTAGGAAACTAGACGGATGTGTTTCACGTCTCCGGAAATTATGTACGAGCAAAGGAGGAAATAGTAGACGAAAATATAGTGGAATCTTTGTAAGGCTAAATAAAATAACTTTTTCAAAACATGAACATTAACTAGCTAATTCAAAAGCCTTTTATGAAGTAAAAGAATACTATGCAAAAAACACAATATTATATTAAATATTCTAGGACTTAAGGCTGCTTAGTTTAGCGTACCTATTTAGTCAATCTATACTTATATTATAAAGCTGAAGAGTTTGTTTGTTTGTTTGAACGCGCTAATCTCAGGAACGACTGGTTAGAATTGAAAAAATATTTTTGTGTTGGATAGTCCATTTATCGAGGAAGGCTATAGGCTACTTTTTATCCCGATATTATCACGGGATCGGGAGTTACGCGGGTGAAACCGCGGACCGCTGCTAGTTCTATATAAAGTAAAGAGTAACATAACTCTAAGTTTTTTTGAATTTTATAATTGCATGCTCGCAATGGGCAACCTGTTGATGCTATTACTAATTATAAGAACAACTTTTTACACAGGTTTTTTACGCAATAAATATTTTTGTTTTTGTATCATTTTTAAACAGAAAGATTATCTTTAACTGTTCTTTAATGAGTGTTAACTAGCATGTAAGTTATAAAAAAAAAACAATTTCAAATAGGCGAACGTCCAAAACTGTGGCATATAATGAAAGAACTGAATCTAATTTCGTTCGAAAGTATTTTCCATTTTAATTGAATTACAGAAAAACCTCATTAAGTACCAGATGTTGCTCTCTCTTTATCTGTAATGAAGTTTTTCTACGTAGAACTTTGGTCAGATACGACTTTTCTACTTGTTTATGCCACAAACGATGTTTCCCTAACAAGTCGGGTTAAGTAGTTTTTATTTAATTATAAGGCAATAGACAACTGTATATGGATGAGATAAATACCTATACTATAAAAATCAACTTTTCGTTGTAATTTTATAACTCAAGAACAAGCTCACCTATCCAAACCAAATGCTTAAGCTTTGCTCGGACTATTTAGTATATGGTTTATGTGAAGTTTGCACAAAATCGGTCTAGCGGTTCTTCATTTATCACATTTTTTGTAACAAATGAATTCAATAAATGGCGGATCATTTTGTTAATGGGGATTGTGCTGTCAATTTTTTTTATTATTTCACTTTATACGTAGCGAAGCACGTACCGGAAATTTTGGCGGGAACGAGTTAACAACATGTCGTGCTGCAGTTTTATTTTTATGAAACTTAGTTGTAACCTGAGTATATGGTTAATTATTTAACCGTTCTAATATCGATCAAATATTCTTTTTCTCATCGTATCAATGGCCATTTTCTTACTAAATTTTCCCCAACCAAACCACATTTAGGGCGGCGTCTGTGACTCCCATTATGTCTTCCTTTGTGCAGGAGTTACGGCACGATGAGCAGGAAAGCAGATGTGCCACGTCCTGCTTTGGAGCAGTGGCACTTGGATCGTGACTCACTTAACCATGTTCGATCTATAGCGACCAACCTCGAAGCGGAGCCGATTCAAAGTTCGCCAAAGAGGCCACTTGAGATCGGAAACCTGGGGGCAGATGTTTAGCGAGGGGACAGGGTGTTTTAAGCTCTAAAGGCACTTCTTAACCTAATACTTACAGGATGAATTGTTAGACAGAATACGATGTAAGTATTTGCTATATGGTTTCAGTTGAATTTGAAAATTAAGGTGAAAGGGTACTGGCGTTCTCTTCATACAAACTTAGTCGACTGTTTCCTCCCTGGATAATGACACTAACCCAAATTTTTTTTGCCGTTAAACCTATATCTGCCATGACTATGCCCCTATGTTTTGGTTTTTTTCATTTTCTAAGTATCATAGAAATTAAGATTCAAAAACCATAAATAAAAGAAAAACAAAACATAGGTGCATGGTCATGGCAGTTATAAGTTTAATGCAACGAAAATATTTACTCTAGTGTCATTATCCAGGGAGAAAACAATCGACTACGTTTGTATGGAGAAAGTCCCCGGTACCCTTTCCCTCATCTTAATCATGAAACCATACAGACGAGTAGAGTATAATATATTTCCAATACTCGCACATAAACAACAGGTATTGAAAGTAATCAATCCAATGGAAACAACACAAATCGCCCGGGAGTATACGCATGAGCGAGCACAAGCTCTATGAATCTCATTTTAGGAAATCTCCAGGGACGGAGCAGTCTACGTGCACTGTATATTATTACTTGATACAATGGGAGCTTAGTATGTTTATGATTCGTTTTATATGGGTAGAACATTGAGCTGAGAGTAGTGTTGCCGATCGATAGTCGACTATCGCTGAATAATTGATAGTCTATCGATAGTTCATTAAAAACCAATAGTATCGATAGCATCGATAGTATCCATACAATCGATAGCCCATCAATAATATCGATACAATCGATAGCATATCAATAGTATCGATAGAATCGATAGCCTATCAATAGTATCGATACAATCGATAGCCTATCAATAGTATCGATACAATCGATAGCCTATGTAGTTAGCCGAGTGGTATATGCCGCCACCCGCTACACCAACCGACGTGGGATCGATTTACAGGTTACTTCAAATGTTCAAATAGTGCTGCACAGTATTGTAAACGTTATGGTGCCGATGGCCTTTTGAACGTTGATTGTACATGCACAAAAAAGTTGCTTTTGTATCACTTTCAAATTTGATATGGCACCAACACGCGCCCAAACTGTCCGAGTTCTGAAAATAGAACGGATAACCTAATAGATCCAACAACAGAATTAATTGAAAATGTAAACAATTAGATTGGATGAGTTGGCGTTATCCAAAATATTTTCCTACTGGTAAAATCCCGTGCTTTAAGACGAGGGTGTTTTGACACGGAAATTATTCTAGACATCTAGTCGGACAACTTTGTTCTATGATTTTTGGAGGTCTGAAACTTTGGTATTTGAAAGCCTTTGGACATTTTGAAATTACATTATTTCATACAAAACCTTTGTTCAATATTTTGCGACAAGAAATTGCTATTGTTTTCCGCTCTACTTCCGGTAACATATTTTTTATCACAGTTGCTCATAAAGTGGATCTTATTTAACGGCTTTTAGGCTCATAATCCAACATATTATGCACGCGTGCGTTTTACATTGCCAACCTAGTGCTGTAAAGTTATCCCGATAGGTTAAATACGTATCTTACTGCTAATTACATACTGTTTTGATGTATAAAAAAGGTAGGTACCAAAGAGTTTTTTAGCTAGCAAAAATGGTTGTCTCTAAAGTCGGTTTACGAACGAAAATTTTACGTGATAATGACTTAGAAAACGATTAAAAATTGAGTTGTTTATTTTTTGTTTTTTCTTTACTTAAATATATTGTTTTTCCGTACCATTGTATTTTGTTCTTAACCCCCGACGCAAAAACAAATAGAAAAAACCCTAAAAAATATTGTATGTCAGACAAGGCTGTAAAAAAGTCTTTAGCCTGGCCTTTTCGGAGCATAATTAACAAAAATATTGCCTTAAAAAAATGTAAACATAGACATATCACAAATATTTTGTTAATTATTATTTTGTTTTCTTTTCAAGTCTTTTCTTTTATTCGCAACTGTGATAAAAAACGTTGTACGATATACGTGTGGAATTGATATTTGCATCTTGGCTTCTTTAACACACTCGCTGCCGCTCGCGCGTCATAAACCGCCTCTATGCAAAGATCAATTTACCACACTTATATCGTAATGTACTATTGAAAGTTTGTGAAATAGCCAAGTAAAAACTGTTGACTTCAAAAACATAATTTTTTCTTGACCGATTTCCCTTTACGCGGTGATTATTAAAATTAATGTAACCGATAAGCTTCATCAAAAGTTTTGTGTGCCATTGACTTAATTTTAATCATAATCGTAAACCAAATGATAAAGTTTAATGATTATTGTATTTAATTACTGTAAATCTGTGGGTTTAATCTCTGATGGTGTTAATAATATTTAATAAGTACTTACGGCTTTATGCAGGTATAATGTTGACGTTCGGAACTGTTATAGCGATGGCATTGTTACGGTCTATTTTACATTTTGATGTGTGTTCGAAAACTAAGGTGCTTTTAAGACCAAATGCAAAATACTTGAAACCTATAAGTAGAATTGTTAATTATTGCATGGAAAATTATTATTAAGTTGATGTCAAAACAACGGCCTGAAAAATTTAGACTTTTCAGTTTTTACGTAAAATTACCTAGTTAGAAATAGAAACCGCATTTACTTAAATCGTATTTACTTCTAATTGTAACTATCTCTTACTGTTTCTTATGTGTCTATACTATTTCGTGTGTTTGTTCGAATAAATTATATTCTATTCTATTCTAAACCCAACATTTTTGAAGTGATTACGTATAATTGGAAACCCATACAATGTATAACATTTTTATTATAAGTGACTGGTTTTTCACATTGGATACATCCTTAACAAGATGGAATTACGTACTTTATCTTAGTGACCAAAAATTAATTGTTGTGCAAATGACATACACTAACGTTTAATATTAAGTAACACAATTTAACACTAATAAATGCTACAATATTACATTACGTAGAAAGGTAGATTGTAGTATGTTACAGATATAAATAATTTATTAACTATGCACACAAAACATACGTATAAATATACCTGTACTCTCAAAAAAGTGTGACGTCATGCGTTATTGACAAGTAACCATAGCAACGTATTGAATTTTGCAAAATGGTATCTAATGTCAACGACGAAAGAGTTCTTATGACGTTATCACGTAAACTTATCGACAGTAAACCGACTTTACAGACAACCATTTTTTTGTAAAAGGTTGGTCAGCGTTTGACCACTATCACACCTGCCAGATAGTGGGTTACAATAATCCCAAATTGTCGGTACGCGTCAGGAAAGACAGACCATATGAACGTACTTTTAGAACAAAATAATCCAACTATTAATCCTTGATAAGGCTTTGAAATAACATTTAAGTGTTGTTATGACGTAAAATTATCGGCCGTAAACCGACTTTACAGACAACCATTTTTTGTAAAAGGTTGGTCAGCGTTCGACCACTATCACACCTGCCTGATGGTGGGTTACAATACGGCCTAAGATATAGCACGCTTTCCTAAAAGATACTTCACTCGTGACTCGATAACTGCCAAATTGTAGGTACGCGTCAGGAAAGACAGACCATATAAACGTACTTTTAAAACAAAATAATCCAACTACTAATCCTTGATAAGGCTTTGAAATAACATTTAAGTGTTGTTATGACGTAAAATTATCGGCCGTAAACTTTACAGACAACCATTTCTTGTAAAAGGTTGGTCAGCGTTTGACCACTATCACACCTGCCTGATGGTGGGTTATAATGCAGACCAGACCATATAAACATACTTTAGGACATAATAATCCAACTATTAACCTTGATAAGGCTTTGAAACAACCCTTAAGTGTTGTAAGTACTGGGTAATTGATCAAAATAGTCAAAAGTGTTGCAATCTTACAAAAACTACTGATTTGATTTTGATGAATTTTGGGATTGATTGAGGATTGATAGCTTGATTCTGAATGATCAACGAAAAACTAACGTGGGCAATTCATTAATAAATTAAACCTCTGTCTCGATAAAGTATACTGTTTTATTTAATTATAAGCTTTATTTAATTATAACACAAGTTTTCAACTCATTACAACACTGAGTATCTGTGAAACTTAATTACTATAATTATTTTACAGTAAAAGGGGATTGTTCTAGACGTCTAGGTGAACAAAGTGTGTTCTACGAAGTTCAAAAATTCAAAGTCAAAATCATTGACCTGGGTTTATTTGTTTATTCAGTTTGGACTATTATTTTACGCGGTTCATCTCCGTCGTCGAGTCCCTTAACGGATCACATACTCCCTTTCGAGAACTTTTCACGCCCTTTGGACCCCTAGACTAGAGGGGAGACGACGGGCGTTAAAGTTGTTCGCTTGGGCGTCTAGAATAACTATGTTTGTCTTAATTACCTTCGTCAAAACACATACCTATATTATACTTACTTAACAAAAACGTTCATTTTTGGTTACATATCTGACCAAAATGTCAACACAGACTTCTTTGAAGCTAACAACAAGTGATTTAACCACAGAGCGAACTTGCTTAAATATAATTTTATCTATCCTAAAGTTTTTATATTTTAAAATATTTCCGTAAAAAGTTTTCTTACACGCTTGAAAACTATAACCTACTTTTAATAATTAGTATGAAGTAAAACATGTTTTAAATTATGATTATTAAACTGTTAGCGACATTATCATGATGTTTGCGGAGAAGTCAGTCTTTACCTCGTTAAATTACGGAGAACAAATTAACTACACTTTGTTATGTTTATCAGAGTTGTAGTATAAGTTGTTGCCTTCCCGCAACTGTGGGGATATCTCTGGCTTTGTTGACGTAAATACCCCGTGTCCATGAATCTACGACCGAAGACTTACGAGGTCTTCGTGTGGTCCAATTAGGCTGGCGACCTTATCAATATCCATTATCGCCGCAAATTTATCCCAAAAGTTTGGTTCGTTCCACACAACGCAGTTTTTCTTATCTCGGTGTTGTTTCAGAAATGCGTAAACCGAGTTATCGGGTTCGATGTCTAAGTAAACGTAAATAGTGTTTTTCTTTTTCATCATTTTACTTAGTATTTTCTGTATGCTGACGTGTCGATAGGATGACATTAGGTAATTTTGCGAGAATATTACCAGAAAAATGTATTTTGGGGCTTTCTTCATGTTTTTCAGTGACATATCTTTACTTGTATGTATATTATCGAGACTTTCACCAATATCTGTCTGCTTATAATTCCTTGCACCTGGTAAAAATTCTCCGTAGACAAAGTCTTTGTCTTTAAGATCGAAAGAAAGAACGACACTTGGTTTATTCGGTTCTATTTCAGTTATATGATGCAAATTTTTCTTGATGAATCCAGTTATTCTCTTTCTATAAATGAAGAATAGTACTATCATAAATATGTACATACATAAGAATATAATAATAACGGCAGAGAGTAATGTAAATTCCACATGACACATTTTTCTTGCCCAAAAAGGACATTCAAGTAGTTCAACATCCATTACCTAAAACAAACAATTATCGAGTTAAAGTCAGTTTTACCGAATTGTGAATATTTTATATGAAAACAGAAATTGAAACTCACTTTGGTTCTATACTCTTCCTCTAAGAAATCCAAAAATAAATAGTTTAAACAATTGCATTTAAATGAATTGTTGGAAGTCCAAACTTGTTTTACTGGTTGTTTTATTAGACTTCGATAACTATGGTTGCGGCTGTATTCCGGCTGAAAACATAAATTCATTTTAGTTTCAAAATATTGTAGGTATACCTACCTATATATCAAATAACAGTGTCACAAAAAAGGAAGAATAACAATGAATAGCCTAAAAACCCACGAACAATTTGTCGAATAATTGAACCAACACAAAGAGTAGGTAATTCAATTTGTCGCCCTCCAATTTATGGTTTCAGGTCAAACGGACAATATGAGAATTTAAATGATAAAGTTACTAAAGTAAGTATGTTAGTAAATAAAGTTACTAGGAACTAGGTAGTCGGCTGCATAATTGCAGCCCCCGGTAGAGTTCAAAAATTACTATGGCATGTTTTCATTCTAATATTTTTGTTTGTTAAATTCACGAGTTAGACGACTTTAAACTTCAACGAAAGCAGGTGACTAAAATCTTGCTTGTGTTGTAAACATTCTTATAACAGCCGTTTTGGAGCTCTACGGTGGGTCTGCAATTATGCAGCCGACCTTACATACCTAACATTATAAACAAAGGTGGATGTTTACCCGGATGCCCGCGAAAATAATTATTAAAGTGTTTTGGAAAATTGAATCAGTAGATTTAATCATTTTATTTGACCCACATACAAATCTCATAATCACATAAAATTAGTAATATTCATTTTTATTAATAATCAAATAGTCAGACATGACCTAAAACCAAGTATCTACACGTAAAAGTATATAATATACTTTAGTGTGACCAAAAAAAACCAGATAAATTATATTAACTATTATATTTTAATAAATTATTAACGATGTGAACTACCAAAATATAGTGCTCAAAACTACAACTATTTTTAAGATAATAAAACGTACATTTAAAAACCTAATTTCTTGAAGCAGATAATATCTGCGTTATTATTAAACTATTGATTGATAAACTGTGGTGGTTAAGTGAATATTTACTTATCCAGCACGTATCAAGCAAGTTCTAAATTAACCCCTTGCGTGTTTTGCCCCCATTTCTCACTAAAGGATTGCGTTGAAAGACCAACAGTAATCACTAGTTACAGTTTTACCGTTATTTGGTTACCCACCCAAAGTTTATCAATATGATTGTATCTGATATCCAAATTATAGTGTCCGTTTGTCCACCAATCTTGAAATCCGTTTCTTAATTCATTATGACTTAGATTCAGTAATCTCAAATTGTATGTGTGAGCAAACGGAGATATCTCTTCGAAAACCCAAAAGTCGTTAATAAATGCTTTTTGTACGAAATCCAGTTTATTGTATGCCAGCGATATTATCATTTTCTGATGGTTGTTACTGAACAATTCATTCGTTATTGTTTCTAAGCCATTATGTTCCATGTTTAAATAAACTAAGCTGAGCAGTGGTGAGAAATTTGAACTGTAACAAATAGAAAAAAAATTGTAATGATCCATCGAAGATAAACTGAATCCATAGAGAATTCTAAAAATAATTTCTTACCCGCTTATCCTCACTAATCTGTTGTGATTTAAACTCAGCACCAGCAGTCGAACTAATGAAGAAAACAACTTTGGCTCTAAAGAATGCAACATATTGTGGCTCAAGTCCAATTCGAGCAAATTGATTTGGTCGTTGAAGGTGGATTCCGGTAATCTCTCGATGTCATTATACGCTAATGATATGTTCGTGATTTGAGCCGAGTTTGCAAACACATCATAGGGTAAATTCTCAAGACCACTCCTCTGTATGGATATTTCTTTCAAGTTGTTCAAGCCCCCGAACAAATATTTCGGGAGTTCTTTCAGCTTTACATCATTATTGAGGATAACGACTGTTTCAATTTCTTCGTTATGCTTAAAAAGATTCGGTGGAAGCGATGAAAACTTATTCGAAAATAATGTTAATTTTTTCAACTTCTTCAAGGGTTTGAAAATTGATGAAGGAAGCTCGTTAAGCCCGTTAGAACTTAAATCTAATTCTTCAAGTACGTCAACACCGGTGAATAAGTCTTTCGAGAACCATGTGACATTACTCTGCCATAGTGAAAGTTTCCTCAAGTAAGACAAATGTGAAAATAAGTTCGAAGATATATTGGTCATGTGATTGTGACTTATTTCTAAAGTTTCTAACTTCTCTAAAGGCTTAAATAACTCCTCGGATAAGTTAATGCTGTTGGAGCGTATATTCAACCAAGTCAGTTTACTTATATCCACAAACAGATTATCCGGCAAGTGTGTTACTCCGTTAATAGACAGTAACAGCTTTGTTAAATCCTGTAATCCTGCGAATTGTCTTCTGTCGAAGTATCCCGACAAGTTTTTAGTATTTTGAAATATTAAAGCCATCGTTTTCGACACTCCCATGTTTGTAAGGACGTGTTTGAATGAAGACGATGGCAGTGGACAGTCTTTGAAACTGACTGATTTGAAGGTATTCATACGATTGGCACATTTTGGCAATTTGCTGTAGTCGAGACTCGTTGTATTTTCACACTTTATGTCTAAGTAAGTGTTTGGAAGTAAATTTATTTTTACTGTCCGACCTGAAATTGAAATTCACATTAAAGCTTTGGAGAAAAAAATAATAAATAATAATAAATGGATATGATAACGTAGGAACCGTAGGACTATTATTTATTCTGATAACGATGCTGAAGACAAAGTGATATTGAAGTTTTGGCTGTAAAATTGGTGTCGGAGTGCACTCACCGTCAATGTTGCAATTGAATTCTACGGAGAGCGTGCCGCTACAAATGCAGTTAGGATCTTTTGGACACGTAACCCGCGCTGCGGCAATTATTTGTAGTGCCAGCGCAGCCGCTACAGCACTCACTAATACACGTCTCATCTTTAACACCGCACGTCTTTCGTCACGAGTAAAGTCTACTTCAAATCCATCAACCGCCTTGTGTTTGATGGCATTCTCTTCATTTTAAACGTCCTTTTTATCTGTTCCATGTTTCATTGAATCTGGGAACAAAATTGTTGTTTGAGAATAATACAAATTATGTTTACTGCATTGATATCCTATAATTTAGATTAAATGTTTGGTATTCGTAAAAAATGTGTACTATATTTTGTGCCTAATCAAAGCGCCGTCGCGAGAGTACTGACAAACTATTTTAACATTTCAATACCAAAAGTTTTTTGATTTTTGTATATACAAATACAAATCGCATGTATACTATACAGGGTTATTGATAATTATACTAGCAAGCCGTTGAGGGCTACTTTTATGCGCCTAAACAAACAACTTTTGTTCTATGACTTTTGGAAATTCAAATATTTTTTGAACATTTTGAGGTCGATTTACCTGAATATCAACTGTCTCCTACACAGAGAGGTACTTATTTTTTAAGTTTTATATACTGTTATTAGTCTGAATGACCTTTGTTTTAAAAAATCGTCTGTTTTTCGATTTAACAAAACCTTAAAATATTCTTATATTTTTTCGAAATTTCTAAAAGTCGTTGACAAAAGTTGTTCGTTACGGTGCACAGAAGTAATTAAAATAAATAAATAAATATTGCAGGACATTCTACATATTGCCATCTAGCCCCAAGCTAAGTACTAGACTTGTGTTATGGGTGCTAGACAACGGATATACTACTTATATACTTTTCTTTTGTAAATATATCCATCCGGCATTGTGACCATTGTGCCAACTGGGTCGTCAAGTAACCCTCAACGGCTTGCTAGTATAATTACCAATAACCCTGTATACGGTTGTACATGACTAGTGTTAGTCCCAACTATCTTCACCACCCTTCATTACTGCTGTCAGCGTCAAAATGGCGAACATTTAATGAAAGCATTTTCTCAATGACAATGCCCAGTTCAACGTGCTCGTGGATACTAGTGGTTTACAGTCTGATGCACATGTAAATTCATTTTGCCAATAACAACGCTGAAATTGATTCCATTATACACAGTTTACAGGCAGCATTGACAAATAGCGGAGATAAATTGCTGTGGCAGAAAAAATAATGTAACTGTCTGTAAAACAGTTAAAATAGACCAAACCAAACCTGGTACAGATTGTGAAAGCAAAGTTGTGTATGCCTACATATATTATTGAGAAATACACTTAAATATATAATTTCAGTAATGTATCTCTATTCTTAGCATTTGTGTGTATTACTGTTGGTGTACCTCCTACTAATATTATAAATGTGAAAGTTTGTGTGTGTGTGTGTGTGTGTGTATGTTTGTTACTCCTTCACGCAAAAACTACTAAACCGATTGCGATGAAACTCGGTTGTAGATAGCTGGACATCTGGATTAACACATAGGCTACTTTTTATCCCGATATTCCCACGGGATCGGGACTTACGCGGGTGCAACCGCGGGGCGCAGCTAGTAATAAATAAATAATAAAAGTCTTTTCAGCTAAAATACCCAATATCTCGTGGGTTGGTTAGGTACTTATAGTACGGGATCCCTTTAAGGACGACCTTCATCGATCTGTTGAAAAATATTTTATTAGGCCAATAAATAAATTGCAGATGGGTTTTCTAAAAGTTTCAGTCCAGAATGACAAAATAATTAATGTTATTAGACTTTTCACTGATTTAGGTAACAGACAAATTCCATACCAATAAAATACATAATCTTTATTTTAACTTAACTTTAATTCATTAACCAGATCAGTGCAAATGACTAGTATCGTTTAACTACCCGCCTACCCAAGAGTATTGACGGGAATAAATTGCCAACCTAACGTTTGCATTCAATAGGCTTCATACTTTCAATTGGTATGTAATTTGTTTCTTAAACCAGTTCAAGGTTGAAAATTTAATTGTTAGTTAATCATATCCTGGATTTAATTTTTTTTAGACCTATATTTATTGACCTTTTTTCCGGTAACAAGATATAGGTTTACTAACATTAGATTTTAAGGTTTATTGTTTTTACTAACCAATTTTGGTTAGGTTAGGTTAGGTTATCTTTGGTCTGAAATAAACATTTTTTTTAAATATTTGATATAAAATACTTTTTAACCATTAAACAGCTCGATGAAGGTCGTCCTTAAAGGGATCTTAGGTTATTACTTGGTAATTTTCAAGACCTTATAATGTTTCCATTTAATTTCTGTAACATCGTGTTCTCTTCGGTATTTTCCTTTAGGCGTACTCATACAGACATATAATTAGGGTAAGTACGTACCAAAATGTCAAACATGGGAAATTTCCAGAATTACAGTTTCGAGAATTCACTTTGATGAAATAAATTCGCGAGAGCTTAATGTTTCTTAGAAATTCTGAGCATGTTTAGAGAATGAAGATCTGTTTGTTGTTATGGGTGAATACTTATCTAAAACAAGAATTGATTAGGCAGCACCTATTTATGCAATTGTTAGATTATCTATTTATTTTAAAGAAAATTTAGTCATGAGAAAATAAATAAAATATTAATTTATCCTAAACTAGGTGCGTTTAGGATAAATTAATATTTTTTAAAAGCTTTTACCTTATTGTACCCATTATTCTACTTCATTCCCATTATTGTACTTCGAACAAACCTAATTTAAATTTACTAAACACAACGGAATTGGAAGCGGTCACAATCAGCTTCTATGCAGGTTCTAACCGCGTTACTGCGTAATTTTCAAACTAGTTTTTCAAAATACTTAGAAACTAACATAAAGGGCTGTTTAAGGTTAAAGGGTACCGGCGCTTTCTTCATACAAACGTAGTCGACTGTTTCCTTCCTGGATACACTAGCATAAATATTTTTGTGCCTTTAACCTATAACTGCTATGACTATGTCCCTATGTTTTTTTTTCTAATTATCATGGAAATTAAGATTTAAAAAACAAAAACGAAAACATAGGGGCATATTCATGGCAGTTAGGTATAGGTTTTATGGCACCTAAATATTTGTGCTAGTGTCATTATCCAGGGAAGACACAGTCGACTACATTTATATGGAGAGCCCCCGCTACCCTTTTCTAAATAAACCGCCCACGACACTCTGAATCCAAAAGCAGCAAGTGCTAAGCATTTTTGAAAACTAAAAATAAACGAGTTCAAGTATTGCCGCAGTGGAAAATATTCGAGATCAATTTTACCTTAAAAATAAAAAAGAAAGGAACAGTTTTATATTTTCTGAACGATAAAATATTCCGAGCAAAATAATATAATGTGTGTAAATACAATAATTTCGGGTACAGAATGAAATAAGTTACATATAAATTTTACAGGTATTAAGTAATAATTTATCTAGGGCGGATATATTAATACCATTTAATATAGAATCTCCTTTTCTACCTCCATTTGGACAGGGACGCGGGTGTTCTTGACAGATGAAAGAGGTAAATAACACCTCAGTTATGAGCTCAGGTAACAGTAACATGGGTATTTGGGTAATAAATAATAATATAGGTACCAGGTTGAACTTCATAAACTGAGTGTTGAATGTAATGAAACAAATTCATGATTTAGGGCGGCTTGCGTGAGATTGGATAAATACCTACTAGCTTTTTTTGATTAGATAAATACCTACTAGCTTTTTTCAGATAATTTAAATTTAGTTAATAATTATAAGTCAATCAAGTCAATATATTAATATTTACAAGTAATATAAAATTAAATACTATCAGAAGGTTGCGTGTTCAAATCACGTCGGGGTCACCAGTTTGGAGGATTATGTCGGGGTCACCAGTTTGGAGGTACGAGGTGGTGTGTACCTCCAAAGGGAAGATCTTCCACCGCGCAGGTGTTATACCCGGTAGGCCGCGGCCCAACGATGTTTCGTTGGAACTTGTATTTCAGCTTATCTTCAGAAAAACTTCACTTGCGCGATCTAGGATCAACGATCGGCTTAGTAGCGCCATCTGTTGGTGGCGATGTGAAGTGTCGCCACAACTACGTAGATAACCACAAGGTTAATATTATTTAATCAGTTCGACGCATTGAACAGTTGGTTAATTAGGTTTAATGTTTTAAACGTATTTATTCCTTGTTGTGCAAGTGAACCTTAGTTTTTTATTAGTATTTTTATCACAGTTGCTCATAAAGTGGATATTATTCAACGGCTTTAAGGCTCATAATCCAACATATTATGCACGCGTGCGTTTTAGATTTGTTAACTAGTGCTGTAAAGTTATCTCGAAAAGGTAGGTACCAAAGAGTTTTTTAGCTAGCAAAAATGGTTGTCTCTAAAGTCGGTTTACGAACGAAAATTTTACGTGATAATGACTTAGAAAACGATTAAAAATTGAGTTGTTTATTTTTTGTTTTTTTTCTTTACTTAAATATATTGTTTTTCCGTACCATTGTATTTTGTTCTTAACCCCCGACGCAAAAACAAATAGAAAAAAACCCTAAAAAATATTGTATGTCAGACAAGGCTGTAAAAAAGTCTTTAGCCTGGCCTTTTCGGAGCATAATTAACAAAAATATTGCCTTAAAAAAATGTAAACATAGACATATCACAAATATTTTGTTAATTATTATTTTGTTTTCTTTTCAAGTCTTTTCTTTTATTCGCAACTGTGATAAAAAACGTTGTACGATATACGTGTGGAATTGATATTTGCATCTTGGCTTCTATAACACGCTCGCTGCCGCTCGCGCGTCATAAACCGCCTCTATGCAAAGATCAATTTACCACACTTATATCGTAATGTACTATTACTTACTACTAGTTCGGGAAGTCCATTTGAGTAACCGTGTTGGTACAGTCTGTTTCTTCTATTTATTTTACTCCGGTCCGAGACCGAATACACGGACTACTCGACGAATTTAAAATCGAAAACAACGCAAACTTCTTGCTGATTACCGACGTTTTGTTTTTCAGTGTGCCCTGGTGTATTGAGGAACAAAATGTCTCGTTGGTTTTCGAATAGACGGAGAGAAATAAAGGTTTCTTTTTGCTTGAAATTATAATAATTCCTAAATTATAATTCCTTGTTTTGAGTAAATGTTCTTGAAAATAATAAGCAGTATACCTGTTCTTGTTTAAAAATAATAAAATAAAATATATTTTTTACTAAACCAAGAAAAAAACAATATAAAAAAAATAAAGCAAAGAATTTCTTAGTTTTTTTAAAACTAAGAAATTGGTAGTGTTTAAATTGAGAAGATTTTTTATGATCCAAGAAACCGTTTTTTCTATGTGGCCGGAAAAAATATTTTATCGTAATACTTTATGTATTTATTATTTATAATAGTAATATACAAACTAGATCATCATCAATAAATTTTTTTTAATTTTCCACATAAACTGGCTCGGAGCGCGTCTAATTGTAGGTGCTTCTAAGGAAATGCAACACCTGGAATGTGAAGCCTCAAATCCGACTAGCTTATGACCCATCGAGTAAGTAAATTACATACCCAGTAGAGGCAAAATGCGGGCCATAAAATTCCGAATTCAGCTATTAGGTATATATTACATTGTTTTATACAATGTGATGGGGTTTTAATACGAAAGATGGTTGTTCTAGACGTCTAAGAGAACAACTTTTGTTCTACGACGGAATTTCTACTTGAAAATCAGATGTTTCATACAAAAACTTTGAACAAAATGTTCGAATTTTCAAAAGTCGTAGAACAAAACTTGTGACGTCCAGAACAACCTCCTTTCGTATTAAAACTCCTTCGCTGAAACAAATGTATATATCTAACAATAAGTTAGAACAAAAACAAATAACTCAATGTAAGTATATATTAAAATCATAAGGTAGTTTTTTTATTTACTTGATTTTAATTTTAATATACCAATGTTAGCATCCCGTAACTATATTGATTTGAAACGAAATACTGTATATTATTTTTATAAAATAACACGTTATGCTACCGAACGCATCGACAATAAATATTTACGAGCCCAACTCTAGGATTACATTAACAATCTGAATCAGAATCGCTTGTCGATCAATAGGAACGCAGCGATCGCCGCAATATTTGGCAGAATTTTCGCATAACAAAATAAACGACATTTCCTCTCTACAGGGTATGTCTACTCAATGCTACAACCCTAACACACCTGATACTAAGTTTATTCACCCAGCCCATGTAGTACCATACGAAGGTATACGTTCAGTATTCAACTCTAATCTCGAAGTCATAAAGTCACAAATCGTCGGAAAATATTACGTGAAAGTGACCATAAAACTATAGTACGTTATGCTCGTGTTTGTAGATAGAATATAGATGCTTAGCACGGAGGCTATTTTATGTGATGGCAGTAAAAATCTTTGTGCCTCTTTATCATACCGAGTTACAAGTTGGGTTAGATAAATATACGCTATATTTGAACAAAATCTGTATCTATACCTACTTATAATAAAGAAAGAAAGAGATCGTTATTAAAATTCCTGTTTGTTTGTTTCTCGTAATAACTGCTAAATCAATTTAAATCTGGTTTTCACTATTGGATAGCTCTATTTTCGAGAAAGGTCGTTGTATACCTACTTTACATCGAAATTTAATTAGTAGATCGTGAGTAATCAACAAAAAACCGCTCGAGAACCGCCCACAAATCCCAAAAAACACGAATACTAATAGTGTGGCACGGACATGCAAAAGGCCAAGTGAATAATACAGAACCACCACGGGAACGAAGTCTCGAGCAAGAGCTAGTACAAAATATTGTTGGCTTAGTGGTAGATACCCCGACTTTCATTCTGAAGGTCGTGGGTTCGAATCCCAGCCGGCCGTGCACCAATGTATTTTTCATAAGAAAAATTTATGTGCGCTAATTGATATTGCTCTTACGGTGAAGGAAAACATCGTGATGAAACCCGCGGCTTAGTTGGCTCCAGAAGTATTGACAAGTTCTCTCCTCTGGACATGGTCAACTAAGCTGAGAGGGTAGTAGGTGCTGGGCAAGCCTACTCCATCCTCACGCAAAAAGGACCCAATTAAAAAGAGTCTAGTTGCGGAAAAAAGCCCGTATGCATACATACATACATACATACATACATAGTACAAAATATAGATCATTGTAATACATAAGTAAAAATACAGAAAGCAGTAAAAGTTGCATAAAAGGGGTCAAATGGGTACGTGATGGGGTTGGGTGGTTTTAGTTTAGGTTACTGCGACCTCGTGAAATATCTGAAACATAATAATATTACGATAACATCTCGGGTATATTATTACATTTTTATTAAATAATAAAAATAAGATTACTGGGTTTAGGGACAAAATGATCTGCATTTGATCTTTCTTCTTAGAAACTTCCCCGATAAAAAGTTCGCTGTTCTCTTTGAGTATCTTTGAGGTATTTAAATATATAAACTTTCGGTTTAATATAAATTTTATTTTTATTTTAACACCCTTTTATCAGGAATAAGTTGAAATTCACAAGCAATCTAAAATCGTAGGAAAAAGCTATTTTGTAGAGATAAAGCGTAAGTCGTTCTTTCCTCAACTGATCACGCAAGATTTCGGCTATTTACTGAGCTAGAAATGGTTTTCATTATTTCTGTCACCCCTTGGTAAAGGAAATCCGATTTTTTGTTGAGGAAACCTTATAGGGCTTTGTGGTGATAATGTTATTGAGTTCGTAACCTTAGTACTTACATATACATATTACAATGTCATAGCATTTTCATATGTAAGTATACATAATTACAAAGTACATTACGTGATATGCTTCATAAATGTTTGTATAAATACCACTCTCTCTTTCAGTAATGTTTAGGCCTATTTACGCTCAGGGGATCGATATAGACCCCAAAGTACTCTTTCTGTTTTTTACTTCTTTTTAACCAACTTCAAAAAAAAAGGTAATGCTTCATTCGTTTTTTTTTGCTGTTCGGATTTACTAGAGCTGTTTATTAACAGATTTTGATGATTCTTCTTTTGTTAGATATGGTACATCTCAAGGTTGATGTGATAAAAATTTGGTAGGGATCTGATGATGATCTTCAGGAGGATCTTTCTTTGAGGAGGAGTGAATAACAGAATTGCTTAGTTTAAGCTTCAACGGTGAAATAAAACGCTTATTTTTTACAGTAGGTATAAAATACACTTAAAGTTATAAGTATAGATTGATAGTGCCTTAAAATTGACAAATAAAATAATAAATTTAAAACCTACTTCGAATAAAAAGGTAAAAATAACTGCTCCTTCATAATCTGAAGTCCGATAGCACAAACTGAATAACTAGTACGTAGCTAAACCTTCCCGACATCAGCCTTTTTTGTAGTCAATTTTGTATAAAATGCTTTATTTGTGAAAGTTGATCTTTCCGGTAAGAGATCAGTAAGAGATCACTCTTCTTTTGCATTACCTAGTTCTAAATTAGCTATTTTTAAAACAAATTGTTTCTATATGGCACCTGCAATTTATAATAATTTGCCAAGAAGTTTGCTTGATGAAAATAGCCCTATTTTCTTCAAACGCCTAAAAGTATGGTTAATACATATGAACGACATCAGCCTTTTTTGTAGTCAATTTTGTATAAAATGCTTTTTTTGTGAAAGTTGATCTTTCCGGTAAGAGATCAGTAAGAGATCACTCTTCTTTTGCATTACCTAGTTCTAAATTAGCTATTTTTAAAACAAATTGTTTCTATATGGCACCTGCAATTTATAATAATTTGCCAAGAAGTTTGCTTGATGAAAATAGCCCTATTTTCTTCAAACGCCTAAAAGTATGGTTAATACATATGAACGACATCAGCCTTTTTTGTAGTCAATTTTGTATAAAATGCTTTTTTTGTGAAAGTTGATCTTTCCGGTAAGAGATCAGTAAGAGATCACTCTTCTTTTGCATTACCTAGTTCTAAATTAGCTATTTTTAAAACAAATTGTTTCTATATGGCACCTGCAATTTATAATAATTTGCCAAGAAGTTTGCTTGATGAAAATAGCCCTATTTTCTTCAAACGCCTAAAAGTATGGTTAATACATATGAACGACATCAGCCTTTTTTGTAGTCAATTTTGTATAAAATGCTTTTTTTGTGAAAGTTGATCTTTCCGGTAAGAGATCAGTAAGAGATCACTCTTCTTTTGCATTACCTAGTTCTAAATTAGCTATTTTTAAAACAAATTGTTTCTATATGGCACCTGCAATTTATAATAATTTGCCAAGAAGTTTGCTTGATGAAAATAGCCCTATTTTCTTCAAACGCCTAAAAGTATGGTTAATACATATGAACGACATCAGCCTTTTTTGTAGTCAATTTTGTATAAAATGCTTTTTTTGTGAAAGTTGATCTTTCCGGTAAGAGATCAGTAAGAGATCACTCTTCTTTTGCATTACCTAGTTCTAAATTAGCTATTTTTAAAACAAATTGTTTCTATATGGCACCTGCAATTTATAATAATTTGCCAAGAAGTTTGCTTGATGAAAATAGCCCTATTTTCTTCAAACGCCTAAAAGTATGGTTAATACATATGAACGACATCAGCCTTTTTTGTAGTCAATTTTGTATAAAATGCTTTTTTTGTGAAAGTTGATCTTTCCGGTAAGAGATCAGTAAGAGATCACTCTTCTTTTGCATTACCTAGTTCTAAATTAGCTATTTTTAAAACAAATTGTTTCTATATTGCACCTGCAATTTATAATAATTTGCCAAGAAGTTTGCTTGATGAAAATAGCCCTATTTTCTTCAAACGCCTAAAAGTATGGTTAATACATATGAACGACATCAGCCTTTTTTGTAGTCAATTTTGTATAAAATGCTTTTTTTGTGAAAGTTGATCTTTCCGGTAAGAGATCAGTAAGAGATCACTCTTCTTTTGCATTACCTAGTTCTAAATTAGCTATTTTTAAAACAAATTGTTTCTATATGGCACCTGCAATTTATAATAATTTGCCAAGAAGTTTGCTTGATGAAAATAGCCCTATTTTCTTCAAACGCCTAAAAGTATGGTTAATACATATGAACGACATCAGCCTTTTTTGTAGTCAATTTTGTATAAAATGCTTTTTTTGTGAAAGTTGATCTTTCCGGTAAGAGATCAGTAAGAGATCACTCTTCTTTTGCATTACCTAGTTCTAAATTAGCTATTTTTAAAACAAATTGTTTCTATATGGCACCTGCAATTTATAATAATTTGCCAAGAAGTTTGCTTGATGAAAATAGCCCTATTTTCTTCAAACGCCTAAAAGAATGGTTAATACATATGAACTTTTATACTATTAATGAATATTTAAGCAAGACATACAAATGAAAATAGTTATTTAATTTTTACATAATTCAATTTTTATTTAATTTTGACATAATATAATTTTTATTTGATTCGTTTTTTTTATTTGATATTTCGGATGTTGACTATACATTGATTAATTATTATTACCTACTATTTGTACGCCATTGTATGGCTAAATATGAAGAAACAACATTCTATTCTGTAACACCACTATGTACCATATTTAATGCAAATTAATAATTCTGATTCCGATTCCTATATTTTTATACAAAAATCACGCAAATCGGACACTAAAATATAGGATGGTGTAGTAATAAAGTCACTATAAATATGTATATCGGAACAGATTCCAGATTCAATAAAAAGTTTGTGTAATGCAGTGGTCATTTATCTTGAGAGTCGCCGCATGTGCTGGTCACCACCCCTCTCCCCGCCTGTCTGCGCCCCTCCTTATATTGTATCGATATATTACAACCCATCAAAAATATAAAATTCTAGCTGCACCCCGCGGTTTCACGGCGTAATATTTTTTTGCTAAACTCTCTTATGAACCTTCTACTGACAATCCTACTAATATAAAAAATGTGAAAGTTTGTGTGTGCGTGTGTTTGTGTATGTTTGTTACTCCTTCAAGCAAAATCTACTGGACTGATTGCGATGAAACTCGGTATCTAGATAGCTGGAGACATGGATTAACGCATAGGCTACTTTTTATCCCGATATTCCCACGGGATCGGGACTTACGCGAGTGAAACCGCGGGGCGCAGCTTGTAACAAATAATACCTAAAAATAATTATCGAATATTGGTCCAGTCAGGACCACGCGTTATGCAGTGACATAGATAAATATGGATTCATTTTTATTACCCGACAGCAAGGAAAGGGTTATGATTTTCGTCAAGTCTCGCGCAATTTCTATAAGGGAATAATATTTCATATAAAGTCTAGTTAGTTACTTATTTGTGACGACCCAGTTATCATAATGGTCACCATGCGGAACTTCCAAACACAGGGTTGAAGGTTTGATTCCCGCCTCAGACAAGTATTTATGTTTAGATATTTGTCTGGTTGTTTCTTTGTGTTATAAGTATATATTTACAAAAGAAAAGCATATAAATAGTATATCCGTTGTCTAGGACCCATAACACAATTTTCGAGCAATTTCTATAAGGTAATAAAATTTCATCTAAAGTCAAGATACTAAATTTATTCCAATTTAAAACCCAAAAATCAATATTACAAATTACAAGAATATATTACAAAACACGAAATTAACAAAAATAAAAAAAAACTATACAAATGTCATACTTTAAACAAAATTTAAACATTAAAAGCCAGAAGCAAAAACAAAAGCAAATTAATAAATAAATAATAATAATCATCTAGTTAGTTACTTATTTTAGTAAACTTTAATTATGTTCTTGTTCAATAAAATAGGAATAATTATAAATAGAAAAAGACATACACATTTAACATTATAAATACAAAAAATGAAGTGACCAGTTAGTCAAATAACCCACCCCTTATCGTACCCGGCGTAAAGGTTCCCATAATGCTAGAAGCATTGCCACGCTGAATGGCGAATTATTTTAGTTATTATGGGAATACGTATACAACTAATTGGTAATTAATTATTTTCCTTCGTCTACTTGGATCCACAGATCGGTTCACATGTAGGTCTGCGGACACATTTATCTCCTCTTATATCCACATTTTCCCAATACGAGTAAGTTACTATGTATTCCATTTATTATTAACTAGCTGTGCCAAGCAGTCTTTACCGCGTACGTGTCTCTTTAAAAGTAATATACAGCCTACAAACACAGAATGTTTAATAGTTACTACTAAGTACAAAATTAAACAGACCTTTTATACCTCAGTGCTTCTTTATGACCTAAAAGAGATTTCTTGATGAGTATTTTTCTCTTTTAAACATAGATCGATAAATGCAACTTACTTAGAAACCAAAACATATTTAAAAAAATACAGGATATTTCACACATCGCCATCCAGCCCCAAGCTAAGTAACTAGACTTGTGTTATGGGTGCTAGACAATGGATATACTACTTAAATACTTTTTCTTTTGTAAATATATACTTATTATACATAGAAACAACCAGACCACAGAATATCTAAGCATAAATACTTGTCTGTCCGGCATGGTGACCATTCTGCGAACTGGGTCGTCAAATATTTAGTGATTGTTTCAATATCAGAGAAATCTATTTCTTTGTGACATAGACATAATATGCCATATTTTATCTAATTTACTGACTTGGTTATCGGACTATGAAACTTTTCTTTCGACCTACTATGAAACTTTTCTTTTTTCTTTCAACTATAATACATATAGTTATTATAGTAACTCAATGTTCCAACCATGTTTTACAACCAGTGGCAAGGGAAGAATTTTTCTACTTTGTTAGCTAATAGTTGAGTATGAAGAATTTTTTACATAAATACACAACCAGTCGCCAATAGAAGTGATAATTATCAACAATCTTAAAAAGGAAACATGTAATTTTTTGATCGATAATCTTTTATATAATTCATATGTAAGTAAAGTGAAAATGCTGACAAAGGTAATAAATCTATACATATAAAATTATTTGTCCTGAACGACTGACTGACTGACGGGGTGTGTTCTTTGTATAACATAGGCATCCGATAAGAAAGGATTTTCCGAAAAACTACCCTAAGGGTGTGAAAAAGAGGGGTAAAGTTTGTATGGGACAACGTGAGTTCTTGGTTCAATCTTATTACAACCATTTTCGAGTACTACGCGGACGAAGCGGGCGAAAACTAGTCTCTAATAAATGAATAGGATTAAATGATAGGACTAATCAAAAACTGCATATTTCTTCATTGACAGATATAAACGCTAGCAATTAATTTCAAACCGTTTGTATAAAAAGTTGCTGACTATTAAGTTTACAAAATAATAAAAAAAAAATATTCTTTGCAACTGGTTGCGATACTTTGTCGCCGTTATGGTAAATAGTTTACATGTTCGCAACTGGTTGCTTATTAAGAGGAAGGTGTACCGGGGGCTCCCTCCATACAAACGCAGTCGACTGTTTTCTCCCTGGATAATGACACTAGAGCAAATATTTTTGCAGCATAAAATTTATAACTGCTTTTCTATAATAAATCTTAATTTTTGTGATAGTCAGAAAATGAAAAAAACAAATAATAGGGGCACCATAACCATGGCAGTTAAAGGTTTCATGGCACAAAAATATTAGTGTTAGTGAAGGAGGAAACAGTCGACTACGTTTGTATGGAGAGAGCGCCCTTACCCTTTCACTTTAAGACTAAATAAGCCTACCGCAACTAGTTGCCTACAAAGAACAAAAAAAATATCCTTTGTTTGGTTGCTGGCAAAATTTTTAGTGTTAGTTGCCACGCAAACGCCATTTTCCCCTCCCCATCTTCCGAATTTACTCTAATCTGCCAGATAAATCCAGGAGAACATAAAATCTTTTCAGTAAGAGTCATGTTCAATAGGATTTTACTGAGTCTTTTATGTCCCTGATAGAAGTAAAAATATTCAAGATCGATATCTTTATAAGCTGTGCTTTACTTAAGCTCCAGTTTAAACTGTCTCTGACATTTCAATTCTTTGAAGTATGTTATTAATTTCAATACAGTAATAAAGGTTATTAAGAGCTTTCGTGGACTGCGTACTTTTCGTTGGACGACAGTTCTATAAATCGTCAAATCATAATCGCTTTCTATTGACCTACTTCTACTTGTACTTGTATACGGGCTGTTTTTCGCAATTATACCCTTTTTAATTGGGTCCTTTTTGCGTGAGTATGGAGAAGCCTTACCCAGCACCTACTACCCTCTCAGCTTAGTCGACCATGTCCAGAGGATAGAACTTATTAATACTTCTAGAGCCAACTAAGCCGCGGGTTTCATCACGATGTTTTCCTTCACCGTAAGAGCAATGTCGATCAGCGCACATAAATTTTTCTTAAGAAAAAAAACATCGGTGCACGGCCGTACGGGATTTGAACCCACTACCTTCAGAATGGAAGTCGAGATATCTACCACTAAGCCAACCCCGCTCTTTTTATTGACCTATTTTGCTATTTAAACTAACAAAAAGTTGGTGTGTACTTCCTACCTACATAACCTTTTTATTAGAGTGTCGAGTACTGACACAAACCTCATTAAGTTTGAAGAGTGCGGCATGGTGACCATTTTTGAAGTGTGGAACTAGGAGAGACTATTAACACTCTGAAGATATACTGTTCATTGAATGTTTATTGAGTAAAAACGGGGGTTTTACTCAATTTAAACCTGGTACATCCGTCACATGACCTTCTATCACAATATCGATTCCTGCGTCGAATGCAGTGGCCTTGGCCTTTCACATCTTCATATCGGTGCAATTTCAAATTACTTTGTTCACATTTATGACATTGTAGAACTGTCTAAAACTTGAAAAAAATCTTACATTCTTTGGTAAAATGGCTTATATTTATAAAAATATAGAAATACTAGCTGCCCCCCGCGGTTTCACTCGCGTAAGGAATATCGGGATGAAAAGTATTTGGACTCCGTTCGGGAGCTACGATGCCACAGACAGACACACATAGACACGTCAAACTAACACCCCGTCGTTTTTGCATCGGGGGTTAAAAATAATGTCTAAAAATCAACAAAATTAATAATCTAAATAAGCTTCCCTTAGGAAGGATGCCCAAAAGGGTTTCTCCATTGCCTCTTTGGATGACAATGCCGATCCGTTGGCCAAAGTAGCAGCCAGCCCTTTGGCCACCTAAAGTTAATACTATAATTTTGAAATCTTTTTGGCCTGTTGGTCAGTTCATACTAATTGGTTTTATACTGATCGGCTTCATACTGATCGGCTGATTGTGTCTAGTCTAGCCAATAAAATCTGTAAGTATCATCAAAGCAAATAATAATAAAATGTTAATCCTACTAATATTATAAATGTGAAAGTTTGTGTGTGTGTGTATGTGTGTATGTTTGTTACACCTTCAAGCTAAAACCACTGGACTGATTGCGATTAAACTTTGTATGTAGATAGCTGGAGACTTAGATTAACACATAGGCTACTTTATATGATGATATTCCTACGGGATCGGGACTTACGCGGGTGAAACCGCGGGGCGCAGCTAGTAAATAAATAAATAAATAAATATTGCAGGACATCACACATCGCCATCTATCCACAAGCTAAGTAACCAGACTTGTGCTATGGGTGCTAAACAATGGATATACTACTAACACACTTTTCTTTTGTGAATATATACTTATAATACATAGAAACAATCACACCACAGACAAATATCTAAGCATAACTACTTGTCCGAGGCGAGAATCGCACCCGCAACCCTGTGTTTGGCAGTGCGGCATGGTGATCATTTGAGAAGTGTGGAACTAGGAGGGACTACACTCTGAAGCTATACTGTTGACTAAATGTTTATTGAGTTAAAACGGGGATTTTTACTCAATTTAAACTGGGTACATCCGTCACATGACCTTCTACAATATCGATTCCTGCGTCGAATGCAGTGGCCTTGGCCTTTCACATCTTCATATCGGTGCAATTTCAAATTACTTTGTTCACATTTATTACATTGTAGTACAGTCTATTACTTTTAAAAATCTCACACTCTTTGGTATTCAGTGGCTTATATTTATAAAAACATAGAATTGCTAGCTGCCCCCCTCGTAAGAAATATCGGGGTGAATTGTGTGTTAATCCAGGTCTTCAGCTATCTACATACCGAGTTTCATTGCAATCAGTTGGGAATTTCTTGAGAGGATTTGATGTTGTAAAATACACATTATTTTTAAAGTAGGTAGTCTTATTAACTGTATTTGTTTATAATTAGGGCGTAATTCATTAAGTAGAGCTGTCAAAAGCTGTACAATTTGACATGATGAATTGAGACAATGTAAGAAGCAAGAACAAAACACTTTTGATTATCAAACAACATCTTTTTAGAAGAATGTGTGATTTTTCACAACAAATTTTTTTTCCTTTTTGTTTATTTTGCAACTAATAATAAAATATATATTGGCTGAAAAATTGGAAACAAGGTATTTTATGATTAAGTCCTATCGTGACGTAGGGAAAATACAGTCAATTAACACAAATAAATAAGAATAAAAACAAAGCATTCTTTGTAAAACATAAGTATTTTTATCGCTTACCTGTTGAAGTGTGATTCATCCAAACACTTTCTTTAACGATCCACACAATTTATGGACAAAGTCTAAATTGGATAAAATCGAGATTTTACAGTATTGCTGCAAATAGATCTTATTCGTCCAATGTAGAGCTGGTAAAACACCGTAGCACAGCTACGAGCTGCCTACAGTCTACGGGCGCTACGACGTAACTGCCAACCGCTACGGTTAAAAATGGCGACTGAAAGATCGTTCGGGTACATTCGGAAAATGGCGGAAACGCCCGAACGAAGAGCAAAATTATTTAAAGGTGGCTTCCCACGGTGCGTGATTCTGCGGATTATTGAACGCACGGCCGACGACGACCACGGATATCCACGCACGCACCACACATAAAGCTCTTTCAACAGTGCGTGGGTCTTGAGATTCGAAGCCATTTTGCCATTCCCAAGCTGTGCTTCTGACTGTACCAAGCATTATTTTTATTATAAAATGGCACGAGGACACGGTTAGTTTTTCTGATACCGTGGACTGTAAGACGAGATTGAGGTTTACTCAAAAGAGAACGTCAACACGTGCCTTTGAAGTTACGACTCGCCGCGGATGGACCGCGGATCGAGCTAATAAAAAGAGCACGGTCTTCTTAGCTCAAATTCTTCAAGTAAATAATAATTAGGGAAGCTAACTAAATGTACACAAATAAAGATGCGTTTAGAACGCATGATGGCACGGTCGGCTCCTGTACATGCGTCTGGATTATAGTTTTTATTAATCACATAAAAACTACAAAATCGATTTTGTTGTTCAGTATGAAGATGACCAATAATACGGTTTAAGGTTTAAAATTATTTATTTCTCATAAAATTTACAAAAATCACTTAAATCAAATCAAAAAATCTAAACTTTAAGTGAAATCTTATTTTTATTCATTATAAACACAATTTTAAAATTAGGTAGGTACATCAAATTATCAAATTAACATATAATTAAGTCAATTTATAATTAACAGTGGGTATTAAACCGAACATTTCAATGTTTTTGCGTAACTAGCTGCACCCCGCGGTTTCACCCGCGTAAGTCCCGATCCCGTAGGAACATCGGGATAAAAAGTAGCCTATGTGTTAATCCAGGTCTCGAGCTATCTGGATACTGAGTTTCATCGCAATCGGTCAAGCAGTTTTTGCGTGAAGAAGTAACAAACACACACTCACACACACAAAATTTCACATTTATAATATTAGTAGGATTTCAATGTGAACTTTGTGAACACAACAATATTCTTATAATGAGATAGCCATCATTATCAAAATTTTCATATTCAAAACTATACTTTCACATTTAAATTAAGTTTAGACTAAGAACGCGCTGATCTCCGGAACTACTTGTTCGGATTGAAAAATTTTTGTGTTGGATAGTCCATTTATCGAGGAAGGTTTTAGGCTATTTAAATCACCTTATGACCAATAGGACCTTCCGTTTTTTATTTGAACGCATTGATCTCAGGAACTGCTAGATCGAATTGAAAAATAAAAGCTACTTTCTATACCAATATTCCCACGGGATCGGAATTTACGCGGGTGAAACCGAGGGGCGCAGCTACTTTAATATAAAAGTATTTAGCAAATCCATAGAAAATACAAAAGACATTTTCCCCGCGTATGTTGACCTTTACTAGTGTAACCGCGACGGGGTATAGCTATGCTAATCGTATAGCTATGCTAATAGTATAATATATCGAAACACTAGCTGCGCCCCGCGGTTTCACCCGCGTAAGTCCTGATCCCGTGGGAATATCGGGATAAACAGTAGCCTATGTAGTAATCCAGGTTTCCAGTCATCAGGATATCGAGTTGCGATGAAACTCGATATCCTGATGACTGGAAACCTCGTCGGCCGGAAAATCGGTCCAGTAGTTTTTGCGCGCGTACACACACACACAAACTTTCACATTTATAATATTAGTAGGATATCGAGGTATGGACATATTTCATTCTATGTAACTGGCCAGTTAGACATCGATAATGTGAAATGTTTTTTCTCTTTGCTCCATACAGATCGGACCTACTATAAATTATTACCAAATGTTTTGCGGTTTATGTGTATCGATGGAAGGTTTATCTTGTTTCGATTTTGGATTTAGCTTGAGAGGTTTAGTTTCGTCCGACGCCTTTCCATTTTGGCAAGGGATTATTATCAGGTATAAATAAAAACACTACTCGGTAAATCGACCACTTTTGATGTGATAACGTCTTATAAATTGATATACACCAGCATTCATATAGTGTGACGTCATGCGTTTTTGACAAGTAACCATAGCACAATATTGACAAATAACCATAGCTACGCAATTGATAAGTAACCATAGCGACGTATTATCGTTGCTATGGTTACCATCAATGTTTTCATATGACGTTATCACGTAAAATTATCGTCTGTAAACGTCTATGATTCCTCTATGCTGTAAACCGACTGCCAGCCAACATCTTTTTTTATTTATTAAATAATATCAGCTGGGTTTTTTTAAACGTCTTTTGAATTTGTTATAATCGGACCATCAATATTGAAAACTTGCAGCAACAACTTACAACCGAATTACTAACACTAGTCAATAAATAAATCACATTATTTAAAAAAAAACAGTATTCAGCCGAGGTCTGGTTTTTTAAACGTCTTTTGAATTTGTTCTAACTGGACCATACATGAAAACTTACTGTAATAATTACAACTGAATAACTTGAAAAACCTACAAAATCAGTGATCAGTCATGGTTCGGTGTTTTTAAACGTCTTTTGAAATTGTTCTAACCGGACCATACATGTAAACTTACTGTAATAATTATAATTGAATTACTTGAAAAACCTACAAAATCAGTGATCAGTCATGGTTCGGTGTTTTTAAACGTCTTTTGAAATTGTTCTAACCGGACCATACATGTAAACTTACTGTAATAATTATAATTGAATTACTTGAAAAACCTACAAAATCAGTGATCAGTCATGGTTCGGTGTTTTTAAAAGTCTTTTGAAATTGTTCTAACCGGACCATACATAAAAGCTTACTGTAATAATTACATCCGAATTACTTGAAAAAACTACTAAATTGTTACTATCCAAATAGTGCAGATCAATTGATAGTATATCTATTTGAGCACATGCCAATAGCCTACATTATTAACAATTCATACTAGCTGTTGTTGCCTGCCTTCATTAGATAATATCACCAAATTGCTTGCGGAACTAACTCTCGAACAGGCCACATAAAACTGTCCTTGAGAAAAGCAGTCATCCCTTAAGGCCACTCGGGGCATCTGCAGCGTTTGTCTCTGAGCTTTATTTATAGTCATTTGTTAAACAGACTTTAAGGGGAAACTGCCACTGTTTAAATTCAAACCGGTATTCCGATGGTATTATAGGTATTTGAGGTATTAATATTGCTTCATCTTGAGCACGTTCAGTAATTACCATAACCTCTGTAATATTTGTACTGTATATAAATTGGAGTAATATAGTACCACTAGCTGCGCTATGCGGTTTCACCCGCGTAAATCCCGATCCCGTGGGAATATCAAAATAAAAAGTAGCCTTATTCGATAAATGGATTATCCAACATATAAATAATTTTTCAAATTGAACTAGTAGTACCTGAGATTAGCGCGTTCAAACAAAGTAACAAAGTCTTCAGCTTTATAATATTAGTTGATATTACATAACTTTGGAGGATCAAATACAATTTTCTGTAATAGACTGTTAACGCCACTATGACAAGAATTTAAAAACATTTTTTCTGCTCTATTACCAAGTAATTATTTTTTGCAATATTTATTTAAAAGTTAATAATAAAATGCTGCTACGGAACCTTAAATTGTGAACCATTTCAGGAGATTCTAAAGGGAATTATTCAGTCTAATTTATTAATCAAGCATCCTTGTTTATTTTCATAAAACTTCTGGTTCTAATAGTCCTTAGAGGAAGCTTTTTGCTGGCACAAATAAAACAATCTTTTCAACAGTCAATTTAGTGAATGAATCACTTTCATTTGCAGGTTGTTGGCCGACGAAGTTGTTTTTGTTCGAGGTTCGGTGGCTTGAGTCCCGGGACCTGGGACCGTTTGTTGGCTACAGTAATGAATTACGACCCACTGTTTACCAGAAGATGACATTTCTCGAATCGGCCCATTAATTCCTAATGGCTCGGAGACGCCACGCCGTGCTACATATCATCTGTTTGGCTGCACACCAGACCCTTGCCGCAGAGCTGTTTTCGTTAGCGTATCCGAAAATTTATAACCTTGAGTTAGTTCTAAATCGTTGGATAGAAGCAAAGTAAGTGGGATTTATAGAATGCCTTCTTTACGGTCTATTCGTTTGTAATGTAGGCTGGTGATTTGGTAGCTCTTTTTTCTGAAAGCTTTTGCTGGTATCGCTGTGATTTCCGGAGTGAGACCGCTTTCAAATCGATTGTGTGGTTCGGTTACTGAAGTAATTTAAGGACGCATTTACGGAAAGTGTCAAAATGTTAGCAAAAGTATGGCTGATTCCGGTTCATTTTCCGGTTTATCCGTCAAAGTTTTACATATTTTAAAGATACCAAATGAATCAGACAACACTTATCTGTAGAATGTATAAAAATAATTTCAAAATAATGTACGTTCAAAACAAAAAATAATAGTTTTCAGTTGACTCCTCCCGCAAAAACTATAAAAATAGGCTGACTTTCGGTACAAATATCTCAATAACTAAATGGTTTAAAATAATAAAAAATATACTACGATAAAATCGAAATATTAAACATTAATTCATAAAAAAGTACCACATAAATAGATCATCAATCTTCCATCATGTTTTGCTAATTCACGTAAAGCTTATTTTCATAGACATAAGGTTGACTTTGTCTTTGTCTTAGTTCGATGTATAAAGTAATGACCATTTTCAATGAAAAGTCAGTCTAGATACATCATGTGGGTGAAATCGTAAATGCGTCCTTAACGTTATTTATAAACTTTCGACCATTTTGAATGAAAACTCTGTGGGTCAAAATGACCCAATATCGAAATGGATTATGTTGGGTTTATAATACTTTGCCATTAAAGCCAACTTTACGTTACACAATCAAACTTTGATAGTAGATTAATGTCACTAATTTCCTTCGGGAGGTAACGGCCCGGCAACAAAACTCAATTTAAATTCCACAACTAGTAATGAAAGTGAAGTTAGGATTTTAGGGCTGTTTTGATTATTATACCTACAAAATAATAAAGATGCATTACACTATGATTACATCATATCACCTTATAACATTTCATTATGAATATATTGTAATTTGTAACGTAATGATCATGTAATAATTATAAATAACCAAGACAAAATATTCGTCTTCGAAATTAGCAATGTGTACTAATTAATATTCTCTGATTTCGATTCTTCTATACCTACCTAAACATGAAGACGTATAATATTATTCATCTTCTTCTATACCTACATATAAAATGCTTTGTCCTGGACTACTGACTGACTGACGGATCAACGCACAGCCTAAACCGCTGATCGTAAAGACTTGAAATTTGGAGGGTGTGTTCTTTGCATGACGTAGGCACCGGATAAGAAAGGATTTTTCGAAATTTCACCCCTAAAGGGGTGAAAATGGCGGGCGAAGTTTGTATGGGACAACGTGATTCCTTGTTCCAAACTACTTCAAATTTTGCATAAACATTCTTTAACAGAATTCATCGAAGACGTGTTTCGTATTTTATTGAAATTTGTCCCCTAACTGGGTAAAATGGGGGTTTAAAGTTATTTTGGGGGTGGTTGGTTAAAAGTTCCATTATCTACGCGGTCGAAGTCGCGCGCAAAAGCTAGTTTAAGTATATAAATAAAATGCTTAAGCGTAATAAGTACGATTAACATAAAAAAGATAGTTCTATCATTATTAAAAATTAGTTTTACACAACAGGTATTGTTCGTTTTTCCATGTTTAACGCGTTAGATCAAAGGTACACGACAAACAAACACAAGGTAGAAGTACGAAACCGCAAAACAGATAGTTAAAAGTTACATAAGAATAGATAGATACGTTACAAACAAAGGTTACATTAATCCATCAAAGAGTTTTATAATGAGATTTCTGGTACATCGATGAACATCCGTCGAAATCTATTTGCTTTGAACTATTTTTAACATGTTTCCACAATGGTGAAATTATAGGAGGAGTTGCAGGAGTTAATTCCTCATTGCAGAAATTCAAATTTAATAATTTGCTGCACCGGTGCAGCCTAAAAGGGAGGACGGGTTGGAATGAAATCAGGAAGACGACAGTGGAACAAAAACTTTTCCTCCTCTGCCGTCTAACTGACTTCATTCGCTTTCCTCGAAGGCTCCCATTCATTTGGGGGTCTTGGAGTCCATTAATTTGGGGGTCTTTCTAGGAAAGCGTGGTACATCTCAGACCGCATCGTCACTTTACCATCGTGTGAGATAGTGATCAGACGCTTACCAATTTATCATTTAGCAAAAAACTTCATGACGCAATTTTATGAGCAATTATGCCCCTTTAAGACAAAAATAGTCACCTTAATCGGTTTATAAATAAAGAAGCTAACTATGCTCAACGCCATAAAAACATATACCTAAGTACCTTAATACAATGACATTGTTGAATTGAAAATTTCCCCTTTTTTGAAGTCGGTCAAAAACTAATGGAATCCGCAGAGGAAAGGATGAGAGAATGACGGAATAAAAATTAATTTAATCTCACCAAGGACGTTGGAAACCGGCGCAGTATAATCCTAATTCTATGGATCTCATTTAGATTCAAGCAAAACGATAACGCTTAAAACTTTCTTTAAAAAAGTTCAGATATTATCAAGATGAATGTCAATCTAAAGTTCCACAAACATCTTTAACTCTTAGAAAACTTTTGAAATTTTTCTGCAAGGTGCAATAAATTTATAGCTGGCGTTATTAAAAACTTCACCGAGTAGAATTATTATTCGCTCTCTGTCTAGAACAAGAAATTCTTGTTAAGAGTATTATGGTTTCACAACTGAAAAACTTGCACTGTACTGTAAAATACTGTTCTATGAAATACTAACACTGAAATATTCATATTTCACAACATGTTCTAGCGTTAGTTTTTTGCAGTACTTAGGTGAGTGGCTCATAAAATACAAAGAAAATAAGGTTTTATGAAGCAAGAAATAATTCCTTCCCTATAGACGCTAGAGAATATTTTTTTGTTTTTAGTAAATCTTCTTGAAATATTCTTAATTTGTGAAAATTGCTTTTTAATTTAGAATCTGCTTATTATTTTAGGATTTTTTTACTAAAACCAAGAAATTATTTTAAGGGTAGAGGATTATTTATTGCTTCAAAAAATCTTTTTTTCTGTGCAGTAGGTATTATCTTGTAGTGTAAGAATGGGTCAATGGTATAAGCCATTAAATAGAATTAAAAACCAAATAGCGACACAAATATCTCGGTGTACATCGTTTAAAACCATTTACTTAGTGACTCAACGGTTTTTCTCTTTAACAGAGAGTAAAACTAGAATAGCTTAACCCGCTCAGTAAAATAAAGATGCATTGTGGTCGTATATCTTTGTGACAAATGGTTACACGAATGTGTGTGCCAACAAGAGGAAGCCAATGCAAATAGTTCAATATTGCGACTCTACTTTTTTATTAGGCATACCTAACTACTAGCTGTCGCGGCAAAAATTAAAAAACAGGAAAAGTAAAAGACAAAAATGGAAATAGATGTTGTTCGATTCTCAGACCTAAGAAATATACCTACTTGCATAAAAAAAATCATACAAATCGGTTGAGCCGTTTAGGTGGAGATTGGTAAATAACACCACGACCCGATAATTTTATATACAGGATGATTTTTATGTGTGCCTTTAGGGCTATATCCTAAACTATAAGAGATAACGAAAAATGCTAAAAGGAGTTGCGTGCCGGATTTTGACAAAAACTAAAACTGCATTATTAGATTTTTGAAAAAAGTCATTATCCTAGCCGGAAATCGAACCTGTTGATTTTCCAAAAAAATAATTATCCTATATTTTTATACCAATCAATAGTGTTTCTGATAAAAATCAATTCTTGTATGTAACTACATCACAGGAAAAACTATTTTTAAATACACTTTTTACACTGAACATCATCAGTTTTCATCCAAACCCATCGGTGTTCCGTCAAGAGTCGAAGTCCATCGAAGTAGGTATGCTTACGCAGAACTTTTCAATTTATTTATAGCTGTAGGATAAGACTTTGATCAAGATTTCTTGACTTCTTGATCCAGATAGAAAAGATCGCAATCCGATAACCTTGTAGTAACTGCTTTCCTAGTGGATTAAATACTCATTTTCTCGGAACTTAGATATCAGAATCATCTCAATCGTTTGTGCCGTCTTCGAGTAAAATCGCGACGAATTGAGAACCTCCTCCTTTTTCAAAGTCGGTTTAAAATCCTCGACAAAAATTTCTTACAGTTAATTTAACTATACCTACATATATTATATCTATACCTAATATATTTTACAGTGAAAGTGTTACGTAATTGTGTTCCCCACTGAGTTACTCCATATTCTTTAATATGTAGATACTGCTAAATTAAATTATGTACCTATTACATCCGAACATAGAAGCATATTTTGTATAAGTAATTAATAAAGCGATAATTAATCTTAGAATTAATATTTGATATCGTCGAACACAAATAAGATTAAGAGTCTTTAATTAAAGTGAATGTTACCCGGATGCCCGGAAAAATCAAACGGTATTAAGTTGTAAAAGTAAATCAGTAGGAAATCCAAATGTAACGTCATTTTGTACTTTACAATAATTGACACCTCAGAAACCTTAAATAAATAAATATTGCAGGACATTACACACATCGCTATCTAGCCCCAAGCTAAGGGACTAGACTTGTGTTATGGTACTAGACAACGGATATAGGTACTACTTACATACTTTTCTTTTGTAAATATATGTATACTTATAATACATAGAAACAACCAGACCACAGACAAATATCTAAGCATAAATACTTGTCTGAGGCGGGGATCAAAACTGCAACCCTATGTTTGGGAACACAGTCTTTATTCAGAAATTGACATTTAAAATTTTAAAAGATATAACACTACATTTGTGATCGTTGCAAGGTCTAATTTAGACTACAGAGAATATATGTTCCAGATCCGCAGACGATCAATCAACGCGACCTTTCGATTTCTAAATTGGTCATTTATTCATTCATTCATCTAAAAAGGAAGAATTTGGTGTACCGGATGTTCGACATCACCACAAAAGATAATTAAGATCGTTATTAACTTTAATGGAAAACAGAAATCCATTAAACGAACTACGTCATACGAATAGGAAAGAAGAGAGATAATTCCGAGAAAAGTTAACGATTTATTCATGTAATAATTTGGTTAGATATGAAAGACTTAAGATAATCACGTACTAATGAAATTTTAATAGAATTTGTATTTCGGGACATACCTACCTATTTTCATATATAATGTTTTGTTAGTTGATGTCAATCGCTTAAATATTCTAGGCTAATATGTTTTATTATTATAAAAAATGTTTAACTTTAACTTCGAACTTCTAAGTGATTAAAAAGATTTTAAAAATTAACAATAAAATGTAAAAAATATTTTTAATTATGTTCGTGGTAAATAAATTAATTAAAAAATCTTGCTGGACGTTTCAAACAGCGTTATCTAGCCCGAAACTAAGCAAATTACAATAAATTAATTGGTACACAAAAAAAATATATAACGATATTAATAGGAGAGAAGAGCTATTTTCCTTTGGGCGAGTTTTTATCCAAAAAAGAAATAGTGTGGTATAATAAATATTAATAATATTGATCTCTTACATCTAATCCTGATGATTTATCCAGTGTCAGCAGCTTTTAGCCCTGCTATTTAAGGCGCTGTAATGCAGGCATTACATGCAGGTAGTATATGACCCAGGGGTCATATACTACGATGTAACAAGCGGTATGAAACCCCCTTAAAACAAAACACAAAGGAAAAAGACGAGGCGACAATATACCCGTCATTTGAAACATTAGTACTCTCTCGAGAACTTTGATAATCTCATATTTAACTTTAAACATGAAAACTTTCGTGATTCTAAACTGTAAAACCAAGTGCTCGTAAACTTGATCACGTCACAAAATTGTTTTAATGAAATTTAAATACTTTTTTTTCAGTGTCTCGTTCTTTCTTAGTTAAATTTTTATCACGCAGATATTTATTCTGTTAACTTTGTTAGAAAAAACGAACACCGAAAACGGGTGTGATACCACCGGAACTCCAACAAAGTAAACTTTTTTAATTCACACGATTTGCATTCTTAGTAATTATTTTTCCGGGTCTTAATCGCGTATTTCTTTAACTTCGGTTTCGACTATGTTACAAAAGTCATGGTCGCGAAGAGACTGGAACAATGGCAATACAAAATACGCGATTAATACATACAAAATGCAGCATTAATGTAGATTAAATTTGAGTCTGTAGTAGGTTAAAACATAAAGTACTATAATGACTTTATACTATAATGACTTTGTACTATAATGACTTTGTACTATAATGACTTGGTAAGGAAAAAAAATAAGACTCGGTAAAATATTTCCCAATAAACTATACGAAGAAACCTCAAGAAACTTATTAACGGTACAAACAACAGCAATAATAAGCGTGAATCGAGATAGTAATAGTTATTATTACACTAGCACCCAATGTAAGTTTACCTGCGCTAAATAGATAAGTAAGTATCAAACTTTTGCTCATAGCGAGTTTTCCATTATGTCCTCTAGATTAATACGTGAACTTCATAAAGGGTTATCTAAGTTTGGTATAGTATTTTGGGGTAACGATTCTATTAATTACTTAAGTTAGACACGATCGATATTAATTAATTTGGAACTTCGAAGCGTACCCCCTTTTCCGGTAACTCATTAATGTTTTTAAAATATTCAGGATAAAATTTTTAATTGCGTGGTGCATATTAAATTTTCTATCTACTTATAAAGTTGATGGAGTACACGTTTCATTTCCTCTGAAGGATTTTTTGAGAAAAATTAATTAATTTTCATCGATCAATGCTATTAACATATTCATAATTAACAAATGAACCGCAGGGACACTGAATAAAATTAAAACCATTAATTGTGTTTGTCTTTATGTTTTCTGTTACTTTATTACATGTAGCTTTTGCCCGCGACTTCGTCCGCGTAGAAGTCGAAAATGGACCAAGGAATCACGTTGTCCCATACAAACTTTGCCCCTCTTCTTCACCCCTTTAAGGGTAAAATTACGGAAAATCCTTTCTTATTGGACGTACGTCACACAAAGAACACACCCTCCAAGTTTCAGGTTACTACGATCAGCGTTGATCCGTCAGTCATTCAGGACAAAGGATTTTATTTGTATAGAAGATTTTATTACAGTTTTTTATATATCTCTTAGACGATTACTACAATTATTTATATTTAAAAAATATAAATAATTGCTGGGGTGCTGGGGAGACGACACCAAAAAATTAGTTAAAGAGTTGGGTGTTAGGATTAGGGGGAATGGGGCAGACTCCCGCTCTGGCTCGTTTCTGGCGCAGAGGTTAGCCATCGCCATTCAGCGTGGCAATGCTTCTAGCATTATGGGAACCTTTACGCCGGGTACGATAAGGGGCGGGTTATTTGACTAACTGGTAATTAATTTTTGTATTTATAATGTTATATGTGTATGTCTTTTTATATTATAAATAGTAGAAGTATTAGTGATATACTACTTATTAAAAAAATCATATTATTAAAAATATAAATTATTTTTTATCTATTCAAAGTAGATAAAATGTAACACGAAATAGCATTAACAACTTTTTCTCAACACGTTAACTGCGGCTGTTTTGGCAACTACGAATAGGTGCGTTACAAGGCAGAAACCAGCGCGTACTGGATTCTTTTTGTTATGTAAATGATCTCGTATACTAAGAACACTTTAAACGGCTATATCTTCATGGAATTCACATTTTTTTCATAGATGACGTCACAACGTTTTAACACCTAAGTAGCCATGTGAACGTTATTAGTCAAGCTTTAAAAAATTGTAACTATATTCGGGGCGTGAAATGTCACGCAAGAAAACGCTCTGTTTCGCGACACTTTTCATGCACGCAAATTGACTGTGCCAACGAAATTTACCAATTAAGCCATTATGAAAATGGCGGGTGATGTATTTATTATTTTTGTTTACGTATTTTGCAAATACAACACGACATAAAACTTAAGGCTCAGCATGCATTAGTCATTCATTTTTAACTGACGTCATTAAATGTAACAACGTACAATTTTGTAAATTGACCACTTTATAAACGAAAATAATTGGTCTGTGGAAAATTCCAGGGTGACCACCTTAGCAGCAGTTCCTAAAGTTCCCATGCTTCGCTTGTAGAGCCACCTACACGAGCAAGCATACGTAAGGGTATACTCAGAGTGGGTTAGGTTTCAGGGGTGAAGGTAGGTAGTTAGTGGTCGGGGGGTGACATAATGAAGTCCAGTTATGCGGTAAGCCTACGACTTCGCTTGTGGGCTTAACGGCAGTCAAACAGTAAAAGTTACAATTGGATTTTAAGCTATTGTATAGCTTTTATCGCGGGCTTTGAGCGCGGTGACCGAATCAAGAAATTCCATAACGAAAATAAAACCTAACACACCCCACTCCGCCTACCATGTAGCTCGGCCGAACGTTCGCTTAACTTGTATGTATACGGTACGACTCGCACGATGCAATAGCTTCACCGCGGCAGTCCCCGAGTGCCGCAAGTTTTTGTTCTCAATATTGATTCTTAATAAAATTATCAAGGTATGGCTCTACCCCGCTTCAGAAAGATTTAGATTTATTTATTTGCCAAAAATACAGAACAGCATACAGCAGATCTTAAAAAAGGCAATAATTATTGCTATTAATATATAAGACGTATACTTTTATTAGTTTTGTAGAACATTTTTGGGCCCTTCGGTACATTTGATTTAAAAATGTTTCGAATCAAACAAAAGTGACCGTGGGCGTCCGCCATATGTGCGTTGGCTGTGGTCGTAAGCCACGAACACACGTTAGGTGACAAATAAATGAAATTACAAGTAAATGACAAATTTCACTGTTTAGGTATTGTCACCGCGAATACTCACTGTAACTTCAATAAAGAACGTGTCACGTGTCTGTCTGTCCACAATCGGACACGTAGACACGTAGCCAATAACTTCGACTCGATTTACCAACTTCACCTTTATCATTAAATAGTAAAAAATGAACTCTAATGCTTAACAATAAAGAGCATTGTTACCGCAAAGTTTAATATGTATAATACCTTCGTTACGTGTTGGACAGTTTGAAGGGTGGTAACTTTAAGTAGGTAAGTGGAGTGAAGTGATATTCGCGCAAGATTCCGTTGTTTGTGTTCAAAGCTTGATTTAACGTCGATAAATAGTTATTAGTTGCTGTTTGTTTTAGAGTTAAGTCCCGTCGTTAAATAAAACCAACTGGCTGCGTCCCGCGGTTTCACCCTATCCCGTGGGAATATAAAAACAACAAGTAGCCTGTAACCTCGATAAATGGACAATCCAACACAAATATAATTTTTCAATTCGAACCAGTAGTTCCTGAGATTAGCGCGTTCAAACAAACAACTTCTTTATAGTTCCTGAGATTAGCGCGTCAAACAAATCAACTAATCAGCTTTATAATATTGGTATAGACTAGCTGCGACCCGCGGTTTTGCCCGCGTAAGTACCGATCCCGTGGAAATATAAAAAAAAGTAGCCTATAGCCTTCTTCGATAAATGGACTATCCAACACATAAATATTTTTTCAACTCGAACCAGTAGTTACTGAGATTAGCGCGTTCAAAAAAACAAACTCTTCAGCTTTATAATATTAGAATAGATATGTATAAAGACGATATAACTGAATATGTAGGTACCTACCTATAACCAAATCAAAGAAATCGAACTAAGTAAACATATTTAAAACCGAATACGTCGAGAACAAAATACGATGTCAATATTTTAATATTCCTTCCTTTGTTTGGTAAGCTATGGTTTTCAGATTTGAAATGACTGCCTTTGAAAGGAGGGATCCCTTTGTTCGGTTTAAAAATACCTACCGCAAAACACGCAGACTTAAATAAAGAACAAAGGACATTTTGTAACAAAAACTATTTCTGATGTATTGATTGTAAATGAATTGTAAAAATATTGGCAAAACTTTGCAAAACAAAGGCACAAAAATGATTAAAAGTTATGTCGAAATAAAATATCAGTGACAAATGGGGAATTCCGAGTAATTGGTAAATATGTCCGTTGTTGAATATTACTGATACCGTAAAAGTGGTTAAACGTTTTACGACGTCCTGTTTTAAGTAGTTTGTTTTAAAAATCCTACTTCCTACTAATATTATAAATGTGAAAGTTTGTGTGTGTGTATGTTTGTTACTCCTTCACGCAAAAACAACTGTACCGATTACGACGAAACTCGGTATCTAGATAGCTGGCGACCTGGATTAACACATAGATTACTTTTTTTTTTTTTTTATTCAAAAATATTCAAATTAAAAATCACTCAAATAAAAATTGAATTACACAAATAAAAATTGAATTTCACAAATAAAAATAAACATACATACCTAGATTACTTTTTACCCCGATATTTCAATAGGATCGGGACTTACGCGGGTGAAACTGCGGGAGCAGCTAGTCAAATATGTAGGGAAATCAACTACAGTTTAGTATAATTTCAGGTTTACGCCCTCTATAAAAGGTATCATACGAGGTCTCCATTTATCTATACTTCTATGTCTATACTAATACATTTCATTGTTTGTTTTTTTTTGTTTAAGTAGAGTAGGCTCCGAAACTGGACCGATTTTGACGAAACTTTGTATGATGATACACTGATTCATTGGTTACTTTTATCCCGATATTCCTCGGAATCAGAAGTTATGCGGATGAAACCGCGGAGCGGTACTAGTTAACTACAAAGTTTTATTTTAGAATCAGTTTTGAATGGTGTTGCTATATTTTACTAGATTCAAAAGTGAAAACATTTGGAATTATCAAATCAAATTCACATGCGGATATATCTTTACATGTGAAATTTGTTGCTAAGCGAAGAGTTTATTGTACGAACTGTAAGTAAGAGTTTGTATAAGGGGCAAGAAAAAACTCTTTTTAAATTCGCCACTTATTCTTATTCCTTTTTATTTGAATAACAATACACAATCTTCTCTATATATATTATTATATAAAATTCTCGTGTCGCGGTGTTAGTTGCCGAACTCTAACCTAAACGGCTGAACCGATATGCATTTGTGTATTTCCGTTAGATTTAAGAATCGACCAAAATCTATTTTTTTTTTCGATTTTTTTTTATATGGCGGAACCGGTATACAGCTAGTGGATTTATAAAAATTAAAACACTTACCACATACCACTTATTTGCTGTAATTTCTTTACTTCTTATTGACTGTCCGCATGCGTACTCAGGGAGACGATGCTTTTGCCTGCAATTGGTATGGCAAAAACAAAAGGCTGCATAAACGGTGGCGGCGAAGCGGCGGCAGCGGGCGGGCGCGACCGACGACGCGACCACTTTTTTTTATTAAAAACTAGCTGTATCCCGCGGTTTCACCCGCGTAAGTCCCGATCCCGTGGGCATATTGGGATAAAAAGTATCTTATGTCCGTCTCCTGGCTCTAAGCTACCTCCCTACCAATTTTCACCCAAATCTGTTCTGCCGTTCTTGAGATATAAGTGGTGTAACTAACACGACTTTCTTTTATATATATAGATGGTGTGAAATTATAGGAAACGTAATAGAATTACCTAAATTACTTATTTTTGGAAATATTGTTAAAAAATATCATAATTTTTTGGGCTTATAATTTTTTTGAAAAATATTTTTTTCCTAATTTTCGTTTAAAAAAAATCACTTGCGAAAACCTGCACATTGTGTCTGGCTATCTAGGACGTTTAATCAGACACGACAAATTATTAGTAGGTATTGTACAGTCGTACAGTGACCGTAGACCTTTATCTTGACCTTTATCATAGTACCTCCTTTACCGTGAAGCCTCTTTCGATTCTTGTCGAATTTATTGTATAACCTATTTTTTTCTATTGTCCCATCTTAAATGTCATTGTGATTATTTTTACCTACATTTTATGTTCAGAGCTTTTAATTGTGGAACTCTGAAAACGTCTCCGTGAACAGGAAAACGTACTTCTTTTGTTAAATAAGAATAAGTAGTGCTCTTTATTTGGAGTTCAAGGAAATGAATTTTTTATTGTCCCTTTAGAAGTAATGTATTTTTACGACTTTTATGCTAAGATAGATCATGTTTTGATTTATTATTCTTGCTTTTGTCTGTATAAAGTTCAAAATCTATGATTTTGATTAAAAAAAACTTGAGAGGTATCAAGGAACATTCGGATGGAACGAAGTTTCGTTCGGTTAGTTAGTGAAGGAATTGTAATAAAATCAAAAAGTGTCGTTACAACTTTTTGTCTTAATTTTTTCAGTCTAGCCCCCTTTCGCAACTCGCTATAAGGAACTACGTTCCAACAAAATAGAATTGATGTAAAAAATAACATTAAAAAGAACAAAATGTTAATCCTCTGTTAATTCACATAAAATTTCAAAAATTATATATCTCAAAGCGAATTTATGCGTATTTAGTCGAAGAATTCGTTATAAATTCAAAGTTTAAATTGCTGCTCGGAGCTACAACTCATCACAGTTAAAAAGTTTCCAAGAAAATAGCTGTTTGTGAGGCATACATCTCCCAAAAGTCTCGTGTTTAGTTTAATTAGAATACCACGCTAAATTCCACCGAGTGTGTCTATAATGATTTCATTGAAAAAGTTATGAAAACTCAAGCGGAAGTAAGAGGAAGCGACTTGCAAAAACTTCAGGGTTTACAAAGTTTCTCACACCAGTGTTCTGTGTCATGTTAAGGTTCGTGTTGCCTGAAACTTTACCACGTTAAAATTCTGTTTTATAACGTGAAAAGTTGCTATTTTTTATGATTTTTGTAGAAAATTTTCGGTAAAAATAGAATTATTAATAAGTAGTGTAGGAAGTTATCCCCCTCAATTGGACTAGGATGGTTTTTAAAATACAGTGAGGTCTCTCTATCCTTCAGCCGCCCACGTTCCTTTTTCCCCCTATGCTGTAATTTGCTCAGCCAATTATTATAAGGGTGGGCCAATTTGTGAGTTGGCGAGTCTCCACCTGCCATTTTTACGTGTTCGTTGAACATTGTGATACTTTTATGTACTTTTACGGCAGTAATCAATGTTTGGTGTTGGCAGAATTTTACCTCTCACTGCTATCAGTACCTACTAGTCGCACCCCTTTATTTCTAGATTATAATAAGTAGGGACACGGAATAGCCTCGACTATTTGATCGTCAACCGACTTGAGAGAAGTTGCATCAAAAATAATTCTCCAATTGTAGATATCTACCCTTAAATTGTTATTTTAATATAATTTGTTTTGGATTTTAATCTTCATTCAAACATGTCTCTAGTACCAGCTATTGAAGCCGTGTCTTGATATAGATATCAGTCAGTCAGACAGAGCTTTTAATAATCTATAAATATAGATAATTCAAATAAAAACAAGAAAAGTGATACTGCTAAACATTTTGGTATAGTAACTTAAATGCTGCGGTGCATTTTGAAACCCATACGTATCGATAGAGGGCATTACGGCGAACATCGATAGGTATGAGTCTCGAAATGCACCGCGAACTTTTGGAAAATCATCACCACCACGTTTGGTTAAATATCTTGTTTCCGAGACACTTTAGAGGGTCGATGTGAACACAATATTTGTTCACTATAATGCCCTCTATCGATTGGCATGGGTCTCGAAATGCACCGGGTAAAAAATAAACACTATGCCAAGCTCCAATACTAAATGCTCGGACCCCTTATAATTTAAAATAAAAAAGTCATTAATCAAGATTAAGGTGTTTGTCGAAGTAAGTAGTTCTTATGCAAAATATAGACAAAATTTAAAGGCGGTTTATGCAAACCACGGAGGTAAACATGACAAGCTAATTGAAAGTGACATTTATACATAACGCGAAATAGGACCTGCATCAGTGATATGTAACTGTTACATCTCACTGATCTGCATTTTAGATATATCTAATGTAAATGAAATAAACCAATCCTGTTTTTAATTGTACATCTGGTTATTTGCGAATCTGAATCTGGTAAATTTCTCCAGACTCCATTCCATATTATGTATTTAAGCACATAATAAATATAATAGTACAAGATATAAGTAAATATCACCCAAAAGCCTATCACCCCTCGATAAGAAACAAAACTTTTCCAAACATTTCCAAACAACGCTTACCTTCGTACACCTTTGTATTCTCTATAGATTTGTCTCTAAATATAAACAAACACGTGACCCAATGTGGTCCGATCTTTGTAAACATTGTTCTTGAGATCCGTAATACATCAAAGTGGTACAAAACTATTCAAGCATTACTCTATGTCTGTCATTGACACCTTAGGGAGTTACCCTTTCATTTGCAAGGGGGACCACGACCTGTCTTTGACAAACAATGTATCTGCTCCACCGAAAAGGGACATCGGACTTTCTTCTTTATAATTATAAAATATTTTATTAATTTTCTTCCACAATCAAACTTAAAAATAACAAAAATAATGTGACAAAGTAGGTACATATTAATTCGTATATTACATACATCGTACATATTAATAATGTGACAAAGTAGCGGTGTTGGCTTAGTGGTAGATACCCCGACTTTCATTCTGAAGGTCGTGGGTTCGAATCCCAGCCGGCCGTGCACCAATGTATTTTTCTTAAGAAAAATGTGTGTGCGCTAATTGACATTGCTCTTACGGTGAAGGAAAACATCGTGATGAAACCCGCGGGGCTTAGTTGGCTCCAGAAGTATTGACAAGTTCACTCCTCTGGACATGGTCGACTAAGCTGAGAGGGTAGTAGGTGCTGGGCAAGCCTACTCCATCCCCACGCAAAAAGGACCCAATTAAAAAGAGTCTAGTTGCGGAAAAAAGCCCGTATGCATACATACATACATACACACACATGTGACAAAGTAGGTACGGTCGGCTACATAATTGCAGACCCACCGTAGGGCTCCAAAACGGCTGTTATAAGAATGTTTTCAATACAAGTAAGATTTTAGGCACCTGCTTTAGTTGAAGTTTATTAAAGCCGTCTAACTCGTCAATTTATCAAACAAAAATATTAGAACGAAAACATGCCAATAATAGTAATTTTAGAACTCTACCGGGGGCTGCAATTATGCAGCCGACTGTACATATTATTTCGGTTGTGGGAGATCTGAAGCCTACACTACTCCGAGGCCTGTACTATAGGTCTTCAGGTCTCCCTTTTGGATACAATCTATTTAATGTTCAGTTTGCTTACAAAATATACCTAGTAAGAACTTTAAATTATCATTTCAGAGAAGGGTTGATATGATGTCAAAGGTTTATAGGAGAGTTTATACTACCTACGCCTTTTATAAAAACCTCATTGATCTAACGAGAAACTATTAAAAATGCAGATACGTAGGTATGTAGACGTAGACCTTCAAGTTTAATTTTCAAGTCAAAACACAATAAAATATGCTGAGTTGGCCATATCTACTGCTGAAAATATTTATAACTCTGTGTTTTCGACGTGATAACGTCTTATATATCGCTGTTCACCGGCATTCACAAAAAAGTGTGACGTCATGCGTTACGTTACGTTATTGACAAGGTAACCGTAGCAATGTATTGAATTATGCAAAATGATAATGTGTCAGGTTCTGTTGACATGATAGGATAGGTAACCATAGCAACGTATTGTATGCGCAGTGTAGTATCCAAAATGGTATTTTATATAGGAAATATATAATCTAAATTACACAATTAATATTGATCGACGCAAGAGACGCGAAAAACATTGGGATTTTTTACTAAAAACATTCGACGATTGAAATGCCAGTAGATACTATACTAAATGCAATCCAGTGGTAGAATCCAATAGTAGACTCGAGAATAAAAAAATGCAAATCACAACAAAATACAAGAATTTTAACAGAGCCCATAAAAAGTTTGCACACTTGAACTTTCCTCTTGCATATTCATGATGGCAACTCACTCGGAAGTTTTTGGTGAGAAATTATGCAAATAATATATATACTATAAGTAAAGGAAGAAAAGACAAAGAGTCTGTACTTGGAAGAAGACAAAGTTCTTGAAAAAAGCAAGAGAGGCTGCCTGTTTATAACATGCAATTAAAAGCTTCTCAACCTGTTGTAATGTGGTTTTCATTATAACTCTATTTTCTAGAAAGGTCGTGATATACTAAATATTAGAATTCATAGAAGAAATTGAATAATTAACGACTAGTAGCGATTTGGGTTTTCACCCGCTTAACTCCCAATCCTGTGAGAATATCGGGATAAATAGTAACCTATGTTATTCCCAATTAATTAATGTATTCTCATACCAAGCTTCATTTAAATTGGTCTAGTAGTTTTGGAGCCAATTCGATATAAAAATAAAAAGAAAAAACTTTCATCTTTATTGTATACTAGCGATTCGCACGGCTATATTATGCATGTATTAGGTACTAGCTGCGCCCCGCGGTTTCACCCGCGTAAGTCCAGATCCCGTGGGAATATCGGGATAAAAAGTAGCCTATATGTTAATCCAGGCCTCCAGCTATCTACATACCGAATTTCATTGCAATTGGTTCAGTAGTTTTAGCGTGAAGGAGTAACAAACACACACACAAACTTTCACATTTATAATATTAGTAGGATACATATAAACTTTCCTTTTGAATCACTCTAAAGAACCGCATCGAAATCCGTTGCGTAGTTGTAAAGATCTAAGCATACATAGAGACAGACAGCGCAACGTGACTTTGTTTTATACGATGTAATATGTAAAGTGTAAAAAAATTGAACAACCGCGAGCAAAACCGCGGTGTGCAGCAAATTTTTGTAAGTTGCATCTTAAGTTTTAACGCGGTCTGACGCGTCTCTTCGCCGCTGTAGTCGTCGTCGCGTGGCTCTGAACTCGGTAAATTAATTTAGATAGGTACCCAACGGGTGAAGTTCACCGCTCGCATTTCATTTACCATTGTCTTCAGCGGACGTTTATACAATAGTTTCGCCTAAATCTCCTTGAAACAACTCCTTCATTCGAACAAAGATTTGTGTGATAATTTTAATAAGATCTCGATTATTTTACCAATTATTTTACTTTGAAACCCGCGTAATATTCCTTGGGTATACATTTTTTTAAATAATAAATAGGTCAGCATTTGACCACTATCTCTCACGATGCTAAGTGATGATGCGGTCTAAGTACCACGCTTTTCTAAAAGCGAGCCAAAAAATTCGATCAAAATCACTCTAGTGTAGTAATTGTAGACATAGAATAGCCCAATAGAAAATTATTAAGCTATTGCATAGCTTTTATCGCGTGCTTTGAGCGCGGCGAGCGAATCAAGAAATTCCGTAACGAAAATAAAACCTATCACCCCCCACTCCGCCTACCATGTAGCTCGGCTGAGCGTTCACTTAACGTGTATGTATATGGTACGACTGATCGCACGATGCAATAGCTTTACCGCGGCAGTCCCCGAGTGCCACGCTTTTTTTTGTATTCAAAACTAATCTATGAATTCTTGTTGTATCTACTGCTTTTGAAAACTCCAGGCTCGATTTATATATTAGCTTTGAAGTAGGTCCATATTTTTTAACCCCCGACGCAAAAACGACGGGGTGTTATAAGTTCGACGTGTCTCTCTCTCTGTGTGTGTGTGTCTGTCTGTGGCATCGTAGCTCCCGAACGGATGAACCGATTTTGAATTAGTTTTTTTTTGTTTGAATGGTGATTAACATTAACTTGCTTTAAATTACTAGTTTAATAATATTTCTCAACAAACCTACAATATTATCTAAAGGTGAACCAATAAACCGTCAAACTGGATTAACAAAAGCTATATTTATAATCTACTTAGGTCATTCAGGTGAAAACCCGCCATGTTTCATAACACCCCGAGGCTCGTAAAATCTAGTAACGGAATTTGCCTAAGCTATATTCCCCGGTCGGAATTTTCACTCCCTACGAGCTAAACAAAAGACGTAGTATACGAAGATTTATTAACTATTCACGGCACAATGATATGGGGTATCTATTCAAAATCCTCTACTGAATTCGGAGCAGGTACTCTACACGAGATGATGTATTGTGGTAAGTATTTGAAATATCGCAAATTTATGAACGGTGTTGGCCTACTGGTACCTTGTTTCATTCAAAAGGTTTTGAGTTCGAATCCCAAGTTTTTTTTACGAAATTTGTGTGCGCTAATCATTGAAATAAAATAGGAGATGGCGCTAATTAACATTGCTTTTACGGTAAAGACATTATAGTCTTTACCGTAAAAGCAATGTTAATTAATTAATATGAAACCCGCGTAACCCGCTTAGTTGGCTTCAGACAAGTTCTTGCTTCTGGAAACGATCAATTGAGAGAGTGGTATAGGTTCTGGGCAAGCCTTCTTTTCATATAATACACTAGCTGCGCCCCGTGGTTTCACCCGCATAAGTCCCGATCCCGTGGGAATATCAAAATAAAAAAGTAGCTTATAGCCTTCCTCGATAAATGGACTATCCAACACAAACATATTTTTTCAATTCTAACCAATAGTTCCTGAGATTAGCGCGTTCAAACAAACAAATTCTTCAGTTTTAAAATATTATTAGTATAGATGTTGTAGGTACTACAGCGCTCTCAATAGCATAGATATACTCGTAAGTTAAAGCTAAGAATCATTTAGATTAGATATAGAGGCCAATATTATTAACACAGCAATCGTTTTGTTTATCCAATTTTTCTTCTAACATCTCCAATAGTACTACTTGGCTCATTTCTCATAATCATTTTCGTTATTATTGTATTTTTGCATCGAAATATTTTGTTATTTTTGTACCAGTGTTATTTACATTGTAAGTGTCTATAACTTCTTCTTTTATTTCTTTTATATTGGTAGGGATTGAATCAAGAGATATAAAGTAAAATCTTATAGGCCTAAATCCTTACCACCTTCATACTTGTTAAACACAAAAAAAAGACTTCTCTAAAAAATATCTGAAACAACAAGAGCTACGAGTTTTAAATTTCGCGTGGGGATCCTTTTAGGACGAAGGCGAGCACTAAGAAAGGATGTATGGAAATGGGGTAAAAAATTAAGTTTTCAGTTCATAGTCACTATTACGCATTCTGTGTTTGTGGAAGATCAATTATTTCACTTTGAAAGTAATCATTTATATTTTTTTGTAAATTAAATAAGTAGTAGAAAGGGCGTCGTCGGGTCTTTTTGTAGGTACAGTCGGCTGCATGATTGCAGACCCACCGTAGAGCTCCAAAACGGCTGTTATAAGAATGTTTTAAACACGAGCTAGATTCTATGCACTCATGAATTTATCAAACAAAAATTATTAGAATGTAAACATTCCAATAATCTATACTAATATTATACAGCTGAAGAGTTTGTTTGTTTGTTTGAACGCGCTAATCTCAGGAACTACTGGTTCGAATTTAGAAATTCTTTTTGTGTTGGATAGTCCATTTATCGAGGAAGGCTATAGGCTACTTTTTATCCCGATATTCCCACCGGATCGGGAGTTACGCGGGTGAAACCACGGAGCGCTGCTAGTAGTAATTAAAACTCTACGATGGGTCTGCAATTATGCAGGCGACCGTACCTTTATTTCAGTCGTTTTCGAACACTATTTCTGTTATTAAATGATTTGTATTACCAAATACATCTATTACTAACCCACATATTTTTTATTATAAGGAGCACGCGATACAGTGATTCCGCTAAAAGCATCTCCACAGAGTAGGCCTCTTAAAAAACCCTAAGGAAATGTAAGACACATTTTCCATAGAGTTTATTTTCGTTCAGACGACGTAGTCCAACAAATAGTATTGGATGACTGAAGAAAATATTTTTCTTTTTTTGCGGAAAAAGTCGGATAAGTATCAAACATAGTTTCAATAAAATTATCCCTTTTATTGTTAACATCTTAAAGCCACATAAAAAAGTAAAATAGATAAATCTATATTAATATTATAAAGCTGAAGAGTTTGTTTGTTTGATCGCGCTAATCTCAAAAACTACTAATTTGAATTGAAAAATTCTTCTTGTGTTGGATCGTCTATTTATCGAGGAAGGCAATAGGCAAATTTTATTTTGATATTCCCACGGGATCGAGACTGATGCGGGTGAAACCGCGGGGCGCAGCTGGTGAATAAATAAATGTAATGTCTTGTCTGAACTGACTTCCTTTTTAAAATTACAATCGAAAAATTAATTATCTTTTCGAAACCTTCAAGCTTACCTACATTAAAAAATCGTCATTAAATATTTCTAAATTAATTTGATTAAAGTTACGGGGATTTTAAATTATTTATGAAGTTTCGTTTTAACCGTTGCTGCTACAAGTTTGGTAGCTCTCCGAAATTTAGGGTTCCGCAACATGGATTAAGTCAATCTTAAATTATTATCATAATTTCTTATCAAAAACTTCAACCGAGTTCCGTTCATGAATATTGAATAGCACCTATAATTGGCTCCTCAGTTTTTAGTAGGCAACCTCTGGCTTGCGGGCTGAATCCAGTCCAGAATCCAGCTGATATTAAAAAACACTAATAAATTGCAAATAATAAAAATATGTATAAAATTGGTCAAAGAGCAGAGTCTCGGATAACAGACACCTAAATAATAAATAAAATAAAAAAATTATTTATTTCAGATAACTGTGATCCATATAACATATGGATCTCAGTTATCCTTAGGATATTATTCTATATCACGGGACTATGAAGTCCCGGACCTTTGGAAGGCATGCGTGGGGCCGAAGCCAACACGTCACGGCCCTTTACAATAATAAGTTTAATAGCAAAGTATGATGTGGAAATCAAACCGGCGATTATTCCTGTCTACACTATAAAGTGCAACCAAGGACGACTTCCGGTTTGGATAAAACTATTGAAAATCTACAGGACAAAACTACTTGAGCTATTGTGATGGGATGGTAATGGACTAGATACTGGGGAACTATGGATACTATGGCACCTGCCGTAACAATGTTCAATAAACACGTAAAAATGGCAGGCGGAGACTCGCCAACTCTCAAACTGGGCCACCCTAATCAGCTGAGTAAATTACAGCAAGATCCATATTATTATTATGAAATTAAACTAAAAATTAAAATCAAATTAAATCAAAACCTATAGGTACATAAAATAAAATAAAATTAGGGCAGTAAAAATTAAATAAAGGACAATTGGGGACGGGGTTACATAATGAATGATTATTTGTAGTTTTAGGTTCTACGCCCTGAAAAAAAAACGACCCAAATATTATAAACTTTATTTAGAGTTCTATTATTTGTCAAAGGTACCATAATAGAGCGGTACATTTGACCCTTGAAAGCGTATCTACACTTCACAAACCTAATTCTCGTATTCATGAAATGCTTTGACAACTTTTATCTTTCGAAGGAAAGGAGCGAAAAAACTACGTTATTGCGTTCCCAGTTACTTATTCGAGGCACACATAACCCGATTTACATAAGTTTCAAAGTTTTTCCTGCTTTATTTGCTTGTTCCTTACCTGTTCAAAGACGTTTCTCAAACAAAGATGTATAAGCACTCTTTTCTCTCCAGTGCCGGGTTTAGCGGTCCTGGTGGCGCCCAAGGCGAGATTGCTGGGGCGTCCCCTAAACGTCTAAAAATACTTGCCTTTATTTTTTGCAGTAAAAGTAAAATAGCTTTAAAGACGGGGATAGATGGGTTCGATAATCAGGAAATATTCAAATAGAAGATTCTTCTTCTGCTCGTATAGTGGTGTGGCTCACCTATTGTTAGAGTTTTCAGATCCCCTTAAGGCCTCTAACTTGACCTAACGAATGCTACTAGAGGTAGCAACCGGGACCAACGGCTTAACGTGCCTTCCGAAGCACGGAGGGGCTCACGAAAATACATTTTTGCCACACTACTAATTGGTCACTCATCGAAGTAATGACCGCTCCAGGCGTCGCTTAACCCGCACGACCGTAAACGATCAGCGAGCTTCGCTGAGCTGGAAGCCTCTCAAATAGAAGATCAAAATCGGCAAAACCCTAGCGGTAGTCTAAACCCCTAACTCTGACGGCGGCGGCCAACCTCCCGAATGAAATCCTAAGTTTCCCCACACCAACACCCGATCACGTCCACGGCCAAGTAATTTATTTATTACTAGCTGTTGCCCGCGACTTCGTTTGCGATGTGGTTTTGGGTTATATAGAATACCTAGCATTTTTCGGCATAGATACAATTTATCATTCGGTGTAAGTTATAAAACAAAATAGGTAGTTACATTGTTTTTAAACTATATTTTTAATTGATTTGGCGAAGGCACTTTACTTACTCATACTCCGAAAGTAGGTCTAAAGATGCCTGAAGAGCATGTAGAAAGAAAAACTTTCAGCCCTAGGGAAAATCGCTTTCACTGACAGCTGTCATGTCAAATTATGGCTTCGCACGGCTCATCCATACTGCCAGAGTACTGACAGAGAGTACATAATAGGTTTTTTCTTAGTAATCGAATTCAGGTAGATATATTTAGTTCAAGATATCTTATTTAATAAAATAAATGTAAAGGTGAAAATGGTCAAAGCGACGTATGACCATGCTGCGCCTCTGCCGGCGCCCTGTCAAGATGTTGCAGATGTGGCTTTATGCGACAGTGCGGTCAGTGTTGTTCCTTGAGTAAAAAAATACTGGCAGGAAATGCTTGCATTTTGAATGATTTTAATTAGTATTATCTTTTGTTATTTTATTATGTTTTTGTGTTAGTTTAATCTGGTTTTTCATTTATGATTGTGTATTTTGTGTAAATAACATTTTCTAGACAAACCGTGTTACAAAAACTGTAATTTAAATCTACGGACTTCGCGTCATTACTCAGTGTTGGATAAACTAATTAATAAAAATCACTTCGGTAAGTACCGACGTATTTGAGTATTGAAAACATATTGAAAACAAACAGCAAAAATAAAAAAATCTACATAATCTATAACCTCTTTGGTCCCAACCTTGTAAGAGGATCAGGTAGTATGGAGTCTCTCATTCACTCTCGTTATTAGGAAGAATTTTATGTTAATTCGTAATGAAAAGCACAGTGATTACCTCGGGTTTGTTTTGTTTACCCAAGGTGTGAAAGTCACTCATTTAGTCCCTCGAACTATTAGCGCCCTCGCTACGCTCGGGCGCCAAACTCCGTCTCGGGACTCAATGAGTGACTTTCACACCTTGGGTAACAATGTACTATTTTTGTTAATTTTTCACAAATAAAACATAATACACAACAATATGATAATCTAAAACTAAGTCCAATTTCTATTCGCACAAATTTTTCAAAATACTTTGTATCTTTAGATTTTTGTAAATTAGTTGTTTTATTAGGTAGCTGGCAGGCCTACGTAATTTTGGGAAAAAAATGATTTTTACAAATAACTATCTGTATATTTTTTAACCGACATCAAAAAAGGAGGAGGTTCTCAATTCGTCACGTATATATTTATTTTTTTATGTATGCTCGCTGATTACTCGTAAACTGTTGGAGCGATTTGGAAAATTCTTTTTTTGTTTTTACTATTTAAGGTTTCCGCTACTTGAACTCATAATTCAAACTATAGGAGGAGAAAAGCGCGATAGAAGTGTACCATCGGAGGTCTTCGGTTAAGGAGATCGGTAATATTATGTAGTAGTACCTTTGTACTAACCTCATTTTCAGTTTCACGTAGGTAGTATTAAATGCAAACTATTTGGTTTTATGACAGCTGTCATCTTGAGCGGAGGCATGTACTGCAGCCCTACCATGACTTTTTGAAGAACTCGAAAAAAAGAAACACTTTTTCGATCACTCTCTTGTCCTTTTGTCTGTCAGTGTGTCACTACCGATATTCTCAGTGACGGGTGGACCTAGTTAGTTGATTTTTAGGAAGTTTCATAGTAAATACATACTCAATATATTATGTTTAATCGAATACGTAAAAAACCCGTGGTAAGGGCACTGTTCCCTTCTGACGTTCGATTACGTTTTACCACGGAAAAATGTTTCGATTTCACATTTTTTAAATGTTTTTTTATCAAATATCTTAATTATTGTATTAAACTCAAATTGAAACATACCCTAAATGTTAATCTGATATTTTCTGAACATATTCATGTGGACCTTGTTAAAATCTGTTCTGTAGTTTATAAGATTACCTGGTTCAAACAAACAGACAAACAAACAGACAAAAATTCTAAAAACTACCCTATCGTGTTCAGCTAACGATTTTAAGATTACCTGTGTATTTTTTTCTGGATATCTTACAATTACAGATTTTTTTATGTCTACAGATTTATTATATGTACTAGCTGTTGCCCGCGACTTCGTTTGCGATGTGGTTTTGGGTTATATAGAATACCTAGCATTTTTCGGCATAGATACAATTTATCATTCGGTGTAAGTTATAAATCAAAATAGGTAGTTACATTGTTTTTAAAACTATATTTTTAATTGATTTGGCGAAGGCACTTTACTTACTCATACTCCGAAAGTAGGTCTAAAGATGCCTGAAGAGCGTGTAGAAAGAAAAACTTTCAGCCCTAGGGAAAATCGCTTTCACTGACAGCTGTCATGTCAAATTATGGCTTCGCACGGCTCATCCATACTGCCAGAGTACTGACAGAGAGTACATAATAGGTTTTTTCTTAGTAATCGAATTCAGGTAGATATATTTAGTTCAAGATATCTTATTTAATAAAATAAATGTAAAGATGAAAATGGTCAAAGCGACGTATGACCATGCTGCGCCTCTGCCGGCGCCCTGTCAAGATGTTGCAGATGTGGCTTTATGCGACCGTGCAGTCAGTGTTGTTCCTTGAGTAAAAAAATACTGGCAGGAAATGCTTGCATTTTGAATGATTTTAATTAGTATTATCTTTTGTTATTTTATTATGTTTTTGTGTTAGTTTAATCTGGTTTTTCATTTATGATTGTGTATTTTGTGTAAATAACATTTTCTAGACAAACCGTGTTACAAAAACTGTAATTTAAATCTACGGACTTCGCGTCATTACTCAGTGTTGGATAAACTAATTAATAAAAATCACTTCGGTAAGTACTGTTTGTGTTGTTGTTTTCAATATGTTTTCAATACTCAAATACGTCGGGTATTTGAGTATTGAAAACATATTGAAAACAAACAGCAAAAACAAAAAAATCTACATAATCTATACCTCTTTGGTCCCAACCTTGTAAGAGGATCAGGTAGTATGGAGTCTCTCATTCACTCTCGTTATTAGGAAGAATTTTATGTTTATTCGTAATGAAAAGCACAGTGTTTACCTCGGGTTTGTTTTGTTTACCCAAGGTGTGAAAGTCACTCATTTAGTCCCTCGAACTATTAGCGCCCTCGCTACGCTCGGGCGCCAAACTCCGTCTCGGGACTCAATGAGTGACTTTCACACCTTGGGTAACAATGTACTATTTTTGTTAATTTTTCACAAATAAAACATAATACACAACAATATGATAAGCTAAAACTAAGTCCAATTTCTATTCGCACAAATTTTTCAAAATACTTTGTCTTCCTAGTTATCTTTAGATTTTTGTAAATTAGTTTTTTTATTAGGTAGCTGGCAGGCCTACGTAATTTTGGGAAAAAAATGATTTTTACAAATAACTATCTATATATTTTTTAACAGACATCAAAAAAGGAGGAGGTTCTCAATTCGTCACGTATATATTTATTTTTTTATGTATGCTCGCTGATTACTCGTAAACTCTTGGAGCGATTTGGAAAATTCTTTTTTTGTTTTTACTATTTAAGGTTTCCGCTACTTGAACTCATAATTCAAACTATAGGAGGAGAAAAGCGCGATAGAAGTGTACCATCGGAGGTCTTCGGTAAAGGAGATCGGTAATATTATGTAGTAGTACCTCTTTGTACTAACCTCATTTTCAGTTTCACGTAGGTAGTATTAAATGCAAACTATTTGGTTTTATGACAGCTGTCATCTTGAGCGGAGGCATGTACTGCAGCCCTACCATGACTTTTTGAAGAACTCGAAAAAAAGAAACACTTTTTCGATCACTCTCTTGTCCGTTTGTCTGTCAGTGTGTCACTACCGATATTCTCAGAGACGGGTGGACCTAGTAAGTTGATTTTTAGGAAGTTTCATAGTAAATACTCAATATATTATGTTTAATCGAATACGTAAAAAACCCGTGGTAAGGGTACTGTTCCCTTCTGACGTTCGATTACGTTTTACCACGGAAAAATGTTTCGATTTCACATTTTTTAAATGTTTTTTTATCAAATATCTTAATTATTGTATTAAACTCAAATTGAAACATACCCTAAATGTTAATCTGATATTTCCTGAACATATTTGTGTGGACCTTGTCGAAATCTTTTCTGTAGTTTATGAGATTACCTGGTTCAAACAAACAAACAGACAGACAAACAGACAAACAGACAAACAGACAAACAGACAAAAATTCTAAAAACCACCCTATCGTGTTCAGCTAACGATTTAAAGACGACCTGTGTATTTTTTTTCTGGATATCTTACAATTACAGATTTTTTGATGTCTACAGATTTATTATATGTATAGATAGACTACTACTACTAACATACATAGTAGGTAGGTACTTAATTATTTTTGAGAATAATACAGAACGCCTAAAAAGACGCAAAATGAAGGATCTCCCCTACGCAATTTGTAATTTGAATGAATGATTGAGACACAAAGGTAAAGGACGTCTGAAGAGCGTTAATTCTCTATTCATGTCTGGAGATGGCGCCCCAGGGAAAGTGGCTTACAACTTGAATGAGAGAAGTGTGAAGAAAAGCGCCCATGCTCGCCCTCCTTAAAGCCGCTACTGTTTCTCTCCAAGCCGGCGTACTATGGCCAATTTGTGGTATCTTGAATTTGCCTAAGTCGTAAGAGAAGGGGACAAAGACGAAAGGTCGCTTCTGTCTAGATTTATGAAGATTGCGTTTCTGTGTGATGTAGATATCCACTGTTGTAGTGTAAGTGGAAACCGTTGAATATTTTATACCCATAGAATCGAACGTGATTTCTTAAAAATACAGTTTGTTTTTCTGGGTCAAATTATGTAGGTACGAAATATGAAGGTAGATGTCTGAAAAATTATAGGATATTTGATTGACATCTATTTATCTGGAGAAGTCAGTTCAGGAATAGTTTTTTTTAAACAATAAAATGCAAAAGATCAAAAAGCTATTGTTTGCTATTTTTCGCTCTTTTCCTTTTTTTCTTAACAAACCTAAAATGTTAATGAAATAGTCCTTGGAATTTATTGATATCCCATATACATGAGGTCAGTGTTGGAATTATATAATATATTAGGTAAATTATGTGGATCGTATTATACGTACATCTATATGTACATCCTTATTCTAATATTTCTCGTGTCACAATGTTAGTTACCATACTCCTCCGAAACGGCTTGACCAATTTTTATGAAAAGTTATATGCATATTCAGTAGGTCTGAGAATCGGCTACTGTCTAATTTATTTTTTTGTATTTTTTTTGTATTTTGTTTCCTTTTTTTTGTAAATGGCAAAACCACGTTTGCCGGTACAGCTAGTAATACAGTATTCAGTAGTTTATTAGGTACAATATTTAGAATCTTTGTAGTTGAGATCTATTGGTGAGTTTGGCGTAGTCAATTATTTTTTGCTTCAGTCACAATACCGAGGATAAAACTCGTAGAGGGAAGTAATTATTTTCGATGACTCCGCGCCGCAGCGCCTATGAATATTGATGGCTATATTTGCATGGCAGTCACATTAACTTGATACGTATCGAAGAAAAAACAAACGCAAAATATTATGCAATTATTGTACCTACACCGCACGTTCTACCCATTTTAATAGATTAATATTTATGCACGATATCAACGTGGCGCATAGTGGCTTTTTCCAGTAAATAAGGGTCGATTTTAAGGCTATATTTTCATATTTTCCCTTTAATATTGGATGTGATATAACGGGTTCTATAAAAGGACGTTTTAAGTGACACGCGATGTGGAATTAATACCTTCGGAGGCTTGATAGACACACTAATTACAGGGAAACAATAGACAGAGTTGCAATGGAGTTGCAACAGTATTGACTTGGTATTTACAAGCCCGCATTTGAAATTCATCATTTCATTGCCGTTTGAGTCTGTTTGAGTACAAAGCGAGGGTAGGCCGACAAACAGAAAACTATCTTGTTTATTTTCCGTTACTAAAACCAGGATTTTTTATCTATATTCTATCTATACCATACCTATAGATGCTGACGCGCGGTAGACCACCAATTAGGTGAAAAGACGAAATTAAACGACAATCAAGCCATAAGTAATGTATGGAAGTATGGAAGTAGGTATAGACTCTTTTCTCTTGTTCCAGCGTTCAGCGAGGCAACATCTCGGAGAGCCATATGTCGTATCTAACGGTTGTCGCCCAAATAGCGCGGCCGGGGTCCAATCCTGATGATGCGTCGTGTAGACGCGAAACACGTGTCGTGGTTTATGAAGGGTATCACTAATACAAATTTTTGCTTGTCCTTATTGCATGCCTCTTCAGTGGGCGGGAGGGCGGTGCTCATTGCATTTTTGTGTTTTGGCACTAGGCTCGGAACTATAAACTAAATATTAATACTTCCATTACAGATATTATGGAGTTCAGAAAAGTAACGCCGGATTCAATCAATCAGGCCATGATTGGATGGCACAGGCTCTGGACCGTCAGAAGTGGAAGAGGATGAAGGAGGTCTACGTCCTAGATTGGTCAAGCAGAGGCTGAGATGGGTTTTAGACCAGCTGCACCCCGTGATTATTTCCGAACTTGTGGGAAAATTGGGATAAGTAGTAGCCGTAGAGCGCATTTTTGAAAGGCGGCCGCAGTTTTTCGTTTATAAATTATACTTGGTAAGTGTTTATGTAAAGTAGGTATACCACGGGTTTCCCAGAAAATAGAGCTACCTGAAGGTCAAAACCAGATTTTAATCAGCTCAGTGGTTTTTTATTGCGTATAAGTCCCGATCCCGTGGGAATATCGGTTATTCGATTTTTTCTCGCCTTTTAAACCTTCCCTAGACCTCCACGAACATTTCAAGACTAAGATAAGATAAATCCGTTCAGCCGTTCTCGAGTTTTAGTGAGACTAACGAACAGCAATTGATTTTTATATATATAGACTAGCTGCGCCCCGCGGTTTCACCCGCGTAAGTCCCGATCCCGTAGGAATTGATAGGGTTTTCCCGGAAATTATTCGATTTTTTTCTCGCCTTTTAAACCTTCCCTAGACCTCTACGAACATTTCAAGACTAAGATAAGATAAATCCGTTCAGCCGTTCTCGAGTTTTAGTGAGACTAACGAACAGCAATTCATTTTTATATATAAGACTAGCTGCGCCCCGCGGTTTCACCCGCGTAAGTCCCGATCCCGTGGGAACGATTTTTTCTCACCTTTTAAACCTTCCCTGGACCTCCACGAATAATTCAAGACCAAGATAAGATAAATCCGTTCAGCCGTTCTCGAGTTTTAGCGAGACTAACGAACAGCAATTGATTTTTATATATAAGATAGATAGATTAGAGGGAAAATAATACAAATGAAAATCATGAATTCATACTCTACCGATAAGTCTAACTGCTCTCGATTTAATTGACGTGTAAACATGTTTAAAATCAATCAATCTAATAAATACGTCATATTTTGTAACGGATATAAGAAAAGAGGATGTAGCTAATCTAACCCCATTTGGTAAAAGCGAAGCAAAGCAGAGCTTCTTTCTTTAGCTTTTTATAAAAGTATTATTTATTATGATATCTCTTTATGGTACTTTAATTTTCTTCTTCTTCTTATGGTGCCTCTCCGACTACCGAAGGTTGGTAGTCAATTTAGAATATTCTTCTCTATTTTACATACTATATTACACACTCCTGGATTTTACGCAGCCAAGATTTTTTCCTTCTACCGACACGTCCCTTGCCCGCGACTTTTTAATTTTAATTATTTAATTTTCAGCTTTGGAGCAGCTAAAATACGTTATTACACGTTATTGTAATAAAAGTAATTTGCACAATTTCGACAAAACGTAGGTAATAATGCACTATTTTTTTTTCTGATTTTCGGTCACTATTATTGGGTTTAAATACTGAACCCTCTATATTTTGAAATTTAATCATAACGAAACCATTTCAATACCTATTTATCGACGTAACAATCGGCAATTACATTTTTGAAGACCCAAAACTTCGAACAAGACAGTCGTTACATTTCTCTGAAATTTCGGCAAGACGCTGCAATCAGACCCTGTTTGATCTCAGCAAGTTTCACGTCGATTAAACTTGTGACCCACGAACTCTTTCTTCATTTCAAAACGGAGATGAAATTCGAAACTTTCCAAGACTTATTCCGATCCGAGCTGTTAGCTATGACGTCTTACTTTTATTTTAGGAAAAACTTTAGTTTCCATGGATTCGTTCCAAGTTTCATGCTATAAACAAGTAAAGTAGGTACTTTATTGCGAAATAAAGTATTTTGGTTGTTAAACATAAGATTGAGAAATAGACCGTTTTTTTACCAAGTCTCTTATATGGCTTAGTGACAAGCGAACCATACCTACTTACGTGGGAAATGGTTGTTTCTTCTTGTTGAATTACGTATCAAACGTTAAAAAGCAGAGTCATGTATTGCTCAATGATGCTTATGCTCGGAAATATCCAATAGGTAAAATGAACAAAAGCGAAGCAAGAATGAAGGGACACTCGGATGCAATAGCTGACCTAACACAATTGAGTTCGTTATTCCAACGTTCTATTGTTCAACAATAGAGCACTACGGTGCCGATTCACAATCAATAGACTTTAGAATGGTCTCGAAGTACCTAACTGTTGAATTGATTTAAAATCGTCCTTTTTATATAGTCAAACGATAGATTTACGCGAAATTACGGCTTAGTTTCAGTAGTTTTGTTAGTTCGGTAAAGTTTTAGTGTCAATTCGTAGTTAGGTTGGGGAATGCACCGAATAAATCACTTACAGGTCGTAAGATGTCATGTCTATTTCGTTTAAGACTGAAATATTAAAGATGAATAACACCAGCTCGCAGTAAGTCAGTGAAGAGCCACCACCACCAAGCGGTGAATGTGAAAATCAAGAATTTCAACATCATAGTCTTCTATATCAACCTGATTGCTTGCGAATTATAATTTAATTCCGATGGGAGATGGTCTAGAAAAAAATAATTAAAGTCATCGAAGATCAAAGGAGTTTGCTAGCGGTAGAAGTCCTATATTTACTTCAGCTTCTACTCTATTATTGTTGATGTACTTAGTCCTATTTCTAGCCTCTTCATAATTTTAGATTTGTTACATAGGATGTCCGCTGGCAGATTTTCGGCTTTATATAAATTAAACAAAAAATGATATGGTAAAAAATATTTATTTATCGAAAACCTAGAACATGCAGACATTAGTTCTTAAAAATAGCACCTTCTAAGTGGCGACCGTTTTGTCGCAAGCACTTATCAAGCCTGTACCGCATATCGGCAAAAACCCGCTGGCGGAGCTCTGGCGATATTTGTTGGACTTCGTGTTGTATATTTTTGAAGAGCTTCAATTGATTTTAGATAGTTATTGTAAACTCTAGCGTTTAGAAATCCCCAAGAAGAGAAGTCACACGGAGTTAGATCAGGGATCTGGGTGGCCAGGGTAGATCTCTGGTCTAGTAAAAGATCAGGAAAAATGCTCCTTACTTTGCTCATAGACGGCCTAGCCGTATATGCTGTGGCTAGCACAAATATTTTTGTGCCATAAAACCTATAACTGCCATGACTCTGCCCCTATGTTTTGTTGTTTTTCATATTCTAATTATCATAGAAATTAAGATCTAAAAAACAAAACATAAAATAAAAACATAACATGGTCATGGCAGTTATAAGTTTAATGCAAAAAATATATTTGTGCTAGTGTCATTATCCAGGGAGAAAACAGTCGACTACGTTTGTATGGAGAGAGCCCCCGGTACCCTTTCCTCTTAAATACTTACTCAGTGGTGTGGCCGTGCCTACATACGTATTTCGGTTTGAATTTCCAAAATACATATGTGTGCTTCGTTATCGATTGAACAAGATAAAAGATAATTTAGTAGATAAGTGATATTTTTTCCAATAAATTGTACAATACGGGACGTGAAACAGTGAATACATTCACCGTTATTTCCAAAATTAAAAAGTGAAATAAAAAAATCAAAATGTGGTAAGTTTATTACGCGACTGCAAGGAAAGTCAATAAATAAGAATAAATTAGTGAAAGGTTTGGTTTTTTTCGTCCATCTTTGATTTTTTTATTTTCCAAACCACTGGATGAGTTTATTTAATAAAGGTATCGTTTTTTATAATATTATCATGTAAAATTAAAAAAGTAACGCAAAAGAAAAAAAATACAATTTAAAAAACCCCCGACTTTTATCCCCCATAACTTTCAGACGGCTGAATCGATTTTGATCAAAAAAGAACACTCCAAACTAATTCACCTTTCAAACAAAAGAAATCAAAATCGGTTCAGCCGTTCGAGAGCTACGATGCCATAGACAGACACACACACAGAGACACGTGAAACTTATAACACCCCGTCGTTTTTGCGTCGGGGGTTAAAAATAGAAATCAGAGTAAAATACGAAAAATAGAATGTCGAAGTTATTCCAGTTATTCAACAAAACATGATTGTAACTGAATTTGACAACATGCATAACAATAAAGTTAACCTTTTTAGGAGTCGCACGATTGCTAGATGGGAGTTTTTAAAAGTTATATATCTATCTATACACTAGCTGTTGCCCGCGACTTCGTTCGCGATGTGGTTTTGGGTTATTTAGAATACCTAGCATTTTTCTGCATAGATACAATTTATCATTCGGTGTAAGTTATAAAAACAAAATAGGTAGTTACATCGTTTTTAAACTATATGTTTAATTGATTTGGCAAAGGCAATTCTTATTCTAGGCTTACTCATACTCCGAAAGTAGGTCTAAAGATGCCTGAAGAGCGTGTAGAAAGAAAAACTTTCGGCCCTAGGGACAGTACAGGGACAGGACAGGCTTTCACTGACAGCTGTCATGTTAAATTATGGCTTCGCGCGGCTTGTGCAATGTGTTTGTAGCCAGTATCAGTATCATTACGCATTAGGGACTTCAAAAACCTAACCTCCTTGATTTAGGTAACACCAAAGAATAACAATTATGGCTTCGCACGGCTCATCCATACTGCCAGAGTTTAGTACATAATAGGTTTTTTCTTAGTAATCGAATTCAGGTAGATATATTTAGTTCAAGATATCTTATTTAATAAAATAAATGTAAAGATGAAAATGGTCAAAGCGACGTATGACCATGCTGCGCCTCTACCGGCGCCCTGTCAAGATGTTGCAGATGTGGCTTTATGTGACCGTGCGGTCAGTGTCGTTTCTTGAGTAAAAAATACTGGCGGGAAATGTTTGCATTTTTAATGATTTTAATTAGTATTATCTTTTGTTATTTTATTATGTTTTTGTGTTAAGTTTCATCTGGTTTTTCATTTATGATTGTGTATTTTGTGTAAATAACCTTTTCTAGACAAACCGTGTTACAAAAACTGTAATTAAAATCTACGGACTTCGCGTCATCACTCAGTGTTGGATAAACTAATTTATAAAAATCTCTTCGGTTAGTATAGACGTATTTGAGAATTGAAAACATGTTAAAAACAAATAGCAAAAGCAAAAAATCTACATAATGTATAACCTCTTTGGTCCCAACCTTGTAAGAGGATCAGGTAGTATGGAGTCTCTCATTCACTCTCGTTATTAGAAAGAATTTTATGTTTATTCGTAATGAAAAGCACAGTGTTTACCCCGGGTTTGTTTTGTTTACCCAAGGTGTGAAAGTCACTCATTTAGTCCCTCGAAGTATTAGCGCCCTCGCTACGCTCGGGCGCCAAACTCCGTCTCGGGGCTCAATGAGTGACTTTCACACCTTGGGTAACAATATACTATTTTTGTTAATTTTTCACAAATAAAACATAATACACAACAATATGATAAGCTGAAACTAAGTCCAATTTCTATACGCACAAAACTTTCAACATACTTTGTCTTCCTAGTTATCTTTAGATTTTTGTAAATTAAAGAAAAAATAATTATCAACTACCTTTGTGTCTTGATTTATATTCTTCAATTAATAATATAAGAGGTTATTATAGTATTTATAACACCAACATCATGCAAATAATAATCTATTTTGGTGCAAATAATATTTTACATTGTTTTTATTATCAAATAATAATATTAATGAATATTAATGATATTAATGACAGAACAAATACTAATACTTAAAATAACGCGATGCACATTGAGATCCTTACATATTGATAGAAGGCATTACGCTGAACAAAAAATGCTTTCACACCAAACATCTAAAGCGTCTCGGAAACGGGGTATTTGGAGGAACGTGATGTCCTATGAATCCAATTTTCTGAATTCTTGACCAAAATACCCAGTTTTTTTTATTAGGTAGCTGGCAGGGCTACGTAACATTGGGAAAAAAATGATTTTTACAAATGACTATTACCTGTATATTTTTTAACCCACATCAAAAAAGGTGGAGGTTCTCAATTCGTCACGTATATATATATATATATTTTTATGTATGTTTGCTGATTACTCGTAAACTCTTGGAGCGATTTGGATAATTCTTTTTTGTTTTTACTATCTAAGGTTTCCGCTACTTGAACTCATAATTCAAACTATAGCAGGAGAAGTGTAACATCGGAGGTCTTCGGTAAAGGAGATCGGTAATATTATGTAGTAGTACCTCTTTGTACTAACCTCATTTTCAGTTTCACGTAGGTAGTATTAAATGCAAACTATTTGGTTTTATGACAGCTGTCATCTTGAGCGGAGGCATGTACTGCATGTACCCCTACCATGACTTTTTGAAGAACTCGAAAAAAAGAAACCCTTTTTCGATCACTCTTTTGTCCGTTTGTCTGTCGGTGTGTCACTACCGATATTCTCAGAGACGGGTGGACCTAGTAAGTTGATTTTTAGGAAGTTCCATAGTAAATACTCAATATAGTATGTTTAATCGAATACGTAAAAAACCCGTGGTAAGGGTACTGTTCCCTTCTGACGTTCGATTACGTTTTACCACGGAAAATATTTCGATTTCACATTTTTTAAATGTTTTTTATCAAATATCTTAATTATTGTATTAAAGTTAAATTAAAACATAGCCTAAATGTTATTCTGATATATTCTGATCAAATTTGTGTGGACCTTGTTAAAATCTGTTCTGTAGTTTATGAGATTACCTGGTTCAAACAAACAAACAGACAGACAAACAGACAAACAGACAAACAGACAAACAGACAAACAGACAAACAGACAAAAATTCTAAAAACTACCCTATCGTGTTCAGCTAACGATTTTAAGGCGACCTGTGTATTTTTTTTCTGGATATCTTACAATTACAGATTTTTTGATGTCTACAGATTTATTATATGTATAGATATAAAACTCTTTGTCCTGAATGACTGGCTGACTGACTGACGGATCAACGCACAGCCTAAACCGCTGATCGTAGAGACCTGAAACTTGGAGGGTGTGTTCTTTGTGTGACGTAGGCATCCAATAAGAATCTATACATATAAAATTCTTTGTCCTGACTGACTGGCGGATCAACGCACAGCCTAAACCGCTGATCGTAGAGACCTGAAACTTGGAGGGTGTGTTCTTTGTGCGACTTAGGCATCCGATAAGAAAGGATTTTGAAAAACTCCTAACGCGGACGAAGTCGCGGGCAAACTAGTTTTTCTATATCCACCTACAAATATGTAGAGTTTTCTAATTATCCTAACGTATTTTGTTTTCATAACTAACTTTTATTTAGTGGATTTTTATGTAAGTATATCTACCATTTTCCTAGAAAATAGACCTATCCACCCATATTTTTGGTTCAGTAGTTTTTTAAATAAAAATAATAATAAAATGGGGCAATAAAGTAGTAGTCCTTAGCTTCAAATACGGTCTGTGCTGACTTCCACGCTTTCATGATATGACCAAAATCTAAAAAAAATTGAGCTAAGTACCCGTAATATTACTATGCTATTACTCTAATTCACAGTGTATGAATATTTTTTGTAGTATTTGCATTGGTATCGAAGGGAAAGACAGACAGACATCATTCAATTATTCAAATACCTAACCATTTTGTTTTATTGGTGTTACTAAGACTCGTTTTTTTTTCTTTCTTCCTTAGCACACTGCATGTAAAGTTTAGACTGTAATATACGTAGAGTTCTAAAATTTGTAGATATTAAATAGAATTTTAGAACAGTTTAGAATTTTAATAAAAATAGGAAAGCGCCATCTAGCCTAAAGCTAAGCAACTAGGTTTGTGTTATGATTACCCGACAACGGATAGAACATTTAAATACTTAAGCATATACTTTTTAAATACATTCATATTACACAATATGTATTACCACCCAGACCACAACAAATATTTGTTTACAGAAACAACTATATGCACCGAGAATCCAACCCCACAGACACACACACACAAACACGTCAAACTTAGACACCCTTCTTTTTGCGTCGGGGTTTAAAAAAACTGGTCTTAAAATCTCCAAAATCACAAGTATCTGAAATAAGAAATGATTATTGGAAATTGCATAGAAAAAAATATTGGTTATTACAAATCACTACACTAAAAAACCTCTTGTTAAAGAAACTGGTTTCGTACGAAGAGGACTTTTTCTTCTTTGGTAACTGGTTACGAACCTCCGGTTTCTTATGCGGCCGAAGGGAAAATTATTTGTCTGAGTACCTATAAAATATCAATCACATCAAATTAAATTAAAAAAAAAAAAAAATGTATATACTTAATACTTTTTAAATACATTCATATTACACAATATGTATTACCACCCAGACCACAACAAATATTTGTTTACAGAAACATATATGCACCGAGAATCGAACCCGGAACCATCTAACTATGGTGTCGTTTATTGTTTATTAGTCATTGTCAACATTATCTTTAGCAATAGATAAAATGCGATAACTTATATTTGGATATCACAAAAATGTGATAAAACATCAGTCAATTTTATGTCAATAAACACCATTTAGATACAGGGAACAAATTACTGGGAGTAAAAAAAACTTGAGAGCTGTCAAGGGACACCCGGATGGAACGAAGTTTCTTTTAAATAATTAGTGAAGGAATTGTAATAGAATTAAAAAGTGTAGTTACAACTTTTGGTCTTAATTTTTTCCGTCTAGCCCCCTTTCGCAACGCGCGATAAGGAACTTCGTTCCAAAAAAAAACTTGAAAGGTGTCAAGGGACACCCGGATGGAAAGAACCTTTTGATTAATTAGTGAAGGAATTGTAATTTTTTTATTAACAAATATAATGTAATACATAGGCTCAATTTTAGTAAACTGGCTTGCTTTCTATGAAAGAGAGAGAGAGAGAGAGAGGCAGACAGAGAAAAATACGAACGCCGCACGGCTTACAACTATAGCAAAAAGTGTCGTTACAACTTTTGGTCTTAATTTATTCCGTCTAGCCCACTTTCAAACACGCGATAAGGAACTTCGTTCCAATAATAATTCTGTCTTTTAGTACCTATAAAAGAGATAAATACTCATCACAAAATATCTGAAACAACATGAACTACGAATCTGAAACTTCGAACCTAAACTAAAAAAGGATTTTTGGAAATTCCAAAGGGCTGATAAAGTTTTTAGATCGTAGTAACTATTATACAATGTATTTCAGCGAAGGGGTTTTAATACGAAAGGGAGTTGTTCTAGACGTCTAGGCGAACAACTTTTGTTTTACGACCTTTGGAAATTCGAACTATTCATTCGAAGTTTTTACATGAAATAGCTGATTTTCAAGTAAGTAATTTTTTTCGATAATTCCCTCAGAATTATGGAAACAAAGTTTGAATTTCCAAAAGTCTTAGAACAAAAGTTGTTCTCCTAGACATCAAAAACAACCCCCTTTCGTATTAAACCCATTTCGCTGAAACACATTGTACATTCTGTGTTTGTATGAATTTAACTTTTAAAGAGACTAACGTGAGTAACACCGCGGTGCGCAGCTAGTATTTAAATATACAAGAGATGTGAACACTTCCGACTAATTTACCTTTCAAACAAAAAACAACAACATCGAAATCAGTTGATCCGTTAGGGAGCTAAGATGCCACAGACACACACACACGAACACGTCAAACTTAGAACAAACACTCTTCTTTTTGCGTCGGGGGTTAAAAAAAACTGATCTTAAAATCTCCAAAATCACAAGTATCTGAAATAAGAAATGATTTTTGGAAATCGTATAGAAAAAATCTTATTTTTTTTTTCTTAATTTAATCTTATTAATTTATTACAAATCAGTACACTAAAAACCTCTTGTTAAAGAAACTGGTTTCGTACGAAGAGGATTTTTTCTTCTTTGGTAACTGGTTACGAACCTCCGGTTTCTTATGCGACCGAAGGATTGTCTGAGTACCTATAAAATATCAATCACATCAAATTAAATTACACAAATAAAAAAAACTGAATATAAAATTAAATACAAAGACAAATTAAATTCCGAAAATTTGGATTACAAATTTAATTTTTATAGTACCTAATTATACCCATATATGGTTAGTCACTATGATTAGTCTAGGTATTACAAATGATAACATTGGCTGTATCACCTTGTTAGTCAATATGACGTCAATTGTACAGTCTGAATCACCGTCTTTTGTATTAGATAATTTTATATATATCTAGTGACTAGCTGCACCCGCGGTTTCACCCGCGTAAGTTCCGATCCCGTGGGAATATCGGGATAAAAAGTAGCCTATGTGTTAATCCATGTCTCCAGCTATCTAGATACCGAGTTTCATCGCAATCGGTCCAGTAGATTTTGCGTGCAGGAGTAACAGACACACACACACACACACACACACGTACACACGCACACACAAAATTTCACATTTATAATATTAGCAGGATAGGATAGTAGGATTAAGGCTCGGTGCGAACGGGCCGCCAACTATAGCCACTGGTGGCGGTCGCGCGCTACCGCTACATTTGTATGATTTTATCAGAAGCGAGCGACAGCCATCGTTGTTCAGAAGCCAATCCGTCTTGTATGGGCCCGTAGTGACTACAAGTAAAGACCGCGACTGGCGCGGTCACTACTGTAGCGAGTGGCCGTTATCGACGAATGACTAATAGTACATTACGATACGAGTGACGAGTAATGCACGGCGTTTAGCGCCCTCGCTGCCGTGCAGTAATGGGCAACTTAGGTCGCGAGTATCGTATACTATTTTTTATCACAGTTGCTCATAAAGTGGATCTTATTCAACGGCTTTTAGGCTCATAATCCAACATATAATATGTTGGATGCACGCGTGCGTTTTAGATTTGTTAACTAGTGCTGTAAAGTTATCCCGAAAAGGTAGGTACCAAAGAGTTTATAACTAGCAAAAATGGTTAAATTGTCTCTAAAGTCGGTTTACGAACGAAAATTTTAGGTGATAATGACTTAGAAAACGATTAAAAATTGAGTTGTTTAATTTTTGTTTTTTCTTTACTTAAATATATTGTTTTTCCGTACCATTGTATTTTGTTCTAAACCCCTGACGCAAAAACAAATAGAAAAACCCTAAAAAATAATGTATGTCACACGAGGATGTATAGGTTAAAAGTCTTTAGCCTGGCCTTTCCGGAGCATAATTAACAAAAAAATATTGCCTTAAAAAAATGTAAACATAGAGTTATCACAAATATTTTTTATTATTTTGTTTTCTTTTCAAGTCTTTTCTTTTATTCGCAACTGTGATAAAAAACGTCGTACGATATACGTGTGGAATTGATATTTGCATCTTGGCTTCTATAACACGCTCGCTGCCGCTCGCGCGTCATAAACCGCCTCTATGCAATGATCAATTTACCACACTTATATCGTAATGTACTATTATAGTACAAGTGATCTAAACCCGCCCCGGACGGATGGCGGGGAGGGGGGGTCAGCAGGGGGGGTTCGGGGGGGGGCGCACCCCCCCCCCGAGGGATGAGATTGCTATTTTAAAAGAAACATTGAAATGATTTTGATTTTGAATTGATTTATTGAAAAAAAAACATTGGAACTAGTCATTGGATCATCGAACATTGAAATCATTGAAACATTGGATCAAACATTGGAAACATTCAAAAAGGAACATTGAAATTATTTTGCTTTTGAATCGATTTGTTGAATTCTTCATTTAGCGCCCGCTTTTGTCTGTTTGCACACCCACATTTTTGCTTCAGTAGTTTTTTAAATAAAAATAATAATAAAATGGGGCAATAAAGTAGTAGTCCTTAGCTTCAAATACGGTCTGTGCTGACTTCCATGCTTTCATGATATGATAAAATCTAAAAAAATTTGAGCTAAGTACCCGTAATATTACTATGCTATTACTCTAATTCACAGTGTATGAATATTTTTTGTAGTATTTGCATTGGTATCGAAGGGAAAGACAGACAGACATCATTCAATTATTCAAATACCTAACCATTTTGTTTTATTGGTTTTACTAAGACTCGATTTTTTTTCTTTCTTCCTTAGCACACTGCATGTAAAGTTTAGACTGTAATATACGTAGAGTTCTAAAATTTGTAGATATTAAATAGAATTTTAGAACAGTTTAGAATTTAAATAAAAATAGGAAAGCGCCATCTAGCCTAAAGCTAAGCAACTAGGTTTGTGTTATGATTACCCGACAACGGATAGAACATTTAAATACTTAAGCATATACTTTTTAAATACATTCATATTACACAATATGTATTACCACCCAGACCACAACAAATATTTGTTTACAGAAACAACTATATGCACCGAGAATCCAACCCCACAGATACACACACACAAACACGTCAAACTTAGACACCCTTCTTTTTGCGTCGGGGTTTAAAAAAACTGGTCTTAAAATCTCCAAAATCACAAGTATCTGAAATAAGAAATGATTATTGGAAATTGCATAGAAAAAAATCTTGGTTACTACAAATCACTACACTAAAAAACCTCTTGTTAAAGAAACTGGTTTCGTACGAAGAGGACTTTTTCTTCTTTGGTAACTGGTTACGAACCTCCGGTTTCTTATGCGGTCGAAGGGAAAATTATTTGTCTGAGTACCTATAAAATATCAATCACATCAAATTAATTTTAAAAAAATTAAAATGTATATACTTAATACTTTTTAAATACATTCATATTACACAATATGTATTACCACCCAGACCACAACAAATATTTGTTTACAGAAACATATATGCACCGAGAATCGAACCCGGAACCATCTAACTATGGTGTCGTTTATTGTTTATTAGTCATTGTCAACATTATCTTTAGCAATAGATAAAATGCGATAACTTATATTTGGATATCACAAAAATGTGATAAAACATCAGTCAATTTTATGTCAATAAACACCATTTAGATACGGGGAACAAATTACTGGGAGTAAAAAAAACTTGAGAGCTGTCAAGGGACACCCGGATGGAACGAAGTTTCTTTTAAATAATTAGTGAAGGAATTGTAATAGAGTTAAAAAGTGTAGTTACAACTTTTGGTCTTAATTTTTTCCGTCTAGCCCCCTTTCGCAACGCGCGATAAGAAACTTCGTTCCAAAAAAACTTGAAAGGTGTCAAGGGACACCCGGATGGAAAGAACCTTTTGATTAATTAGTGAAGGAATTGTAATTTTCTTTATTAACAAATATAATGTAATACATAGGCTCAATTTTAGTAAGCTGGCTTGCTTTCTATGAAAGAGAGAGAGAGAGAGAGAGAGAGAGAGAGAAGCAGACAGAGAAAAATACGAACGCCGCACGGCTTACAACTATAGCAAAAAGTGTCGTTACAACTTTTGGTCTTAATTTATTCCGTCTAGCCCACTTTCAAACACGCGATAAGGAACTTCGTTCCAATAATAATTCTGTCTTTTAGTACCTATAAAAGAGATAAATACTCATCACAAAATATCTGAAACAACATGAACTACGAATCTGAAACTTCGAACCTAAACTAAAAAAGGATTTTTGGAAATTCCAAAGGGCTGATAAAGTTTGTAGATCGTAGTAACTATTATAGAATGTATTTCAGCGAAGGGGTTTTAATACGAAAGGGAGTTGTTCTAGACGTCTAGGCGAACAACTTTTGTTTTACGACCTTTGGAAATTCGAACTATTCATTCGAAGTTTTTACATGAAATAGCTGATTTTCAAGTAAGTAATTTTTTTCGATAATTCCCTCAGAATTATGGAAACAAAGTTTGAATTTCCAAAAGTCTTAGAACAAAAGTTGTTCTCCTAGACGTCTAAAACAACCCCCTTTCGTATTAAACCCATTTCGCTGAAACACATTGTACATTCTGTGTTTGTATGAATTTAACTTTTAAAGAGACTAACGTGAGTAAAACCGCGGTGCGCAGCTAGTATTTAAATATACAAGAGATGTGAACACTTCCGATTAATTAACCTTTCAAACAAAAGAACAACAACATCGAAATCAGTTCATCCGTTAGGGAGCTAAGATGCCACAGACACACACACACGAACACGTCAAACTTAGAACAAACACTCTTCTTTTTGCGTCGGGGGTTAAAAAAAACTGATCTTAAAATCTCCAAATTCACAAGTATCTGAAATAAGAAATGATTTTTAGAAATCGTATAGAAAAAATCTTATTTTTTTTTTTCTTAATTTAATCTTATTAATTTATTACAAATCAGTACACTAAAAACCTCTTGTTAAAGAAACTGGTTTCGTACGAAGAGGATTTTTTCTTCTTTGGTAACTGGTTACGAACCTCCGGTTTCTTATGCGACCGAAGGATTGTCTGAGTACCTATAAAATATCAATCACATCAAATTAAATTACAAAAATAAAAAAAACTGAATATAAAATTAAATACAAAGACAAATTAAATTCCGAAAATTTGGATTACAAATTCAATTTTTATAGTACCTAATTATACCCATATATGGTTAGTCACTATGATTAGTCTAGGTATTACAAATGATAACATTGGCTGTATCACCTTGTTAGTCAATATGACGTCAATTGTACAGTCTGAATCACCGTCTATTGTATTAGATAATTTTATATATATCTAGTGACTAGCTGCACCCGCGGTTTCACCCGCGTAAGTTCCGATCCCGTGGGAATATCGGGATAAAAAGTAGCCTATGTGTTAATCCATGTCTCCAGCTATCTAGATACCGAGTTTCATCGCAATCGGTCCAGTAGATTTTGCGTGCAGGAGTAACACACACACACACACACACACACGCACACACAAAATTTCACATTTATAATATTAGCAGGATAGGATAGTAGGATTAAGGCTCGGTGCGAACGGGCCGCCAACTACAGCCACTGGTGGCGGTCGCGCGCTACCGCTACATTTGTATGATTTTATCAGAAGCGAGCGACAGCCATCGTTGTTCAGAAGCCAATCCGTCTTGTATGGCCCGTAGTGACTACAAGTAGCCAGTCGCGGTCACTACTGTAGCGAGTGGCCGTTATCGACGAATGACTAATAGTACATTACGATACGAGTGACGAGTAATGCACGGCGTTTAGCGCCCTCGCTGCCGTGCAGTAATGGGCAACTTAGGTCGCGAGTATCGTATACTATTTTATAGTACAAGTGATCTAAACCCGCCCCGGACGGATGGCGGGGGGGGGGTCAGCAGGGGGGTTCGGGGGGGGCGCACCCCTCCCCCCGAGGGATGAGATTGCTATTTTAAAAGAAACATTGAAATGATTTTGATTTCGAATTGATTTATTGAAAAAAAAACATTGAAACTAGTATCGAACATTGAAATCATTGAAACATTGGATCATTCATTGGATCAAACATTGGAAATATTCAAAAAGGAACATTGAAATTATTTTGCTTTTGAATCGATTTGTTGAATTCTTCATTTAGCGCCCGCTTTTGTCTGTTTGCACACTCTTGTCCGTGCACGTTCGGGTGACAGTGCAATCATTCATCTCGATATTGCCGCAAGGGCCACTTTTTCTACAACAGGAAGGAGGTAGTCGATTCATTTACGCACCGTGCAGAAATAGACAACTTAGGTCCCGGAAAAGCGTGCGTAAAGTGCGGGTTTAGGTCACGCTGTGCTATAAAAGGTTATTGGTAATTAATTATACTTGCAAGCCGTTGAGGGCTACTTATGTGTACCTAAATAAACAACTTTTGTTCTACGACTTTTGGAAATTCGGAATTTTTTTTGAAAACTTTGAGGTTAGGTTTACCTGAAAATCAGCTGTTCCTTACACGGAGAGGTCATTAACCTTAAAATTTTACTAATTTTTTAAAGTTTTATATACTGTTCTAATGACCTTTGTTTTAAAAAATCAGCTGTTTTTCGAATTTACATAACCTCAATTTTTTCATGTTTTTTTCGAATCTCCAAAAGTCTAGAACAAAATTTGTTAGTACATAGAAGTAGCCCTCAACGGCATGCTAGTATAATTACCAATAACCCTGTATATGATCGGTCAGCTATTTAGTCCTAACGCGATGTAGTCATATCGAGACTTAGTCTTTTAGCGATCTAGTCGTATCGAGATGTAGTCATAAAGCTTCGAACCCGACCACACATATGCGTTGCGTTCAAAAATTATGGAAAATCGTGTGAACTGCTAGTAGCTGGCCACCGGTGGCTGTAGTCGGTGGCCCGTTTGCGCAGAGCCTAAGTAATATATTCCTTTCTTTCCACAGCTGCGTCTGTAATCTTCTATGCAAGCTGATCAGTTTCATATTCTCGCTGCTCTTCATTGTTGCATTCATTCTACTCATTCTGTGGTTGGTGGGAGTTCTGTGGTGTAAGTATATTTTGTAATATTTTAATAGTATTCCTACTTGTATCTTTACTTATTGTGAATACGAAGTAACGGCCCGCCAAATTCAGGATACAATTTTTCAACCACTGAATTCTTTTTTAGGTGCTAAATTAACACACGTCCCGATTTGACGACCCAGTTGGCACAATGGTTACCACGCCGGACTGCCAAACACAGGGTTGCGGGTTCGATTCCCGCCCCAGACAAGTATTTATGCTTAGATATTTGTCTGTGGTCTGGTTGTTTCTATGTATTATAAGTATATATTTACAAAAGAAAAGTATATAAGTAGTATATGCGTTGTCTAGCACCCATAACACAAGTCTAGTTACTTAATTTGGGGCTAGATGGCGATGTGTGGAATGTCCTGTAATATTGATTTATTTATTTCTTGAATTTCGAACAAGTGCGAGTCGGACTCCCGCACGAAGGGTTCCGCACCATGTTGTATTTAAGACCCACTCAATTTTTTTCTGTTTTTTTATGGCGACAATAGTAATACATAATCTGTGAACATTTTAACTCTTTAGCTATCACGATTCATGAGATACAACCGGATGACAGACGAACAGACGGACGGACGGACTGACGGACTGACAGTGAAGTCTTACTAACAGGGTCCCGTTTTCCCCCTGAGGAACGGTACCCTAGATCAGGCCGATCCAATTGGGACGTGTGTTAACACCTTTAGGGTTTGAAACTATTCCAAATTTATTTGGACAAATATTGGTCATTGCCTTGATAGTTTAAGGACCAATAAAAAATTCGAAGTTCGAAAATTATGTTCTATTAGCAGCGCTCCGCGAATTCTCCCGCATAGCTCGCGATCCCGTGAGAATATCAAAATATAAAATAGCCCATGGCCTTCCTCGACAAATGGACTATTTAACACAAAAATAATTTTTCTATTCAAACCAATTACGACCCTGTTGGCACAATGGTCACCATGCCGGACTGTCGAACACAGGGCTGCGGGTTCGATTCTCGCCTCAGACTAGTATTAATGCTTAGATATTTGTCTGTGGTCTGGTTGTTTATATGTATTTTATGTATATATTTACAAAGAAAAGTATATAAGTAGTATAACCGTTGTTTAGCACCCATAACACAAGTCTAGTTACTTAGCTTGGGGCTAGATGGCGATGTGTGAAATGTCCTGCAATATTTTTAATTATTATAAGGATATATCTAATTAACAAAAATAAAAAAATAAAAAACATAGTACCTATATATTTTATTTATTTATTATTGAAAAGGCGATATTTTTTTTGCTTTTATCTAGAATCAGATATATCCATGAAGTCATTTTAATGTTTTATCTGGCCGTATTTGCCTAGTTGCGTGACTCACTTGATAATAAAATAATTAATTTATTGGCTTTCTTTGTAATCAAATATTCACTCACTGGCCATGTACATGTACTTGTACTTGAACGGGCTGTTTTCCACAGTTAGACTCTTTCTAATTGGGTCCTTTTTGCGTGAGGATGGAGTAGCTTGCCCAGCACCTACTATCAAGATGTTTTCCTTCACCGTAAGAGCAATGTCAATTAGCGCACATAATTTTTTTAAAGAAAAATCCATTGGTGCACAGCCGGCCGGGATTCGAACCCACGACTTTTAGAATGAAAATCTAGGTATCTACCACTTAAGGCAACACCGATCTACTCACTGGCCATAACCCGTGTCTACAAATTAATTAGATTCTCAAATTGAAATGCTATTGTTTAATTCCGCTATCAATTCCCGGAAACCAAACTTGCCACGCAACGAGCGATAAGATTAGAGCACCTTTGTAAAATCAAAGCCCTTTTAAGTCAAAATCTTTAGGACTGTTATTTGCAAAACGTAGTAATAACATATCCAACGCCTACTAATAAGCTTAGATAGATAGATAGATAAAGTCTTAATTGTAAACGCTATTTTCAAATAACATCCTTCTTCTTCGCGTAAAGTGATGTGGCTCACCTATTGTTAGAGTTTTCAGATCGCCCTAAGGCCTCTTACTTTACCTAGCGACTGCTACTAGAGGTAGCAACCGGGAACAACGGCTTAACGTGCCTTCCGAAGCACGGAGGGGCTCACGAAAACACATTTTTGCCACACTACTAATTGGTCACCCGTCAAAGTAATGACCGCGCCAGCAGCAACCCGCATGACCATAAATGATCAGCGAGCTTCGCTTAGCTGTGAGCCTCCCGTGTCATTAAATAATATTAAATAAAAACAATTAAGTCTTAGTACTACAATGGGCAGCCTTATCGCTCAAAGCGATCTCTTATGGACCTATGGATGGACAATAAGTTGAGAAAGGTGAAGGTTTGGGTTTTCAAACTTAGGAAAATTAACTAAGATGCAAATAACAACAAAAATAATAATAAATACATACATACTAATATTAATTACGCGGGTGGGTTAATTTTTGTTAGGTGCATACAAATTATCATTTAATCACGTATATAATTTGCAAATAATCCAATTAAACTGTGATAGATAAGATAAAAAGTACCGGTTGAAATGGAAAGTTATTTTTTCATTACAGCGTACTGATATCAAATCATTGTTTTTTTTTCAGCGTCGGATGATGAGGAAACTACCACGACCACCACAGAAGCAACCCAACAGGCGATCAGAAAATTAGTTGGTTTCAATAGTTCATAGGTTAATATCGTTTATAAGGATTAATTAATAAATGTAACTTATTCCTTCTCTTTTCTAATACCTACCTATTTTCTTTGGTTTCTTTCATCTTACCTTTTTTTCTACAATTTATCTTCACCTTTTTTCTAACTCAATGTAGCAATATTTATTTTTAAAATATTGTTTTACACAGAGATGAAACATTTTAACACACAGGATACTCAATTAATGTACCTAGTGAAATCTAATTATAGTTTTGTCGTCCTTATTTGGAAACGTTTTGACCTGCGGTATTATCCGGAAATGGTGATAGAGCGGAAAGCAGTGGCGTAGCGTGCGTTGGTGGGGCCCCGTATAAAAATTTGTTTGGGGGCCCTTATGAAGCGTAAAGATTTCTCACATAAGAATATTTGCATAAAATTAAAATAAATATTTATTCATTATAATTATCTATCTGTCAATTTTTCCAATATTTTAACAAAGAATTCAAACTAAATATAATACACTCTCCTTGCCTTTTTTTCGGCATACTGATTTATTAAATCGTAGCTGATGATGACTTTAGTTTTTCTAAAGTTTCTGCCTCTATGGACAATAGTGACAGGCAGGTCTGACAGACGTTCAAAGTTCATGTCTTATCGAGTAATTTTTTATTGGTTTAAATGTTTGCTTACGCATGCAGTGGCCTGGGGTCCCTGTATAATTGACACGGCATCTACGGCGGTAGCTACGCCCCTAGCGGAAAGTTATTACTTTCTAATGGTCAAAACAAATAGAGTAGGTAATTAATTTTGAGAACAAAGTAAATTAATTATGAGTAGGTTTTTGGGTTTTTAGAATTAAATACACCCAACTAATGAACAATTTTGTAATTTAAATAAAAAACGTAAGCCACGTCTTCTGGCTTACAGATTTCTAATTTTGATGTACGTCTTTGAAATCGATCAAGGGGGTTGCAAATACAAACTGTAACAGTTATAACGTCATAATTGAGTGTAACGTAACACATAACGTGTAATTGTTGTAAGGACAGAGGATGTAGCTAATATAATATAACCTTTGTTAGAGGCAGACAAGAGAGCTTTACTTCGCTTCGCTCCTTGTCCTTATCTTAGCTACATTCCTCCGAATCGTGTCAACTTGATATAAGATGAGACGTTTCACAAACTCCACTGCGACTGGGTCCCTAAACCTACTCGATTTTTTTATATTACTTCCTCATAAGAATGATGAAAAGAATTAAATGCCTATGTGTCACTAAGGAAAAAATATATATTTCTTTTTGTGGTTTACAACGGCTCGTACTATGCGTGCTCTGGAATTCAAATATATTTTTTCCTATGTGAAACAATATATTAAATGACAGCCAAATCCATATTACGGAATGATTAATATGCAATTTGACTGGTATCCGATAGAATTTATCTTTTCTTCTTTATCTTGAAAATTCAATTCTAATACTTAATCAATTTATGATAATTGACCTTTCTTCTAAATAATTACCAAAACCTCTGTATTATGTATATCTTTATTTTAAACTCTAGCTATTAGGTACCTACTATTATTATTTTACATTACGGACCCACCATACCATAGGCCATACCCCTGGTGGTAGGGTGTGTCAGAACCAAACCACCAAAGTATTATATGCACAATAAATTACTTAAATTAATACCTTATACCATAGGAATAATATTATTTCTATATTTTACCAAGTAAATGCAATATGCTTATTTGCTTATTAAATAACTAATTTGATATAATATGACTGTTTAAGTTTCTTTCTTACATAATAAACTTTATAAACTCAAACGATTGTACGTTGATGACACAGTGTAAGTTTATAAACGGGCTATAATATCTATGATTCATATTTATTATTTTCCCGAATCTAATCGAGTATTTTTTTTAACAATGACTGATAATAATGGTCTTTGGACAGAACTGACTTGGTGCATTTTGAGACGAACGTATTAGGGTAGGGGAACAACTTGGGAACAACCACTGAGCAATCTTGGAATCATAGAACCTCAAAGTGACCTTCACTAAAAATATTGATTATTCATCATATTATGTCATTTTTTTGTAAATAAATATTCTATTTTCCATCGATAGGTGTAGGTATGTATCAAAGTGCAACTTGCAAAAATTACTGTGCCAATCGCACAGCCATAACCAGTCTGCGACCGAAGAAAGAAAAGAAAAAACAAAAAAAAATGTCAGGTCCCCATAATATCTTATCTATCAATGCCACGTTGTTGTCATACTCATAGACATAGGTATATTATGCAAGAAACTTAGAGGAAAATATACGAACGTCAAATTCTATGGAAATTATGTCATACCGAATTCATAATGATTTTATTCTCTTTGGAAAATGTTTGGAAAGCAAAAACTATAGAGGTAAACTATATGGTCGAAGGCAAAAACCAAAGTTCTATTTATAGGAAAAAATCCTAAATGGATAAAAGCATTGAAATTGGGATATATACAGACCTAAGTACTTACTGTATTTTTATAACGTCCTTGGTAAAATAACTAAAAAGAGATCAATTTGAAGCTAAAACTCAAAGAAATAAAATAAATCAAGAAAGAAAGATTAACTTGACGTTGGCTATCCAGTCACGCACGACCAATTCCGTTTCAGACCGAGAGAAAAAAACTTTGTGTTGTGATTGGAAAGGATTGAGTATAAACATCAGCTCAGTATTTCTACTTTTAAAGAGGAAATAAACTGTTATAATTGATAACAATAAATATGAACAATGTGTTAATTCTTATTCTCAGAACATTGTTTATATATAATAATAGATTTGAGAGTAAGTGAAGCTAAAAACATTAACTGAAAATGTATAAGTAACCACAACTAATATGTGGTAAGTATACTCAGAAAAATACTTTAACATGAAATTCCCCTAAGATTAACGAAAGAACTGAGACGATAAAACTCACATAACTAAAATTAAGTCTCTCATTTTAATTCTTGTTATCATCATTTACTCGCCCCCATTATTTCTTAGTGTATTATAAAAGAGATTAAACATATTCATAGAGTGGATACTAGTAGACATGTTTTCATACAAACACTTTTGACTTTTATTTGCGCCTTAAAATATAGGCCAAAACTAAAATTATTCTGGATTATGTCAAGTTCTTATAAGGTCAAAGCATATAATCGGTTATTATGACCCAGTTGGCACAATGGTCATCATGCCAGTCCGGCATGATGACCACTGTGCCAAACACAGGGTTGCAGGTTCGATTCCTGCCTCAGACATGTAGTTATGCTTAGATATTTGTCGGTGGTCTGGTTGTTTCTATGTATTATAGGTATATATTTACAAAAGAAAAGTATATACGTAGTATATACTTTGTCTAGCACCCATAACACAAGTCTAGTTACTTAGCTTGGGGCTAGATGGCGATGTGTGGAATGTCCTGAAATATTTATTTATTTATTACGCGCTTCTCATTTAGGTCGTCGTGTATAGAGATCAGTCCGTTTCCTTTGTGTGATTTCTCAAATTAGTTTTTTTTTATCTTACTGGTTAGTTGACCCTGTGATCAACCTTCCTTCAAAATGTAGGGCAAACATAACAAAATTAACAAATGGAAATAGATAGATAGATAAACACTTTATTGCACCATAAAAACAAAACGCAAAATGATTACACATAACAAAAACAAAATAAATTCTAAGTTAAGTAACTACCTATATGCTAAAAGAAAATTCATATTTAATACCTTACAATATGGCACAATGGGCGGCCTTATCGCTAAAAGCGATCTCTTCCAGACAACCTTTGGATGGACAAGAACTAAGGAAGGGGAAGGGTGGGTTGTTCATAACGCGATAGAAATAAAAGGAGGATAATACTAAATTAACAATTATTGTTGTAGTTTTCGGCGACAGATATTTTCGTTTGGCTCTATATACATGCACTTTAATTATTTCCCTCTGTATAGTGAAATTCCAATATATCTTAAGCTTTTTCTTTAGTTGTTATATATGCGGCGTGATCGCTTTCACAATTGTGGTGCTTATCGGCATAACGGTGATGGTTATACTGGTCATAACACATATATTTGGACCGAAGATCTTTTAAATTGATACCAGGTTAATAGTTTAATAAAAAGAGCCCATGATCGCCTGACCTTCCCTTTTTTATAAAAGCTGAAAGACTTTCTGCATATCCCTAGCAGAAGTAGGAACGATTGGTATCTAGAAAGATCACCGTGGCTTTGTCAGATAACAGTAACAAGTGAAAAACTCAAAACTCTAATCAAAACTCTAATCGGTCAGGCAAACTAGTTTTGACCAAGAGTCAAAAGTAGTTTCGACTGCTTTTTTCAGTCAAAAGTAGATTTGATCGAAGTGGTTCATCAAAAGTAGTATTGACAAGTTAAGTAAAAAAAAGTACAACCAAAAAATATATCTTATAATTTTTAGGTGATTAATAATACAATCCTAATTTATTGACACAAAAAAACACCGAAATTGGACATGATTTATTTTCATATGGAAAGTACGCGATATTACCCTCATAAGTGTATTTTTCTAGTAATAACATTAAATATTTTCTCTAGTTTTTGCGGTTTCCTATGCGGCATGCTCTGTCCAATTGCGATTGGTATCGCCATTGTGACGTTAATAATAATGGGCATAGCACGTCTTTTTGGACAAAACATCTTTTAATATACCAGGTTAGTAGTCTTAAGAGCCTGTGATTGCCAGACCTTCCTAAATTTAAAAAAAGCTGGAAGTTTTTCTGCATAATACATCCCCTATAGCTGAAGTAGAAACGATCGGTGTATAAGAAGTTTGAACACTGACTTCCATATTATTTTGAATCATAGGAAAAGAATGACTTTGAATCATCGCAGCTTTTGGCAGATACCAGGAAACAAAGTTGTCTCATAATACTACCTGCTAAACATTATTAAAAAGCATACTTAATTGTTATTGTATACGGGCTGTTTTTTTTCGCAAATAGACCTATTTAGTTGCATTTTAGTTGGTTCCTTTTTGCGTGAGGTTGGAATAGGCTGGTCTAGCAAATATACCATCTTCTCGGCTTATTCGACCGTATCCATGGTCGGGAGACAACTTCGTGGGCCTTAAGAAAAATCGATTCAATCTTTAAAATCGGTAGGTATACCTAACAGATGTATCGTCAGAAATGCGTTACAACATGTAACGGATTTAGAAAAAATATAAATGCAACGAATCAAGAAACTCCTTCTTTAAAACAAAATCTTCATGACATAACTCCGCAGCCAGAAGTCGGATCCCAACCAAATAAAGACCAGCAGGTAGGAGGAAGACTCTCCTGTCACATAGTCTAATTTGGGCCATTTAGACATAATATGTGGCAGGAGAGTCTTTCTCCTACCTGCTGGTCTTTGGTTGGTTTGGCATTCCGTCTATCCATAGAGGATGGTCGAAGCATCTACCAAACACCTCGTATGTTTAGGTAACTATCCTTTAGGAAGATTATTCAACTAATGATTCAAATTGTAAGTAACGATTCCGATCGTTCCTAAGTATTTTGTTCTGTTGGGGACATGAGCAGAAAAACTATCAGCTTAATCTTCTTCTTCTTCTTATATATAAAAATGAATTGCTGTTCGTTAGTCTCACTAAAACTCGAGAACGGCTGAACGGATTTATCTTATCTTAGTCTTGAAATGTTCGTAGAGGTCTAGGGAAGGTTTAAAAGGCGAGAAAAAAATCGAATAATTTCCGGGAAAACCCTTACGCGGGTGAAACCGCGGGGCGCAGCTAGTATAAAATATTTCCCTCTATGGTCGGGTGAAATTGAGTATCGTCTGGCGACAATTGACCTAAATCTTGGTGCTTGTAGCGTGTAATAAAATCGTTAATTCTTTGGAGAGATCTGGCGATCACGGACTCTTGCTTTATGATATTTCTAGAAGAAACTTTTTAGATTTGATTATGTAACTAGATTGTAATCTTTTTTCTAAAGTTTTTCTGCTTCAACAAAGTGACTTACGTCAAATTCGCATGCTAAACTAAGACTAAACTTCTTTTGTGGGAAACAAGAAGGAAATAATTGCAAAATGTTTTCTATTTGCATTATCCTGTTTTTCAGTCTTTGAGTTCTAAGAAATCTGAATAATATTGAAGAAAATAAGGTTTTACTGTGTAATTAATTCGCTTATAAAGTAAGTATAAAGTGATCATACTATGTTTTTGTTTTACTTTACTGATCTTGTTGTGAATGTGCTCAAAAGTTTTGTATAGGCTCTACATATTCTTAAGAAAATTTTGTAAACTTCGACGTAGTTGAAAAAACTTTATATGCCTGCTCACTTACTATGTTTGAATATGTATTTCATAGTATAGTTAGTCCTAAGGATTGATCTTATTTAGTTTCTTCCCTTATTTTACCCCTCTATGGGGTGACTAATAAAATTCTCTTAAATTTTTACCATACGCCCTGGATGTTCTATAATCTAACCACAAAAATGATGAGGTTTCCTTTGCTTTCTCATTCCTCATTTTACCCCATTAATTATTTTCTGGAAATTAATTTTCAAACAATCTTTGATTCAGTTGTATGTCGGTATACCTGGGTATACCTACCTAATGTAAATAATTTAATCCGAGGATTTTTAGGACTCTTGTTTATAATCTTCTGCGCTTTTCTTTGAGCGCCTTTTCACAGGGTAAGCCAATCAGAGGTCTATTTAGAAATTACTTCCCTAAAGGGAAACTTAAGGAAACATCTCAACATCACTTAAAATTAGAAACAGTTTGTTTTTTGTGAAGCTGTTTGTTACGTCATTAGCCATACCTCCTTAGTAAATTTTTTCAGGGAGGTAGTATGAAAATAACTGAAGATTAGCTATTCCTTTGATTTGTCAAACTATATTTGTTTCCAAGAATTGATCTCTGTCAGCAAAACTTTCCATTAGTATAAAAATATGGGATTATTATTTTTTTGCAAAATCAACGATTCCTGGCTAGTGATGAGCGTAATGATTTTGTCAAATATTTTATTATGCAGTTTTTGTTTTTGTCAAAATCGGACCCGCAACTCCTTTGAGCATTTTTCGCTATCTCTTATAGTTTAGGATATGGCCCTGAAGGCCCAAGTAAAAAAATCACCCTGTTGGTATACAGGGATTTCAGAGCATATTCAGTTCAAACTTTTTGTTTCTGTTTTAGTAAATCATCAATTTATTTCAGGTACATAAACTTATAAATAAGCGGCCCATTAATAGGGCAGTAGTTTTTTAAAGAGATGTTAAATAATAACTTTTGTAAATATTGATGCAGGGAATCAGCAATGTGGTAAGTTTTGATTTAATGTACAGTCACATTATCAATTAGCTGAACCCCACGTGGCCTATAGCTCACCTACGCAAATCTGTAAGGTTGTAAAGTATGGACGGGACATGTTTGCCACATGTCAGATGAACGATGTGCCAAAATTCCAACAGAATGGTCCCCCATAGGGATACGACCACGCGGCAGACCAAGGCGACGATAGCGAGATGATTTTGACTCCTGTAGGAATGATTGATGTGCTAAGCGAAAGATCGTGATTAATGGAAGAAAGGTGGAGAGGCCTTTGCCCTGCAGTGGGACAGTATGGGCTCTTAATAATAAAGGTAAACACTATATTTTTTACAGATATGCGAATGAGCTCTGGGTCACGTGGGGTTCAGGTAATTGGTAATTTGACTGTACTACGGTTAATAAGGGCCACCTACCAACATTTAAAAACTAAATTTTCCTATAAAATAGGAAAAAATATATATATATTTACATAAACAGGTCATTAGATAAATATTTGCTTGATTGTAAATCTGAAAACTTACTAACTAGCTGCGCCCTGCTGTTTCACCCGCGTAAGTCCCGATCCCCTGGGAATATCAAAATAAAAAGTAGCTGTAGCCTTCATCGATAAATGGACTATCCGACATAAAAATAATTTTGAATTCGAATCAGTAGTTCCCGAGATTAACGCGTTCAAAAAAACAAAAAAACTCTTCAGCTTTATAATATTAGTATAGATAATAAAGGTTTTATAAAAACTTTTTATTGGCCCTTTTTACCCGCAGGTACGGTTGGAGTCAGAATTGCAGACTCACTGTAGAGCTTTAAAACTGATATTATTAGATTTTTTTCAACTCGAGCAATATTCTAAGGTCTAGTTCGAGTTCAAGTTAAAGTCTCAAAAGTCATGAATTTATTAGAATAAAACATTCCAATATTAGTTATTTTAGATCTCTACGACAGGGAAGTCAGAATTACAGACCTGGGGCTCTATTTTTGAATCGCTCGTGTGACATAGCATCGTCGTATACGCTTCTAAGTCATGCTCGATTTCCAAGTCGCATGACGCCAATTTTCTGTATTTTTGAATCATTCGTCGTTGAAATTTGAAAAGTCAATTTTTAATTCGTTTTCCGCAGAAAATTATAAACTGGTAATTTCCGACGAACATCCGAAATAATCCCAAAAGATATAAATATTTTTCAAATATCATTTTTTATCGATCGAGCGATTCAAAAATAGCGTATTTCCGATGTCGAACGGATATCAGTAGAAATAGAAAGCTCGACGCGGGGCGAACGATTCAAAAATAGGGCTCCTGTCGTCGAAAGGTCTGTAATTCAGACTCCGACTGTTCTTCATTAAGTGTATTCTAGTCATTGTTATTATTTATTATAAATACAATTTGCCTTTGGTTCCAGAGTAACGAATTATTATTAAGTTTTTCACAATTTTAGTTGCATCTGTGGGCTTGTGTGTCAATTAGTATCGGCTATTGTATCAATATTGGGTGGCATTGTGCTAATTATAGTACTGGTCTATGTAATAATGTATCTTATTGGACAACCACTTTGAATGGTAATATTTTTATTTATTATTCTTTTATTTTATTTTATTATGTTGTGTTGAGAAGAAATAGAGCTTCAAATAAGAAAGTAGGTATACTAATTCCTTATAAAATAAATAAATATTATATATATACCTATCTATAATATAAAAATCAATCGCTGAATGTGTTGGTAAGCGCAAATCTTGAGAACGGCTGAACCGATTTCGATAATTATTTTTTTGTTGTGTTTGTTATTGTCAGGAGAAGGTTCTTATCAAAGAAAAAAATAGAAAGTTGCGCAGAAAATTATTACGCGGGTGAAACCGCAGGGCGTAGCTAGTATATATATATATATATATATATAAATATAAGTAGTATATCCGTTATCCGGATATACTACTTATACTTTTCTACTTTATACTTTTCTTCATTACATAGTATAAAACAAATTAAGCCACTTTCCGCTGTCTATCCCTATGTATGCTTAGATCTTTAAAACTACGCAACGGATTTTGATGCGGTTTTTTTCATAGATAGAGTGATTCAAGTGGAAGGTTTATATAAAAAAGGTAAAATACATGCAAAATAATAGCCGTGCGAAGCCGGAGCGGGTCGCTAGTTGTGAATATATTATACTTATAATACATAGAAACAACCAGACCACAGACAAATATCAAAGCATAAATACTTGTCTGAGGCGGGTATTGAACTCGCAACCCTGTGTTTGGCAGTCCGGTATGGTGACCAATGTGCCAACTGGGTCGTTATCTGATTTGCCTAAGTATTTTATGGTTCCGCACCCTAAGGGTAAACGTGACCATTTTACTAAAACACTACTGTCCGTCTGTCTGTCACCAGGCTGTATCTCATGAACCGAATACAGCTAAAACAGAATATATCGGTACGGAACCTTTCTTGCGCTAGTCCGACTCACACTTGGCCGCTTTTGTTTAATAGTCTCTGCAATTTTATTTCAGGTAAATATTCTGTTATAGAAATTACGCGATAATGTGGTAAGAAAAATATTCGATTTTCAAATAAACTATTTTAAGTAATATTAGCTATATTTATATGTCTTAAGGCTGGCTGCGCTGGGCGGTCTCTATACTCTAGCCTGGCCAAGTCGAAAAAAAATTAAAAAAATGGCCGCCTGAAGGGGGCAGTCGCTTTAATTCCATTTATCCTAATTTTGGTTAAACTAATTCATAACATTGATACCTTTCTGCATTCAGAATGAAACCTATTTAGATTGAATAATAGTAAATAAACAAATAATGTTAGTAATTGCAGAGTGCAGTCAGAATGATCTGGGTTGATTTTATTTTATTTTATTTTTGTGCATGACTATCCTAAGTAATACAAGAAACAGAGATAAAGGGTCAGGCTGAAAACCAGCGCTGTGCAGCTGCGTCTCACAGCATATGCTAAGCCTGCTCCTTTTGCCATACTTACTTATTAGTTTATTTACTGTATAATAATTTAATTTTATGGCAATAAACGATTATATATTTATTTATTTTTATTTAAAATTGTCAAGTTATTCTAAATTTAATCGGGTTTATTTCACAAATAAAAAACCTTTTTAGCAGAACATTGTTTTAATTTTAAACTTAAGAAATAATAATAACTTTACCATTGTTTCAGTTGTATATGTGCCCTTGTATTATCAACTATTGCTGTGCTGATGGCTATTTTGACAGCTATAACAGTGGTATATGCTGCTATTTATGTATTCTCTGAAATCAAGGCGGGCATCAAAAAGTCTAAATAAAAACAAAAGGTATTTATATATATCTTCTTTATATATATAAAAATTTCGTGTCACGTGTTTGTCCGCGATGGACTCCTAAACTACCGAACCGATTTTTAATTTGATTTGCACACCGTGTGCAATTCGACCCAACTTGAAAGATAGGATAGCTTACATTTAAATTTATAGTCGCAATATTATTTTATATAATTTCCGGGAAAACCCTAACCCTTTTCTATTTCCCATAAAAACGTTTTCTAGAGTCAATTCCTACGGGATCGGGACTTACGCGGGTGAAACCGCGGGGCGCAGCTAGTATATATATAAAATTATTTGTCCTGAATGACTGACTGACTGACGGATCAACGCACAGCCTAAGCAGCTGATCGTAGAGATCTAAAATTTGGAGGGTGTGTTCTTTGCATGACGTAGGCACCGGATAAGACAGGGTTCTTCGAAATTCTACCCCTAAGGGTGTGAAAAAGGGGGGCAAAGTTTGTATGGGACAACGTGATTCCTTGGTCCATTTTCGACTTTTACGCGGACGAAGTCGCGGGCAAAAGCTAGTCTATAATATAAACATTAATCGCTGAAGTGTTCCTAAGCGCAAATCTCGGGAACGGCTGAAATGATTTCGCCAATTCTTGACTTTTACTTCGATGGTTTTCACGTATAGAAAAATTTAAAATATTGCCTGAAAATGTCTAAAAACAACACTTTTGGATTTACTCTCCCAATTCCCATACAAACGATTCGTAATAATCCTTAAAAGTCAATTTGAACTTTAATATCATAGTATAAAGTTCAAGTTTTAATGAAGTTCAAGTTTTAATGAAGTAGTTCCGGGAAGGCAAAACAATTGAGTGACGTTTGGTGTATCGTATAAATATTGATGTCAATCGTGTTAGTTAGCTATAGTTTAGGTGTTAGTTGCCAAACTCCACCTAAACAGCTGCACCGTTTTTGTATGAAGTTTTTTGTCTTTTTTTAAATGGCAAAACAACGTTTGCTGGGACAGCTAGTGTTATAATAAAATATAAAAAAAAATGTTTAAAAGTTTTCTGGGAATATTGCATGCAACAAAAAACGACCCACTCTAAATATATTTCGCTAAATACTAGCTAAATGCATTTCGCGGGTAATCTAAAATTAAATTTTATTTCAATAACCACGAGATTGATATTATTATTATTATTATTTAATCAGTTTGACACCCTGTAGTTGGTTAATCATGTTAAATTTTAAAACGTATTTATTTTTGGTTTAAAAAATACGATACATGATAAGTAGCCAATCATTAATTTTTGTTACCCGACTACGGCGAAGCCAAAAGGGAGGGTTATGTGTTTGACCTGTATATATGTATGCATGTATGTATGTATGTTCATCTGTTCCCACCTAACTTCAAAACTACTTACTATAATTTATTGATCGAGTGTCGAGAGAGAGAAGCGTCTCTGCTTCAAGTCTTACTTACTCAAGTCTAGTACTTCAAGTCATAAGACTTAATTTACTTTGTCAGTGTGTATATATGTTTGTTAGTACTCTTCTACAGCTCGTATTTTACAACCTAACTAAACGAAACTTGGTAAACTGGTTTAGGGATTTCAAGACTTTTTTGCTGTCAAGAATTTTTAATTATTGGGCTACCTACTTCCCTAGAAAAGGGGCAAAAAGGGGGTACGGCATATCTTCACCTTATGAGATTTTGTTTGAAAGATAGAAACTTCACGTTGGTCTCGTAGACAATTAGTGAGGTTCTGATGTAGTTCTTCGTAGTGATGACCAGATTGGGTTCTCAAAACGTAGTAAATTGATCACTTTTGGTCACCAGTGTAATCGGTTTGGATAGGTATTGATGGTGCACCTAGAATCATCATCATAAAACTCCTTAATCTTTGTGCTCGTCATGACTTCTGTTTATAGTACCATTCTACACTAATATTATAAAGGGGTAAGATATTTTGTTTTTATGTTTGTAACGAATAGGCTCCGAAATTACTGGATCGATTTTGATGAAACTTTGAATGAGGATATATTGATTCATTGGAAATGGCATAAGCTTTTTATCCTGATATTCCCACAGGATCGGGAATTATGCGGCTGAAACCGCAGAACGCTACTAGTCTAAATCTTTTATTTTTTTCAGGCATATAAACTGAAAAATAAGAGAGCCTATTAATAGGGCAATGGTTTTCTGAAGAACCGTTAAACAATTATTAGGTATTAAAAGTATTAAAACAAGGAATCAACATGTGGTAAGTTTTGATTTATTATCTGAAAAAGTAGGTTAATGTTTATATTAAAATTTGTGAGAACCGTGATCCCTGTGACAAAAAATATTTTTACAATCAAATTTTATTTGTACGGACAAACTAAACATACCGCGACTGCTAAGGAAAATTGAATATGACTTTTGAACGGCTGAACCGATTTTGATCGAACACTCCCGACTAATTTTTAACTTTTTGGGTTAAAAACATAAGCTTTTAATATTGACCGATGGCGTAGAGGTAGTTTGCTTAAATTTTAGTACCTGGGTGAAAGAGCTTTGCTCGGTTATTTTACGTCCACCCCCCGAGCATGGGTGCAAGGCTGGATATACTCGTAGTATTCACGGTAGACAAAACGGGGGAAACGCTTATCCCCATAATTATTGCCATTATAAGAAAACGACAGAGTACATAGAATGACGTCGCAAATCAACCTAATAAATTCGTTTTTTTCTGTGCTTGTCATTCTCGTCAATGTAATTTGATAAATCAATTTTGCCTTCACTAGGTCCCCATGCGATAGGCAGGGCAGGAATTAATTTCCCCTTTTGCCGTGCTTCGGCTGGTGGAAAAAATATATTTTCCCTTGACAGACGACATAACGGGTGGATATAAATTTTATCCTCGGCCCATGCTTGCCCTGCCTGGATGGCTAAGTGCGAGCGAAAAAGCTACCACCCCTCCGATCACCAGACACCTCGACAAGACGAGATTCCTACAAGATGAAACTAGATTGAATAACAAGATAATTATTACGTTTTTAACAATTTTAGTTGCATCGTTGGTCTTGCGTGTCAGTTAATATCAATGGTCATATCAATATTGGCTGGTATTGTTCTTATTATAGTACTGGTCTATATTTTAATGTATCTGATTGGAAAGCCAATATGAAACAATAAGAATGTTGAGAAGAAAAATTACTTCAATTAAGAAAGAAGGTAATTTAATTTAATTTTATAACAACATACCTAGTACTAAGATTTCATTGTCCGTCCAACCGTCTGTCCGTCAGTCTGGCTGTATCTCATGAACCGTGATAGCTAGACAGTTGAAATTTTCATAGATTATCTATTTCTGTTGCCGGTAAAACAACAAATACTAAAAATAGAAAAATAAGTAGAGCTTCCATACAACATGGTATGGACGGAACCCTTCGTGCGGGAGTTCGACTCGGAATTGGCCGGTTTTATATTGATGGTATCTACAATTTCATGTCAGGTTACTACTATTCTTTTAAATTATAAGACAATCTGATAAGAAAATACTCACATTTCAAATAAAAAAATAAAAACGCGTGGCACTCGTAGACTGCCGCGGTAAAGCTATTGCATCCTGCGAGCTTCGTACAGTCGTACCATATACATACACGAACACTCGGCCGAGCTACATGGTAGGCGGAGTGAGGGGTGTTAGGTTTTATTTTCGTTACGGAATTTCTTGATTCGGTCGCCGCGCTCAAAGCCCGCAATAAAAGCTTTGCAATAGCTTAAAAAAAATTAGAAGAAGAAGTCCTAATGTTCGCCAACATCACATGGATAACTTTTCAAATATACATTTTCGAGTTGAGTTGGCAGGTCTAGGCTCGACAATATAAATACATTAAGACGTCCAAAATAATTGCTTAATTAACAAAATTAAAACTATATTCATTGTTTTCTAGTGTCACCGTTTGACCACTATCTCACACGATGGTAAGTGACGATGCTCAATACGATGAAGCACGCTTTCTTAGAAGACACCTATACGACTCAAAGACCCCCAAATCAAAAGGTTCTTATAATATTTTTTTTTATATTCTAATTTATCATAGAAATTAAGATTAAAAAAACAAAAAATAAACGTAGGGGCATGGTCATTGGTCATGGCAGTTATAAGTTTTATGCAATAAAAATATTTGCAACAGTCGACTACGTTCGCATGGAGAGAGCCCCCGGTACCCTTTCCTCTTAAATACTTGGTAGTAACATGGGCTACTTAGCCTCCATAGAGAAATGAGAAAGTCATAAAGAAATGACATTTACGCAGGTAAAATCGCGGACCACTGCTAGTTTTAAACAAGTTGAATATTTTTTAATATAATGTTACTATTTTACAGATAAATCAATTAATGATTCTTCATTGTGATGTTGTGAGTCCGCGAACCTGATGCCAAGGACATGTTAAATTATTAGAATATATTTTAATAATTTATTTAGTGACAATGGACACTTTGATTTTATGTAATTAGCTGTACATTTCAATATAAATACGTGTTAATTGTTTCATGATTTTTTGTTTGATTAGTCAAAGGTTTATTTGGGCGGCTTGCATGAAATTGTGCTTAGAGAAATCTAGCAAATTTTTAGCCAAAGGCATTTAACGGTTAATCTAAAATTAAATTCTATTTCAATAATTACAAGGTTGATAATATCTATTACTAGCTGCGCTCCGCGGTTTCACCTGCGTAAGTCCCGATCCCGTGGGAATATCCAGTTATAGATACCGAGTTTCATCGCAAGCGGTCCAGTGGTTTTTGCGTAAAGGAGTAACAAACTTACACACAGACACACAAACAAACTTTCACATTTATAATATTAGTAGGATTTACTGAATTCGTGAGCTTGATCGTTTTTTAATTATATTCATGGTCGAAATTAAACGCTTATAATTTATGATGTGCGAGCCAATCTAACAATACCTACCTATATCTAATGTACCTATATATACCTGGATGACCGATCGGTTTTTTTTATAAATTGTGTTTTTTGGAAATTATATTTAAGTAGGTACGAATTACGTACTAATAAAATGATGAAATATGAATAATATTTTTCGATCTTACCGACAGAATAATAAAAAAATATGAACTGGTTATTTAAAGAAAAAAATCATGAGTGCAATTAGTTTGATATTATATTAAAAACAAATACTTAATTTTTTACAGTTTATCAATCAATTACGCAAGTGAACACGTGCATTAAGAAGACACAAATAATATAAATAAACATTGATTTTCTAAATCTAACCTCAAAGCAAACACTCATTGACTTCGTGTTACTTAACAACGCCATCTGCATCTGGAATAACTTTATTGCTCACAAAAATAGTATTAGTAGTTCGCCAATAGATGTCAGGAAGAGTCATATTTTTCAGTTTAAATTGGGACTACTCAAACGCCTTAAAACACGAATAAAATTACATTTTCTAAAAATGATTCCTAGCTAGATCGATTTATCGCCCCCGAAACCCCCTATATACCAAATTTTATGCAAATCGTTGGAGCCGATTCCGAGATTCCAATCTACTATATAAAAATAAGTCCGGTTTTCCTCCCTGACGCTATAACTCCAGAACGCACGAACCGATTTCCACGGTTTTGCATTCGTTGGAAAGGTCTTGGGCTCCGTGAGGTTTATAGCAAAGAAAATTCAGGAAAATCTGGTGGCGAAACGGAGTTCGCCGGGTTTGCTAGTTATATATATATATACACAAGAATTGCTCATTTAAAGATATAAGATAACCGAGTAGACTTGCGTGCACCCTCTTATTCCAAAACGAGGTTTAAGGATAGTCCGAGATGTGGATTTAAACCTTAGATTTAGACAGATTTCTTCGTCAACTATAGTCTAAGCACTATCCTTAGATAATATTTATGGATAGTGTTTAGACTATAGTTCCCTATATATTCTATAGGGATAGTGTTTAGACTATAGTTCAAGAGTAAATCTGTGTCTAAATCCTTAGATTTAAATCCACATCTCGGACTATACTTAAACCTTGTTTTGGAATAAGTGTCTAGTTTAATTTTATTGTGATTGTGTGTTTGTACATACATAACCTAGGTACTTATCCATGATTTTAAAATTAATATTTCTGTTGAAGTGTGCTTTTAAACCACAATAATAGGAATTTGTTCTCTTTTGTTTCTGTTTCCTTTTTTAATGTTTATCGCAAAATAAACGTTTGTTCCTAGTTGTTCTCTCAACAGTTCTATGGTAGAACTACCAGGATTTTTTTCTCTCAAAAGCTTCAGTTTAACTACAGTTTAATACTATACTACTAATATATACTATACTACTATAGTTTAACTACAGTTTAACTACTACTATTCTACTACTACTTATAGTTTAACTACTATAGTAGTTAACTTCATGAATTTTACCACTGTCGCCATCTAGAGGAAAAGTATGGAGTTAGCGTTTCTAGGTTCAGAGATTCTCAGTAACATTTCACACGCTTCAATATAATAGTTCTAGGTTTTGTCAACAGATGGTGTTGAAATAAATTAAAGCGTAAAATAATGTTTTCCTTGAAGTCTGACTGGTAATCTTATTGACCTTGTTTAATTTACTGTTTAGGTTTTTATGTTTTAAGTAAAAATTGTCATTATATTTTTAACACGTTTTTTTTTAAATCTAAGTACTTAATCTAATAAGATGATATTATACCTATACTTACAGCGAAAGGGCCAGACTCTTAACTTTAATTCATAATTTTCAAATAGCTCCGTACTAAAAGAATTCGTCAAAAGTCTAGTTTATCACAATCTAAAGTTAAATTCACCGTTAGAATAATGATAGAATCGACAATAATTCATTGGTGTACGGTCCGTTGGGATTCCTATAACATTCGAAATGAAAACCAAGGTAACTAGCAGTACATACTGACAAGGTCATGCTCCCTAGGGCACAGAACATTAATCTGCACTCTGGGGCATAGCTCTGGGGTGAGATGGGTACCGGTGCTCTCTCCATACAAACGTAGTCGACTGTTTCCTCCCTGGATATTGACCCTATAGCAAATATTTTTGTTGCTTAAAACCTATAGCTGCCATGACTATGCCCCTATGTCTTAGTTTTTTCATTTTTTAGTTATCATAGAAATTAAGATTAAAAAAAAAACAAAAAAATATAGGGGCATAGTCATGGCAGTTAGTTTTATGCAACAAAAATATTTGCTTTAATGTCATTATTCAGGGAGGAAACTGTCGACTACGTCAGTATGGAAAGAGTGCTCGGTACCCTTTCCTCTTAAACGTCTAAAATAAAACATACTTTCTCAAAAAATATCTACCTTTTTTCTGTTTTTAGTATTTGTTGTTATAGCGGCAACAGAAATACCTACCTACGTCATATGTGAAAATTTCAACTCTCTAGCTATTATGGTCCATGAGATACAGCCTGGTGACATACAGACAGATTGACAGCGAAGTCTTAGTAATAGGATCCCGTTTTTACCATTTGAGTACGGAACCCTAAAAACTGCATATTTGCCATATAACAGGCATCCTGAAGCACACGGCTATGCACACTGAAATGGTATTCTTACAAGTCTTACGAGTTTTTAAACGACTAGTGACGTCATGTCCGTCAATATAAGTCAAACGTGCTGTAGGCATTGCCGATTCCCACAACCGCCTAGTGGTACAGGCGCTTGGTGGTACACGGGCCTCATTTATTGTGTTCTTAACTACCTATTACTTTCATACTTAACTAGATACCTAGAGATTTAGTAGGTGTTGTTTCTATCCCTAAAAGGCCTAAAAATCCTGTTACACAATGGTATGATAATGCTACATAGATACCGGCCGGTCTCTGTATGGCATGGTGCATAGATACTCGAACAACTCAAAAACCGCCCCCGAATGCTCCTTGAACCGCCACAGCATACCAGAACTCATCTTTAAGCCCCTCTGGAGGTACATACACTAGGTATTACCCCGCGCAGCAAAAGATGCGGTAAGTAAATAAATTAATATTGCAGGACATTCCACACATCGCCATCTAACCCTAAGTTAAGTGACTAGACTTGTGTTATGGGTGCTAGACAACGGATATACTACTTATATACGTATTTTTTTGTAAATATATACTTATCTTATAATATAAAAATGAATCGCAAAATGTGTTGGTAAGCGCATAACTCAACAACGCCTGGACCAATTTGGCCAATTCTTTTTTTGTTGTGTTTGTTATTGTCCGGAGAAGGTTCTTATGAAAGAAATAATTAAGAAAATTGCGTAGAAAATTATTACGCGGGTGAAACCGCGGGGCGCAGCTAGTCTATAATATAAAAATGAATCGCAAAATGTGTTGGTAAGCGCATAACTCAACAACGCCTGGACCAATTTGGCCAATTCTTTTTTTGTTGTGTTTGTTATTGTCCGGAGAAGGTTCTTATGAAAAAAAAAATTAAGAAAGTTGCGCAGAAAATTATTACGCGGGTGAAACCGCGGGGTGCAGCTAGTAATACATAGAAACAACCAAACCACAGACAAATATCTAAGCATAAATACTTGTCTGAGGCGGGAATCGAACCCGCAACCCTGTGATTGACAGTCCGGCATGGTGACTAATGTACCAAATGGGTCGTCCAAGTGGAAGGGGTATGCGCAGAACTCGATATTTATAACAAAATTTAGTTCTGCGCATACGCATACTTTCCATCAGAGCTCATCATTCGCTGCGCGGGGTACCTTCTTAGTGAATTATACTTGCCAGCAGTTAAATTTTGTGACGTTAGATAAACATTGTGCAATAGTTATTTAATATTCATATTCATTCACTAATGCTCCGAAGTTACTCACCAACAACTTCCACGTGGATGAATGAAATGAAAGAACGTCAGTTTTATGACGCAGCGCAGGCGCAGTTCTAAGTTGCAGTCAAAGTGTTAAACTCGTCAGTTATTTGAATTGGTTAGTTGACCAGAATTTGATTTTTTTACTGTGTTATTGTTTATTTTATTTATATAGGTGTCTTAGCTATCTTGTATATTATTATTTTAATTTATATAGGTAATTAAAAAAATGTTTAAAACAGATGTTAGTCACGTGACATTTACAATAGCATATTTACAAATTTACACATTTACAAATCATTTACTAGCAGCACTCCACGGTTTCAGCCGCGTAACTTCTGATCCCTTAGGAATATCGGGATAAAAAGTAGCCTATAGCCTTCCTCGATAAATGGACTATCCAACACAAAAATAATTTTTCAATTCGTACCAGTAGTTCCAAACAAACAAACTCTTCAGCTTTATAATATTAGTAGGTATAGATTTTACGTTTTGACAGCTCGCATGGTGTAGAATCACAAATCAGTCCGATTAAAAAAAAAAGCCAAACACCGGGATAGCTAGAGTTTATATTCCTTTAGCAATACCCAACTAACTACGGCCAAGCGAAATGGGTCAACAGGGTCAAAATGTATATTATAAGGTATTTGTATTAAATATTAGATTTAATTAATTTTTTACAATTACAAACTTAAAATATACGAACGGAAAATAAAATAAAATTACAAATAAAAGACATCCTCAAGCGCTTCTCCCCGAGGCATCGTTCCCAGAAGGCTGGCAACATTTCCCCTCTGGATGGCCAGACTGACCCTTTGAGCGAAAAAGCTACCAGCCCTCCGATCACCAGACACCTCGACAAGATGCGCGCCGAGGTCCCTAATATTTGTACATTGTATTGAATATTTGTACCTATTATTTTTTGTAGTTTCATGAACTGGGTTTGTGTATGTTTGTCTTAGATGATCCGGCTAAAAATTATAATTTTATTAGTACCTTATTTTTGTCTGCTGTTGAATCTGATCTCGGTCTTTTAAATAATAATTTTCTCAAACTATTATTTAACATTTAATAAGGCCGCTTAGAAAACAATAAAAGATATTCTTATTCTAGAAATGCTTTATTTTTCAAGGGAAAAAATCTATTACCGATACGCATAAAATTTTACTAGCCATTAGTCAATTCGCCTAACCTTTCATACTGTATGCAACATGGTAGACGAGACGATAGTCTGTGGAGTAACGCGCGTCAGTTTTTTACATCCGTGTCAGTTCTACCACAGTATAGAACTGTGGTTTTACATTCACCTTCATTCGGAACCAGTTACTCGATTATACCGGCTGTGTTACTTTATATACAAGTAATATTTTTAGTGTGTATTTTTGTATCTGATCTTAGGCATTAGTGTTATTTGATAGTAATTTACAAGTTTTACGATAGACTACGTTTATTCTTAGTGCCAAAAAGATGTCTGGGTGTAAGTGTTTTTATAACCTACTTATTTACTTTCTAATATGTAATTTTAGTGTTCCGTCTCGCTTGTCGCTTATCTGCTTATAGATGTACTTGTGGTTCGTCTAAATAGTTTTAGAAAACGCATTACCCTCCTTTGTGTCGCGCAGTCGGGTAATTATTGGTTATTTAGTGGTATTTCGAACTACTTGCCGACATTTTTCGAATAAATAGGTATAAGTAATTATAAAGCCTGAGTTAGAATTTAGTAGTTAGAAAATTATGTTTAAATAAACGAATAAACATATGGCCGTTATGGAAAAAAAAATTGTTTTTGGCGGGCCGTTGGTTCGCAATCACGAAGATGTAGCCTACCTACCTACCTAATTTTTTGAATGTACGTTACTCAATGTTATTTTTAACTTTGGTATTTATTAGCATTATTTCTATTTTTTGAGTTCATACCTACTTTGCAACTAGGAAATTCCTGTTATTGAACTAGCTGCGCCCCACGGTTTCACCCACGTAAGACTTTTGATCCCGAAATTCCCGCCGGATCGTAGAATACAACTGATTTTCAACCAAATCGGTTCCGTCGTTTGACTGCTAAGAGGGAACAAACAAACAAATAAATAAACGAACAAAATTGGCACCGGTTGACACAATGGTCACCATACCGGACTGCTAAACACAGGGTTGCGGGTTCGATTCCCGCCTCAGACAAGTATTTATGCTTAGATATTTGTCTGTGGTCTGGTTGTTTCTATGAAAAGAAAAGTACATAAGTAGTATATCCGTTATCTAGCATCCATAAGTAGTATATTCGTTATCTAGTATCCATAACACAAGTCTGGTTAATTAGCTTGGGGCTAGATGACGATGAGTGGAATGTCCTGCAATATTTATTTATTTATTAAAATTTAATTTATTATTTATGAGAATCAGTAAGATGTAGTTTTTATCTGCACTAATGAGGTTAAATCGGAAAGATTTTTATATTTCTATGTTTGTAACGAATAAGCTCCGAAACTACTAAACAGATTTTGATGAAACTTGGTATGAGGATACATTGATTAATTGGGAACCACATAGGCTACTTTTTATCCAGATAGTCCCACGGGATCGGGAGTAACGAGGGTGAAATTACGGAGCGCTGTCAGTTTGTCATAAAATTAGTTTTTTCTTATTGTTGATGTTGTATGCTTACAGTTCTTTAAAATCATTCCTTATCATGGATTGAGGTACCTAATACGTATATAACTGTGTTAATTAATACTCGTACGGTCATTAGTCAATATTAGATTAGCTGTGAGTAGCTAGGTAGGTATATAAACGGTTTGTAATGTGTTTTCTACCCCATATTTTTTTAAACAAAAATATTAGGAAAATGCGTCTTCAAAAATGACTACTGCACTATCAAAAATAAAAAAATCATTTGATTAAGAAGATTTTTTTCACCTTCAACAACCATTCCTCAGCCCTTGTCTCTTTTGTGAAACATTATCACCTTCAACAATTGTTCACATATGAGACAAGGGCTGAGGAATGGGTTTAAGGCCAGGTGCTAATAAAGCTACCAACATCGACCTTTCTAAGGCTGACAATTTTAAGTAATCAAATACTCTTTTTTTGTTATTTGGATATAAATGGATATTGTAGTTTAATAACCATATTTTTGTTTATTGTGGTTGAAAACGTGATATCAACAACTTCGTTCGATAAAAAAAATGTTAGAAAACAGAGAATTATTAGATCGTTTATCGGGTTTTATTCAAAAATAGTTAACGTTTGTTACTAAAAATGAATCAAATGATAGGTTTTGACCTCTAGGAACTATATTTATGGATAATAATGCTAAAATGTTTTGCATATCGATCAAATATAACAGTTAGCACGCGGCACGCTACGTCTTTGAGAGCGGGGGCTAAGGTAATGTGAATAACTACACACAGTACTGAAAGAGCGCCTTAATGGACCTCTCTCCAGATGATGACAGAACTCCCCAGCGAAAGCGGACAACCGTGTTGCTCGTTGCAGACCACTGTGCTGCAGATAGCAACAGGAGTTATAAACATGTAGGAGAAAAAAACCTTCAACATTGTAATCTTATAGTCGCCATGTTTATTTATTTTATACGTCATTTGTCTAAGAATACTTGAATTATTGAGATGAATCTGACGCTACCTTAATTAAATAAATCTATCTAGTGGTTTGAAAGATATGGGGGACTAAATATTATTATCTATCTATCTATCTTCTATACATATAAAATTCTTTATCCTGAATGACTGACTGACTGATTGACGGATCAACGCACAGCCTAAACCGCTGATCTTAGAGACCTGAAACTTGGTGGGTGTGTTCTTTGTGTGACGTAGGCATCGGATAAGAAAGGATTTTCCGAAGTTTTACTACTAAGGGGGTGAAAAAGGGGGGCAAAGTTTGTATGGGACAACGTGATTCCTTGGTCCATTTTCTATTTTCAAAAGCTATAAACATACAAAAACAAAGATAGGCGTGAAAAAAATAACCCGTTCCTTGCAGTCGGGTAAAAAAGAATATTACAAACAAACTTACCTCCAAACATAGGTGCGAAAAACATAACCCTTTCCTTGCAGTAGGGTAAAAAAGAATATTAAAAACAAACACCTCCAAAGATAGGTGCGAAAAACATAACCCTTTCCTTGCAGTCGGGTAAAAAAGAATATTAAAAACAAACACCTCCAAAGATAGGTGCGAAAAACATAACCCTTTCCTTGCAGTAGGGTAAAAAAGAATATTAAAAACAAACACCTCCAAAGATAGGTGCGAAAAACATAACCCTTTCCTTGCAGTAGGGTAAAAAAGAATATTAAAAACAAACACCTCCAAAGATAGGTGCGAAAAACATAACCCTTTCCTTGCAGTCGGGTAAAAAAGAATATTAAAAACAAACACCTCCAAAGATAGGTGCGAAAAACATAACCCTTTCCTTGCAGTCGGGTAAAAAAGAATATTAAAAACAAACACCTCCAAAGATAGGTGCGAAAAACATAACCCTTTCCTTGCAGTCGGGTAAAAAAGAATAATAAAAACAAACACACCTCCAAAGATAGGTGCGAAAAACATAACCCTTTCCTTGCGATCGGGTAAAAATACGCTTTCCTTGCAGACGCGTAATTATTAAGTTAACATTGGTGCCTACATTGTAACTCATGAAATATTATCAGAGTATTATTGATGCTATTCTATAAATCGAAAAGTAATTAGAAAAGAGTAAGTAGCCTAAGTGGTGTTTTATAAAATACTAGCTGCGCTCTCCGGTTTCACCCTCGTGAATCCCGATCCCGCGGGAAATTCAAAACTCCTTCTCCAAGGCTACAAAAGTCCTTCTACTTCCCCTAAAATACCACTTTGCCCATTTTCACCCAAATCGGTCCAGTCGTCAAACCGTTAATACAAACATTCGGATTTATAATATTAGTTAGGTAAAGTAAGTTAGGATTTTATTAAAATCTAAACACAGTAGGTATTTCAGTCGAACATGCGAGATTGTATATTAATAACTAGCTGCGCCACGCAGTTTCACCCGCGTAACTCCCGATCCCGTTTGAATATGGGGATATAAAGTAGCCTATGTATTAATCCAGGTCTCCAGCTATCTAGATACCGAGTTTCATCGCAATCGATCCAGTAGTTTTTGCGTGAAGGAGTAACAAACATACTCACATACACAAACTTTCACATTTATAATATTTGTAGGATAGTAGGAAGGATAGTAGGATGCTATATTTTATTTGTAAGTAGGTATATTTATCGTCTAAAGTAAGATATCGTATTTCCTATGATTCATCTGTTAGTAAATATTGTAATATTCACTTCAGATCCTAATCAACCACCGCCGCATTCCATGTCCTACCCTCAATATGGAATGCCACCTGCCGCACAACCTGGATATCCTGGTCAGCAACCTTTCGGACAACCTGGGTTCCCTGGACAAGCTGGATACCCAGGACAACCTGCTGGACAACCTGGGTTTCCTGGTCAAACCGCGGGGCAGCCTGGCTATCCGGGACCACCAGCTGGACAGCAGTACCCTCCTCAACCAGGATTTTCTTATCAAAATGTATATCCGACTGTAAACCCAACGCCAACTGCTCCTCAGTTCGGGTATTCGGGTTATCCTAATGTTTCACCTCAACCTTCTTATGGTAAGTTCCAGGAATTTATAGTAAACCCTGAATTAAAAAATCGGTTCATCCGTTCGGGAGCTGCGATGCCACAGCAGACACACACACACACAGACACGTCAAACTTATAACACCCCGTCGTTTTTGCGTCGGAGTTTAAAAATATTGGTTAATTACAGTTGTAAGGCAAAAAAAACTATGAAACAATTTGGGAACATGTCGCTCCTGAGTCAGATCGATTAGAAACTCTTCAGTAAGAAGCCCGGGGTTGTATTTGAACTTTATAGGGTCTCCTTACATCTTGTTACTTAGGGAAATCTTCCCCAGTTTCCTCGAACGGTGGTACAGGACCACATCGTAACCAATCGCTCAGCGAACTCCAGGACTCCTTTAAGTCGCCTTTTTACGACGGGCAGGGGTTACTGTAGCCATATTCTATTAGATCCTGGCCACAAAGTCCCATATATAAGGCCTATGATACTATGCAGTCACATTGATTTTGTTGTAACAGTGCTTATAATAATGCTAAATAAATCATATTGACCATTTTTTCCTTTCAGCGGCAGTACAATGGATTCAAACGACTCCAACACAAGCGATCGGTCTTAGTGACCGCGCTGTAGTAGCAGGATACGAGGCTTATGACGGTTCACCACTTTGGGTGATCAGAGCAAGATTTGAAGGTGATCTCATACCAGGGAAGTTGGCTGTAAAGCATCATGCTGCGTATGTTCCTTGGGGTGGCAAGGAGAATCCTGTAAAGAATATTGAGGTATGATAAAAATACGTCTATTTATCTAGGTTCGCCTATCTATCTATCAGAACTTAATCTTGCTATCTCCTTCCTTTCGTCATACAACCAGGCAAACTGCTAAGCCACACCGATTCAAGGTGTAAATCCCAGCCAGAGGCAATAAGCGTTATGCTTCGTCATTCCATATTCGTTTAGCAAGCGAATTAAATTAGTTTCTTGCGTCTGTCTTTCCTGATGTGTACAATTTGGGGGTCTTCGTTGTTGCTAGTGGATAGGTATCTTCAAGGAAAGCGTGCTACATCTTGGGCCGCATAATCACCTACCATCAGGCCGATGTGGTAGTTGCCAAAGGCTGACTACTGCCACACCTTCATCACTTTTTCATCTTCACCTTCAAGGAATCACCTTTTCTTCATTTGTAAAAAAACTACTTATTCAAAAATCAAAGTCCCCCCCTCATTGCGTCTGTCTGATACGCATACGGGTTTTCCGTTTTTCAGACGGAGTGGTTCATGAGGAAAGTAATGGTGTATAATTTTAGTTTGACTAAAATATGACAGGAAAAATCGGGTTAGTTGAATAAGCTGAATCCGTGACGCATAAGCTATAGATAGGTACGTGAAAACGTCCATCTATACATATTATAATAAATCTGTAGACATAAAAAAATCTGTAATTGTAAGATATCCAGAAAAAAAATACACAGGTCGTCTTAAAATCGTTAGCTGAACACGATAGGGTAGTTTTTAGAATTTTTGTCTGTTTGTTTGTCTGTTTGTCTGTTTGTTTGAACCAGGTAATCTAATAAACTACAGAACAGATTTGAACAAGGTCCACATGAATATGTTCAGAAAATATCAGAATAACATTTAGGGTATGTTTCAATTTAACTTTAATACAATAATTATGATATTTGATGAAAAAACATTAAATAAATATGAAATCGAAATATTTTTCCGTGGTAAAACATAATCGAACGTCAGAAGAAAACAGTACCCTTACCACGACTTTTTTACGTATTCGATATAACATACTATATTGAGTATTTACTATGAAACTTCCTAAAAATCAACTTACTAGGTCCACCCGTCTCTGAGAATATCGGTAGTGACACACTGACAGACAGACGGACAAAAGAGTGATCTTCTATGGGTTTCTATTTTTCGAGTGCTTCAAAAAGTCATAGTAGGGGTACAGTACATGCATCCGCTCAAGATGGCAGCTGTCATGAAACCAAACAGTTTGCATTTAATACTACCTACATGAAACTGAAAATGAGGTTAGTACAAAGAGGTACTACTACGTAATATTACCGATCTCCTTTACCGAAGACCTCTTCGATGTCACATTTCAATCGCGCTTATTTCCTGCTTATCTCTAATGAAATAGACTGAATTATGAGTTCAAGTCGCGGAAACCTTAGAAAATTAAAACAAAAAAGAATTTTTAAAATCGGTCCGGGAGTTTTGGCGGGAACGAGTTAACAACATGTCGTGCTGCAGTTTTTTTTTATGAAACTTAGTTGTAACCCGAGTTGAATTGTATAATTCTGGTGGAATGTTATTCAATTTAGTTCTGTGAAAGTGCACAAGTGTAGTGAAAGTAAAAATCAGTGTCAAACATGAAGTTTTCTCATTGCGTCCAAATCTCTTATTAAGGTTATGGTAAGATTGCCACCGCTTTACTATAGCCCCTGACTTGACGGACTATGACGACTTTGACTTTTTTGAAACACTTTAGGCCCGATTTATGAAAAATTAGGTTATAATTAAGGTTATAATTTGATGCAAAATATAACTTGACACTGGCTAAATGCACAAGCCGTGCGAAGCCATTATAATTAATAAAAATAAAAAAATAAAAAATCGGTCCAACCTTTTACGAGTAATCAGCGAACATACATAAAAAAAATACGCGACGAATTGAGAACCTCCTCCTTTTTTGAAGTTGGTTAAAAAATAGATAGATATTTGTAAGAATCAATTTTTCATTTTGTTTTCCCGAATATTACGTAGCCAGCTACCTCATAAAAAAACTGGACAATTTGGTCAAGAATTCTGAAAATTGCAAAAGGGGTCCTGCCATTCAGTATGGGAGCGTGGTATATTATGTGTTATGTTTTTTGCGCTGTGATTTTAGACCAGATGAATAAATAATGCCCTTATGCTTTAAAGGTTTTGTTTGAGGGCATTATTTGTTCATTTCGATGGCTATGGGACTCAAAGTGAACCGCACACTTTTGAAAAATCATAAGACATCATTTCTAACCCTTGACGTAAAAACGACGGGGTGTTATAAGTTTGACGTGTCTGTGTGTGTGTGTGTGTGTGTCTGTCTGTGACATCGTAACTCCCGAACGGGTGAACCGATTTTAATTTAGTTTTTTTTGTTTGAAAGGTGAATTAGCCGAGAGTGTTTTTAGCTATGTTTGATCAAAATCGGTTCAGCCGTTTGAGGTTTATGAGGGATAAAAGTCAGGATTAAAAACCGAATGTTAGTGAGTAGATAGGCTCGAGTGGGGTATCAAATGTAAGGACATGATTTGTACTTTACAAATAGCTATGTTTTATCGAAATTGGTTTAGCCATCTGAAAGTTATGGGGGATAAAAATCAAGACTAACAACCGAATGTGAGTAGATATGCCCGAGTGGGGGTATCAAATGAAAGGGAATGACTTGCACATTACAAGTAGCTAATAAAAAGTCCCTCCCTACAAAAAGGATGAAATAAAAATTAAATTCAAAATTTAAAAAAACCCTGACACAAAATAATAAAAATAGTAATGAACGTAAAAAGCCTAAAAAAAGCAAAAAAAACTATGAATAAACCCCTACAAAAAGAAAAATAATAACCCCGGGGGCCGCTTTTTACCTATAAAACATCTTCATAAAATGATAATATTAAAATTTCAACGAAAATGTTAAAGTAAGTATTAAGAATTACAAGTACTTAAAAACTAAATACTTACACAACTTAACTATCCAAATAAATGCTTAAACAAAAAATTCAACGACGACTCTTACATCATATTAAATTGACTCTAAAATAAGAGCGGTCCCCGACGCGACAATATTTAACAAAAAAAAATCAGATGTACCTACTTACGTAGGGTCATAATTTCGGGGTTATTTTATTTTCTTTTTGTAGGGTTTTATTCATAGTTTTTTTGCTTTTTTTTAGGCTTTTTACGTTCAAATTATTTTTTTTAGGTTTTTAAATTTTTAATTTTTCTTTTTTATTCCATTTACGAGACGCTTTAGAAGTTGTACGTCCTTTTGTAGTTGGCATAAAGGATTTGTCATAATTGGCTTCGGCATAATAACCCTAGGCATAACATAATTTTACACAATTCTTTTGGGCATTAAGTCACCGCGCTCTTTGGAAAATCATGGAACATCACGTTTCTTCAAAAACCCTGTCTCCAAGACGTTTTAGGGGTTTGGTGTTATTTATTATTTGTTTTTATTTTTTTGATGTCCTCTATCGATAGGTATGAGACTCAAAGGGCACCGTACACTTTTGTAAAATCATAGGACATCACATTCCTTCAAATACCCCGATTCCGAGACGCTTTAAATGTTTGGTGTGAAAGCGTTTTTTGTTCAACGTAATGCATGCTATCAATATGTAAGGATTTCAATGTGCATCGCGTTATTTTAAGTATTAGTATCTGTTCTGTCCAATGGCTATTCTTTTTAATCATTAATATTAATATTTAAAAATAAAAATAATACAAAATATTATTTGCACCAAAATAGATTATTATTTGCATGATGTTGGTGTTAAAAATACTATTACCTCATAAATTATGAATGGAAGAATATTAATCCAGGGACAAAAGTAGTTAATAATTATTTTTTCTTTAATTTATAAAAAAACAAATATAACTAGGAAGACAAAGTATGTTTAAAGTTTTGTGCGAATAGGACTTAGACTTAGTTATAGCGTATTATATTGTTGTGTATTATGCTTTATTAGTGTGAAATTATTAAAAAAAAAATATTACTAGCACATAAGTGCCTTCACCAAATCAATTAAAAAATATAGTTTAAAAACAATATTACTATCTATTTTGTTATTATAACTTACACCGAAAATAGTATCTATGCGGGAAAATGCTAGGTATTCTAAATATACCAAAACCACATCGCGAACGAAGTCGCGGGCAACAGCTAGTATAACAATAAATAGGCAAAAGGTGGATCATGTATAATTTTTGTTTGCTTTTGTTTCGGTTTACCGTAATTCTAAAGAGTTATAGCTCGATATATTAATAGATAAATTCTTTATTGTAAACACCAATTTCAAATAGCATCAAAACAAAGTCACTTTCCGCTGTCTGTCCTATGTATGCTATAGATCTGTAAAACTACACAACGGATTTTGATGCGGTTTTTAATAGATAGAGTGATTCAAGAGGAAGGTTTATATGTATAATACATGCATAGCCATGCGAAGCCGGAGCGGGTCGCTAGTTAATAATAAAAAAAACAAAGCTTAAGTCCTAGTGTTACAAAGGGCGGCCTTTTGGAGGTACGAGGTGGTGTGTACCTCCAACGGGAAGATCTTCCACCGGGCAGGTGTTATACCCGGTAGGCCGCGGCCCAACGATGTTTCGTTGGAACTTTTATATGAGCTTATCTTCAGAAAAAACTTCGCTTGCGCGATCTAGGATCTCCGATCGGCTTAGTGGCGCCATTTGTTGGTGGCGATGTGAAGTGTCGCCACAGCCTTATTGCTCAAAGCGATCTCTTCCAAGCAACCGTTCGACTGAGACAGCAACCAACCGAGACTGGAGTTTTTGCGGATAAATCTAGACAGTTAGGGCCCTACCTCGACAGGACAACTTACACATGTACATTTTACTGACTACTGTGGCTAGAGCGGTGTTGGCTTAGTTGTAGATACCTTGACATTCATTCTGAAGGTCGTGGTTTCGAATCCCGGCCGGCCGGGCGGGTACCAATGGATTTTTCTTAAGAAAAAATTATGTGCGTTAAGTGTACATTGCTCTTACGGTGAAGAAAAACATCGTGATGAAAGCCGCTGCTTAGTAGGCTTCAGATGTATTGACAAGTTCTCTCCTCTGTACATAGTCGACTAAGCTGAGAGGGTAGTTGGTGCTGGGCAAGCTTACTCCATCCTCATGCAAAAATGACCGAATTAAAAAGGGTCTAATTGCGGAAAACAGCCCGTATACAAGTACAAGTACTGTGGCTACGTCGCCAGGACGCCAAAGTATCCAGACTCCACAAAGCGCTCCGTTAGTCGTGGCAACGTTTCCAAATTGGTGACGATGCAAACCCGTCACCAGGTTCCATACGAATTGTTTGGATACTTAGCCGGCGAGGTAGGGTCCTTAGAGACGACCTTATCAGACTACCTCACTTCACGTGCATTTGCTGCGCTTCGTCAGTTAAATATCGATCCACTACTCCAGTCACTGATCTCACTTGTAATAAAAACAATTGTAATTTAATATATTTTTTCCTATGACGTTTCAGGTTTGCTGCGCTCCTGCAGAGAGGATCAAATGGGTAGACAACAGAGATGGTGTGATTCCACCAAATGCGATCGTCGCTGGCACCACGTCTGATGGGGAACCTCTTTACGTCGGTAGGGCTAAGGAACAAGGATCTCTTACTCCTGGAAAGGTGATTATCACTGTCCTGTAGTATTTATTAATTTATTATGGTGTAAAAGCGATGTTGACCTAGTGGTAGATATCTTGACTTTCATTCTGAAGGTCGTACGTGCGGCTTAGTTTGCTCCATACGTATTGACGAGTCATTTTCTTTAAACAAGACTGGACTTAGGTCGATTTAGCCAAGAAGGTGGTATAGGTTGTGAGCAAGCCTTTTCTATTTAATACATCTCTCAGGAACTACAATGATACATAGTAAAAAGTTTTTTAGCAAGAAAAAAAATCCTACCCTTAAATACGCTAGAGAAAAATTTCTTAGTTTAGTTAAAAAACCTAATTAAAATGATAAGCAGCTTATTATTTTCAAGAACATTTATTAAAGACAAGAAATTATTATTCTCTAGATATGGAAAGGATTATTTTCTGATAAACCTTTTTTTCTGAATATGAGGTAATTAGTTAAAAGCCACAAACATTAATACATTAAACGTTGAATCATAGGTAAGTCACGGATAGGAACCAACAAAAATTAACAAAATGCTTAAGTAACATTTACCTAATTAGCTACTTAATGGTGTTGGTACTTACCTGTTTTTTTTTTTGTTTTCAGGTTCACCCAAGTCATAAAGCGTTATACGTATCGTTTGCAGGTAACGAAATACCTCACAAGATTTACCAAATTATGTGCAACGCTTGATTTTTACTGTAAGTTTCGGACGTTGCAATTTTACAACGAGTTTCTGCGAAGGGTTAGTATAAGAAACCCTTCTACTTACATATATCTATCTAGGTACTTATATCTAGTATACAATGTGTTTCAGCGAAGGGGTTCTAATACAAGAGGGGGTTGTTTTAGACGTCTAGCCTAACAACTTTTGTTCTACGACTTTTGGAAATTCGAACATTTCGTTCGATGTTTTTGTATGAAACAGCTGATTTTCAAGTAAAAATTCCCTCAGAATTATCGAAAAAAAGTTCGAATTGTCTTACACATTTTATACACAATGTGAAGGGGTTTTAATACGAAAGGGAGTTGTTCTAGACGTCTAGGCGAACAACTTTTGGTTTACAACTATTGGAAATTTTAACTTTTTTATTAAATTTTAAGCTTTATTTTTACCGTAGGTAAGTAAGTTTTAGACGTTGCAAGTTTACCACGTATATCCCTGAAGGGTTTCTTATATAAAAGGCGGTTGTACTAGACGTCTAGGCGAACAACTTTTGTTCTACGACTTTTGGAAATTCGAACTTTTTCATACAATTTTGAGCTTGAAAAGTCAGCTGTTTTAGGCAATAAATACTTTTAATGTTTAAAATAGAGTAGACAATCAATAAACAAATAAAACCCAAAGGTCAAAGACCTAAACTCTAAGAAACAGTTGATTTTAAGTCGTTTGTTTGTTTTATAAATATCTTTATTAACATAAAACTTAAGAAACATTTGTAAGTCTATTATTTCAACATAATGGTATTGGAGATGTTTTAAAGCTCCTTAGCATTTTAAGAAAAACTTGTTTATGGAAGGTATAGATTTTAAGTTAGATGAACATAATTGAATACTTTCTAGGTATAATCCTCGTGTAACCACTACATTAAGTATACGTATTGTTAGATTAAATATTAGCATACAATTATTAAACTGATAAAATATATATTTAAATAAACTAACCTAACAATTTTCGAAAAAAAAAAAAGTTATAATATACAAAAGTTGTAGAACAAAAGTGGTTCATCTAGACGTCTAGAACAACCCCTTATTAAAAATCCTTCGGCGCGGAAACACAATGTATAAATAGATGTAAGTACCTAGATAGACGTGTTTTCTATGTCGTATCTCAATATTTTTATCAGTATTCTTCTGCCACTAGGGCATGAGGCTTGGAATCTCGAAACGCAGGTTCTGATATTACAAAGGGTTTTAAGCTCGCCACAAAACAAACGCAGGCAAAAAGATAGGCAAAAAACATAACCCTTTCCTTGGTGTTGGGTAAAAACTGTGAAATACCTGCCGAATTGATTTCGGGTGTTATCGAAGGGGTGTTATTTAGATCTTCGTCTTCATTCTGCCTTTAGGCGTCTAGAGTTAATTGTTGAAATTTTAGGGAGAACTACTAAAGCAAGAAATAATCCTTTCCATAAACACGCTACAGAATAATTTCTTAGTTAGACACATTATACATTTATAATTAACATAGAAACAAAAAACTTTTAAATTGTTCTTGTACTGTTTTATCTACTCGTGTTCTGAAACAAAGGAGAATGGGAAAAAATGTACAGAGCTTGGGCCTGGAGGCCTCATGAAACGAGTCATATATCAAATAAAAGGTGGTTTCAAGAGGAACATTTTATTGTATGACCACTTTTTCAAATTAGTTGTGAGATCGGAGTTATAGGTCATTAATGATAGGTGGTCGATCCACTCTCCGTACACCAGTAGGGAGTATTTACGCCTTAATATAATCAAATGTAGCCATCGTATAGCAATGAGTCATATATCAAATGATAGGTTATTTCAAAAGGAATAATTTAATGTATGATGATTTTTAAAATTATTTTTATTTTTAGAGTTACAGGCCATTTATGCTAAGTAGTCCCTTGTGCAATACAAACGCTTGGCTAGAACCAGATGTTGCACTCCTCATAAAACGAGGCATATATCAAATGAAAGGTGGTTTCAAGAACAACATTTTATAATATGACCACTTTTTCAAAATAGTTGTGGATTCGAAGTTTTAGGTTAATAATGGTAGGTGGTCGGTACACTTGCGAACTTTCTCCGTACACCACTAGGGAGTATTAACACCAGAATAGAATCAGATGTAGCCATCGTATAGTAATGAGTCATATTATATCAAATAATAGTTTATTTCAAGAGAAATAATTTAGTGTATCATGACTTTTAAAAATTATTTCTATTTTAGGGGTTATAGGTCATTTCTGTTAATTAGTAGATATCGGTGACTAAGGTCTTTCCTTATGCAATGCAGATGCTTGGCTATAAACAGAATATGTTGCCCTCCTCATGAAACAAGTCATATATCAAATGAAAGGTGGTTTTAAGGGAAACATTTTATTGTATGACTACTTTTTCGAAATATTAGTGGTTTCGAAGTAAGAGATCGTTAAATGTACTTAAGTAAGTATTCGGTAGTATCAGAAATTGTTGACAATGTCTGTCGTGATATAGACATCACTATTTAGCATTATTTAGTGACACAACAGGCTGATAAAAAGCATGATGCTTATCGTAACCGAGGTATAGGTACCATCACGAGTCGTGAGCTCAGATGTAGAGTCATACACAAGCCATTTTGATGGTGATGGTTTGCTTTGTCGGAACCTATTGCAATCAATAAGTTCCGACAAAGCAAAACCATCTTTTTTGGACTAGGTATCTTCAAAAAACAAAAGGTACTCTTCATTATTCATACTCCGAAGGTGCCTAACGAGCGTGTTGAAAGTAAAACTTTCAGCCATAGGGAAAATCGCTTTCACTGACAACTTTCATGTCAAATCATAGCTTCGCACGGCTTCTGTATATTGCCAGAGTTTAGTACTTAGTAGGTTTTTTCTCAGTAATCGAATTCAAGTAGATATATATTTAGTTCAAGATATTATTATCTTATTTAACAAAATAAATGTAAAGACGAAAATGGCCAAAGCGTCGTATGACCATGCTGCGCCGCCGCCAGTGCCCTGTCGTGATGTTGCTGATGTGGCTTTATACGACCGTACGGTCAGTGTTGTTCCTTTATTTAAAAAAAAATGTGTGGCACCCGGGGACTGCCGCGGTAAAGCTATTGCATCGTGCGAGCTTCGTATCATATACATACACTTAAGCGAACGCTCGGCCGAGCTACATGGTGGGTGGAGTCGGGGGTGTTAGGTTTTATTCTTGATTCGGGCGCTGCGCTCAAAGCCCGCGATAAAAGCTATGCAATAGCTTATGCAGATGCAGCTTATGCAGCAAATGCATTTTTAATTATTTTAAACGTTTTAGTTAGTAATATCTTTTGTTATTTTATTATGTTTTTGTGTTAAGTTTAATGTGGTTTTTCATTTATTATTGCATATTTTGTGTAAATAACATTTTCTCGACAAACCGTGTTCTGTTATTTAACGAAATAATTTAAATCTTCAGACTTTGCGTCATGAATGTCCAACGGGACTCTGAACAGTCCCGTGGTCCAACTATTTAAAAAGTTGAACCACGACCTATAGTTGGAGGCCCAAGTGTGCGGTGGTTCAACGCGGATTGTGAATACAGAATTAATGAAATAGAGGATTATTCCTTTCGACTCCCGCTTAATGGGCCCCATGGTTGGACCACCACCCCGCACTTTTATTATTGAGTGGAGGTCGTAAGATTTTTCCTTACGGCCCCTATAAGCGGGAGTCGAAAGGCATAACCCTTGAAAATTATTCCTCTCAATGAAATTGATAACGAAGATTCATAGTTGCATCAGCGTTAGTCTCTATTCAGTGGGAATATCGAGTTAAAAATAATATTTTGTGTTAATCTAGGTCTCCAACAATTTCCATACCGAGTTTCATCACAATCGATTTAGTCGATTACAAAAATACCTAGTCCCCAAACAGGAAAATCTGAATAGATATTATTGCAGTAACAAAAGAAACGCACGATAGGTACTCGTAGAAAGGTATGTGGTATCATTATTATACCTATTGTACAAGACCCGTCACGAGACGTGAGCATTCTTTTCTTGTGTGGTTTGCAGGCCATTGAACCTATTTATAATCCTACTTAGGTATCATAACCTATATCTCGGTTACGATAAGCATTATGCTGATAAAAATATCAGCCTGCTATGCCACTAAATAGTATTAGGTAGTGATGACTAAATCACGACAACTATTTCTGATACAACTGAAGACTTACTTAAGTACATTTATCGATCTCTAACTACGAAACCACTACTATTTCGAAAATATAGTCTTACAATAAAATGGTTCCCCTTAAAACCACCTTTCATTTTATAAATGACTCGTTTCATGAGGAGGGCAACATCTGCTTCTAACCAAGCATCTGTATTGCACAAGTGAAGACCTCAGTCACCTATACCTACTACTTAGCATACAAAGTGTTTGTTTGTTTGTTTGAACGCTCTGATCTCAGAAACTACTGGTTCGGATAGAAAAAAAATATTTATATGTTGCATAGTCCATTGTTGAATAAGGGTTTAGACTATTCTAAATTTCGATATTACGCACGTAGTTACGCGGGTGAAACCGCGGAGCGCTGCTAGTTTGATATATGACTCGTTGCTATATGATGGATACATCTGGTTCTATTCAGGCATTAATACTCCCTAGCGGTGTACGGAGAAAACTCGCAAGTGAAATGACCACCTAGCATTAATGACCTATATCTCCGAACCCACAACTATTTTGAAAAAGTGGTCTTAAAATAAAATGTTTTTCTTGAAACCACCTTTCATTTGATATATGCCTCGTTTCATGAGGAGACCAACATCTGGTTCTAATCAAGCTTTTGCATTGCACAAGAGAAGACCTCAGTCACCTATACCTACTACTTAGCATAAATGGCCTATAACACTAAAAATAAAAATAATTTTAAAAATCATCATACAATAATTTATTCCTTTTGAAATAACCTATCATTTGATATATGACTCATTGCTATACGATGGCTACATTTGATTCAATTAAGGCGTTAATACTTCCTACTGGTGTACGGAGAGTGAATCGACCACCTATCATTAATGACCTATAACTCCGATCTCACAACTAATTTGAAAAAGTGGTCCTACAATAAAATGTTCCTCTTGAAACCACCTTTCATTTAATATATGACTCGTTTCATGAGGCCTCCAGGCCCAGAAAGACCATTCTCCATAGTGATTTTTACTGGCAATGTAGTATTTGTCTAGCTTAATAAGTTCATTCTTAATATGTATTCTAATATACTTAATATTATATAATATACTTCATATGTATTTAATTATTGTAAAATTGTAAGATACTCAAGTGTACAATAAGGAAGGTGATCTCCAAGATACAGGTTGTCCTAGTTTGGAGATCAAAGATGCTGTATCATGTAATTCTTTTTGGAAAAATAAACTATTTATTTAGTAAACAATCTTAATTTGATACGCAGTATTCTTAGTTTAAAAGCAATATTCTTAAAATTAGAATATACTGCTTCTAATTTTCGAGAAAATTTATTAAAAACAAAAAAATATTCATTCTCTTACTTCTTGCTTCTTTGGATTATTTCTTGCTTCAAGAATCCTTTTTTTTTGTATAGAAATTTTGAATGGTTTTTTATTAATGAAATTATTAAAATACAACCTAGTTTCTAAATAATATTTAGCTACTAAAAAACTTAATACCTAGATAAAGCCACTTAATAATATTTAGAAACTTATATTTTATTAATTATATTCTAAAGATATATTCTGTGATCAAAGGTGCCTATGCTGTTATTCTCGTTTTACCTACTACTGATTTTAGGATTCCGTACCCAAAGGGTAAAAACGGGACCCTTTTACTTAGACTCCTCTGTCTATATGTCTGTCACCAGGCTGTATCTGATGAACAGTGATAACAGTGTGTTTTGTTGCCGCTATAACATCTAATACTAATAACAATGTAATGGTATGGAACCCTTCGTCGAGTCTGACACGCACTTGGCCGGTTTTTCAAGTATCAAAACTGCTGTAAATCTTTCCAATAATTTTAATTATTTACTTAGATAGTAATTATTTTCGATTAAAGTTTTACAACAATAAATGAATAAGAGTCGTAATTGTTAAGTTTTTTTCATAAAATTAAGTATACACACACATTTACAGAACAAAAAGTATTGTAAGTAAATATAACTTAAAAAGTAACATGGACGTATAATGTAATGTTATTATGATTATGAATTATTTAAAATAATTTCGTATATGTATAATTTCTTGGTAGGCTAATATTTATCCTACATTAATATCACATTTTAAGGTCGCTGCATACATAACGTGATTTTTCTCGTGCCGGACAGAACGTGATTTTTTATATGAAACGATGTCAAGAAATCGTCACGTTCGGTCCGGCACGAGAAAAACCACGTTACGTATAGACATACGTAACATACAGACGTTCGTGGTCTTTAAGGCCAGGTGCTCGACCTTTGTTTTAAGCAACTCTAAGTAATCAGATAGGGGAGGTAGGGGAGGGACGGGCAGTCGGGAGACATGGGCACCCCCCTTTTATTCCGATACAGTTACAGATTTTATTTTTTTTCCACTTTGGTAATATACTTTACCGACTGGCAACACTGTTCATCCATAGACCACCTGTCATTTCTATCAGTTGTCAAACACAGACACATTTAGACGTTATGCGCTTGTAAAAGTGAATATTTTGATCTGGTTTCGCATCATAATAAAGGATAAACTAGCGAAACGTATGTCTGTTTTTATTATATTTCTATGATATATATTCTGAAGTATAAATTAAACTTAATTCACGCTTAAATACCCAACCAAAAAAAAAAAATACAGGAATCTTATGTGGAAAAAGTATACCGAGGGAGCAATGGGCACTTTGATGTAAGGGAGGTTTGGGCATGCCCAATGCTCCCTCTTTTATGTTGAGTTATAGGAGAAAACTATTAAATTTTAATAACCTGATTTAATGAAAATGTTTGCAGTATTTTAATTTTAGAAAGATGCCGTTCCAATTTTAAAAATAAATGTTTGCGATGTGCAATTCCACAAGATATCTATTATATTACAAGCCATAGAAGAGGTATCAAATAGTGCAAAAATTAATTCCTGAAATAGTTGAGATAGAAGATAGTGTCCTATTAGATGACATCAAAACTAAATTGCCAGGACCAAAGACATGCAAAAAACAAAACGTGGTAGATCTACGTACATATTGGACAAACTTTTATGGGTCATACCGAATCTAGATAACAAAAAATGTTGAATAAGTACTCTTTGTTGATTTTTAATGATTAAGATTACAATTTGAGATGTTTTTATTTGATGTAAACTTTTATGTTTAGTTTGTACTTTAAATATTGCGTTTTATACGTCATGCCCAAACGTCCCCCAGGGGGTGCCCAAGCCATGGGGAGCTTTGGGCACTTTTGACTTATTTCAGAAATTTTCTCGTAATTTTGAGATGGATTATAATTTTGAGAAATGTATTTATAAAATATCTAGCTAAATGTATGGTACAATAAAACTTGTCTATACATGTTGATTATATTAAAAAATAGATTTTTTACGCGTTATTTTGTGAAAAAGTGCCCATCCCTCCCCTACCTCCCCTACTCTTTTTTTTGTTATTTTTATATAAATGGATATTGTAGTTTAATAACCATATTTTTGTTTATTGTGGTTGAAAACATGATAAGAACAACTTCGTTCGATAAAAAAAATGTTAGAAAACAGAGAATTTTATTAGATCGTTTATCGGGTTTTATTCAAAAATAGTTAACGTTTGTTTCTAAAAAATAAATCAAATGATAGGTTTTGACCTGTAGGAACTATATTTGTGGATAATAACGCTCAAATGTTTTGCATATCGATCAAATTCACGTCCCCGTCCCTTCCGAGGTTTTATCCCATCACGTATGCGACCTTTAATTTAAATTTTACCTATTCATATTTTTTTGTAAATTAATTTTAAATAATATCGTTCATTAAGGGGGATAAATAGATATAAACAAAAAGGGGTTTAAATATTTTAGCCCCAAACTGTGTTTATCTGGCTGTGTACACCGTTGGTGGTCATATTATTATCATCATCATTTATCATCACAGGTCGTCCACTGCTGAACATAGACCTCCCCCAAATACTTCCAGAGCGATCGATCGCATGCTCTCTGCGTCCAATTAAGTCGTCTATCCCATACGTGGCATAGAAAATGAATATTTTTTTTATGCAGTGCAGTACAAAGGAGTTCCTTTTTTGACGTGATAACGTCTTATAAATCGATGAACACCGGCATTCACAAAAAAGTGTGACGTCATCGCTCACGTTCCATTATTGACAAGGTAACCATAGCAACGTATTATCGTTGCTATGGTTATTATCAATGTTGTCTTATGACGTTGTCACGTAAAATTATCTTACGTAAACCGACTTTACAGGCAACAGGTAGTATTCTGTGGTTTTAGGGAACTATATTCGACATGTCTGTTCGTCCTGTAATTATGTACTTAAGTGATTCTAATGTTGCAATTTGCTATTACACATCATGCTTTCTGTAAATCCCATTTCTATTTGCGAATTATTTGCGTTTTCTGCATCGTTTTGCATTTGATTAACATTTAAAGTTTTAAGTTGTTTGGATTTTTCTTGTTCATCAGTCTCAAAAGCTTTGTTTTCTACTCCTTTTGCGTCTGCAACTTTTTCTGCTGATTCTAATAAATCACTGTGTACTTTGTTGATATTGTAAAGCCACCTGAAAAGAAATAACCCTATTTAAGTACTTTTTGTGGAAATTTCATCCGCTTACTACGAATGTATTTTTATGGCAAGGTTGCATTTTAACTAGCTCTGTGCAAGCTGTAGTTAAAAGTTCAAGCGGTAAGTAAAAAAACTCTACTCTTTTTCTTTATTAAATAACTAGCTACGCCCCGCGGTTTCACCGTGTAAGTCTCGATGCCGTAGGAATATCGAGATAAAAAGTAGTCTATATGTTAATCCAAGCCTCCAGCTATCTACATACCGAATATTATTGCAATCGGTTAAGTAGTTTTAGCGTGAAGGAATAATAAACATACGCGCATACAAACGTTTACATTTATAATATTAGTGGGAAGTAGAAAAATTAACAATACTTACAAGAATATAGCAACAGCTGGCATAGTGAGTGCTCCACCCAGTAGGAAGAATGCACCGGGAAAAGACTTGAGAGTAGCCGTGTATACAATAGTGTACATCGGAGCGTATATTAGCGGCATCATCGCTTCTGCTAGACCAAAGAATGAATTCACTTTTCCTGTGGATAATGTCATAATATGGTAAGTAGAGAACTTAGTCGACGATTTAGTAAATTCATATAGACCTCATCGATTTAGGCGACGCTATTTAATTCATAAATATTTCTGTATAGCCCTTAAATATGACTGGCAAGATCGAACTTGCTTTTTCAAAGAGTAAATTCATCAGTGCACGTAGCGTAGATGATCCCAAACTCTAACCTTATTTCTAAATATCTGATGCAGAGTGTAATATTTTTCACGTATGTTAAGGCCCTGATCGACGAGCGGGTACAACCGACGTTCTTATGGCTCGTCGGTAAAGCTCGCCGGTGTATCATTTGCAATACCGCGGTTATGTGAGTCGATCAGTATGAATAAAACGAGCGGTGAGCTAAACCGACGAGCCAAAACCACATGACTAAGAATACAACGTCGGTTTTACTCGCTCGTCGATCAGGGCCTTAAGACGCTCTTATCATATTGAAATATTATGACAGTTAAATGTCAATTAATTCTCCACTTAAGTTAAGTAGCCTTTTAGTATTCGGATGACTTACCCAATTCATCTTTTTCCACTAATTTCGATACCATAGACCGCATGGCAATGAATGAAGTACCATTAAACATTTCAATCAATGGTGCTGAAACGAACAAATTTTAAGACATAAGTAAATTTTCACACCTTCAGCTCTAGAATCTTAACGAAAAACAAGTCATTGAATCCCAAGGGCAATAATCTAAAGAAAATGTTTGAAACTCCCAAAGGATTGAAGTGTTTTGAGTTTGGAACGTTGAAATTTGCAAGAAAACTCTTAGCACACGGACATAATGCACTTCACAAAGGAGGCATTAGCAGAGAAAGAGGCACTTGTGATATCTATGGGCATTATGCCCTTCTTGGTCTATAAAAATCTAGTAGACTTCCATTTTGACGAAAGTTCTCTAAATAGGTTTATTTATATACATACAGGCCTTGTAAAGAGTCTGGCTTTTATTCTCTTGGAGACAGTGAAAAATGTAGAGAACTTATATGTGCATCTTAGGATCAAGTAAAGTACCATCCGTGACATAAGACATTACTTTACTCCCTTAGTGCATAATCTACTATTAAAACATCACTGTAAAAGGTAACACTAGTACCTATACTTACCAATATAAATCTGCCAAGAAGTAGTAGCAAACGCGTACATAAATCCAGATAATATTTTACTTGTGCACGATATAATGCCGATAATGGCGTCATCGAATTTCAGGACATGGCTGAAAATGCCGACGGAGAAGAGAGTTCCTGTAAGAAACACGAAATTTAAAATAACTGGTATTATCCAAACACAACTAATTTTAGGTCAATACCAGAAAGACAATTTAAATGAATTGAAAGCACTAACATTTATGTAAATAAGCGATCGTTTCCCTAGCAGCGCTCATTGGTTTCACCCGCGTAACTCCCGATCCCGTGAGAATATTGGGATAAATAGTATGCCTATGTTACTCCCAATAAATAAATGTATCCTCTTACCAAGTTTCATCTAAATCGGTTTATTAGTGTCGGAGGTTATTCGTTACAAACAAAAGAATAAACAAATCTGCCCTCTTTATAATATTAGTATATATTTTCACTTACCAACTAATGAAGTGCACATTGCATATGTTGAAAACATGCTAAAATCTACCTCGTTCCAATTGAAACGGAATCTTGTAAATAAGTACACGACTGACATTTCACCTGAAAACAAAAAAATAACCATAAAAAAAAATATTCATTTTGAACTTTATATTGATCGAAGATGTTGCATTAGCTCCTCCAGTGTCCGACTTAAAAAGTTATCCATTACCACAAAAATATATAGGCGACTTCATTTTTTGCAAAAATGAACAGATTCGGTTCTTGGCTTTACTGCCTATGATAACTTTCTAAGCCACTATAGTTTGAAATTCATAGTTGCACTTCGTTCATAACTGTTGAGAGCATGCGCTGAGAATTTATCACCTTTTATCTTCTATACATATAAAATTCTTTGTCCTGAACTACTGACTGACTGACTGACGGATCAACGCACAGCCTAAACCGCTGATCGTGGAGACCTGAAACTTGGTGTTTTTTGTATTACGTAGGCATCCGATAAGAAAGGGTTTTCTGAAATTCTACTTCGTAGGGAGTGAAAAAGGGGTGCAAAGTTTGTATGAAACAACCTGATTCCTTGGTCCAATCCAATACTTACGTCAAATCGCGGGCAAAACCTAGTAAATCATGAAAGTTTGGAAGTATGCGGGATCTTGGTCTATAAGAAAGATTATCCACTTGATCGTTTCCAATCATTTACTTACCGTAGATCGGCCCAATTATGACGCACAACACTACAACGAGCATAATTACACGCAATCGACGTCTCCGTGGTCCTTTTTTAAAAGCGACAGATAGAGTCTCCTTTACATATTTGATATCGAAGAAGTTTCGTAGCCATTCACAGCAATTCTTAGCTGGTTTCTGAAAAATAATAACAAATATAATGAAAGTAGCACCAGTTACTGAAAAAGTAAAAGGGAACCGTTTGAGTTGGTATCCAATGGACACGTGATGAGAAGAGAAGAGACGCATGTAACTAGAAGAGTGATGAGTATGAATGTAGAGGGATGGAGAGGAAGAGGACGACCTAAGAAAAGATGGATGGACTGTGTGAGACAAGACATGGGAGAGATGAATGTTAAAGATGAGATGACGACTAATAGGAGTGAATGGAAGAAGAAGACATACTGCGCCGACCCCAAATAAATTGGGATAAGGGCAGGAAGATGATGATGAATGTAATATAAACTTAATCAGTAGGCTCAATTTTAGTAAACTTGCTTGCTTTCTATTAGAGAGAGAGAGAGACAGACAGAGAAACACGCGCACGCCGTACGGCTTAGAACTATAGCAAAAGTGTCGTTACAACTTTTGGTCTTAATTTTTTCCGTCTAACCCCCTTTCGCAACGCGCGATAAGGAACTACGTTCCAATTATTGACGTCATCAATTTAACACATAGAACCACTGTTCTCTGCTGCTATCCATAAAATAATTTAATCTAATTATTTCTTATTCTAATGTATTATAGAAGATGAAAACCAAAATTCACCCTATTTTTATCCTTTTTTTATATTGTGGAACTTTCCCTTTATTATTAAAAGACCTTGATTTTTACCCAAAATAGTTCTAGGTCAATGGGAAGTGACCTGTAAATTTTTTCTTCAAAATTATTTGGTAAAACTTAGGATACTTCCGGTTGACCTACAATTTTGTTCAGAAGTTCGGTGAAAAGCAAGGTCAGGACGAGTAAACAAATAAGTATTACAGGGACTATTCAAATTTAATACTAGTACTCTAAATCGCAACCAACTGTGGCTCCAATGAAACTTGACCCCTGAATTGTAGGCTGTTCCCTTACAATACAGGGGTCAAAGTTTATATTTTTATTATGTTAATAATTAAATACTACTAGCTGCGCCCCGCGGTTTCACCCGCGTAAGTCCCGATCCCGTAGGAATATGGGGATAAAAAGAAGCCTATGTATTAATTCAGGTCTCCAGCTATCTACATACTGAGTTTCATCGCAATCGGTCCAGTAGTTTTTGCGTGAAGGAGTAACAAACATACACACACACACACACAAACTTTCACATTTATAATATTAGTAGGAAGTAGGATTATAGTAAGATTTGTTACTTTGTGTATTTCCAATAAAGGTGCGTCTAGCTCTCACTTAGGGTTGCCAACCATACTGTTAAAAACAGTATTACCTATACTGTTTTTCACTACATTATACTTTTTACTGTTGAACAAAAAAAATGTATGCAAAATACTGTTTTCATGTCATCACTTTATCATGGCCTTCTATTAATATAATAAAAAAGGAACTTCTCATTTATTTCAATTTAAATTACAACTCTAAAGAGGCATTTGAAACTTTAAACAAACATACATTTATTTTTTAAAAAATTCAAAGTAGGGTCTAAAATACGACCCAGTTGGCACAATGGTCACCATGCCGGACTGCCAAACACTGGGTTGCAGGTTCGATTCCCGCCTCAGACAAGTATTTATGCTTAGATATTTGTCTGTGGTCTGGTTGCTTCTATGTATTATAAGTATATATTTACAAAAGAAAAGTATATAAGTAATATATCCGTTGTCTATCACCCATAACACAAGTCTAGTACTTAGCTTGGGGCTAGATGGCGATGTGTGGAATGTCCTGCAATATTTATTTATTTATTTATTTAAAATACTTTTTCTTTTTCTAAAATACTGTTTATTTTCCCTCCCAGACGTCAATATACTTTATTATTTGAAGAAAAAGTTGACAACCCTACTCGCACTTGACAGACATTTTCATTTTGGGTGAAATATTAAAATATTAAAATGGCTTAGTAATGATGATTAAATAGCTCAATGATAGTAGGTATTTATTGGATAATAATACGTTGCTACTTGCAAACTGAATCGCATAATTAGGTCAAGTTGACGGACTTTCTGCTTTGTTACGCACGAATAGACTAATTTTAGTCATTGAACTTGTCGATTGTTTTGTTATATAATTATCGAAACAATATCCACGGTCATCTTATATCTCAGCAGCAATGCTAAACATTTTACGGGAATCAAGCAAAAGTGGATGATTTGAATATTGGAAGGTGATTTTATTAAATTACGCTACGCCTAAAGTAACTGGCGATTGTCATCAATAAATTGTTTAAAATTGATTTTTGGTGAAGGTAGTACTTGAAACGAATACCAGTCATGTACCACAATCGACTTTTGTTGATAAAAAAAATTGCACTCCGGGAGTGCCGGCAGAAGTGAAAACTTGATTATTAACGTTGAGCATGTTTGATATTTTGGAATGGTTAGGGAATAATTTTGCACCAATTGCTTTATCAGTATAAAAGTACTATCATTTATGTGGTAGAATACAATATTCATTTATTGCGCTATCGTACACAAACATGACAATTTATATTACATTAAAAATTTAACACTTTAAAACTATAGATAGTCTACTCTCCATCCGTCTTACGCTTTTTCGATCAGGTCACGTGTCCTGACGCGAGTTTAAGATTTTATACCCATTACAGAAAAAGTGCTCAACGCCGCTAAAGAAGTTTTCACTTCAAAAATTATAATAATTTCTCCGAAGTCTCGCCACGGCGACGATTTATGGTACCGGTGCTCTCTCCATACAAACGTAGTCGACTGTTTCCTCCTTGGATAATGACACTAGAGCAAATATTTTTGTTGCATAAAACTTATAACTGCCATGCATAAAACTTATCTCTTTCCGCCAAACTACTGGGACAAAGCCAGATATAAAAAAAACCTTTACTTTTTACTAATTAAGAAATTATAATTTGAACAAACGTAGGTAAGCTAAATTTCTACCTACGTAACAAAAGAAATAAACTTTTAAAATAATAAGACGGTAGGTTAAATAATATTGCAGTTTTAGAAATCTATACTTATATTATAAAGCTGAAGTTTGTTTGTTTGTTCGAACGCGCTAATCGAAGGAACTACTGGTTTGGATTGATTTTTTTGTATTGGATAGTCCATTTATCGAAAAAGGCTTTAGGCTATATAACAATCACGCTGCGAACAATAGAAGCGAAAGAATCAGTGGGAAATGTGAAAAAAAAACGGGGAAAATTATTCATCTTTGAGGGCTTCCGTTGTTTGTTTGAACGCTCCAATCTCAGGAACTACTAGTTCGAATTGAATAATTATTTTTGTGTTGGATAGTCCATTTATCCAGAAAGGCTATAAGCTACTTTTTATTAGGATATTCCCACGGGATCGGGACTTACGTGGGTAAAACCGCGGGGCGCAGCTAGTTTTAGATAATTACCTACATACTAAAAACAAAATATCCATTTACCTATTTCTAAAGCTTCAGGGCCTATATCTCTAGGACAAGAAACATATATATTATCTACAAAAAATGACAGTCATTTCATTTAGGTTTTTCTTCGTTTAAGATTGTTCATACTGTAATGTCTTTTAAATTTATTCATTTATTCATTACAATCTTAACAACCATCATAATAGGATACAATGCGATTGTGTAGTTATATACACAATGAATGCAAAAATATCTAAAAATAATATCATATTATAGTAATACAATAAAAACAATATATTATGTTCTGTTGGACATTAAAGTTTAAGTGATCTGTCATGGAGCCACTAACAATGGACTGGTTTGATAATATCGACGGTTAAAAGGAAATAGGGCATAAGCGACATTTTTGTCAAAAATGACTTTTGTATGCCATTCTACTCTTATAAATAAAAAAACCAATTAATGCTTTCATTTTTCTCGATTTTAAAGCTGTTTTCATTTTTAGGTTACGATAATAAATAAGAAAGTTGTGACCATTTTTCTGCAATTTCAAACTTTAAACAGCTGTCCTGAATAATTTGGTTTTTGGCGGTTTTATTTCCTTTTAACCGTCGATATAATATGGTTCGTTTTAAAATTGTCTAGATGTTAATTTAATCAGAATTATTTATTCTAATATCGTTTCAGTTAAATAATACGTAGGTTCTTTATGACCGTGACTGTAATGCTAAATTTAATTTAGATCTAGCTAGATAGAACCTCTATAAAAATATTAAGTGGTAGGTACTTACTAAAACTAAGTACTTAAGGTGAAAGGGTACCGGCGCTCTCTCCATACAAACGTAGTCGACTGTTTCCTCCCTGGATAATGACACTAGTACAAATACTTTTGTGCCATAAAACCTATAACTGCCATGACTATGCCCCTATGTTTTGGTTGTTTTCATTTTCTAATTGTCATAGAAATAAAGATTAAAAAAAAACGAGCTACTAGTAGTTAGACGGAGTGGGTGGTGTTAGGTTTTGTTTTCGTTACGGAATTTCCTGATTCGGTGGCCGCGCTCAAAGCCCGCGATAAAAGCTATGCAATAGCTTCAAAACATAGGGGTATGGTCATGGCAGTTAGAAGTTTTATGCAACAAAATTATTTGCTCTAGTGTCATTATACACGGAGGAAACAGTCGCCTACGTTTGTATGGAGAGAGCGCTGATACCCTTTCCTCTTAATAGCTGTGCTTATAGGTAAAAAATGTATCCATACTTGTTCACTAAAACTTACTTTAATTTGCAATTTAGTTTTGTGTAAAATGGTAAAGCGGCGATGGATTCCTTGGGCCCGTAGGTACCCGAACTCTTAAGAAATATATTACCTACCAATTCGTTTCAGATGGCCAAAGGACTGGCCGCTACTTTGTCCAACAGATAATTCGTTGCAAAATCAAATGCAACTTTTATCTTGGACTTAGATAGATAATAAATCTATACTAATCTATATCTATACTAATATTATAAAGCTAAAGACTTTGTTTGAACGCGGTAACCTCAGGAACGAATGTTTCGAATTGAAAAAATATTTTTGTGTTGGATAGTCCATTTATCGAGGAGGACTACGTATTTCCAGGGCATCGGGACTTACACGGGTGAAACCACGGTGCACAGCTAATAGATAAATTCTATATTATAAACAGAATTTTAACTGTTTTTTTACTGTTTTATCTATACTAATATTATAAAGCTGAAGAGTTTGTTTGTTTGTTTGTTTGTTTGTTTGAACGCGCTAAACTCTGGAACGACTGGTCCGATTTGAATGATTCTTTCAGTGTTGGGTAGTCCATTTATCGATGAATGTTTTTTTTTTCAAAATTAGGGATCCGTAATAAAATTGCTATTTTGTAACACAAGGTGTAAAATCGAAAACATATTTTTGCGTGCGCTGCAAAAACTATTGACAAAAGAACAAAATGATTTACTACGGGTTCGTAGATCCCATTAAGACCTACAAAAAATTCCGCGACATATATCTAGCTATCATGGTTTAATCACAATAACCGATTTTGTGTGCAAAATAATTATTAAATCGTCTGAAGACAAAACTACTTTAAATATGTATCGTAATATTAAATCTTTATCAAAATTAAGCATTATGTCATCAAGAGTATTTATGTAGAAGTAAAATACTTTTTGTTTCATCTCAATCGGATATTTCGTTTAAAAATTATCACGTGTGTAAGATGTTAAGAGTTGGTACCTATTAATGAGTTATGGGCCATAGAGTTTTTTATCAACATAAAATCCTGTAATAATCTTTTTCGAAATATATTTGTTGATAATTGTAATTATAAGATCTTTGAAGAGTATCCTATCCTACTAATATTATAAATGTGAAAGTTTGTGTGTGTGTATGTGTGTGTGTGTGTTTGTTACTCCTTCACGATAAAACTACTGAACCAATTGCAATGAAATTCGGTATGTAGATAACTATAGAGGCCTGGATTAACATATAGGCTACTTTTTATCCCGATATTCCCACGGGATCGGGACTTACGCGGGTGAAACCGCGGGGCGCAGCTAGTGAATATATAAGCATAGGATTTTTATTTACTTTCTTAATTCATGGCTTTTACATTTTTACAGTTATCTTGATAATTTACTAATCAATCTACATTTTAATACAAAAAATCCATTCAAGTTTTTCTATTCAGATTTTGTGTCAATTAGAATCTAAATGAAAGGTTTATACTTTAGTTTTTAATTATCTACAAATACCTAATAGACTTTGTATTTATAACCATGATATAAAGTGTCAAAGTGTTTATTTAAATACAAGAACATTAATGGAGCGTAAAGTTTATCATAATTACCTATAATATTATGAATATAGCGTCTTATTTCGATCAATGAAGCATTTAATTTGTGTTATTTATATCGGGTATTTCGTCATCTTTTTAAGGTACGGTCGGCTGCATAATTGCAGACCCACCGTAGAACTCCAAAACGGTTGTTATAAGAATAATTTCAACACGAACAAGATTGTAGACACCTGCTGTAGGTGACGTTTAAATGCTTCTAACTCATCAATTAATCAAACAATCCAATAATAGTAATTTTCGAACTCTACCGAGGGCTGCAATTATGCAGCTGACTGTACCTAACTAAATAGTTATGTGCTACATTTTGCAGGCAATTTTATTAATCGGCCACTATGTATAATGGCCTGCATATTATATTATACTAGCAGCAATCCACGGTTTCACAAGCGTAACTCCCAATTCCGTGGGAATATCGGGATAAAAAGTAGCCTATAACCTTCCTCGATAAATGGACTATCCAACAAGAAAATATTTTTTCAATTCGAACCAGTAGTTCCTGAGATTAGCTCGTTCAAACAAACAAACAAACTCTTCAGCTTTATATAGTATAGATTGCCCGGGCCATTTGGTTTTAAACATTTATTGCTTTCCATCGAACGCTAAGTGTCCATCATTACATAGTATAAAACAAAGTCTGTCTACTAAACTTTGAAACTACGCAACGGATTTTGATGCGGTTTTTTTAAATAGATACAGTGATTCAAGAGGAAGGTTTATATGTATAATACATGCATAATATATAATTGCATAATATAATTGGCATCCCCGGACACGGACATGGCAGTTTGATTTATTTAGTCGAATTTACCATTGGCCGTCTTTTTTAACTGACTTTAAAAATTAGGAACTTTATTCGTATAAAATGTTCCTAATATCGATAAATCTTACTAAAAAAAAACCGGTCAAGTGCGAGTCGTACTCGCGCGCCGAGGGTTCCCTACATTAGTTTCAACTTTCTTTCTCTCCCGTTGTAGTGGTATGGTAGGTACCAATTTAACTAGACCCCTATCACGTTTAGGCGCCCATACAATGTAAGTGTCAAGTTAAATTGGTTTAATTATGTATGTATGGGGATACGATTTCTTTTTCAACTTTTTTAATTTTTTGAAAATTTTCCTTCATGTGTGCTGTAAGACTTACCTATGATTTAATCAATTCTGACTATAACACATAAACGCTTCAATGGATAATTTCAAAGTTACGATCAGTTATAGCTATGACTGACTGGGACTTGTAGAGACAGACCAGAAAAGAACATCTGTTTAAAATAAAACTATTGCGGGTTCGGCGGGAATCGAATCCGAAACCTTCTGTGTCGCAGGCGGCGGGACACAGACAATTTCAATATTCTATGAAAATTAAGTCAACTGGAGACTAATCTATACATATAAAATGCTTTATCCTGAACTACTGACTGACGGATCAACGCACAGCCTAAACTGCTGATCGTAGAGACTTGAAATTTGGAGGGTGTATTCTTTGTATGACGTAGGCATCCGATAAGAAAGGATTTTCCGAAATTCTACCCCTTAGCGGGTGAAAAAGGGGGGCAAACTGTGTTTTTGGACAACGTGATTCCTTGGTCCAATTACGCACACGAAGTCGGAAACAAAAGGTAGTAGACTTTAAATAAACATATAAACAGCGAGTGTCATCAACTTACAAAAATAATCAAATCAATTAACATTGCTTACCACTGACAGATCAACTTTCTTCACTTCCTTAATTCTGAAGTATCCGTATAGAAAACTAAGAATATACAATGTAGCACTAACAGCGAACACTCCATAGAGTCCAATCTTTCGCACTAAAATACCACTGAGAGCCATTCCGACCGGTACTCCCACTGAATGAAATAAATTCACAATCCCTATCCTCAAAGTTCTCTGTTCCTCTGTTGTCACATCTCCGATATAACTGAAAATGCCCATGAACATTGTAAACCATCCACCTGTTAATGCTGGAAATATTGCTTCAGTGACTGCAGCTGCCTCTACGGGCAGCTCGTAGAAGTAATAAGTATTCACAATTAATCCAATACTCGTAAGAAATTCCCCAACAATCGGAAGAAGCATGCAAAATTTTCTTTGCCCAACTCTATCACTGTATGCTCCGAGAAATATTAGTACTCCACAGGGTAAGAATGATTGTAGAACCGTTTTCCAACCTGTTACATGAGCTACCAGTGTTTGAACTGCTTCCTCTTCGTCAGTGTAGTTCGTAGTTTCTCTACGAGTCAAGGCATCGCAGACGTGATGTTCAAATCCCAGGTTTACACGACAAGCTTTTTCTAAGTATAAATTTTGGGTCGCTAATGCAGCCAACACGGAAGGCATAACATAACATGCTAGTATTGGCTCTACTGTTATAAGTGAGATCATTTTTCGAGTTTTTTCAAAAAAACTCATTCCCTTCCAATCAATTATTTCGTCTTTTTCAAATTTTTTGTCCGGTTCCTTATTAATTTTGTATTTAAAACTATTTTTAATGGTATTACTATTAAAGTCTCCATTGTCAACATTTTTTTCAGATTTTTTTGCGTTTGCATCATTTTTGCTGTCATCAGCCATTGTTAATTCTTACGGAATATCTGAAACAAGTTGAATAATTAGTGAAGTTAAAATTGAAATCTTATTATGAACAACATTCGAATGTTTATAAAACATTAAAGCAACGCGCTTCTCCGGAAGTAGACTTAAAAACATAGCATTCGCTAAATTAGGATTAAAACCTAAGTATTCTTCATTCAATTCAGACTAATGTTCAAGGCTTTCCATTGGTTGAAAAACTACTCTTCATCAATCGCCGGTTAGATACAAAACTAATAACACACGGATTAAAAATGAAAGACTCATTACTTCTAATTTAACAATAGGCTAATATTACTATTTGATTGATCTAGGAAATGAATTTCAGCACAAATAATAGTTTACAAAGCCTTTTTCAAAAGTTCTCAATGCAATATCAGGATGTACGATTGTACAATGACGTTGAATAGGCAGACCTTGACTATTAGTTGCAGATAGATTTTGTTAACTAATAATGAATGATTATTTTCCTGTACCTACTGTTTATTCCCAAAGATGTATCTATCGCTTTTTATTCCTCTCTTTTTTGTACATACTTAAAAAATTCAACACAATTAAAATTAGTTAATCTTCTTGGAAGTTCCCACTTATTAAAGAATAAAGACACTTAAATTTTAACATTAATATTACCATTTTACCTATTCTGCACCGAACAGATTTAATTAGGACGATAATTAGCATTTTTAATCAACAATGCTGAGAATCCAACGACATATAGGTATAGATGTGGTTACCAAGACTAGAGCCATCACATATTTAGGTACAAGGCCATTCGCGATCAGTTGGTTTTAAAGCTCGGTTTTAGCGAAGGGCAATCAAGAATAAAAAAAAAACAAAATATTGTAGAACATTTTACACAGCGCCATCTAACCCCAGTCTAAGCAACTAGGCTTGTGTTATGGGTGCTAGATGACGGATAGAATACAAATATACTTTTTTGTAAATATACTTAAAACACCCAGAACAGAAACATATATCTGTAGCATAAATATTTGTTTGAGACGGAAATCGAACCCGCAACCTTTTGCGTCGCAAGCGGGTGTCTAGACACAAGTATTCATGAGACTGGAAGACTCATGTGCAAGATATACCACATGTCGATGAGTTTTCTTTTAAGAGATAAGGGAAGATTTCTTTTAAAAGAAGATGTTTCATAGACTAGCCCCTTAGACAAGATTGCTTTCTATTAGCGATATCGCCAATCGACAGATTTTTTTTCTTATTTTGTATTAAATTGACACAAGCCAACGAAAAGTCACGTAGTCGTGCGTTGGAGAAAAAAAAATAGAGGATAAGTTTCATCTTAAGCTAATTTTATACAATGTTTTATGTCAATTTCATACAATTAAATCTATCGATTGGCGACATCGCTAATATAAAGCAATCTTGTCTAAGGGGGCAGAATCCTTTTCAAGCGTTTCTGATGCTGCGCTCAATTAAGCGATCCTGCCTTTTGTCTAGAAGATTATCTATTGTCCATATTAACGTATTGCATATCTTGCTCATCTCATCTACCTTGACCGTACGTTTTATGTTGTTAGCCATTAATAGTTAAGGAAAGGAAATAATTAAATAAATCTACTTGTTTTGGAGTTGGTGATATAATCCTTTCTTCTAAATGTGTTTCAACATCACATGGATGAAACAGCGAGACACAGTTGGTAAATTAATAATATGATGTCGCGGATTGAATCATTTTTAACTTTATCTATACTTATATTATAAAGCTGAAGAGTTTGTTTGTTTGTTTGTTTGTTTGAACGCGCTAATCTCAGGAACTACTGGTTCGAATTGATAGTCCATTTATCGAGGAAGGCTATAGGCTTTTATCCTGATATTCCCACGGGATTGGGAGTTACGCGGGTGAAACTGCGGAGCGCTGCTAGTTACAACATAAAATAATAATTAATCTGATGCTTCCGTCTTACATCTTCTTCTTCTCGTATACTGTTGTGGCACCTATTGTTAGAGTTTTCCTAACTTGACCTAACGACTGCTACTAGAGGTAGCAACCGGGACCAACGGCTTAACGTGCCTTCCGAAGCACAGAGGGGCTCACGAAAATACATTTTTTTCCACCCTACTAATTGGTCACTCATCGAAGTAATGACCGCGCCAGGCATCGTCGCTTAATCCGTCTTACTAATAAAGGGTAACGGCTTTCTCTCCATACAAACGTAGTCGACTGTTTCCTCCCTGAATAATGACACTAGAGCCAATATTTTTGTAGTATAGAACTTATAATTACCATGACCATGCCCCTATGTTTTTTTTAATATATATTTTGTTTTTTAACCCTCACTTTCTATGATAATTAGAATATGAAAAAAACCAAGTCATAGTCGTGGCAGTTAGAAGTTTTATGCAACAAAAATATTTGTCCAGGTAGGAAACAGTCGACTACGTTTGTATGGAAAGAGGGCCGGTACCTTTTCCTCTTAAGAGTTTTTGCGTTTTGCTATGGGAATATCAACACAATAGGTGACAATAGTCCTTATTCAACAAGACTCGCAACTAATTCATAAAACTGCGGACAAAACGTTACCACGGTACTTTTACATAACGACGACCTTCAATGATTTTGTGTCCCCGATCAAGGTCTTAATGAGGACAGGTTAATGATGGTATTTTACTGAAAATTATTTGAATCCAAACATCCTGTCGTTGACAGACTAACCTCAAATTGGCGCTGTTTTTTAAATCTGTAGAGACTTGGTCATATATTATATGTAGAGACTTGGTCATATATTGTATACTAGCTTTTGCCCGCGACTTCGTCCTCGTAGAAGCGCGAAAACTTGAAGCAGATTGGAACAAAAAAATCACGTTGTCCCATACAAACTTTGCCCCCCTTTTTCACCCCCTAAATGGTAGAATTTCGGATGTCTACGTCATACAAGGAACACACCCTACAAGTTTCAAGTCTCTACGATCAGCGGTTTAGGCTATGCGTTGATCCGTTAGACAGTCATTCAGGACAAAGAATTTTATATGTATAGATTATGCTTTCCCTATCTATATTATCCTCTCGGAAGAGAACTGGCTAATAAATCTGGAGTCACGTAAGCTACCGGTTTACTTACTATCCTACTAATATTATAAATGTGAAAGTTTATGTGTATGTTTGTTACTCCTTCACATAAAAACTAGTAAACTGATTGCAATTCAAGTTGGTATGTAGATAGTTAGAAACCTGGATTAATATAGAGGGTACTTTTTATATCGATATTTCCACGGGATCGGGATTTACGCGGATGAAACCGCGGGGCACATAATATAAGGTGCATTACTGGTAATTGGACAAGACTTGTGAATTGACAGATCTGATATAATTCCAAATATAATAAGATTTTGATTAGATTTATCTTTATATTTTTCTTATTCGAAAGGTGTCATGCAGTGCGTTACCACGTAGGTTTACATCACTTTGAAGTTTAAGTAAAAATTAAGTAGTAGTCCATTTAAATTAGCAATATTATGCGCACCTATTAACATTAAGCAGATAAAGTACCTACCCCGCGTATGAACGATGAATGTGTCGCTATTTATGTGGTACACCCAAGCACGGATCTATTGATCTATACGGGTGGCAACTGTCATAAACACCTTAGCAGTTACTATAATAAGTAGTTTTGGCTCTAATTAAGCGGTGTGTATTATGTTCCATATTGTGTGTGAAATAATAAATAAATAAATATGCGATACTGCAGTTATGATCGTTCATCCATTTGCGTAACTAAACAGTAGATTTATTTTCTCGTACATGGCAGTAAAGGAAAATAAACCACGTTTTTGCAGATGAGATTTTAAACGCTCTTTTAAAACCTCATCTACAAAAACGCGTTAAGTTTTAGTTACCTATGTATACAAATCATTTCAACAGTAGGTATATTCAAATGCCTAGTTCAAAACCCTTCAGCCTTGTCACAGAAAAGTGTTTAAACTGCTAGTCATTTAAAGTTAATGTTCATAAAAATAAATGACAAAGTATTTCCCTACATGTAATTGCATTTTAGAACGGCACAACTCAAGGCTGTTAAGTTTAAATTCTGGTATAATAATAGGTACCCTATAATGTACCTGTAGTTGTGTCTAAAAAACGTAATGTAACGTTCAATTAGTGTTTCTACCTACTCATATGTGGTTAAAATGTAAAATGATTTTTACCTTCCCTTGACCCTATTTCAATAAAAATCATATTGTAGCTTTAACCATTTTCATAAAAGTGCAAAAAAACTAATTCGGCACACAAAAGGGGAAAACGGGGGAGAACCATTCGCCATAAAACTTGTTTCTATTTCTATATCATAGTATCCATGTAAAACCTACATGCATGCCAAGTTTCATGCTTTCAGCCAGATGGGACCGTAAAAATAGCTAAGGAAACGGAGTAAAGGATTTTTGCTTATAATTTTTTATTTTGGTTTACGACTAAAAGTTACCTGACTTTCTTAAATATTCTTGAGGTCTTGAATTTTAGAATCCTAAAATATGTTAGTTCTTTGGTTTCTTTGGGAACAGATTAACATACATGCAGTACCTATAGTAGGTGCATATAGGTAAGAAACGTATCCTCCTTGTGACTTTATTATAGTCAAATAAAATATATATTTAATTATATATCTAGGTAACATTGAATAACATCGACCTTTCCTCTTGACAAAATTGAAAGTCGTTATACAAAAACAAAACATCTTTTATATTAGTAGGTTTTATCTTTTACCTTTTTTAAGAATGCAAACATCTTTCAAATGGAACTAACTGACATTTAAAAAAAATTTAAGGCAACAAAAGCTAGAATTTTTCGTAAATTCGATGATTTCGTCGAAGTACGGTTCTGAAAGTATATATGCGATAGGTACTCCTTTAGGTGTATGATTGCATAATTTTCTACCTACTTGAAAGTCAAAAGCATTGTTCACTAGATAATATTATCAATGCTACTTCTATTTATGGTGGACATTTATATACGATTGTTAATCGCAATCACATAGTACATAATGTATTTAGATAGACGTTAGTACGGTGAATACAATTAAAATGCTCGGCAATTACATTTGTGTTGGGCAACAATAGAATGGATGGCTTCACAAGGACGATGTCTGTGATGATCCTAGATATATAATACCTAAATAGTGTGGATTTAGTTCTTGTAGGTAAATTATGTCAATATATTAGATTTTAACAACCGCATCGAAAATTCTAAAAACAAAATTGGAAGTTTAATCTTAAACGTCCTTAATCTGCGATAAGAATGTATACTTATTTTATGATTTTTCTCATCAAAATTAATGTAGGTATATTAAAATAATTTATTAGAATTTAATATAATATATTTTGATTTTAGTGAAGATTTGCACCATGCGCCGGTGTCGCAAATCACCGTTCGACGGTAAAATGGAGTTGGAAAAATTTGATCGTGCAGTTCTGTTTCACACTCCCAAAATGTATCTAATAAGAGACAACCTTGCGACGCTGTTGACGACGGCCTCTATGGCCTTTTGTTGACATAGTCATAAATCTTATGGCTCTTCGCTCAATGAACTCATAACTCCAGCAGAAATAGTGGAGCAGAGAGCACAGACTCTAGAGGGAACCTGGAATTAATAGCCATTTGGTCTAACAAGCAGCTACAGAGACTAATCGTTATTAATATAGTAACCGATGTCTAGGCACATTTACCAGCAAGTAGAACGTACGATGCATGTAAGCTTACCGATAAGGCTGTCATGCCAAACCCTATCAAAGGCCTTCGAGATGTCAAGAGAAACGGCAAAGCTAAGAATCTATTTATACATATAGAATTCTTTGTCCTGACTGACTGACGGATCAACGCACAGCCTAAACCGCTGATCGTAGAGATCTGAAACTTAGAGGGTCTGTTCTTTGTGTGACGTAGGTATCTGATAAGAAAGGATTTTTGAAAATTCAAAACTGCTAGTAGTAATTAGTTTAAGATTATTCTTGCAATTTTTCCAGATGATAAAGTCAAAATATTTATTTGATGCCCATCTTTATTAAGCAAAAAGAAAGACCGTAAATCTTACCTATAGTTCATATCTTATTTAAATTCAAATTTAGTTCTTGCTATTTTTTATACATACATTATGTTGTTTGTGCCTTTCTAAAACGAGCTTTTTGCATAGGTTTTTGTATCAGATAAAAAATTGCTGAATCATTTTAAAATAATTATTGATTGCATACTTAATGCTTGTGACAACTTTGTACGTGTAAGTAGTTAATTAAGTTTTTGTTGTATGAAGTTCTAAGTCGGACTTTTGAAATTCACATTATAACTGATGCTATATACAGATAGACACTCTGACTTCTTCTAGTTGGACTATCTAAACGTAATCTGGTTCCTAACATTCAACTTTCATTGCAACCGGTTTTTTACCAATTAAAAAAAAGGAGTTTCTTAATTTGCGCGAACGGACGTTCATAGTCATGGGTGGACGATGTTCACGTCACTCTCCAGCCTAAGTTGTCCTATTTCGAAGATTCTTTTTTTATTTGAAAGAGAGGTGGTGTACCAACATCATAAAATAATGTGTTGAATTTGAATTATCTTGCCCAATTCGGCAGATTTTTTGTAGCATAGGAATAATACCTACACTCCAATTACTGATTGTAATAAAATTTAAAATACCTAAGTATATAAAACCGATTTATTAAAATAACTGGATAGACATTGATCCAGTTTACCTAATAGTTCAGATTAGGTAGGTAATTAATAATAAGTCGAGAAATTAACGTTTTAAATTCTATTTCTAATTTTTTTCTATAATCTTTAATAGAAAACATTTCGTCAAAACTTACCGTTAATGGTCAGTCAATTAATTCACAACCATCACTTTCGTATTTCATTTGTTTTTTTAATTCAATTTAAGTTTGAATTTCGAAGTATCTCATGGTTCTGAGAATTCAAACATAGCCCGTCAAAGTTTACGCAAACGTGTAAATAAATTTATCCTGCGCGCGCGTTCGCTAAACACGGTATCAATAAGGTAATTGCAGTTGGTTCGGACCGGCTCACACTATTAACCATTTCGACAAGTCGGCTAAAGGCGGATGGCTACAAGCGACCGAAGTAATCGTTGATACCTTGCAACAATTGATTGTTTAAGCATACTCGAATCAAACAATTCATTTATACTCAGAATTGTATTAGTACTTTGAATTTTTTGTATTGTACTCAGAATAGATTCTGTTATGGTTAATTTGAATATGTCCGGTTCGTCGCTTTGGTGTTGAAAATCTATACTTCCGGAAAATAGTGCATTTTAAAATAATCATTTGGTACCAGAATTTCAATTATTGATAACAATAAAGTTGTGCAGATGACTGGTGCTACTCAACCCTTCAAATCCTAACAAAAGCTGAAAGAAGCTGCTGTTGATCTGTGAATAAAACGCAGCTGCCTACTGACTGAAGTGTTATGTCTCCTGAACGGAACTGGATGGTTGGAGGTAATCTGAATAAGTACCACATCTAATGTATTTTTGATTGAATTGCGTAGATTTTGCATTGGTAACACGTTATAAATACTAACCTGAACTGAAGCTATAAATATTGTTAATACATACATAGTAATACATAAATTGTAGGACATTCCACACATCGCCATCTAGCCCCAAGCTAAGTAACTACACTTGTGTTATGGGTGCTAGACAACTCATATACTACTTATATACTTTTCTTTTGTAAATATATACTTATAATACATAGAAACTACCAGACCACAGACAAATATCTAAGCATAAATACTTGTCTGAGGCGGGAATCGAACCCGCAACCCTGTGTTTGGCAGTCCGGCATGGTGACCATTGTGCCAACTGGGTCGTCAATCAATCAATAATCATGACAATATTAATAACATTTAAAAAAAGCATCAACTACTAATAAATTATATCGTGTTAATAAATATATGGAGAGAGTGAGATCTCTATCTATGTGGAGCAACATTAAGCGCTAGGATCTTGAGCTGCTGTAGTATTGCGTGACATTGATAGTTAATGGATTGAAGCACCAGTATTGATTCATTATTAATAAAATATTACATACTGGCGCTTCTCATCTAGATGTTTTATACAGCGCCAGCAACTTTAATTCGCGCTATGCAGGGCGTTGAAGTGCCATACTCCTAAATACTGATTGGCTACTTATCTTTAGTGGAGAATATATTGACATTTATGTGTCATGTTTAAATATGATAGCAGCATCTTAAATATTTAGGATATCACTAAACGTTTGAGTATTCGGGCAATATGTATTGGATGGAGTAAGGTAGCCCAGAACCTATACCACCGTCTCAGTTTGTTTCGTTTTTAATTTCTTTTCTAAATGAGATATGGAGCGACAATCATTGATAGCAACATAACCATAACATAGGTATCAACAAAACAAATTTCTAAAATAAGACGTGTGTTTTAATGACACTCAATTCATTTAATTGTAACCTAACTAACATACCTACCTAACATATCTAACAACATCTATAATTCAAATTACAAAGATACCTAAACTACAGGTAACACTAATTAAAATGGCTTACAAATTTATGGGATTCAGAACAATGATATCACTTAAATTAATACAAGATTGTCAATAAAAAAATATAGGTTCCCTCCAATTAAACTATTAAGTTTTGGTTTTCTAAATTTATAAATAAGTAGAGTAGGTTTTATTTGGGTCACTTTTTTAGATCTTACACTTTATCTTCACTAATTCCTTCAACTTCTGTAGATTTTTTCTTTGGCATCTCATTTGTTACAATATCTAAAGAACCATTTTTAGTTAGACCGAATACTGCACACATATTTCTAGCACTGTCTTTTTTCTTAACACAATAAAGTGCTATAACCAGTACAACTAGAAAAATTACAATTCCTCCGACTATAATAGGTGCACTTTTATCCATATCTGCTTCAATGGATGCAAGTTTAACAGTTTCTATTCGGAGATAGTCTTGAAGTGGTGCGAAGAAGTTGAGTATTCCTTCTGTAGACAATTCAGTTTCTCCTGTAATAGTCTTGAGGACTGTTCTCCAATCTCTACTAGCGCCAAGTGACATACCATCACTGAAATGTATAAATTACAGATATATTTTATTCTAGATTTTGGCAATATAAGTTCCGATCATTTATGAATATCGGGATACTTAGCATATTCGCTATCTCAGTGATCCAGCTATCTTATACCAAATTTCATCATAATCGGTTCAGCAGTGTCTGGGTGTTGCGAAAAAAATCATATAGATACAAACACACTCCTTGCTCGTATTATAAATAGAGTCATAACTTTAATATTGATTGGAACTGTCGCAGTCATAGTTATATCACATAGTTATATTACAGTTATTTGAATAAATATGTTTTTTACTATTATTATATAAATTACAAAATGATGTATTATTTATACTTCATATGAATTTGAGCTCAATTTATACTATAGAGCTGTAATTATATTATTTCTTTTTATAGAGCCTCTCTATAAAAAATAAATTTGAAATTGAATTCACCATCACCCGGTGCCATCTTTTAAAGAGAAGGTCGGCAACGGTCAATAGGAGAAAGTATTTGCGATCTGTAGCCATAGTTTCTGGTAGCTTTTGGCCCGTAGGAAGCTGTGATATTTTACATTTTATCTCGATAAGTGAGATACATTTTAAAACATGACGATGATAATGTAATTAAACGTAATTAATTATCTTTGATTTCTCCTATAGGAAAAGAACTTGAATATACAAAATACATGATAAATGATGAATATAAAAAATAAATAAAATATAATAGTGCTAAAGTTTTTAATCTATACATATAAAATGCTTTGTCCTGAATGACTGACTGACGGATCAACGTACAGCCTAAACCGCTGATCGCAGAGATCTGAAACTTGGAGAGTGTATTCTTTGTATGACGTAGGCATCCGATAAGAAAGGATTTTCCGAAATTCTACCCCTAAGGGGGTGAAAAGGGGGGTACAAAGTTTGTATAGGACAACGTGATTCCTTGGTCCATTTTCGACCTCAACGCGGACGAATTCGCGGACAAAATCTAGTTTATTTTATAGTGCGTGACCTGTATTGGACTATCTGAAAATATTTTAAGGAGGTTGCAAGTTCAATTAGTCTCGTCTCTGTTGCAATTTTAAAAGACGCATTTTTCCTTTCAAATAATGTTATAGTGATATGTCTACTACTTAGAGATTAATGTATGAACATTGAAACTGACCTTAGCAATATTCCTGCTTCCTTACGACCATATATAGAACATTTGTTTAGAGGTCCAGTGTAATTGGCTTTCTTACAAAGTGATAGAAGTATTTGGAACTCCAGAACATGCGATATTAAATAACTGAAAATTTTATTTGAAGTAAGTAATAATCAATTATGTGCAGTTAGTACAATTTCTTGGTTTGTACAAACATTAACTTTGTATTAATATAATATTGATAATAGTTTTTTTTAGAAATGATCAGCGTTTGACCACTATGCTGTAACTGCTTGATGGTAGGTAACGATTAAGTCTAAGATAAAGCATGCTTTACTAGAAGATACCTTTTCACTCGCGACTTGAAAATCCTCAAATTGTATACGTCAAGAAAGAGAGACGCAGGCAATTTACATAGGATTTAGGAATTTTTAAAACTATCATAATTTGTCAATATGTATAGTCCTGTAATATTTATTATTAACAATACTTAGTTATATTATACAGAAAATTGAAGAACGAACTTGCCCGTGTTCTGATACGTAGGTCTATTCAGCCACAAAACGAGGACGGGTCGAAAAAGTTTCTGTTCCACTGCTGTTTTCCTTAGAACGCATCGTCACTAACCATTGTGTGACACAGTGATCAAACGCTGACTTATTTCTCATTAAAAAAACTACAGTTTCGATAATTAATGTTTCGTTTCAGTTTCGATATTATGTCACTTACGTTATGTATTGAACATGAGAAACCACATGATATTTGGCTGCAGGATCCAAATCACTTTCATTTCTCGGCAGGGGTGGTGATACTTTTGTTTCTTTTATTCTGGAAAAATAAATAAATTTATTTCAATTTAGACCATCAGGCATTACTACATGTCAGACTGTTTCGTAAATATTTTAAAAGCCATTTAAGAAAAAAATATTTTTAAATCATAGACAGACAAATTGAATGCTTCTTCTAATGTCAAGGAAAGCCAATTCATTTACCAGTTCATAAGGTCGGGGAGAGCGGGACTGAAAGTGCCAGGGTTAAGTTGTGCTAAAACAGCTAATACAGCTATAACTCCGAAGGAGATATATCAAATGAACTTCATCGTTTAATCGCGCTTACATTTTTTTACTGAAAGTTGATAACTAATAGATATTAACTATTTATTGATAATTTAGCAGAAACCGTATCTTAATCGGTTTATCCGTTTTGAAGATTAATTAAAACATTGGTTTTAGCAATAAAATGTAAATTGCGGCGCCCCTTGGTTAGAAATTACCGTTACAACAACTAGCTACGAACCATCGCCAACGAATCACAAATATTTTACAGAAAACCGTATCACTGGTAAAAACTACTACAAATATAAATTACTAATATTCGTTTTCAATATTAAAATAAGCAATTTTCAAAATCGACATTTTTAGCCCCACCCTCCCCTATCAATAACATTTAAGTTTTATTTTTTTCTATTTGCATTTAGATAAACGCGAAATATTTAATGACATAATTACAAACATATTCACAAAAGAAAAATAATACAAAAAGGATATCCGTTGTCTAGCATCCATTACACAAGTCTAGTTACTTAGCTTGGGGCTAAATGGCGATGTGGGGAATGTCATGTAATATTTATTATTATTTATTATCATCAAAATATGATGGCTTACCTAAGATCCCACCAATGCTCATTCCAATTGTCCAAACTGGTGTTCCCAAAAACGTCCCATCTCCACTTATCCAATACATAAGCGTAGGCCATTAGAGGAAACTTTTCTAAAGCAACCCAAAGGAGATGGTTAATCGTTTCTTGAGGGCCTGTTTCTACGTAAGTCAAGTCTAACTTTTTTAGGTGTTCGGGTGAAATTAGCTGAATGGCCACAATATCTGATATTGCATCGTGAAATGCTGAAATATTAGACATTAAAAAAAAAAAGATAAACAAGGTGAAAATGCGAGTAATTTCTAGTAGGTAATTAAAATATAGGAGATAATTGGTGTGATAACTAATAGACACCATAATCTATGTTTAAAAAGAGGCTAAACGCCTTATATTTTTTAAAGTTGAATAACTTTGCTTACAACAGAGAATTATGAATTCTGTAGTAGCACATTTCGTTAGGCGTTCTGTCTTAGATTTTTAACCTCATCAGATTTTTTTTACGATTTTAGACTTTCAGCCTCATTGGAGTAAGTTTTTCCGATGAGTTTAAAAATCTCAGTAAATAAATAATTCGAATTTCGCTCTGTAGTATCGTGTGTTCTAATAAAATTGAATGAAATTATAATTAAAATTTAAATTTTTAAATTTATCTAAACAGTTGAATTCTTTAAATGTTTTAGAACTTTTTTTTTAAAAAAGATACTTCATTATAATCTTAAACATCATTTTTAATTAATAGAATAACTTGATGGAAATGATTACCAATGAAATGTATTTACCTACCTGGATTAGGACCGTCTCTGTAAAGAGGAGGCAAGTTTTTATAGTGTTTAAAGTATTGAACATGTCCTAATAGTCTTGCTGCTCTAGATAAACCAATAACGACATCAGTAACTCTTTCACCGCACCATTTGATTCTGAAGTCATAAATATTAGGCATTAGTTCTGGTGTTTTTTAAATTTCATTTTTAAATACTTGTACATGTGTTCATATCATGTCTAAGGATGAAATGTGTGTGAATCGACTTACTTATAATTAACTCCATCACACATATCATGACTAGATGGCAAACAATTGGATGTTGCCATAGTTTCTTTTATATCCTTGTAAGAATCTTTAGCACTAGCAAAGCCTAAAGATTGATGAAAGTCATCAACAGCATTGAAAAGATCTATAGAACGAATGTTTCCTGGTTTTGGTATGGGTCTTCGCCGGTCTGGATATGGAGTGACTTTTGGGTAGATAGATTGCCATTCTTGAGCCCATAAGTTGCCTGAAATTTATAATAAGTTACAAGTACCAGGACAGAGACTTATTATTCACGAGAGAATCAAAGCTTTACCTAATAAGTGAGCTGGTATCAGTTTATCCTTTCGCCTAAAATCTTCTCTATAAAAGGCTTTTAACTTAGCTCTAACAAATTCATGCAAAAGGTCATACAATGGCTTAATTTCCTTCCACAGTCTATTTACGGTAGATAAGAAGTCATCATCTTCGAAAGCATACCGCCACATTGCTCCAGCATCAGTAAAATTTTCAGATTCAGCAACGTTATTCATCCTCTGGACATAGTCTTTGAAAATCGGTCTAATTTTTTTCCCCGTAGCATCACGATAGACTTTCCAATAATAAATTAATTCTTTTGTGTCATTACTTGTTTTAAATATTGATATGACGTCTGGAACAATTGTTAAAAAGATAAGAAAACGATAAGAATCTCTTGGAGGCATGGCCCTACTTTCTCCCATTTCCCCCCTTAAATTAGAAATACTTTTCCAGAATTATTTTTAATGGGACGTTTAGAAATATATAACTGCCTAAGAACCTCATACACTTTGTCTAGGGGTACGTACCTACATATGGGGATTACTTGGTTTTCTTTACACACACACTGTATAGATTACTATAGATTAATGCAAAAAGAAGTTTACTATGATAACTATTACCTAAATATGACGATACTAACGTTTCTTTAGTATATCAGAAATTATTATAAAAGGGAAACTGACCACTCATCGTTCGTACTGAATCTTCTGAATTGCAAGTCGAATTGTATGCGCAAACGTTTACTCGGCTCCAAATCTTTTGCATTGTGTCGATTTCTTCTCTTTGCTGTAAATGAAATTGTGTACTAGTCTATCAATAATATTTTTACAAAGTCATCTAAACATTTCTTTAGCAATGACTAGTACATACTTTGCTTTGTGGCATCTGTACATTAGTACCACGTTCCTTTATTATTCTTATTTTCCTCTCGTATATTGGATTTTTTGTTAGAAAATCCTTTGCCAAGTAGTTTTTCTTTAAAATATTCCAATATTGTTTTTTTATTTCATCTTCTTCAGCTGCTATGCGAACCTAGTTTTTAGAAATTTTTGTTTTGTAAATAAAACACACATTATTGTAACATTCAACAGTACCAGATAAACACGTTTTCTAACCTAGTTTAATAGAAACTTACCATATTATTTTTCTTTAATTCACTTCCAATATCTGTGACGTATGCCCACAAAGCTTCCTGAGACGTTTTACAAACTTCCAGACTAAGTTTATCCATTTCATCCATGAAATCTTCGACTGGTATACTAGTGTTATCAAGTTCTTCTAAGTGAAATTTAAAATGTTCAACTATATCCACAGTCTTTGGTAGCTGCAAATCTGGATCCAGGATTTTCCTCATAGCTTCATCAAGAAATTTCTTCTCTTTGACATCGTCGTCGGTTTCAACTTCATGACCACTTTCATCTGATGCCTCATTAGTTCTATTGGTCATGTTTCTGTCGTCAGAGATATCTGAGGTTGGGTTGGGATTGTATTGTACTGCCTCTGTTACTGCTATGTAGGTGATTATTACACCTGTCCATAGGGTACACTGAAACTAAAGATTCTTACCTAAATAAACATGCTTACCTGAAGTTCCATGAGATATATTTTAGATTGTTATTGTACTGTGTTTGATGAACAGGAAAAATGACATCTTAATAGTACCTGTAGTAGTCGTACTAGAAGTATTTTCCTAGCGTGGTATCTAACTTGTATAATTTGTACTTGTATGTGGGCGGTTTTGGGTCCTTTTTGCGTTATGTTCTACTTGTTAGGAGGAGAACCAGCCCAGCTCGTTCATTGAATTTGCCACTAATGTGCTTTTATAAAATTAGTAAAAGGCTTGTACTTGTACTTGAACGGACTGTTTTCCGCAATTAGACCCTATTTAATTGGGTCCTCTTTTGCGTGAGGATGGAGTAGGCTTGCCTAGCACCTACTATACCTTCTCAGCTTAGGCAACCATGTCCAGAGGAGAGAACTTGTCAATAGTTCTGGAGCCAACTAAGACTCGGGTTTCATCACTATATTTTCCTTCACCGTAAGAGCAATGTCAATTAGCGCACATACATTTTTATTAAGAAAAATACTTGGTGCACGGCCGGCCGGGTTTCGAACCCACGACCTTTAGAATGAAAGTTGAGGTATCTACCACTAAGCCAACACCGCTCGTAGTAAATAGCTTTTGATATCCATAGTCTAATTTCCCACCACTAGACAATCCATGAGTACTCTTCAATTTTCATGCGTGCACTGCACAAAAGGCCGTTCGTTATATCCAAGCAGTAGAAAAATGTTTGTTGAAAGACCAGTTTTGGTCTTTTGTCATCAAACGCACTCGAGGCCACTTTATATTCCATAAGCGATTTGTAAGTCTGCTCTTTAAGTCGGAAAATGCTAATTTAACCTGCTTACAACTCTATGGTAACTCAAAAGTAGGAGTGCCGCATTTAGCATAGCGACTGGTCCAGACCCTGAGTTGGTTTTAGGGAATTGGAACAGTAAGTAGACTGAAGCCCGCAACTAGTGTATTTCGCTCCCTCTCTCGCTCGTTAGCAGAATTGTTACCTCTAGAGCCGTTGTGATCTTTGATCTATTGTAACCTCTCAAGTTAATACGTTCACCTAGTCTATTGACTAATGCATGACATTTGAGTATCATGCCTGAGTTTATAGTGCATAAGGTAGGTACTGTGCATTAAAGGATCCAAGTGCTATAACCCGAGACATCTCGGGCTAACGCAGCCTACGCGGCCCGTAATACTCACACATAATAAGTGGAAGATACAGTTGTGGGGGCTTATATTTAGGACCTCTAGAAAAGCCGTCTATCCAGGGCCCGTGTCTGTGTTAGAGCCGTGTGATAGTCACTAGGTCACCTAATTCAGTACAATATAGCACACTACACGAGGACACTTTAACAATAGAATATCACGGTCAGATAGCTAGTTGTATGGCAATGATTACATCTTCTACGCTATCGTTATACTCGGCTATAAGTGGCTATAACATGTCATTGCAACCTATAATAGAACTTCTAACAATTCATTAAATTGATAAACATCTCTTGTATAGAGCATAAATAATCGTTGCATTGTACAGAAGAGAAAATTGGTTAATTCTTGGTTCACATGTGAACAAAATCGGTTGGATTTGGATAGGCTGATAAACACCTTCCTTTACCTCGCACAGTCGAGTAATGAAAAATAAATCACCTATTTAATATAACACTATAACTTAAAATCTAGGTACCTACAAAAAGCATAGTGTAGTAATCCTGTCTGTCTATCAGTCTAAAAACTATAAGTTTATTTCACTTCAGTATCAACACTTAAACGCACACATTTTCCGTACGTTAACAATATTTCACGATTAACACTGTTTTACACTTTCATTCTTGGCATGTTGTTTGTGAATACTGTGAGGTGTTTGCTCGTTTTGTGGTGGAATTTTGTAGGGAACAATTGTTCTAAGGTTTTGTTTTGAAAACCTGGGGCGTTGCCACACAGCGAACACATTCGTTGTGTGCGTGTGAGCATTGTTGTGAGACTTGGAACTGACTAAGTATTTAGTTCACATCGCGATGGTCTCATAAGAACGGATGTTAGGGCGCGTTAATCTGATGATAGAGGTTACATGTCTTGTCTCAAATAATTCAAACGTCTTTTGTGTCTATGGAAAGAGTAAGTGCGTTTACTTATTTTACGTTTCAAAGTTATTTTAAGTCATTTTGATTAGACGCAGTAAAATATACCGTAGTAGGTACAATTGAAAATAAACCTGAAATTACATAACGCAATTGCGTAAGCGCAGTCGAAAGTGGACTTATTGCGATAAGGGAAATAATAAACCTCTTTACTGTGCAAATATTTTATTGCAACCAACAAATTTGGTTTAGTAAACTGAGCCAACTAGATATCGCTAACAGCTTTTGTGATAAATATTTCAACTATTTTACTATTGTGTAGCTAAGTAGCTAGTTATTGTCTATTCCTTTTTCAAAAATGATGCAAGTATTTGTGCTCCTGCTACATCGATCTCCTCGTAGCCGTACGGTTCTAAAACTTTTTTAGTTCGTTCAAACCATTTTTGGACATTTTCGTATGCACTGTAGTCAAATCCGAAAGCCTAGAAAAGAAAATAAAAATGATTAATAAACTTTTGACCTAAACAGGGAAAGCTAAATAAAACCTTTTAAAAATAGGAACATTTGTAATGGTTATTACTTAAATACCTATCCAACAAATTTGTAAACATTACAAAACAGTATTGAGAAGTTAATTTCCTTTCAGGATGTGAGTGACGGTGTGTGCTATTATCCTTAGGTCCATAAAGGACACTAAAGTGTCAACTGTAAGAACTTGGGTCATAATATCACACAAATCCTTAAAAACGGCCATTGACACGATTAGACGAATGAATTTAAGAATAAAAAAAGAATAAAAACAATTCCCTAAACTAGAAAAGACTTTTTTTGAATGAAAAAGTTTTTTTTCCTTTTTTATCTGCCATCGGCTCCTCTAGCCATAATCAGATCAGTTACCCGACTTTGGATAATAGTGGGTATCATCCCATTAGGTGATCCCTGGATATTTCACTCTCTTTGCCATCAGTTGTTACAACTGTCCAGTAAGTTCCTTGCAAGTTGATTAACGTGTTAGCCGTTCTTTGTACTTTGTGCTGTATTTGCTCACTTCCTCCTTCACAGTACGCATTTGGAGGTGTTCGTGAATCTCAATGAAAAAGTGAAAAAAAATAACAAATGATTAGTGACTTACATCAAGGTTGGTAATAGTGACTATAATAGTGATATCTGCTATAGTAAGGTTATCGCCAGCCACAAATGCTTTGCCGTCTAGGAAGGTATCTAGGTAACCCAATGCCTCGTTCATTTTCTCCACATTTTCTTCAATTATTTCTTCACCACGAAACAATACTGGCAACTAAAAAAAGATTTATATTCACGTAAGAAAATTGAGAGGCTATTCGTATTTTGTAAACAAACGGAAAATTTTATTGGTAATCTAACTAACTTCAGGTTATTGTTAACAACTAATTAAGATAGTTTTCTACATATAAGTCCTACTAGATGGATAATCATTATCATCATCAAATAAGCCACAGGACGTCCACAGTGAACATAAGCCAAAGACTAGATGAAGACATAGTAGGTTTGTCTTAGACATTACAGCACCGCGCCTTGAAAAGCATGGATTAAACTTGCTGGTACTGTCAGGGGTATTCCACTCCGCGAGTAGGTATAAAACGTCGTCTACGTCCAGAGACGCAGACACTTGAGCCATATCCAAAACATGAGCAAAGCCGCCCGCCCCGCCAGGCGCGATCGCCTACTGATAGCCGAGGTTCTGTACATATAAAGCTCGCTCTCGCACCCGACTCGTGTGAATTCTGTCACCGTATTTACAATATTAATTATTATTATCGTTTATTTATTGTGTATAGTAAGGTACTTACAAGTTCTGATTACAACGTCAGGTTTAGTTTTGATAAGTTTATATATGAAAGTACTTAGGTAAGGAGTACATATTTTAAATTGTATTTTAGTATTTTTCTTTTGGTGAGCGTACCTACCTACCTACCATATAATAACTAAATATTATTAGGCCTGGTTCACTCCGCTGTTTCCGTTAAAGTTACTTGTACATAACTGGTAAGTAAATAAATATTCAGATTAGTTATATAAATAAAAAAAAGATGTAACCCTAAAACGGTATAATACTACTTGTAGGTAAATATCACGGTAGGTAATTAGCGCTGAGCTACTTGAATTTGGAGTTTATTGTGTTGTAGCGAGAGTCGCTTTTTATTTAAATTAGCTTATAAAGTGGATCTTCTGTACTTGTACATATATTGTCTGTGGCACTGTTTAAATCATCTAGATTAGATGGAAAGGCAAATTTATTACTATAGTCCTACTGTGTACCTACATATAAGCAGGTATGAGACATAAAATATGAGGTTAAATCCTCATTATAGATAAGTAAACGTTAACCTACTTAAACCTAAGGATGAACCTTGCAAGAACTCAAAGAATGTCAAAGTTAATAAGACGTTTAATTATAATGAAATGTAAATTAGAAGCTCTACTATAATAATATGTACTACTACAATATGTACGCCTGGAAAAGCTACTGGTCCATGAAAGAACTCATGAATGGCAAATTACCACTATCTCTTCAACGGAAACAAACTCAGGGTTGCGGGATCGATTCCCGCCTCAGACATGTATTTATGTTTACATATTTGTCTGTGGTCTGGTTGTTCTATGTATTATAAGTATTTATTTACAAAAGAAAAGTATATAAGTAGTGAATCCGTTGTCTAGCACCCATAACACAAGTCTAGTTACTTAGCTTGGGGCTAGATGGCGATGTGTGGAAAGTCCTGCAATATTTATTTTGTTTTATTTATTTATTAAACTTGTCTTTGAATGGTCGTCAAAGGTTCGCACTCGGGGTATGCCAAAGGGCGATGGAACGAAGTATTTTCGGGGTCAGACTTACTGATCGAATTCGGAATACCGAAATACATTCCAAAAACCCAAGTTGTCGATGTCACTCAAAAAGCTGCCACACTGAAGTGGAATTAGGTCGCCCATATTTGCCGTATACCGGAAGAACTTTGGGCCAAATCATCAACTTTTTGGACACCCACCAACAGTAAAAGATTACCCGGCAGACCCCGTCGAAGGTGGCGAGACGATATGGACAAATTTATGACAGATTGGCAATCCGTCACAAGATCGCGATCAGTGGAAGGGAAGTAGAGAGGCCTTGGCCCTGCAGTGGCCCTGAAACCGGCCAAGTGCGAGACGGAATCGCGCACGAAGAGTTCCTTGCAAGGTAATGGAATCCTTGCAAGGTTCTTCCCCTCTTTTGTTTTTAGTATTTGTTGTTATAGCGGCAACAGAGTTACATCATCTGTGAAAATTTCCACTGTCTAGCTATCAGGATTCACAAGATACAGCGTGATAGACAGACAGTGGAGTCTTAGTAATAAGCTCGTTTTAACCCTTTGGTTACAGAACCCTAAAAACTTACATAAAGTGTGAGATATCTCGAGAATAGGGTGCCAAGATCGAAGTTGAGTCGCTGATCAACCATGGCTCGAAGGCGAGGATTTTTCGGGTAGAGAGAATCGTCTCGACCGTATGCGTTTGCCAGATATGCCATTATTGCTCGGCTGAAACAAAAATTGAGTAAAAAGTTAGTGCGCGTACGCATACGTTTAATATAATTTTCAAACAAATATATACATTTATTTACTAAATACTGGTTGTCTGTAAAGTCAGTTTACGGACGATAATTTTACATGATAACTTCTTATGAAAACATTGATTGTAACCATAGCAACGATAATACGTTGCCATGGTTACTTGTCAATAACGCTTGACGTCACATATTGTGAGTGCCGGTGCTCATCCATTTATAAGACAGTATCACGTAAAAAAATTAGTGCGCATGTAACGTTTAATCTGATTTGCAAACATAAATTCTAAACAGAGGAAAACAGATAAGTTTGACTTAGATTTCTTGTCCCACCTTTCCCACAAAATGAAACCGTTGTCATCCATCGTTGGGATCGTATGTTGAGGATTCATCTAGAACAAGGAAACAATTCTATTAAACAACTTCGGAAGGCACGTTAAGCCGTTGGTCCCGGTTACTACCTCTAGTAGCAGTCCTTAGGTCAAGGGCGATTTGAAAACTCTCACAATATGTGAGCCACATCACTATACGAGAAGAAGATGAAAAACAAAGAAGCAAATCAAATTACCTATCAAACTTTTTTTCGATAAATACGCTTTTTTCACTGTGTTCTTCGCAAGAACGGATCCACCGTTGTGAGTACGATGGGCATGCCCATAACCCTAAAAGACTTGTGGCGTCACACATTCACGGTTTATTGAGGCCGATAGGCTGCTGTTGAGCTCAATTCGTCCTATTAAGGCAGTAGATATATAGGATGGGGTATTCCGACTAACCCCCAAAAACTTACCCACAAATTGGGGGACGACTTCAAGGATCACTCATTTACTATAAGTAAATGAGTGATCCTAATTTTCGCGAGCGGAAAACTAACATTTTACAATTCACTAGTATTCGCCCCACGTCTTTGCCTACGTGAAACTATACTCTGTCCAAATAATCGAGGGCTGGATCCGCGCCTGATTCTTCGTTGATTTATCTTATTTTACTACACTTTGCAATGCTCCAATTCTTATTCTTTGATACACTTTTTAGCTAAAGGTTTAAGGCATCGGGGTAGATCAGGCTCACGGAGCACAAAACCAGTTATCTAATCTATGATAACAAACTCTACCATAATGCCTAAAACCATGTTCTACTGTGTGTTCTTGTTTGTTTCATACCTTTAAAAATTCAGGTGTCATGTGTTCCCCATTCATGATGTTAGTGGTAACCAATTCCAACTCTATTCCGAGGACTTTTGCTGTCATTATTACAGCTCGACATGGTGGCGATGGTGGTAGATAGTACAACTTTATAGGTTGAACAGGCATTTTATTCCTTGATCTGGCTACCGCGTTGCTGTGAAAGATAATAAGGCGTTAATTTTATAATTCTCTTTGTCATATTTATATAGATAGATAGATAAATTATTTTATACAAACACCATCCCCCTTATTCCAAAACGATGTTTAAGGATAGTCCGAGATGTGGATTTAACCTCAGATTTAAACACATATTTACTCGTGAACTATGGTCTAAACACTATATAATGGGGCATCCCTTTTACTCTAAAACGAGATTAAGATTATGAATAGTCCGACATTCAGATTTAAACCATAGTTTAAAGAAAATTGAATTTAACTTTAATTTTACACTTTGTTTTAAATCTGAATCTCGGATTATTGAAACCGTTCGATTTAGACATCAACATAAACCATAGTCGCTTATAAAGTTAAACTTTTATTTTAGACTTTGGTTTAGTCAAACTCAAAATCAAACTATTCTTAAAACTCGTTTTGAAATTCCACCATCATAAATTACTTACAAAATTTGTTAGCTTTTTAATATGTTTTTCCCCTAGCAGAATATAACCAGTTACCTAGTTCGTTCCCTACCAGTGTATTCTTTGCAATGAAGACACTTTTGAAAATTATTCTTAGGTAGGTTGTTAAATAAATTATGGTCTTTCCATAAATTATGTACAGCAAAGCGTCCGTTGTTGTGTGAGAACTTAACAGACTGCTATTTATTGATTGATCGAACGATATGAACGTCATATAATATATTTTTGACCTAGATTATAGGCAACTAGATATACCACAGCTGTAACCCGCTGCGGTTTCACACACCACGTGTCGTTTTATCTATATTAAACACCTCATTTCCCATCACTACAATGTGAGGCCTTAAGGCGATCTGAAAACTGTAACAATAGGTGAGCCACACCACTATACGAAAAGAAGAAGACTACAATGTGAAAATCCTTAGAGTAACGAAAATCCTTGACGATCCCATTGCCCCAATGGTCACCATGCCCGACTGCTAAACACAGGGTTGCGGGTTCGATTCCCGCCTCAGACAAGTATTTATGTTTAGATATTTGTCTGTGGTCTGATTGTTTTTTATATTATAAGTATATATTTACAAAAGAAAAATATAAATAAGTAGTATATCCGTTGTCTAGCATCCATAACACAAGTCTAGTTACTTAGCTTGGCTTGGGGCTAAATGGCGATGTGAGGAATTTCCTGCAATAATCTTGAATCGCGTCGTTTTTTTATTTAAAAAAGAAGATTATATTAAAATACTATTATTTATAGAGGATTATATTTTCGTGCTTCAAGACACCTTTTCCCGTGTAATTAGATAGCAGGTTTCCTAACCAAATTGTGACATGTCAGTAAGTTAAAGTTAAATATTCTAAGAAAAACACATAAAGCAATAAATAGTCGCCCCGGAAAGCTTTAGAGCTGTCAAAATTAACAGAGTGACAGGCGTAGGAAGTAGGGGTCAAGAAAAGAGGAAAATAACGAACGTCAAATTTTATGGTAGGGGTAGACAAACGGGAACTTTCAAAATTAAACAAAACCACCACGCGAACGATGTCGCGGGCAACTAGTATTAATCGAATTCTTTATTTTATAACGAAGTAATAGTAAATAAGTACAACAACTCTAAAGCTCGTGCTAGGTGCATAAAATATAAAATATTTTTGTTTAGACTAGATTTGTTAGTAAGTAGAATATTGTTATTTATTCAAATTACCTCCACAGAAATCTGAATTACTCACCCAAACGTACAGGACAAAAGTAACAATGCTAAACTTGACTTTACTACGTAAGATTTCATATTTTCAATTTCACCTCTACTATAGGTATGAAAAAAATAAAGTGTATTAGAAGTACATTATGCGACCAAGATTTTAACGGATGTAGCTAATGAATCCTCTTTGTAACACAAGTTATATTAGCTACATCATTGTGACGTTACATCCGTTACATTTGATTTTTACAAGTGAATCCGTAACACGTACATTAATAGTTTAGAACTCTACGGTGGGTCTGTAAAGGTTATAGCTCATTGGACCCACCCGGGATCCACCTGGGGACCTGAACAGCACCGCCTCGTCGAAATTTGTAAACCAGCTTCGAGATATAAGATACACATCCTAACTCAGTTTTTAAGATATTTCAATGTGATTTCATACGAAATATGGAAGAAATAAAGATATTTAGAATTTGACATAGAAAACTAAGTTAGTGAGCTATGATGACCTTTATCCATCCATTTTGACCCCGTTTGGATTATTATTACATCAAAGTTTTAAACAAAAAGAATTATCTAACTAATAAGTGATACGTCACAATCTAAGTATATGTTATTAAAATAGTACATTACGATATAAGTGTGGTAAATTGATCTTTGCATAGAGGCTGTTTATGACGCGCGAGCGGCAGCGAGCGTGTTAAAGAAGCCAAGATGCAAAGACCAATTCCACACGTATATCGTACGACGTTTTTTATCACAGTTGCGAATAAAAGAAAAGACTTGAAAAGAAAACAAAATAATAATTAACAAAATATTTGTGATAAGTCTATGTTTAATTTTTTTTATCACAGTTGCTCATAAAGTGGATCTTATTAAACGGCTTTTAGGCTCGTAATCCAACATATTATGCACGCGTACGTTTTATATTGCCAACCTAGTGCTGTAAAGTTATCCCGATAAGTTAAATACGTATCTTACTGCTAATTACATACTGTTTTGATGTATAAAAAGGTAGGTACCAAAGAGTTTTTTAGCTAGCAAAAATGGTTGTTTCTAAAGTCAGTTTACGAACGAAAATTTTACGTGATAATGACTTAGAAAACGATTAAAATTGAGTTGTTTATTTTTTGTTTTTTCTTTACATAAATATATTGTTTTTCCGTACCATTGTATTTTGTTCTTAACCCCCGACGCAAAAACAAATAGAAAAAACCCTAAAAAATATTGTATGTCAGACGAGGCTGTATAGGTTAAAAGTCTTTAGCCTGGCCTTTCCGGTGCATAATTAACAAAAAAATATTGCCTTAAAAAATGTAAACATAGACTTATCACAATTATTTTGTTAATTATTATTTTGTTTTCTTTTCAAGTCTTTTCTTTTATTCGCAACTGTGATAAAATACGTCGTACGATATACGTGTGGAATTGATCTTTGCATCTTGGCTTCTTATGACACGCTCGCTACCACTCGCGCGTCATAAACCACCTCTATGCAAAGATCAATTTACCACACTTATATCGTAATGTACCATTGAAGGCAATATTTTTTTGTTAATTATGCTCCGGAAAGGCCAGGCTAAAGACTTTTAACCTATACAACCTCGTCTGACATACAATATTTTTTTGGGTTTTTTCTATTTGTTTTTGCGTCGGGGGTTAAGAACAAAATACCTACAATGGTACGGAAAAACAATATATTTAAGTAAAGAAAAAACAGAAAATAAACAACTCAATTTTTAATCGTTTTCTAAGTCATTATCACGTAAAATTTTCTTTCTAAACCGACTTTAGAAACAACCATTTTTGCTAGCTAAAAAACTCTTTGGTACCTACCTTTTTTATACATCAAAACAGTATAACCCAGATAAATTAAAAATGTTTCACCTACCTAACATGTAATTAGCAGTAAGATACGTATTTAACTTATCGGGATAACTTTATAGCACTAGGTTGGCAATGTAAAACGCACGCGTGCATAATATGTTGGATTATGAGCCTAAAAGCCGTTGAATAAGATCCACTTTATGAGCAACTGTGATAAAAAATCTATTTTCTGAACTAACTTAAAGATTCAAATAAAAATTTTTCAAAACAATTCGTTCAGCGACTGTAACCGGACACTGTGCCATCAAAAGCAATACTGAAAGCAGTTTTATTATGTTTCAGAATTATACCTGTCATGGTTATATGCACCACATAGGAATCGCATGTATAAGGCATTAAATAATTCTATGGGGTACCACCATAATAACTAGTAAGTAGGTAATTATGCCATATCATCCTGACAAACTAAATTGTGGTTCAATTGTGTGATGAATAGCTTCAGAGATACCTAATAGACAGTTTGATACAAAAACGAATTATGTTTACTGTTTACTCTACCATGCATGACATTGTGGTTAAACATATTTAGCTTTAATGTATTTAACAGGTAATCAAAAAATAATAGTACATTGCGATACAAGTGTGGTAAATTGATCATTGCTTAGAGGCGGTTTAAGACACGGTTTATGAGCGGAACGCAGGTGTGTTTATAGAGCTGAGAATGGAATGATCAAACCACACGTGTATCGTACGACGTTTTTTATCATAGTTGCGAATAAAAGAAAAGACTTGAAAAGAAAATAATTAATAACAAAATATTTGTGACAATTGTACTTACTATGTTTACTATTTTTTAGGCAATATTTTTTGTTAATTATGCTCTCGAATGGCCAGGCTAAAGACTTTTAACCTATACAGCCTCGTCTGACATACAATATTTTTAGGGTTTTTCCATTTGTTTTAGCGTTGGGGGTTAAAAACAGAATACAATAGTTGACGACCTAGTTGGCACAATGGTTACCACGCCTGACTGCCAAACACAGGATTGCGGGTTCGATTCCCGCCTCAGACAAGTATTTGTGCTTAAATATTTGTCTGTGGTCGGGTTGTTTCTATGTATTATAAGTATATATTTACAAAATAAAAGTATTTATGTAGTATATCCGTTGCCTAGCACCCATAACACAAGTCTAGTTACTTAACTTTGGGGCTAGATGGCGATGTGTGGAATGTCCTGTAATATTTATTTTATTTATTTAATAGTACGGAAAAAAAAATCAATAAAGAAAAAATAAAAAAAAACAAAATGTAAACTCAATTTTTAATGTTTTTTAAGACATTATCACGTAAAATTTCGTAAACCGACTTTAGAGACAACCATTTTTGCAAGCTTAAAACTCTTTGTTGGTACCTACCTTTTTATACATCAAAACAGTTTAACCCAGATAAATTAAGAATGTTTCATCTACCTAACATATAATTAGCAGTATACCAATTTAACTTATCTGGATAACTTTTAACACACTTTTGTCAAGGTAATGTAAAACGCACGCGTGCGTAATACGTTGGATTATGAGCCTAAAAGCGGTTGAATAAGATCCACTTTATGAGCAACTGTGATAAAAATTAAATTATAGTTAAAAAAACACAGGGTTGATAGTCAGTTTGACACTTGACTAATCATGTTTTGTGTGCGAGTCAACTTAACCTTTTAATATTTACTTTGTTATGATGTCTATAGTAGGTACCTACCAAATAATATAAGTAAATAATTTGAAATGTTTGTATTTGTCTAAAGTTATAAAAGCCTATTTTCTAACCTAACCTAGCCACAATAAAACCCTAAAAATAATATTATTTAAACAAAAATCAACTAATAGACGTGTTAAAATAAAGAATAATGGAAGTAAGAATGTGTTTGAGCGTAATAATTCGTTATTTATGCAAAAGCGAAAGGCATTTTGGTTTTGGCTCCTATTTGCACTTTAATTAAATACATAGGTACCTACAGTAAGTACCTAACCTACTTATGTTTATGGTTGCATATTCTATTCACTTGAAATGGGCCAGCAACAAAATAGGGTACTTGGCAGTTGGCACCAACGAGGTACTCCACAAAAGCGTTGGCGAAATGATCTCGACCACCTCGAGCTAGCTTAGCTGTAGGTGGCCGTGAATCAAGACTGATGGGGAAGACCCTTACTCAGTAGTAGGACACTAAGGGATTAAAAAAAGGTCTTTCCCGTCCCGTTGCGCCTCCCTTCCCTTCCATCATCAGCGCGTGGTGTGATACTCGTCTAGAAGGTTACCTATCTCTATTCACTCTCCTTATCGTTTTTAACCGACTGCAATAGAGGAGGTTCTCAATTCTATTACTTTTTTTTACGAGTAAATTAAAAGCTGACAGAGCTGTGAAGGTTGTTTCGTGTTTCATAGAAGTAGTTTTATTCGGTCGTGAATAGATTTGTTTTAGGTTGACGCTTTACGGCTTCCCTAACGGATCCCCTACTCTCAACGGACCCTCTGTCAAGAACTATCTCACGCTAATCGTACCCCCTGGGGAGACGATAAGCGCTAATTTAAAATAAGTTCAGAAGGCCTCGCGAATCCCCCTATGCTCCTCTTTTGTCTGACAAATAACTTATGTAAACTTACTTATACTTCTTTGCAAATAATTTAATAAGAGGTTGATGTTTAATACAATTTTATTAAGATTTTTGAAGTCTACAGCTACGTGTGATCAAAGGTAGCTCAACTATCAGCTATGACGTTAGCGTAATTGCATGTTATCACGACCAATGTAAGGTTAATGATAAACACATGCCCTCACAACGTGTATTTAGAAAATCTACCTATCACTTACCTTTAACATGTTCATATAAATATCATTTATCTACTCTATTCAACTATGACTCTGCTTATCCAAGGTCATTTTTCACATACATACTTACCTATTATAAACATCAAAACATCTTCATTACATATTATAAAACAAAGTCACTTTCCGCTGTCTGTCCCTATGTACGGTCGACTGTATAATTGCAGACCCACCGTAGAGCTCCAAAACGGTTGTTATAAGAATGTTTTCAACACAAGCAAGATTCTAGATACCTGCTTTAGTTGAAGTTTAAAGTCTTCTACTCATCAATTTATCAAACAAAAAATTTCAGAATGTTTTCAGAAAAAAATTCAATAATAGTAATTTTCGAACTCTGCCGGAGGCTGCAATTATGCAATATGCAGCCGACTATCAATGTTTAGATCTTAAAACTATGCAACAGATTTTGATGCGGTTTTTTTAATAGATAGAGTGGTTCAAGAGGAAGGTTTATATGTATAATACATACATAATATAGTCGTGTGAAGCCGGAGCGGGTCGCTAGTAGCAAATAATATTATGAAAATAGAGACTATTTAAGGTAGGAAAACACTATCTTTATCAAAAACTAACGTAAAGTTACTTTTAAAATCTCAAAGATTAGGTCTGATAGATTTGGATGTAGTCAAATCAAACAAACAGTATTAATGCTGTGCTGTTGCCAAATCGCTATTCTTTAGTACAGAAATAAGGATCTTTATAACTGTCAATTAATATTTATTTTGACTTGTATGAAATCTCTCAACTTTTCATAGCTAAATCAGATCTAAATAATAATGCGAGAGACTTAAAAATGTTTGCACCTATTTTATGTTTATGATGGGATATTTATTGTAAACTAAACTCTACATTACCTCTACATATGTATGTAAAATGACCAGGTCATGTGACCTGGTCATTTTAAATCAGAACACAGATATAGTGCTTAAATTTTATGAGATATATACTATTTATTCACAAAGGGAACTTAATATTATCATATCGTGCTCTTGAATTTTTTCACAGTTCACTTGTCGTCCAACACTTCCACTGTAGACGCACTGCTGGCATTGTCATTTTCTTTCTTCGAATCCAAATTATCAGCTTTCGTACTTTTGTGGTCAACCCGTGCTACTTCCGATTTAGTTTTATTGTTTTTCCCATCATTATTCTGCGTCACATCGCTCGGCTCAGAAATCTTAAGCTTCTTGCTCCTCGAATTACCCATTTCGTACTGGTTTACAAAAACACCACTGGTTTTGATAAGAGTTTAGGTCGATAACTTTATCTTTCTAATGCCAAAGTTATTGGCAGATAACAGATACGTGAGATACGCTCCGAAACAACGTGAAAGTGAAACTGCACTTGACAATGTTTGAGTGTACACTGGTATTGGCAAAACATACAGGTTTACATTATAATCTAAGTCGGGAGATAAGGGTAAATGACGCATCGTACGCGTCAACACATTGACCGTAAGCACCTTTCGCTGAAGGTCAAAGAGATATTCATTAAGATCTCGGTTTCTTAACCCGTATAATGCTGTCTATCTACAGGAGCGAAGCGGGCGGGGCGTTTCACCAATAGAATAACAAAAAAAAAAAAGAATTTTCCAAATCAGTCCAGGTGTTTTCGAGTAATCGGCGAATATACATTAAAAATATATATATATACGCGACGAATTGAGAACCTACTACTTTTGTTTGAAGTCGGTTAAAAACTCCGCACGTGCGAAGATTACCTCACTCCTGTGGACAGGCACCCTAAGTCCCGATCCCGTTAGAGCCGGAATAAAAAGTAGCCTAAGTTACTCCGAATGAATTAATGGATCCTTAGATCAAGTTTTATCAAAATCATATTAACATTTTTAGGGCATTCATCATAAAAAAAGATAAACAGACAACTAAGTTGAGATTGTGATAAAGGTGCTGGGCAAGCCTAGTCCATCTATTACATCTCCTAGGCACTATATTGCCCTGAATAGCATGTATAAGTTGCTGGCTGTAGATGTGAAAAAAAGGGCATTATTCATTTGAGTGGCGGCTAAGTGCCGCCATCTATAAAAACAGAAGGTTTCTTTTTTAAATAAGCCTTATCATGACTATTAGTAAAGTACAATGAAGTTGCTTAAAATAGCTACTATAAAAATCAAACAACATTTAGTGTAAATGAAAACAATTGTGGGAAAAAAAATTAAGACCTGCCTACATATTGGATACTATGACTATTAATTTTGTGCAGTTCTAGGTAGAAACTAAAGCACTTACCGTTTCACATATTCCCAAAATAAACGAATTTCTTGCTCTAAAAAATCTTGTCTATTTATCGCTACCATGAAAACAACTTTTCTACTACAATTTCTGAATCAAGCAGAAAAAGTCCTACTAGATTAATCTTAGAAAAATGTAAAATAAAAGGAACTTGATAATTTCAGACGGTTGACCAACATGAAACCCATTTGATGACTAGTCGATGTATAGGTAAGTAGGACGTTGTTATTCAAACAGTGGAAGTTCAGGGTTAATCGGAATCGATTAGGTACCTGTCTACATTTTCCTATACTTTTGAGAAAACATACCTATATAATATTATTACGTATATGTAATTACGAGTAGTGGTGCCTGGTCGACGCCGGCGGCATTGAAATCAATTATTTAGTGACAAACCGCCCCTGCCATTGTTTTTGGATGTGGTAGTACCTACTATAGCGGTTCGCGTACCTACGTACGGTCGGCTGCATAATTGCAGACCCACCGTAGAGCTCCAAAACGGCTGTTATAAGAATGTTATTAACACTAGTAAGATTCTAGGAACCTGCTTTAGTTGAAGTTAAAAGTCTTTAATTTATCAAACAAAAATTATTAGAATGAAAACATGCCAATAATAGTAATTTTAGAACTCTACCGGGGGCTGCCGTTATGCAGCCGACTGTACCCACGTAGCCTATGTTTTTTTTTTCTATTAATTATGGCTTCGCACGGCTTGTGCATTTAGCCAGTGTCAAGTTATATTTTGCATCAAATTATGACCCGATTTTTCATAAATCGGGCCTAAAGTGTTTCAAAAAAGTCAAAGTCGTCATAGTCCGTCAAATCAGGGGCTATAGTAAAGCGGTGGCAAGTTTACCATAACCTTAATAGGAGATTAGGAGGCAACGAGAAAACTTCATGTTTGACACTGATTTTTACTTTCACTACACTTGTGCACTTTCACAGAACTAAATTGAATAACATTCCACCAGAATTATACAATTCAACTCGGGTTACAACTAAGTTTCGTGAAAATAAAACTGCAGCACGACATGTTGTTAACTCGTTCCCGCCAAAACTCGTAGCCTATGTTACTCATAAGGATTCAATGTATCTTCTTACCAAGTTATATCTAAATCGGTCCAGTTGGTTTCGGAGCTTATTCAATGCAAACAAACAAACAATCAAATCTTTTCTCTTTATGCATAGTGAAGTGTAGTGATTAGTGTATGGTTTTCCTTTTAAAATGTTATACTTTCACGTTACCTACTCAATATCAAAATCTCTTAGACTAGCTGCGCTCCGCGCATAAGCGTAAGTCCCCATCCCGTGGGAATATCGGGATAAAAAGTAGCCTTTATTTTTCAATTTGATCTAGCAGTTCCTGAGATCAGCGCGTTCAAACAAAAAACGGAAGCCCTCAAAGATAATTAATTTTCCCCGTTTTTTCTACATTTCCCACTACTTCTTCGCTTCTATTGGTCGCAGCGTGATGTTATATATAGCCTAAAGTCTTCCTCGATAAATGGACTATCCAACACAAAACATTTGTTTCAATTCGAATCAGTAGTTCCTGAGATAAGCGCGAAACAAACAAACTCTTCAGCTTTATAATATTAGTATAGATAGATATATTATTATCTTGATCCAGAAAATGTTAGACTTAGATCCCAGTGCAGCGCCATTTATCCAGCATTCGGGGCTGCTTGTATGAGATTGTGCTTTTAAACACATTCAGCAAAACAAAACCTCTTTTATATCATACGCAGATGTTAGAACCTCTATAGAGTTTCTCTTCTATTGACTCTCAACAAAAGCGGCATTCCATTTTCAAAAATGCACTTTCTAAAAAAATATCTAACGCTGTGTCAAACTTTGACAATCATGATTTTAGTTTCTGTTCTAGGTATGTAATAAAGTTATTCTTAAATTCAAACAATGAATGTTATTGCAAAAATATCGGATGACATTAAATGTTTGCTTTGCGCATCAAGCCAAATTAATAGCTTTACGAAAGCTGTTCAAGAACTTGTAAGTACCTATTAGAAACAATGTTATTTTACGGTGTTAGTAGAATCAGAATGTCATTTGTATGTCTAATACCTTGATTTAAGAGATTAGATCTTAGACAAATTACTAGTCTCTAGCTATAAATTTAAATTCTCGTGTCGCGGTGTTAATTACCAAACTCCTCCGAAAAGTCTGATCCGATTTGTATGAAATACAACACTTCAGCGAACAACATATTTTTTTTTGTATTTGACAAAACAACGTTTGCCTGTACGAACAAACAAAAGAAACAAAATCAAAATCGGTTGAGCCGTTCGGGAGATACGATGCCACACACACACACACAAACAGAGAGACACGTCTAACACCCCGTCGTTTTTGGTCGGGGGTTAAAAGTTGTACATACACAGGTACACACACACACACACTCGATTTACGAGCCTATATGGGGTAGGTATTTACAAATAGTTTTCCGTAATAAGGGCCCCACTTGTAGCTACGTTACGTTATGTTTTCTCTGCTGTATTTTTAAATCTTTTTAGAGGGTATAATTGTTACCTTTGCGAGTACAAAAAAGAACCCCATGAGTTTCTTGTGCGTCCGGTCCATCTCATTGGTGGGTGCGTTCCGAAGACACATATTAATAACTATTCCAAACTTTGACTTGACTTTGGCTTATTGTTTTAGGTTTTTAATAGTATAGATGCCGAAGCTAGTTCAATAGCTGTAAGAATACACATCAGTGAAGGAAATATACAGGTGATAGATAATGGTTGTGGTATTAACAAAAACGATTTCGAAGTTCTCGGCAAAAATTACATGACAAGCAAGCTAGTTAATATTACAACATTGAAATCTATTCCTGACAAATATGGTTTTCGTGGACAATCTTTAGCTAATATTGTGCAAGTTTCAAAGTATGTAAAAGTAACATCTCGTAGCGAACTGTCGGAAGAAACTATTACTAAGATATTTGAGTTTGGGAATGAGAAACAGATTGTGAAGAGTAAAAATAGACCTTCTAAAGGAACAACAGTGAGTTGCTTGTTATGTTGTGAAATCTACTATGGCCGTTGAAAGTATTCTTATAAAATGGCTAAGTTACCTGTGTGATTTTCCAGAGTTCTAGTTATTTACGTAACAAACTTCATCACAATTATTTTAGTAGATTGTTAACTTTTAACGTAACTAGGCTACAAACAAACAAATAAACTTTCGCATTTAAAAGTAATATAATTAGTAATTTTATTGAAAATGTTTCGGTTCATCATTCTTTAATTTTAGCTTTTACCTTTTACTTTGTTTCTAGGTGGAAATAAAAGGTTTTCTGTATAATCTTTCGATACAGAAAAAATGTTCCAATTACCTAATAGAATTACAAGATATCAAGTCATTTTTAGAAAATACCAGTTTGGTACATCACAACGTTTCAATGAGCCTTAGGGATGACTCAACAAATGACATTGTTTTAAAAATTCATAAAAACCGTGATATATATCAAACTATATTGAATTTGTATGGCATTGAGGAGAAGGACGTTCAAGAATTGCGAGTTGAAAAGAATCAATACAAACTTATTGCTTATATTGCAAAACGAGACAATGAGACACCAAAACAATTTATTTTTTTGAATGGAAAATTACTAACTGGTGATAGCAAAATTCACAAAGCAATTAATCGCAGATTTTCTAAGCAAGTAAAATCTAAGAAAACAGAAAAACAAAAAGTAAGTAGCTTACTAACTGCAAGTAGGTATTACAGATAATTACCAAATTATTATTTCATTTAAATATTTTGTGTTCTATTAGATAACCTCTATTATTTATTTTAAATTTTCAGAAATTTTATGATAATCGAGAAGAATTGAATAATGATGAAATGCCATTCTACGTGATATTTATCAAATGCCCCTATTTTGATTATAGTTTAAGAGTTATATCTAATAATGCGATGGTCGATTTCAAAGATTGGAGTGAAATTAATAAACTAATTGAAAAACTCATTCAATTCTATATCGGTGATAATATTAATATAATGAAAGAAATTAAGAATGCTACAAGAAATGTGGGAGACTGCAGTAAATTTATTTATAAAAATAAGGATAGAAATACTAAAGATCAAGTTAAGCAAATCATGAATAAAATATTTGGTTCTAAACCAAAAGCGCATGTTACTTCTCAAATGCACAATGGTGTTAAAGGTAACTGTTAGACATGAATAGACAATCAATAGAATACTTACTTTTTAATATAATTCGTTTTGAAAACATTACAGGAAAACAAATAAAAAGAAATCAGAAGAAAACATCTCAAGCTAAGTTAACTATTTCCAAAATTGACGACCATGAAATCAATATACAAAAACAATTAAAACATACTTCTCTTGATGCTTTCCCTGAAATAAAAAAAATGAAAACAAATTTTATAAAACACAATGTAAATACAGTTGCAGAAAACAAATCTAAAGTCAAAACGTCTACAAAAAAGACAGTAGTACCAAAAGTAGATACTGTTAAAATGTCAGTATCTAAAAGTAATATAGGGTTAAAACAAAATAAAGCAAATAATAAAATAAGCATGAAGGAAAATAATACTCGTATCACAAAGAACAAAAACAAGGCAAAGCCCCTAGCAGAATTTGCTTTGCACTGTAAATTCAACACTCCAACAGACTCGATTAAACAAAGGTACAAAATTTTATCTAAAGAAGCAAACAAATTTAAAAATAAAGCGATTCCAATAAGAAGACAGCTAAAACAGGACATGATTTTTAAAGAAACAATGCAATACTGCAATGTTATTGAAAAAAATAAGAAGATTTCGATTCGTAAAACCATGAATGAAGTAACCACATACGAATATTTTCCGATGCCGCCTCACAAATTAAACATTGACACTGACAATCACAGAACCATCAGTAGGAAAAATTATTTACTATCCACATACGATATTTTAAAAACTATATTCACTCAACAAAAGAGTCAAGGTGAACCTAATAATATCCCAAACGCAACAAAGCTAGACACTAGGCAGAATAGTCATAATTTACACTTGGAACAGGCCAATCATATTTTTAGCGATACTCCTGTAGTTACGTATAACAGTCATAGATATGCAAATCGAAATATAGTTTTTGACAACGTCAGTTGTAATTTTAAAAGAGATAAACTTTGTTCAGAGCATAATAAGAATTTTTGCAAACCGAATGCCTTCATAACTAAGAAATCAATGGATAATTTTGTCTCAATGACACATGGAAATCCAAAATTTTTCTTCAAAAACAATTCGTTTAGAAGCAATTATAAAAGAAAAATTTTACTGAAAAATACATTGAAAAAGACTTTCAATAATAGGAATTTATTTTATTTACAAAACAACATTATTAATACCAAAGAGCTACCGTCATACTCAATTCAATTTAGTGAAAGCAATGAATGTAATTTCAATAGACACTTGAATGTGTTCAATGATTCAAAACTATCATCAATCAGAAATAATACTGAAGAATCGAGATCAGCATACACGTTGAACCATACGCCATGTTTCATTAATCTTAGTGATAACCCTGGTTTAAGCAATTACCTATTTCTGTCTAGTGACGTTTTACAAACTGCTAATAATGTAGTTAAAAATACAGTACATGCACAAATGAATGAAGAAATATGTATATCGTACGAAAAAATTCAAAATCATGGGACATACACAATTGACGAGAGTATTTGTAAAGACGATTATGCAGATAGCATTAAAAGTCATAATGATGACTTTGATAGTTATGAAAAATCATTTAATATCACTCATATTGTGGAACCTCTAGATAACACTAAATCTGAAAATAGTACTGTAAACATAAGTGACAATATTACCAAAGTGAGTGATAAAACTGATACCAACACACAGAAGTATATGAAACAAATTACAGATCCTCTTGAAGTTTGCGAAACTGTTCTAGAATCACGTGATACTCTACGTAACGAGTTTGAAACTAGCTTTTATAAAACGGCAGGATCTTTTCATAAGGTTGGCAAAGAAAATGATGCCGAGATAACTCCAAATAAAACAGAATTTTATAAAGATATAAATGAAGATTATTGTGATTTAGAGCAGGTAAAAAATGATATACAGACATCACATCATTTTATAGGTTCACATATTATTGATGAAAATGTAAATAATAAGGGTCTTGCAAACGAGGAACATGAAGTTGTGGAAAATTATGCAGAATTTGAGGGTAATTATAACACAATTAACGATGTGATTAACTTCAATTTACAAGACAGATTGGGTTTTTTACCAAAAGGTTAGAAGCTAACTTAATTATTTAATTTAGTTGTTTTTTTGTTATTGTCACTGATATAAGTGATCTATTTTTATTAAACATTACATTGTACCTTATTATAAACTTTATCTGATTTATTCTCAGGAATGTCTCAAATTTTCCAAAATAGTAATTTAAAAATAGCTTGTGATTCCAATTCAATTCAAGAATATTATAATGATGTGAGTATTTTGAGTATATATACCTACCTATTCACTTTATAAATTAGTATCATCAGCTTCTGCAATACGTCTTCTTCTTCCATTCTTCTCTATTAGCAGTGAACTCATCGTTCACTCTACCTCTCACATTGTGTCTCACACAGTCTATTTATCATTTAGTTTTATTAAATTATAACAAATTATCATGTCTAAATAATAGTATTTTCTAAGGTTTTCGCGACTTGAACTCATAATTATATTTGAACGGATATTATTCGCGTTTTTTTATTTTTGTAAACCTGACGTTTCGGGAACTTTTCAGATCCCATGGTCACAGGCAGACTGAGATGACATTCGTCTTACACAAAAAATAACGCGAATATATCCGTTTAAATATAATTATGTCTAAATAATTTAAAAAATCCTAACTGTATTTTTAGAACCTATATAATGAGTTTGCGAACAAAGTTCAAAATACAGTAGAAATATTTGAACCAAAGATACAAGAAGCAAGCGATTTAGTAACCAAAGACATTGTCAAAATTAATACAAAAATTAAAAAAGACAACGCCTGTTTAAAATTTGATGGACAATCATTAAAGAATAGTCAGGTATGATCCAGTACATACTTTATTTTTTTTTTATAAATAACAAAAGAAATAAGAAATATTAGTTATAGTGTTTAGCAAAATGAAAATTAATTGAAGATTTTCTCGTAATTTTAGGTTCTTGGTCAAGTAGATGAAAAATTTATAGCTGTTATTGTAAAGGGCAAATCGGATGACTCAGAAACTTTGTCAGAGTTTCTTGTATTATTCGATCAACATGCTGTCCATGAACGAATTAGGCTGGAAACGAATTTAGCAGGTACGATATTTATAGAAAACTTATCAATAATTTTTCAAATAATACTAGTTATCCTTTTTGCGAAAATCAACGATAGAACGTAGCTTAGTGCCATACGTAAAGGGTGTGAAAGACCAGTGGCTAAAGGATAGGTAAAAAAGCAAATGTTTTCTCTCTGTGTATATACCAGGTTATCATTTTTATCAAGAATATGGTTGGACCATGGACAGAATTGAAACACTACAAGGGTGAAAAAGCGGATAGCGTCCTCTTCGCGTCACTAGTACCTACCTACTTCCAAGTTCCATGACCCAAAAATTTGTCATATTTTTCACGTTATAGATTACTTTACTGGAACAGAATGGAATGCAGTAAGCTTAGATGAAGTTACCCTAAAACTGTCACCTGATAACGTCAAATTCCTACACAATTATAAAGAAAAATTTGCTCAGTTCGGCTTACAATGGACAATTTTGAGTAACAATGAAATATCGCTTAATACAATACCTGAAGCCATTTTGGGGAAAACTCCTAGACCGGTACTTATAAAGTTCCTATCCACACTAATAAGTATAGCATACGAAATAGTCTGTATACTTTTTTATATCCCTTTTTACAGTCAAACCGAAAAATTTGCTCAGAAAATTGGATAGCATTTTGTTCCTATATAAGTATACATACCAATGTCTGTAAATGTAGTTAGTAGATTCAAGGTAGATTCTAAATAAATTGTAACCTCATAGTTCAAACAAGTTATTTGACATTTAAATTCATTAAACGCAGAGCTAGCACATAGAAATACGCACCGTATTAGCTTTTGGATGTAAATCGCATTCCAATCGGTTCCTTCATCTCCGAGCTACGATGCGTACATAATACCTACACATAAAAGATTTAAATTAAACACCCACCCATTTGTTTTTCAAGGTTAATATAACTAATGCATTTAATTTTTGTTTATTAGGCGGAAAAGATTATCAAAGCTGTCCAAAGTCTGATAAAAGAAGTAATTAACAATGTTAAATTGCAAAGCGGATGTGTTCCTTTATATCCCAAATCCATTATGGACCTAGTTTTTAGTGAGGTAAGAGATATTGATGCTTTGCTATTTGAATAGAATCGAAAAGTGCATCCACGATGTAACTTACGTGCGTTACTATAAATCTATCTTTAAATTTATTACAAAATCTCATAAGAACATTTTCTCGTAGCAATAGCATGCCCTTACTGCCTACTCGAACACCCTGTATAGACCTATCTGTGTTTAGCCTACCCCACAAACTTTTGTATCTGTTCGTATTTGTTCTGTTCTTTCGTAAATGAATCGCCGAATTGTACCTAAATGCACCACCGGTCGCGGTGGCCAGCCAGATCAATGTATGATAAATCGTGTGAACTGCTAGTGGTTGGCCACCGGTGGCTGTGGTCGCCGGTCGGTGGTGCGTTTGCGCAGAGCCTACATGTACGCGCATAACTTCCGAACGGCTGCACCAAATTGAATAAGTAATTCTTTTTTTTGTGTTCGATTGTCAGGAGAATGTTTGTATATTTTTTTTATCAAACTCAGGTGAAACCGCGGGCGCAGTTAGTTTATAAGTTAATTTGTTTTCAGGCCTGCAGATACGCAATAAAATTTAATGATCCAATTTCAAAAGCTGATTGCATTGAACTAATTCAAAAGCTCTCCGATTGTAAGACTCCATTTCAATGTGCTCATGGTAGACCTGTGATGGCTGTTATCATGGATAACAAGCCGATTATTTCTAGTTATAAGGTATGTAGACATAAACTTTTGCATAACAGCATGAAAGGAATATTTTTTCACTTATTATAATACATAAGTTTGTTCTTATTTACAGATCGTAAGTCCTAATAATGTAAAAGAATTTAAAAAGAAGTTTGCTGCTAAAAACAAAAATTAAATAAATACCAACTAAGAGACAAAAGTCATAGTAATTATTATGTAGTAGGTAGGCACCCGTGGTAGGTACCAATTTGGCAATGGTAGACGTAAATACACTATGGTAGTAAGCAGAGCTGGAGCCACGTAACTGGAGCCAAGCGGCCAAGCAAAGTGACACCAACTTTGATAGGAATTAATTTAGTTCTAGATAAGAGAGGAGAGATACTTATGTATGGCACCTTATGGCTCAATAAAATAAAATACTATTTATACTATTGTATTATTAAATAGGTACCTACTAGTACCTACCTAGAGGTCAAGGTTTTTTTATTTAAACTAATAAGAACTAACATTTTTAAAAGTTTTTAAAAAGGTCGGGGCGCTTTGTTTTTTTGGATAGATATATGATCAGTAGGTAGGTAGGTACCTACTAAGTCGATTACATACCTACTTGAAATAAGTTGCAAGATTCCAACCGAACAAACATACATAAATTGCAAGCTTCGAATTGCAAGTTATTTAAAAGCTTTATTTTTAAATACTTGTTCCATAAGCCTCGATAGACGGCGGCACCACTTAAGCATCACTATGGACATTATTGTACACATTGGATAAAAATACTGTAAGATGTCCATGAATTATATAAAAGTTCGTTCTAAATTGAATCTGAATCTGTATGGCTACCGAGTCTTGGCCCTGAAAAAGGGCGACAAATTAAAAAAACCAAGTAAATTACTACGAAATAATTGGTTTACCTACTTATCAATTAATTATAAAATATAAATTATTAATTATAACATATGTATATTATTGAGAATTAATTACATTTAATTAGAACATGTAATATTATTATCAAGTATTATAATAGGTTATACCACTTATTTCATAATACCTAAGATTATTTAAATTTGCCGCCGGAGTTTTGGCGGGAACGAGTTAACAACATGTCGTGCTGCAGTTTTATTTTCATGAAATTTAATTGTAACCCGAGTTGAATTGTATAATTCTGGTGGAATGTTATTCAATTAAGTTCTGTGAAAGTGCACAAGTGTAGTGAAAGTAAAAATCAGTGTCAAACATGAAGTTTTCTCGTTGTCTCCAAACCTCCTATTAAGGCACAATTAGGGTTATGGGAAACTTGCCACCGCTTTACTATAGCCCCTGACTTGACAGACTATGACGACTTTGACTGCTTTGAAACACTTTAGACCCGATTTATAAAAAATCGGGTCATAATTTGATGCAAAATATAACTTGAAACTGGCTAAATGCACAAGCCGTGCGAAGCCATAATTTGACATTTCGGGACCATCAGTGTTGTCAATTTATCACTTTTGGTGCTAAATTTAGCATTTTTTAGACTAGTTTAGCTCTTTTATTTTGAAGTCTACCTGCTACACATACCTTTTTTTTACTATAGGTAACTACCTATTTTAAAGTGTCAGTCTCCTAAAAGAAAGAAGTAATTTAAAATAAACACAAACCGAGCAGCCATTTGCGCTAAGACATAATATTCGTTAGTAACGTTTTTTTCTTTTAAAGATTCTACTGAATATTGAAAAAAAAAATGAGAAAGAACATAACGCAAATTTTGACCTAAGTTCCATAACATGTTTTCGTTTGTTTATAAATCAAATTTTTATCAGTAAGTGGCGGAGAGTCAGTTAATATGAGAAAAATCTGTGAATTTGCGGTGAACTTTGCATTGATTGGCTTGTTTCTGATTCCTCTATTTGACAGTAATAAAGTTCTTTTAATGTCAACCTAGTTGGCAACACTGCCACTCTAGTTCGGGGGAAAATTGGTGCTATTTACGAAAACCTAGTTGGCAACACTGACACTCTTAGTTTGGGGGGAAATCGAAATGCAGGAGTTTTGGCGGGAACGAGTTAACAACATGTCGTGCTGCAGTTTTATTTTCATGAAACTTAGATGTAACCCGAGTTGAATTGTATAATTCTGGTGGAATGTTATTCAATTTAGTTCTGTGAAAGTGCACAAGTGTAGTGAAAGTAAAAATCAGTGTGAAACATGCAGTTTTCTCGTTGCCTCCAAATCTCCTATTAAGGTTATGGTAAACTTGCCACCGCTTTACTATAGCCCCTCACTTGACGGACTATGACGACTTTGACTGTATTGAAACACTTTAGGCCCGATTTATGAAAAATCGGGTCAATTTGATGCAAAATATAACTTGACACTGGCTAAATGCACAAGCCGTGCGAAGCCATAATTAATAGAAAAAAAAGTTCAGTATTCGGGCGAGTTTGGGGGGAAATCGAAATGCAGATCATGTTTTTATTTCTGTTCTGTGGTGAATAGTGGTGATGGTTATTTACCTACTACATACTGTTGAAGATCGGATACAAAACGATAGATAAGAAGATAGGACACCAGTGGAACTCTGCGAAACAGGCGATGGATGCAGGTGGTTAGTGATGCAGCCTACCCTGGTTAGAGCTCACCGATCACACCTAGGTATAACCTGATGCAGCCACATCGTTTGAAAGGATTTTCAGGTTTGTCGACTCTGGATGTAATAATTCTCATAATGTATAGCATTGAGCACTTAGTAGTACCTATAATATTTCAAGAGACTTATCTTAATTTCAGATCTTCTTCTGATATTAAGAAAAGTCTTCCTCATAATACCTTCCCTACATAATACCTAAATAAAATTCAAAAGTTACTGTCAAAAACAATGAAACACTAAAATGTGAAGGAATATGTGATGAAAAGAACACTGAACACTAAAAAGTATTTGTTAAAATAAGTTTAATTTAAATGTAATATTTCACAATTAATATCAACAAACAAAGGATTTTGATTTAAGTTCACAAAACAAAAGGCGTTGTAATAAGCGACAAAAAAGTAAACTGGTTCCTACAAATCCAATAAAGTGCAGTATGTACAGATTAAAGACTTTAATTTTACAGATTGTTAACTATAGTATAGTTGTGAGTTAGGAGAGCTTTTCGCTCATGTATAATGGTATGGGTAATAGGTAAGAGGCACTGAGTTCCAAGAGGTTACTTATATAAGATTCTGGCAAAGGACTGTAGTTTATACTTACCCAAACTCAATGTCACCTAATGTACAGTTGGCAACAGAATTGCAGACCCATCATAGACTTCTAAAATCACTACTAAAATGTTTTCATTTTAATAACATTTATTTAATAAGTTCATGACTTGAAAGACTTTAACTTGAGTTGAACCTTAAAATCTAACTTGATTTAAAAACATTCTAATAATAGCGTTTTGGAGCTCTACGGATTGTACAGTCCAGCCAAAGATTGCATTATAGAATGGGTAACTAAAATTGGTTAAATTGTTGAAAGTTTAACAGTAAAAGATAATAATTTTAAAGCTTTCTCCATTTCAGGTCAATGAAGAATATATTGCTGTATACCTTGCTTGGAAGAAAGGGTAGCATGCAGACCATATCCAGAACTTGAAAGTAGCGGCTACTCCCAGTCCTGATACACTCCGATGTGTGTGGATCCTTGCCCGACAGCTTAGGAGACTTGAGACAAGCAGAAATCAGAGGTATGTAAAAACTTTATAAATTTTGTCCATTGAATTTAAATTCATACCAAAAATTGCCAGTACAGTATCTAAGATCCGATTTTATACTTTCTGGGAGCATCTTCAGTCATTCCTAGGACTATGAACATATGTGTTATGAGCGTTGATCTGGCATGAGAACTAGATCTCCATCGAAGTTCTATGCTCATAAGACATCTTTACGCTTAAGTCGCTGGTTGTAGGTTCTATTTTTCAGTTGCCAGGCATATGCCTAGACTGGCTTTTACAGGTCACTAAATGAAAGGGAAATTTGCATCTTACAACAGTAACATTTTGCCTCAAGCATATTATGCTGTATCGTAAGTAATTGACTAAAATAAGGTCTTCTACAGCATTCAGATCTGGAAAGGCGTATTAGGAATAAAACATTGTGATGAAAACCGAGGCTTTGTTAGCTCCAGAAGAATTGACAAGTTCTCCTCTGGACAATGTCGACTAAGCTGAGAAGGTAGTAGGTGCTGGGAAAGCCTACTGCCTCTGGAATATTACACACTACCTTATGTGGAGATTAGGACCTATTTTTCAAATAAGCAGAAGCCAATAAATTACATTAACTTTTTAACAGTGTGTTTCCAGTCCATATTATTTAGTGGACCTCAGTCATCTTTTTGTTTTTGGTCGCTTGACATATTATGAAAAAGTAAACCATATTATGTATTCTACTTATGGGTAACTCGCAACCACCAAGGGCTATTGATTGTGAGATTGTTCTTATAATACAAAAGTAATTTTGTTGTGAGATGTTTAAAACTTAAAGAGGATAATAATTACTTTAATTATGAGTTTTTAACTAAGTCAGTTGTAGTATTTTAGTTAAAAATATAAATGATATGAATTAGATTTAATTGAAGAGTTAAAAGGAAAATAACTTTTTAGATATAATTAATATAATGAAAGATCATAACTATTATTTATTATTTTCAGAATCTGAAGAGCCTGATGAGTACTCTGTAACATTGAAGACAATGGTGAGAAGGACGCGCGAGCCTGTGTCTGAGACGAAACTGCGTCGGCTCCACTTTCGGCATACTCCATTGTCATCGGTCATACAGGGAGACTCCGTGCATCCTAAGTGATCAACTATAACGAGACGATGTGGATAAGTCATTAACTCCGTCCTAGCGATGTTTGCATCTAGGCTAGATTGTTGCTATATAAGACATTGCTGCGCTAGACACGTCACGGTGCCAATACCGGAGAGGAAATATTAACTTTGACATTTTGTAATATTGACTGTAATAAGACTGATTTCAAATAGATTTTATTATTATTATTATTTTTTTTTTTTTTTTAATGTATTTAATTTTATTGATTTGAATTTATTTATTTATGACATATTTCATTTAATTTTGAGTTTAATTGACATACTAAATATGTAGGTGCTAAATATGTTTAATTTAATTTAATTTGATTTTATGACCCATGTATGACCTGATTGACTACTATTGTGATTGCGTAATGTTGTGATTGTGAACTTTGTTAATAATTCTATGTGTGGGTCAAGTTGCCTGAATAAATACTTATTTTATTTTATTATTATAATGGCCAATGAACAGGCGATGTATACCTCTAACGCTAGTGAATGGCGTCATGGAATGGAATTAGAATATGAAGCATAATGTATGGGTCTTTCTTCTCTTCTTCTTCAGCAGCCTGTATTAGACCATTGCAGAGCATAATAATATGCACCATATCTCTCCACAACCTCTTATCACTGGTTTTCCTGGACCATGCGGCCCTAGCATGAGTTTTTAAAAAGAATGGTGTTAGTGCAGGCATGGCAGGTACAAAATTGACTAAAATAAGTCTAATACTTGAAAAATTTGTTGGATGTTTGTATAGAATACAATACGTGCATAATTTGCCACAAAAAAAGATAATAACTACAAAAATATATTTTCACTCGATAGATGGCGCTTTTAAAACAACCCAAAAGTCGCCTATTTGTTGTGTAGTATATATTTTAGAAATTGTAAAAGTGAATGGAATATCTCGAATGAATACGTAAATCAATAAAAATATTAAAAATAAAAGTAATCAATGTAAAGTAAAAATGCGCCGCTATTTGTTTAAGTGTACCTTATTTTCAACAGATGGCGTTAAACTAAGCTTTTATAAGTTTGCATTTTCAGACAATTCGTTGCATATTATAATATTGACTAAATAAATAGGTAATGTTTTGAAAAAATATGATCATAAAGCAGGTAATAAAAATAAAAATAAAATACTTTAGAGTAAAATATGATTGATTACATTTTTTTTCAAATCAACGAAGAATTTGAAAAAATATAAATGCCATCAATAGATGTGATTTGTACCATATAATAATTTAACGCTAATTTATCACAAAATTTAATAAATGAAAAAGTACAAAATGCGTACAAATTTTTGGTTACTCTCGAACCTTTATTTGCTTTGCTAGCCGTCAATCAGCCTGGTGGTGATAGGAAGTATAGGTACTCACCAGCATGACCCTCATATCTCGAAAATGGCAAGGGTACAAAATTTCAAATTAGTGGCACAAAATAGTACAAATCTAAAGTTATAAGTTTTTTGTACAAACAAGAAAAATAATGATGCTACACCTTCATTATTTTTCTTTTGCAATCAAAATGTAACACGCTTTTATTTATAAAAAAATCTGTACCTATGTGATAAAATCGCAAAGATTTAATACAATGTTTAAATTTTTAGTTTTTCTTAGCAAGTTTAAATTATTATTTTTACATTTTTAGTCCATTTTATTTTATTAACAAGGACATAATAAAAGCTTGTTTTTAAAAGATTTTTATTAAATTTTATTTTATTCTTTTTAGCGCATTTTAATAAAAGATTTTTTTAAGTTTATTTTTATTTTATTTCCTCGCTTCTAGGTCCAAATATGTGACATTGGATCTCAGCCTCTCAACTGCAGACTATAAAGCGTCATTTTCCTGTTATATTGGTAACAATTGCTCTTCAATCGTTTTACTGATAGTCTTGGTTATGGTTTGAATTTGTTTTTTATTTTGTTTTTCCTCTATAAAGGAACAAATATGTACTTACAGATATTTGTTTCTGGTCTGGGCTAAAATATAAAAAAGCAAAGTATATAAGTCTAGGTAAAAGGTTAGGCTCATTACTAAAACCTCAATGAGCCTAGACAGTAAAATAGATGTCGGATCGTTAAAGTACCGATGGAAGTTATCAATATATCAAAGGAAGCATTTAAAAAATAACCTTATTCTCCTTTATACATCTCATAAAACTAGATATGGGTTAGTCAATGCCTTACTTTGATATAGTATGGATGCAATCCAAGAAAGAAGCTCATAGTACAATGTTTTACAAATCTATTTTAAACAAAATTAATTTGAAAATATGTTTGAACAGAAATCGAAAAAGATCATTAGCATTAGACGATTTTACCTTACGAGCACTGCAGCCCAAAAGACTAGATAAAGAAATATCTAGACTTTCAAACAGCTTTGCAATGAATTCCGCTTATTTTTCACGATTTTTATAAAAAAAAACTGGCGCGTTACCTGCCGGAACTGGAATAGTATTTTTTAAACATTATTCTCTTTTCCCTATTTCTTCAGATTAAGTATTTGTTTGATTGCCAATATAAAATAAGTCAAAATATTGATATTTTTTTATTGCTATTACCCAGCAAAATATTTTAGTAATTATTTTATTATTTTGTTCGAATAAGATACAAGAGAATAGATCAGATAAGACTCAAGTTCGAATTGATTGGATTCAGTAGGTAAGTCTCTTCGGCACATTCATTACCGGTCTTTTGTTATCTATCTATCTTCTACTCCATCTATCTATCTGGCGACCTAGTCGGCACAATGGTCGCCATGCCAAACACAGGGTTGCGGGTTCGATTCCCGACTCAGGCATGGATTTATATATTAGATATTTTTGTCAGTGGTCTGGTTGTTTCTATGTATTATATGTTTATGTCGATGCAAGAGCGTTTAAGAAGTTAATTTTTAAATGAATTGATTTTAGTAATATTTACTACAATTTAAGATGGAATTCATATTTAGTTACTCAATTTATTGCTGCATACGTCATGCAATCGACGAGTATTCAAAAAGTAACGTTTATTATTTTAATCAATTTAGTTCCTCAATAATTAATTCAGCAAAGTTTAAAGTTAATCTAGCAACCTACAATTAACGCTGAATCAGTTCTTTTCCATCCAAAGGTTGCCTGAAAGAAATCGCTTTCAGCGATAAGGCCGCCCATTTGTGCAACTTATACTTTCTAGCTATTACTTAACTTGGTGTATATAGTGTTCTGTTTCTTCCTGTGATGTACAAAACAAGTTCTCTATCTATCTAGTTATTTTCAAGAAATAGCTGTTTATAATTTGTTTAAAATATTACGTTATAATACGTTTCTAGTTGGATATTCGTTGAGTGCAAAGATGTTATCAAATAACTCTTGATTATTAATTCTAATCAAAATAATTTACACTAAATGTTCCTGTTTTCTTTAAAAATCTATTTAAAATTAATATACAATAAAACATTCTTTTAAAATTGTGGTGATAAATGTTAACGTTTGAAAAGTGTTTTTCGATTGTAAAACGTCACCGCCAATGAGGCGTAGGGCGGCCTATGGTTGGGTACTTCATTTGGGCTGGAGCCTTTGGACGGAGTGGTCGAGTTGTAAGTTTATTTGTGGTTTTAATAATAATACGTTAGGTAGTCTTTAGGTTAAAATAAGGAATAGTTACATGGAATAAAGTTAAATCAGGACCCGCCGTTATATACATTTACAAAAGAAAGTATATCCGTTGTCTAGCACCCATAACACAAGTCTAGTTAGGTACTTGCTTAGCTTGGGGCTAGATGGCGATGCGTGGAGTGTCCTGCATTATTTATTTATACTTAGATTAGAAAATGCTTTGTCCTAATTGACTGAATGACGGACCAACGTTAAACCGCTGATCGTAGACCTGCAACTTTCAAGGGTGTGTTATTTGTATGACGCAAAGGATTTGTTGAAATTCTACCCCTTGAGGGGTGATAAAACGGGGCAAACTTCGTACGGGACAACGTGATTCCTTGGCCAATACACTTCGAAGTTGATATCAATACTCCTTAGTGCTTTTGATTAAAATTACATTTTAATTTGACACATTGCAAACTCCATCCGATTTTAGAACATTCTAAAAAAATCCTAATAAACCTTTGATTAAAGTTAATCAAAGTACTTATTAGAACCATTTTTAGTAAGTATAAAGTGATATTAGTGATCTGTGACTATTTTGGACGTCTACGCGGACGAAGTCACGGGCAAAAGCTAGTCTCTACTATTCATTTTAATTTCAATCTTTCTAAAGTTATATGGTCGAAGTTCTGATGTGGGACACATGTCTTGCATTAGTAACTACCAACCTCTTTGAGATGAACTTTTTATTTTCGTTTGAGATTATGTTTACGGTGTTTACGGCGTGTTCAAAGGGTTTTTTAATTTGTCACACTTTATAGCTTTGTCTCCACTTTTTGACGGGTGTTGGATGTAAATGATAGTTTGAGAATTTAGAATGTAGAGAGGATATTAATGTTGGGAGTGCCACTGAGTAAAAATTACAACGACAAGTAGTAGTTAGGTAGGTATACATAGTTCTGTTAAGCGACTTGTCGTTATTTGGAACGTAGTTTCTTATGGCGCGCTGTGAAAGGAGGCTAGACGGAAAAAATTAAGACCAAAAGTTGTAACACTTTTTGATTTTATTTAATATCTACGAAACGATATCAATTTCACTAGAAATACGTGTTTCGACGAAGGGTTTGATACGAAAGGGTGTTCTAGTTTTTTCTAATTTTGCAGTTTTTTATACTGGTAAATCGCAGCTCATTCAGCATAAACGGGTACCTAAGTTTCATGAAAAATTTGGAAAATAGTCTCCGAGCTTCTTCAATTTTAAAAAATCTTAATTTTTCTTCCGTATAAGTTTAGTGTGAGATTTAATTTTTATGCTTTCACAAAGCATAGTCTAGCTTTTCCGCGTTCACTTTGCTACAGTACCTAACTTTTATCTTGGCTAGGTAACAGTGGCGAGGAGTGAAAATTGTTTACAAGTAAGCCCATAAAACACCAATAGCCCCAAAAATGAGAACATCCTAAAAAAATCCTATTAGAACTTTGATTAAAGTTAATCAAAGTATTAGAACCATTTTTAGTAAGTAAGTACATAGTAATATTAGTGATCTGTGACCATATTACGCGGACGAAGTCGCGAGCAAAAGCTATTGACTGACTCTAACTTTTAGTGCGTGTGAAGAACCCACTTGATAGGAATCGGATTGTATGGACCCTTTGCTACTGCTAGGTACCGACGTTTTTCAGGTCTTGTTTTAATTAACTCAATTGCAGTCTCAAACAATAGAGGTTTACGATGTTTTATGTATGTAGGTACGGTTGGCTGCATAATTGCAGACCCACCGTAGAGCTCCTAAACGGCTATTATAAGAATGTTTTCAACACAAGCAAGATTCTAGACACCTGCTTTAGTTGAAATTTAAAGTCTTCTAACTCATCAATTTATCAAACAAAAATTATTAGAATGAAAACATGCCAATAATAGTATTTTTTGCACTCTACCGGGGGCTGCAATTATGCAGCCGACTGTACCTACATTGCACGGGAAGTTAAGACTTTACATAACATTCAGGTTTCCGATGTTAACATTAATTCAAACATGAACCGAGCTTCGTCATGCCAAGTTAGTTATAAATTAACTAGCCAAGGTACTTACCTAGTTAGTTTAACAGTTTCCACAGTAAAATACCATGAACTGATTAACTTGTTTCCTTATTGGAAACCGGAAAAAGTGCCACAGTAATTTTCTTGACAATGGAAAGTTTTGTATTTGTGTTTAAATTATAGTACCTAGTTGGTGGTTTAATTTTGGACATGTTCCAGCAAATCAACTGCTTTCTTGGCAGTCCTTTCTATGTATAGGTACTTCTATAGTAATATTGTAAAGGGGATAGATTTGATTGTTGGCATTGAATAGGCTCCGAAACTACTAAACCGATTTGGCTAAAACTTGGTATGAGGATACATTGGTTCATATTACATATTCACACGGGATCGGGAGTTAAGGTAAAAATGGTACCGGTGCTTTGTCCATACAAACGTAGTCGACTGTTTCCTCCCTGGATAATGCCACTAGAGCAAATTTTTTTGTTGCATAAAACGTATAACTGCCATGACTATGCGCCTATGTCTTGGTTTTTTCCTTTTCTAATTATCATAGAAATTAAGATTTAAAATACAAAAAAATAAATAAATATCTAAAACATAGGGTCATTGTCAATATGGTCATGGCAGTTATATGTTTTATGCAACAAAAATAAATAAATAAATAAATATTTCAGGACGTACCACACATCGCCATATTATAGCCCCAAGCTAAGTAACTAGACTTGTGTTATGAGTGCTAGATAAAGGATATACTACTTATATATATATATTTTTTGTAAATATATACTTATAATACATAGAAACAACCAGACCACAGACAAATATCTAAGCATAAATACTTGTCTGAGGCGGGAATCGAACCCGCAACCCTGTGTTTAGCAGTCCGGCATGGTGACCATTGTGCCAACTGGGTCGTCAAACAAAAATATTTGCCCTATGTCATTATCCAGGGAGGAAACCGTCGACTACGTTTTGTATGGAGAGAGCGCCGGTACCCTTTTCTCTTAACCGCGGAGCGCTGCTAGTGTGTTGATTAAATATTGTTGGTTTTAGGTACCTACCAAGTATACCTACACACGTAGGTATACTTGGTAGGTACCTATAAAGCCATCGGTTCGATTCATAGTAAAAAACAATTCAACGGTTTTGATTGAATCTCTATCTACATTTAACTGCATCGCTCGCCGGCAGCCATTCGAGGGCTATATTATGATACCTACCTACCATATCCATTTGGCTAACATCCCACTTCGCAACGCTTATTAAATACGATTATAGCTAAAGGTATTATTAAATTGATGATCTCTGTGGTGCGGCGGGTGAACATCCGACGCAGAAGGTGGCGGGTTCGATTCCTACCTCAAACATATATTTATGTAGTACCTACGGATTTGTAACATACCTACTGAAAAATATAGGTACCTATTCACTAGTAAATACATTAATTTCTACATACTGTGGCCAGACTACCAGGAACCTCCAGTAAAACACCAGGAATAACTAACAGCTATTTCATTTATTATTATATTCCGCTTCTACCTCCACATCGCCCCACACAATCACACAACCGCTCTCCTCGCGAGCCAGCTCAGAATGCCGCCATTTGCCAAGTGTCCGCCATTATACATTTTAACCGGAAACACGTCACCAGTTTGATTTGATTGATAAAAATAGCAAACCGAATGAAATAGGTTTTTTTAATATTTTAAATAATCGTTAAATTAATGGCAAAAATATAAAACAATTTTAGTAATTTTTTAGAAAATTATATAAACCTTACACTCGTCCATCCTGACACCGTGTATGTCCTCATACACGTATCCGGTGAAACCTTACACTTGGCCAATGATGACATTTTACAAAAATAAATTTACAAAAAATACATTTATCACGTGAATTGAATCTGAATTCTCTATAAATAAAGTAATTATCATATAATAATGGTTTACTAAACAAATAATAATAAAAAAATAAAAAAAAAAACAAGATGATCTATTGAAAATCTATACAATAAACAACCTTGAACCAATCAATTCTCAAGGGTTCCTAATTGATCTACATACTAAATGCCTTGAACCAATCTATTCTCAAGGATAAATTACATTCCTTCAACCAATCAATTCTGAGGGACTAAAATGCCTTGAACCAATCACTTCTCAAGGACTTACATAAACTAGAGATTGCCTCGAACCAATCACTTCTCAAGGACTTACACTAACTAGAGATTGCCTCGAACCAATCACTTCTCAAGGACTTACATCTTAAACTCATAAAACATCATATGCCTCGAACCAGTCAATTCTCGAGGACTTTCAACTAATCGCTCTCGAACTTCTAAACCAATCAATTCTTAGAGTCGAGAAACGATATCTGTAACAATAGAAAAATCATACAATCAACAAGTATCTGGTAAATGTTCAAAATTGATTAATATTATTCAAATAATTTTAAGTCAATATAAATAACAAAATAATAATAAATAAATAATTATCTAAGTCACATACAATAAATGTATCTAAATTTCATCATCACTGTCATTTGTTTCATTCGCGGTATCAGTATTATCATCATCAATCTGTAATGAATGAATGTGGATCCATGGCCGCATTCGATCGGCAGCCACGGTCGTATTGCGCCTGTTTTTCATACCTTCGAAACCCTGAATTGGAGCTAGTTTATACCGGTCGTTACCTAAAACCTTTATGACCCGAAAGGGTCCTTCGAACGAAGGTAAAAGTTTTGAGCTCTTACCATCATTTTGTAGGTTAACTTTTGTGATTTTAACTAAATCACCTTTAGTGTACAATCGAGCCACTTTCCTACTCTTGTCATAATATTGTTTTTGATATTCTTGTTGCTTATCTATTCTTGTCTTAACTTCTTGGCGAACTAATTCGATATCATGATTATTGTTATTAACCTGAGCCACTTCATTCAGTATTGGGTTTACTTCACTACTCATAGGTACTCCAAACATGACCTCTGCTGGTGCCCTACCTATAGTTTTCTGTACACTGTTATTTAACCCCCACTGAACCTTACCTAGTTTACTATCCCAATCTCTCTCATTCTCTCCCATACTTTGTGCCTTTAATGCGTCCAAAATGGTGCGATTATATCGCTCTACTTGACCGTTTGATCGCGGGCAAGCCACCGCGTTCAAAATATGTTTTACTCCTCTATCTAAACAAAATCTTCTAAACGCATGGGAAGTAAAACAACTACCTCGGTCACTTATTAGTCTGTCAGGTGTCCTAAAAGTGTCAAATATATCGTTCAGAACTTTAATAACGTTTTGTGTATTAGTATTCCTAACGGCTTTGATAAACACAAATTTTGTGAAACCATCGACTACAACCAGTATATGGGTGTGCCCTGCTTTTGATTTAACAAAAGGCCCTAGGTGGTCGATGTGTAGTGTATGAAAAGGTGACTCCACTTTGGCTATAGGATGCAGTAACCCTTCATTTGAGCTATTTTTCTTAGCATACGCGCATTCTATACATGCTTCAACATACTTTTTTACGAAGCGAGACATCTTAGAGAACCAGTAATTTTTCCTTATTCTTTCTAATGTCTTTTCTAGCCCTAAATGCCCTATCTCATCGTGGTTGAGCCTACATAACTGCCATCGAGCACCTTTTGGCACTACCCATCGAATATTTTCCTTATCACCTCCTATACACCTAAATAATTTGTTATCATGAATCACATAATTGTCTTTAATGTATGCTAATTCTTTAGAGCCCAAATCACTACTAAGAATATCCCTGATTCGAGCTAACTCAGTGTCTCCGAGTTGTAGTGTAAGTAACCAATCGTTGCTACTAATCGTCATAACAGTTGCGAATTGCTCGTTACCTAAGTCTGCTTCGTCTACTGGGTTCCTGGATAAAGCGTCTACGTGCGCCATCTTTGTTCCTGCTCTATATTCGACTGAACAATCAAACTCCTGTAACGTCAACCACCAACGCGCGATGCGTGGAATGAGATCCCGTTTTGCAAACGTTGAACGTAGAGCGCTACAATCCGTCACAACCCGAAATTGTCTGCCTAACAAATAAATGCGAAACTTTCGCAAGGAGCAAACCACTGCTAACGCTTCGAGCTCATAAGCATGGAAGTTCTTCTCCTCTGGCGATGTTTGGCGACTGTAAAATGCCACAGGCTGAAACGGCTCGCCTTCCTGGGAACGCTGTAAGAGAATACCTCCAATACCTACTCGACTCGCGTCTGTGTGGAGTTCGGTTTCAGCGGATGGATTAAAAATTGCCAACACTGGCCGACTTGCTAGTGTTTCCTTGAGGATAGCAAAGGCACGTTCTTGGTCTGTCGTCCATTCCCATCTGGCGTCTTTCTTTAACAATTTGGTCAGAGGAAAAACAATCTCTGCAAATCCCCTTATAAATTTTCGGAAATAACTAACAAGCCCTAAGAACTGCCGAACTCCATGCACATTACTTGGACGCGGAAAATTTATGACGCAGTGAATTTTAACTTGACCCGGTCGCATGCCTACCGACGAAATCTCATACCCTAAGTAGTCTATATGACTTTGCAAGAAACTGCATTTCGACAAGTTCAGTTTTAGGTTTGCCTGATCCAATAGACCCAAAACAACTTCTAATGTAGCTAAACATTCAGAAGGGGTTGTCCCAAATATCAACAAATCATCTATATATACCGTAGCCTTTTGAAAGCGTGCGGCACCTAGCACATGGTTCATCATTCGCTGAAATACAGCAGGTGCGTTGGCCAATCCAAACGGCACGCGATTAAATTCGTATTGGCCGTCTGGAGTGACGAACGCAGTAAGGTGCTTGCTTTGCTCTGCTATTGGCACTTGATAATAGCCAGACATTAAATCAAGAGTGATGAACCATCCCTGACCCGACAGTCGTGCAATTTCGTCCTCAATGATCGGCATTGGATACCGTTCCTTCACAGTCACAGAATTCAACATCCTATAATCTATACACATTCTAGTTTTACCATCTTTCTTACGCACCAAGATTATAGGACTAGCATAATTAGAAACGGAGTCACGGATAATCCCTGCGCCTAGCATATCTGATATCATCTCCCTAACCTGACTTCGTTCATGATGCGATAACCTGTATGGCCTATATACAACTGAACGTTGACTGTTGAGTTCTATGTGCATCTCAGTTGCATTAGTCCCCTGTAAGTCACGCAAATTATTCGCGAAACAGTGCTTATAACGTTTAAGTATAGTAATCAAACTGTTTTTATCAGATTCAGGCACCGAATCACCAACCGTTATCTTACTGACATCAAAATCATCAATATTGTCACTATTTACTTTATCCGAAACTTCCGAGTATGCATCTAAAATTCTATTTACAATATTTACCCGTTCACCTCGGGAGAATATAGCGTTGTCTTGAATAACACAAGGTATTGCAAAAGGTGTTACGGTTACCATTAGTTTACCATGTTCCACTTTGTAGACACCACCATTCACAATATACCTATCACTAGGTTTCCCTATGCTCTTGGTTTCTAATAGAATCGAGCCTGAGAAATTTAAATCAGTTGCGGCCATAATGCTAGCTGCCCCGTACAGTGTACTGTGTCCTAACTTCCTAACCCTAATTAATTTTTCTTCACTGTCGTATTCGGAAGGATTCGGTATCTCAGTACTTATGTTAAAGAATATGAGCTTATCTACATCTTTGTAAACAATTACATGTGGTTGCTCGCTAAACGTCTGCCCAATTAAGATAGAATGTTCTAACAAATCATCGTCTACAACCCTACAAGGAACAGTCGCGTTCACATCGTCCAATGTTAGACTTAAATCAACGGAACCTAATGACTTGACAAAACTGTTACCGAAACCCTTCATAGTAGTTTGTTTACTGTCATGTGAAATCATTAATTTTGATAGAGAAGATTCCTTTATAATAGTAACGTCGCTACCTAAATCAATAAACGCCTCCATTTCTAATCCATTAACTAGTACCGGCTTAATAAATTTAGAATTTGGTTTAGAGTGACTGATACACATAGTTTTCTCAACGGGGTCTGTTTTAGTGCTAACCCTGTCCTGTTTAAAAGAGCAGTTGTCGGATGTATGCCCCACTCTACTACATTTATCACATCGAATTAATGGTTTTGGACACTGTAGGTAAGGATGCCCCTTCTGTTTACAATTAAAACAAAAGACTGAATTAGTCCCAAATCTCACAGAGGATTTCGCTTGATTATTACCTACATCCGAATTGATGAAAATTTTGTTTCTCTGTAGGAAATTATTTGTTCCATATGAATCTTTGTTGCTAATCAAAAATTGAAGTAATTGGTCAGGCATAGAACATCGCAAAGCTAATGCACTAGATTTCATGGTCCTATCACTGATACCGTGAATGATACAATCCACAGCTCTTTTGCCTGTGATATCGCATTGATTTAATAACGCAAGTTTTTCATAGTAATAAACCTCGATAGGTTCGTTATACCTACTCTTACGTCTAAGCATATCCTCCAGGGATTGGCCATAATTTTGTTCGCAGGGAAAAGCACTAAGCAACTTTTCCTGCCACTCTTGCCACGTAAATAATATACTACTTAGGCTTTCGTACCAGGTTTTGGCCAATCCCTGCAGTTTCTGCATTGCAAAATGTACAGTCGTTCTATCGTCCCAACCATACACAGAGGCGCACTCGTTGACCTTTTTAAGCCAAACATCCATACGTTGATTTTTAGTAGCGGGATTAAAATCAGGCAATATGTTCTTAAAATCAAAATGTTTTGACGGTGCACCCTGAACCAATGGCTGAGGCGAAGACGGCTTGTTTTTGATCGAGTTTAAAAGCTTAAAGATATCGTTAGTCGAAAAAACTGGAGTACATGACCTTTCTGATTGATGTCCCACGCGGTTGGCTCCCTGCTGCTCGTCGGAGCCCCGTGGCAACCTCTGCTGGCTGACGTCATGCTCTCTCGAAGTGCGACGAAGCACGGTGCGCGTGCGACTCGATGACCGGTCTGGCCGCCGAGTCTCACTGCGCCCGGCTCCACTGCGCCTTCCACGCTGCACTTCGTCTCGCTCCTGTTGTAGGTCTCGCTCCATACGCCGGACCCGTTCGCGCTCTCTTTCGAGATCCTTCTCCCGTTCTTCAAGAAGTCGACTGCGACTCCGGCTTCGACCACGACTATGACCAGTGCGGCTGCGGCGTCTTTGCGACGATCCTCGCTCCGGAGTCTCCAGTCTGTGCAGAGTCTCCCTGCCAGCGGCGGCCATGATCTAAAACTCGTATCACAAAAGATACATGATTCGTTAGATTAAGAAAATTAACATCAGCCTAAAATAGATAAAATTGTTATTATCTCGGAAACGGTAACTCTAAACGCAAAAATAACGAAAATTTTGACCCCTTTTGTAAACCAGGTTATCATTACTAGCCTACACGTTGAGACTATTTTTTTTTTTTTTTTTTTGTAATTAGATAATACACGATTCTCCCAACAACAAGAATAATATTATGCTATTAATTAGAAAATCAAACAGATAACAAAACTGATTCTATTGCACAAATTGCACTAGGATTATCTACCTATAGGTAGTCAAATGACGTCACATTCAAATGAATTACGCAACTAAGTCAGTAGAATGTTAAATCGATTTAAAATTAAACCAAACTGAAGCTCACATGATAATAGTTAAGTCCTTGCTATGGTAAAATATCAAAGTTTCAAAATTTAGAACAAAATCAGTTTCAACTAGGTATCCGTTACGTAAGTTATTTCAAATTTCAATCTATTAACGAGTAATTCACTAGAAATAATAGGCGTGTACTTACGCAGTCTTTGCGTCGTATCCCTGCTTCTGAAATGTGGCCAGACTACCAGGAACCTCCAGTAAAACACCAGGAATAACTAACAGCTATTTCATTTATTATTATATTCCGCTTCTACCTCCACATCGCCCCACACAATCACACAACCGCTCTCCTCGCGAGCCAGCTCAGAATGCCGCCATTTGCCAAGTGTCCGCCATTATACATTTTAACCGGAAACACGTCACCAGTTTGATTTGATTGATAAAAATAGCAAACCGAATGAAATAGGTTTTTTTAATATTTTAAATAATCGTTAAATTAATGGCAAAAATATAAAACAATTTTAGTAATTTTTTAGAAAATTATATAAACCTTACAATACCTACTATCTAAAATAACACATTTTAAAAGTAAGTAGGTGGGTAGGTATTATAAATAGTTTTTCTTAGTTTTTATCTTTATTAATTTTCATTTTGAACATAAAAGCAGTAGGTAGCCTTAGAAATCTGACTGTACCGCTTAAAAAATATTTATATAATGCACGCTAGTAATAGTAAACTTTTCAGTTATCCGCGTCTTTCTTTTTCAGTTATCCGCGTCTTTCTCCTTGGTCATCAGTTGCAATCCAAAAACGTGGCATCTCGTTTTCTTTCTAACCTCGGAATTTGAATTGTCAAATGCAAATGACAGTGACGTTTCGCCTTATTTATATATTTTTTCTTTTTCTTATTACGGGCAGCTCCTCTTCTTCTCTAGGTTGTTTATACTCAGTTTATGTATTATACAATATAAAATATTTATTCTATTTTCTTTCCCGTTTATAATTATTTTGCTATTTTATTTATTTATTGTTTTATTGTGTGTATGTGGGAGCGTATGACGACGCACGACGGCAGCGGGTTTGGCCGGAAGACCAGCGCTGCAGTCAAGTTACGCTTGACTGTGGCTTACAGCTGAGGTCGACCCATTTGGGCAGCACATGGCTTCTTAAATATTCTTAGGTTTAATGTATGTTTCTTTACTCGTTGTATAATTAGTTACCTTTTTCTTTGTATGTGTTTAATTTTAAAGTTGTCGTGTGCTTGTACCAAATAAATCTTTTTCTTTCTTTCTAAATCATATATGCTATCTCATATTTTTTAAAAAATGTGCGGCACTCGGGGACTGCCGCGGTAAAGCTATTGCATCGTGCGAGCTTTGTACAGTCGCGAACGCACGGCCGAGCTACATGGTAGGCGGAGTGGGGGGTGTTAGGTTTTATTTTCGTTACGGAATTTCTTTATTCGGTCGGCGCGCTCAAAGCCCGCGATAAAAGCTGTGCAATAGCTTAAAAATAGAATAGAAAAATGTTAATAAGAGAAGCATACGGACAAAACAGCAAAAAATAGGAACGTAATAACTACTACAAAATAAAGAAGGTAAAACAGACAGGATAACGAATATTCTGTGATAATACATACATTTTTGGTCAAATGGAACTGAATGTACTTATGCAAAATTGAAAATGTTAACGAAATACAACTATTATATTAAATAAGTTTACGAAATGGGATATTAGCCAAATGGGATGCAGCCCATTCGAGACCGACTAGCTAACGGGAGGAATTGAATTTCTCATTTGACGCTCGAAACAACGTGTCGTTTATCATCCAGAGGTGACACTTCATCATGTCACGGTATCCACCTTCCTTTATAAGCTAGGCCAGCGGTTCTCAAAGGAGTCTGGACCATTTAAAAAAAACCGGCCCAGTGTGTCTGTCATGTTGTACGGGAACCCCACTTATTTTGATTTTCTTTTAGAATTTGTTATTATAGTGGCAACACAAGTAGGTACATAATCTGTGATAATTTCAACTGTCTAGCTATCACGGTTCATGAGATACAGCCTGGTGACAGTCAGACGGACGGGCAGACAGTGAAGTCTTAGTAATGGTGTTTTTGTAAAAGATAAGTAGTAAAAGATAATAATTATATAAGTAAAACCAATATTTACCATATATTTTTGTTAAAAATACTGTTATCATACTGCACACAGATACCTGTTTTTTTTCTTGTCAGTTTTTCCTGCAAGAGTAACAAGGGCCATCTGTGCCCTTAATTAAAAACTAAATATTATAAAAACAGGTAATTAGATAAAATATTTGCTTTATTGTCAATCTGAAAAACAATTAATTCGTTACTTTTCTTGTCATTTTGCCACTAATATCAAGGTTTTGAAAAAAACCTGTAAGTTATTTATATTTTTATTTATTAACATAAAAATGTAAAGTACTAAAAAGTACAATAAATAGTAGGTATAATACATTAAAAACAATGCCACAAAAACTCGATCGAGTTTTACCGGGCATTATACCCAATACTCAATACTCATTTATTGGTAAATAATCATTACATGTCAAGGATAATAAATTAAATAAAAAGTAAACTCAATTACTTACAGCAATTAGATAAATACAATTAAATAATAATTAGATTAAATAAATACACTGTCAAAACAAAATTGGAATTTACGCTTTGTAGTTTAAAAATTCATCAAAGTCATAAAACGACCGTTCGACCAACCAACGTCTTAATTTAATTTTAAAACCTGGAAGGCTGACCGCCGACACCACGTCATTTGGTAGTTTATTATATACTGTTGGACCTATCACATGTGCCAGCTTAGCAGTCCTAGTCAGACGTCTAGGAATAATACTGAGCTGGTTGGCCTGACGCGTGTAAATCGAGTGACACTCACTTTGTGTCCTAAAAGTGTTCAGATTTATTCTTATGTATACAGCAATTTGCATGATCACAATACAGGGTAGGGTGAGGATGCCTAAGGATACGAAGAATGGCCTCGCTGACGTATCTCGCCTCACTCGCACAATCGCTCGAATAGCGCGCTTCTGCATCCTGAAGACGCGTAACCAGTCTGCCGCGCGCCCCCATAGCTCTGCTCCATACTGCAGTAAGGAGTGGACTGTTGCAAAGTAGCACGCGCGCGCTACGTTCCTGGGAACTACTCGCGCGACGCGATACAAGGCAAAGCAAGCCCCGCCCAGCTTACCACAGAGTTTGTCGATGTGCCCCCCCCACGTGAGACTACGATCGATCTCGAATCCGAGGAACTTGAGACAAGGCACCTCGCCAATTTCCATCCCATCGACGATCACATGCAGTGGTTTGGTAGTATGACCAGCAAGAGAAAACCTCATGAGGTTGGTTTTAGTAAGGTTCAGGGCTAGACCGTTCGCCCTGAACCAGCCAGCTAGTTGTTCGGCCGCCCGATTCAAGTTTACCTCAAGCTGCCGGTGTGTCGTCGCGGTTGCTATCGCAGCTACGTCATCAGCGTACATGTACACTTCAGCTGCTGGCACCGATTCTGGGAGGTCGTTTAGCAATAACGAGAAAAGAATGTTTGATATTGAGGACCCCTGAGCGACACCCATTGACCACGTTAGAGGGTCGGAAACAAGCTTTCCCCCCCCCCCCCGCCAACGACCACTTGAGACCTGTCCTTCATCAAACTCAGCAGGAGACTGTGCGCCCTTCCAGCAATGCCATAGTGCTGTAGCTTTGCAGCCAGAGCCCCGTGGTCTGCTACATCGAACGCCTTCGACAAATCGCAACTAATTAGGGCTACCTGTCGCTTTGCCTCTCTCGCGGATAGGACAGCTCGGACCACCTCGCGGGCCAGAATAGTCGTGGAGTGGCCTGTGCGGTATGCATGCTGACGTCCCGAAAGGGCGCCCGATGGCTTTAGGAATTCGGTCAGTCGACTGCTCAACCCATTTTCGAAAACCTTGGCGAAAGCCGGGATGATTGCGACTGGTCTATAAGCATCTATGCTACTCTTTTTTCCCTTCCCTTTGTACAGCGGTGTGACTTTACTTGACTTCATCGGGGTGGGATAAATACCATCTTTCAGGCAGCAGTTGTACACCCTTGCCAGTACATCGGCGAGTGCCGGTATGGCCAGTCGGAGAAGCTTCATTGATATACCGTAGATATCTTTTGAAGCCTTCGGCGGTATTGTAGTCGTCACTATATTATAGATTTCGCCCGGTGTGAAAGGACGTAGTCTAAGGGAACGGTCAGCAGGAGCTCGAACTGCACCCAATACACGACTCACGCGAGCAGCGTTGGCGCGCGGAGCCCCACAAGCTGCAGCCGCCCCCAGGAATCGCGAGTTCATCGTGTTTACAAGCACCTTGCCAGACTCAAATGGCTTCCCCTCAAGGTCTAGTACCACATCAGCGAAGTCTAGAGCAGCGTCATTCCCTTTACCCCTCTCTTTATTGACAACCTTCCACATTGCCTTCGAAGTGTTGTCTTCATTCTCGATAATATTTACATAGTAGTTTAGTTTATTCGATTTAATTAAAATGTCAAATTGTATTTTCATGTCCGATATTAAAATGTTAAGAACTTCATTATCAGGAGCTAGTTTGCTCAATTTGATTACTTCAAATAATAACGATTTATAATCTCTTACATCGGGACTGACCCATGATGCGTGTCGTTTATGTGAAATCGATAATTTTCTTAACGGAAAGCAAACGTCTATTTTATTTCTAAATACATTCGTTATAGCTACTAATAGATCGGACGGGTTGCCATATTTCTGCTCTATAGCAGGCCAGTCGACACTATCTATAGATAACGTAAAGTTTATCTCATTTGCGCGACTATTAGTCCTACCGTAGATATACGTTTGAGTCTGCAGCCTGTCGCAAAGTATCTCACTCCTCACTGCCAAGTGGTCACTGATGTTTGTCTGAACAGAGCTAGACGATACTGAATGTGAGCCCTGCAAATTGCTGTATACGTGCTCCAATGAAGTTGAAGTGGTTTCGGTCACTCTTGTAGGAAAATTTACACAGTTTTTAAAGTTATGTACTGACAATAGGTCACCTAACCTCTTAGTATTACTGTTTATCCCTGCCAAACAATCAATATTAAAGTACCTACTACGTAGACTTAACTACACACTAATCAAAAACATTATACACCTCATGACAAGTCATTACTTGTCATGAGGTGTATAATGTTTTTCAATGTTAACGCAGCATTCTGCGTTAACATAATTCAATAACAACTCATACAAAATATTACCCACAGATACAAACAGTAGAACAACGGTGAATACACTGTGGTCCTCAGTTTCAAGGCCCATCTATTTGCTTGCGACCACCAGTGACTCGCGACCCATAGTTTGGGAAAGACTGAGCTAAGCTATAGAACTGTAACACACTTGACACCAGTTTCAACACCGATTAGACCTTTCGAGCCACTAGTCCAATTACATTGTGTCAGTATGGAATGCTCATTATGGACGATTTGGTATGGTTCTCAAAATACTGTTACGAAATATAAGTTGTCATAGTTTAAATTAAATAGCTCGAAGAGAGTTTATCAGAAAGTTATCGTTCTGTTCTCTATATTAATTAAAAAGCTGTGCCCTGCTGTTTTACCCACGTAACTCCTGATCGGTGTTGGCTTAGTGGTAGATACCTCGACTTTCATTCTGAAGGTCGTGGGTTCGAATCCCGGCCGGCCGTGCACCATTGTATTTTTCTTAAGAAAAATTTATGTGCGCTAATTGACATTGCTCTTACGGTGAAGGAAAACATCGTGATGAAACCCGCGGCTTAGTTGGCTCCAGAAGTATTGACAAGTTCTCTCCTCTGGACATGGTCGACTAAGCTGAGAGGGTAGTAGGTGCTGGGCAAGCCTACTCCATCCTCACGCAAAAAGGACCCAATTAAAAAGGGTTCAATGGCGGAAAACAGCCTGTATACAAATACAAATACAATACAACTCCTGATCCCGTGGGAATATCGGGATAAAAAGTAGCTTATGTGTTAATCCAGGTCTTCAGCTATCTAGATACCGAGTTTCATCGCAATCGGTCCAGTAGTTTGTGCGTGAAGGAGTAACAAATATACACACCACACACACACGCAAACTTTCACATTTATAATTTTAGATATTTTATTTATGTATAATAACTTGTCTCTAATATCAACGTTGTAGACATGGTAGATAGGTACATCGACTTTCATTTGAAAGGTCGTGGGTTCTAATCTTGATCGCCGATCAATGGATTTTTTCTTACGGAAAATTGACATTGTTCTTACGGTGAAGGAAACGAAGGTGGGTTCTGACGTATTGTCTAGTTCTTTCCTCTGGACACTGTCGACTGAGTTGAGAGGGTAGTTTAGGTTCTAGGCAAATCTATTCAATCCTCACGCAAAAATAACCCAACTAAAGAGGTCATACAAGTACAAAATATAAGTACAACTCGTCTTTAAAATGCTATAAGTGCGTACAACTTTCTACCTTGACAACAGCTTGCCCAAAAACCTATTATCAAAATAAACTTTGTCTTTGAAAACGACGGGAGTCTGCGCGGGTGGGACTTTTAAAAATATTATCTTCCGGACATCTTTTAATCAACAGCTGTTCATTCATATAAAACGGTAATTACAAGTCAAGATAGAATAGTTGAGAGAACCGTCTTTGCTTGTCTGGCAAAATTTTCTTTCGTTAGTCAGTAGGTACTTAAGTATGTACACTGTACAGTCAGCAAAGGACTGAGGGTAACAGGTGTATATACTACACAAATAATAATGTTTGATTATTCTGCGCGAAATAACCAACACTTCGAAAGCTTTAGTGATATCAAACAGAATAACTTCTTCTTCTTCGTGTCAACGGCGGCCAATGCAATACACCTTGATCAGAGCACTCCCGCCCAAAACTTAGCCACGGCAATCGCATTATCTGTTGCCCTGTTGAGGTCGTCTGCAGAGCAGCTAACAGGGCAGAGAGAGCAGGCCGTCAAGTGCGCCATCGTTTGGGCGGCCCTCCCACACTCACACAGAGTGTCCGATCCGGAAAAACCCCACCTAGCCATGTTCTCTTTAGAGCGGCCAACCTGGTAACCAACAGAATAAATAAAAATTACTGTACTGTTTTAAAAAATTAAAACACTATAATACGAACCTGTTACCCTCAGTCCTTTGCTGACTGTACGTACACTTATTATGTAAATACTTATACTTAAAGTTATCCATCTATTTATCTAGTTATGTAAGTATGTTGATATTCCTTTACAGGTCATATTTTACAACCAATCTGGATAATTTGAAATACAGGTTTTACTATTTCATAATTTTTTTCATAGTGTTCGCCACCTGCTACCTACCTTAATTAAAAAACTAAATATTTCGTGAAAATAGGGAAAACTACTTATAATAAATATTTGCTTCATTGTCAATCTGAAAAACAATTATTTTTTTATTTTATTTTGTCATTAATATCAAAGTTTTAAAAACCTTTAGTGTCCCTTATTCCGCAGGTCCGGTAGGTATTCAAGTTTTTATCTATAGATAGATAGATAAATTTGGTATTGTAAACACCAATTTCAAATAACATTAATAATAAAAATCAAAGCTTAAGTCTAAGTGTTACAAAGGGCAGCCTTATCGCTCAAAGCGATCTCTTCCAGGCAACCTTTGGATGGACAAGAAGTTGAGAAAGGTGAAGGGTAGGGTTTATTGGTGTTTAATGAGCTTACCTTAAAAAAAGATTCACCCCTCGCTACTGGTGGGCAACTACCTACTCTAGGTACCTGCTGCGTAATGCCACAGTAATAAGCTTTTAACGGTGTAGTCGATGACTATGGCCGCAGAGAAAAGTAGCTGGTTTTACTATTATTTCACACTAGCAGCGCTCCGCGGTTTTACCCGCGTAACTCCCGATTCCGTGGGAATATCGGGATAAAAAGTAGCCTATAGTCTTCCTCGATAAATGGCCTATCCAACACAAAACGATTTTTTCAATTCGAACCAGTAGTTCCTGAGATTATCGCGTTCGAACAAACAAACAAACAAACTCTTCAGCTTTATAATATTAGTATAGATTTAATGACGATATTACAAAACTGAAAACCAGGAACTAAAGAAACCGATCGATGTGGCTTATGTACAGTCGGCAAGAAAAGTGGGTGTCCACCGTAGAGTTAATAAATTTATTGTTATTGTCTTTAATTAAAGGATTTTTAATAAACTTATTGAATACCTACTTAGTGACTAAAATAATAGCAATTTAGCTGTACGACGAGCCTCCACTTTTTGACTAAGTAATTGTACAATCGGTAATAAAAGTAGGAGCCCACCGTAGACTTCTAAAATTTATATTAATAAAATGTCAGAATGTTGTGCAGTGAATAAAGGTATTTAATCTTGAATAACTATTATTAGGTAGTATGTTAGAATATTGTAAAGTGAATGAAGGATAAGATAATAAATATATTTATAATAGGAATTTACAAACTCTGATGAGCCTCTTTTCTGACTTTTGTTGCCCTATTGTACAGTCGGCAAAAAAAGTGGAGGCCCGCCGCCGTAATAGAGTTCTAAAATGGCTCGCTATTCAGTACTTATTAGCATGTTTTTTTTACTCTATATACCTACCAAGTATAGTTTTAAAGACCTGCTTGATTCAAATGACTTTATTCTTAAACTAAAATTATAAAGAGCAAAGATTTGATTGTTTGTTTGCATTGAATAGGCTCCGAAAGTACTGGACCGATTTTGATGAGGATACATTGATTCATTGGGAGTGTTACACGCTACGGCCACGGGATCGGGAGTTACTCGGGTGATAACGTGAAGCGATGCTAATTCTTAAATAATAGCAATGAATAAGAAAAAAACTAAATCAAAATCGGTTCATCCGTTCGGGAGCTACGATGCCACAGACACACACACACACAGACACGTCAAACTTATAACACCTCGTCGTTTTTTATAAAAAAATTGCACTCCGGGAGTGCCGGCAGAAGTGAAAACTTGATTATTAACGTTGAGCATGTTTGATATTTTGGAATGGTTAGGGAATAATTTTGCACCAATTGCTTTATCAGTATTAAAGTACTATCATTTATGTGGTAGAATACAATATTCATTTATTGCGCTATCGTACACAAACATGACAATTTATATTACATTAAAAATTTAACACTTTAAAACTATAGCTGTCTACTCTCCATCCGTCTTACGCTTTTTCGATCAGGTCACGTGTCCTGACGCCTTACGCTTTTTCGATCAGGTCACGTGTCCTGACGCGAGTTTAAGATTTTATACCCATTACAGAAAAAGTGCTCAACGCCGCTAAAGAAGTTTTCACTTCAAAAAAAAACTCTACAATGCACCTCCACTTTTATAACCAGATTGTACCAATAGAAGTAATAAAACTTTATGACATTTTTATACCGACTTACATTCGTAGGTATTTATATTCCCAATTTAGTGCTTTGTTTATAACTGTGACGAAGATGGGTGTCTTAATATTTCGTAGTGGGTTTACGAGTGGACCACATGGGCTATGCGAGTTAATTGATGGCCTTACTAATGCAAGTTTTACGAGTAATTTCACGGTTATTCATTCGCCTGCAGCAGGGGTCGCGAGTTGTTCTGTGCTTAGTTCACTGTTGCATGTCTTTGTTAAGCTGATTCATAAGGCTTAGGTATCTACCTACTCAAAAAAAAGGAGGTATGACTTGCGTCTAAAGAATAAGAATAAAAAAAAGCATAAAACATAGCGACTTGAGTAGTCGGGACCTCGTTAACATAGACCGGCTTAATTAAAAACTAAATATTTAAAGAAAAAACCCTAAAAAGCATAAAATATAGCGACTTGAGTAGTCGGGACCTCGTTAACATAGACCGGCTTAATTAAAAACTAAATATTTCATAAAAATAAGAAAAAAAACCCTAAAAAGCATAAAACATAGCGACTTAAGTAGTCGGGACCCATTAACATAGACCGGCTTAATTAAAAACTAAATATTTTGTAAAAATAAGAAAAAACGCTAAAAAGCATAAAACATAGCGACTCTAGTAGTCGGGACCCATTAACATAGACCGGCTTAATTAAAAACTAAATATTTTGTAAAAATAAGAAAAAACGCTAAAAAGCATAAAACATAGCGACTCTAGTAGTCGGGACCCATTAACATAGACCGGCTTAATTAAAAACTAAATATTTTGTAAAAATAAGAAAAAACGCTAAAAAGCATAAAACATAGCGACTCTAGTAGTCGGGACCCATTAACATAGACCGGCTTAATTAAAAACTAAATATTTCGTAAAAATAAGAAAAAACCTAAGTAGCATACTTAAACCATAGCGACTTGAGTAGGTAGTCGGGACCCATTAACATAGACCGGTTTAATTAATAACTAAATATTTTGTAAAATAAGAAAAAAAGCATAAAACATAGCGACTTGAGTAGTCGGAACCCATTCGTAGACCGACTTAATTAAAAACCTAATATTTCGTAAAAATAAGAAAAAAGCCCTAAAAAGCATAAAACTTAGCGACTTGAGTAGTCGGGATCCATTAACATAGACCGGCTTAAATCGTCACGATAATAGGTCTCGACTATTCAATGCTTTTGAATTTATTATTCGTTTTATTTGTGTATCGATCACGAAATTATTCCGTATCACTTATTCAATAATAGATTCGAGTCCTGCACTTTTTTTTCTTTTCAGTTTTTATTTAATTTTCGTTTTTACGCATTTTTTATTTTATTTATATTTTAGTTTTCAACTTTTTTGCAATCGGGTGTTTTTTTCTAGAGCGTAATTTTTCCGCAGATGGGTTTTAGTTTTAAAACTTATTTTTTGTTTTAAACTGTGATAAGTCTATAGTATGAAGGTAAGAACCTACTTAAGGATTTTTGTTGCCAAAGACTCCAGACTTTGTAAGCTACTTAGAGCTTTTGCGCCGTGATTTAAATTCTTATAAGTACTTTCAAATTATTTTTACACAACTTTTGTCTATGCTCTTCTTGTTAAGTTAAAAAACCTAAAACCTACATCCAAACAGAGGGGCTGTAACATTTTGTCATAGTAAACGATCAGTAATTTTTTTTCGGTTTTCGGTTGCACCTTCTCATTTAAAAAAAAAAGCCAACGAATAGAGGACATTAATAAAAACAAATGCCATGGAACAAACGTGTAGCAAACAAAAAGACATCTACCTACTTATATTTTTTTATCACAGTTGCTCATAAAGTGGATCTTATTTAACGGCTTTTAGGCTCATAATCCAACATATTATGCACGCGTGCGTTTTACATTGCCAACCTAGTGCTGTAAAGTTATCCCGATAGGTTAAATACGTATCTTACTGCTAATTACATACTGTTTTGATGTATAAAAAAGGTAGGTACCAAAGAGTTTTTTAGCTAACAAAAATGGATGTCTCTAAAGTCGGTTTACGAACGAAAATTTTACGTGATAATGACTTAGAAAACGATTAAAAATTTAGTTATGTATCTTTTTTGTTTTTTCTTTACTTAAATATATTGTTTTTCCGTACCATTGTAGGTATTTTGTTCTTAACCCCCGACGCAAAAACAAATAGAAAAAACCCTAAAAAATATTGTATGTTGACGAGGCTGTATAGGTTAAAAGTCTTTAGCCTGGCCTTTCCGGAGCATAATTAACAAAAATATATTGCCTTAAAAAATGTAAACATAGACTTATCACAAATATTTTGTTAATTATTATTTTGTTTTCTTTTCAAGTCTTTTCTTTTATTCGCAACTGTGATAAAAAACGTCGTACGAAATACGTGTGGAATTGATATTTGCATCTTGGCGTCTTTAACACGCTCGCTGCCGCTCGCGCGTCTTAAACCGCCTCTATGCAAAGATCAATTTACCACACTTATATCGTAATGTACTATTATTTAACATCAAATAATACTCGTATCAGGCAAAACGTAACACTATACTTACAAGATTTTGTTACGATTTATTGTTTGTAAATGTCCTATAAGCATTGCTATAAGTTTAAATAATGCGGACGCACAAAATAAAGATAAAAAAGCTATTGCATCGTGCGAGCTTCGTACAGTTGTACCATATGCGAACGCTCGGCCGAGCTACATGGTAGGCGGAGTGGGGGGGGGCGTTAGGTTTTATTTTCGTTACGGAATTTCTTGATTCGGTCGCCGCGCTCAAATCCCGCGATAAAAGCTGTACAATAGCTTAAAAAGTATTGATACGACTATTATGCAGTATCTATATTCACATCTTCTTCTTCTTCGTATCGATAGCACAAACCGAAGGGAGAATTGACGAAGTTGGGTCAGATCCGCCGACTCCAGTGTACTGCCATGTATTCAGTATATTCACATGTAGTGACATGTGAATATTTAAAATTACTTAATTACTCTAAGACCCCTTTAAAAATACTTAATTACTTTATCAGCTAGACGCCATTTTGCGTCCCCTATTTACCTACTTAACAAAGATAAACAAAGAAAAGAATAATGGCGTTTTACTGAATAAAGTTTCAATCGCTGAAACCGGTTCGTTATTTCCTTGAAATAGAGTTAAATTTTCAGTAGCAATGTTTGGTATTAGGATAGAGCTTGTTGAGATATTATAAGCTCATTTTGTCAGCTAACAGGTTGATGTGAGTTTAATTAAAATTCAGTGTCATCCATCATTGGCAATATTGATTTTGTGTCGCGTACATTTGGTGAGGCTTGCGTCCGTTGTCTTATCTAAGTATAGGTACAGGGTTATCTATACTTAATATTCTATCTGAAGAGTTTGTTTGTTTGTTTGAACGCGCTAATCTCAGGAACTACTGGTTTGAATTGAAAAATTGATTTTGTGTTGTTTTATTTAACTTGCAGTGCATGTATGTATGTTTATTCGGGAGGAATCTTGCATCTTATTGATATTCTATATGCTACTTTTTATTTTGACTTATGCGGGTGAATCCGCGGGGCGCAGCAAGTTGGTAATTATGCAAGGAAGCAGTTAAGCGTTAATTCTTCTGTGCATCTTAACCGATAGTTTAGTTCTACGACTTTTAGAAATTCGAACAATTTTGGAGTTTTTTGAAGTTACATTATTTCGTCAGCTGATTTGTTTTTAGGCTTAAAACAGTCGATGTAACTTAAAAATAAGTAATCATAAGGTTAATGACCTCACCAACCCCGCAAGTAACAGCTGATTTTCGGGTAATAATACTTGAACTAATAATTTTTCAAAAAAACATTCGAATCTCCAATCTTCGTCATGGAATAAAAGTGGTGTACGTAGTAGCCCTCAACCGCTTTTTTATTATGATTACCAATAACCCTGTATATATAGCTCCTGTCTCTATTATTTTATCTCTCCGAGACATCTTGAACATTGTACCTACCTATATTGCATTTCAAATACAAAGAAAGGAGGTATGTAGGTATATACTTGCCCAAGTGAACCACAGGTAGAAAAATTGTACTTGCTTGAAACCGTGGAACAAAATAAAATCCTCTGAGGTGGACCACGGGAAGGAAAAATGGCCTTGGTACACCCAGGTTATCTCTGTTGATAGACCATGGGCATGGTACTTACATAGGCAGTGTTGTTTGTGGAACATTTTCTAAAATAATAAATTGTCTAGAGCCTATATAGAGATAATTATTTTTTTTTTTTAGAAGAAGAATGCATTTATATTTTATTTATATTAATTATAAAATGTTATTCCCAATGAATCAATGTATCCTCATACCAAGTTTCATCAAAATCGGTCCAGTAGTTTTGGAGCCTATTCGTTACAAACAAAAAACCTTTCCTCTTTATAATATTAGTACTTACCGATCTAGGTACGGAAATCCCGTGGGAATATCTAAATGAAAAGTACCCTATAGCCTTCCTCGATAAATGGACTATCCAACATATATCCAACACAAAAAGAATTTTTAATTCGAATCAGTAGTTCCTGAGATTACCGCGTTCAAACAAACAAACAAACTCTTCAGCTTTATAATATTAGTAAAAATGTTATCATTCGAATGGTTGAATGAAATAAATGCATCCATATAAAGACCATACGCCCTAACGTAAGATAAATAGAACAACTAACTCTGTTTAAGGCCAATAAAACTAAACAAGTTAAACGATTCAAGATCCCGTACTAAGTAGGTACTTACATATAGTTGCATCAACGACTTTCCTACGAGTCTTTAAAGAGACACTACGTATCGTAATATCAACGATGAGTAATGATCATATGTCAAAGACTTTTAATATTATTAGTAGACCGGGCAATCGTTTCTTAAGTTTCTTGTGCCTTCTTTTCATTGGACGCGTTTTGCATGCACACATCTGTGGCGACGCTTCACAACGCCACTGACAGATGGCGCCACTAAGCTGATCGGAGATCCTAGATCGCGCAAGCGAAGTTTTTCTGAAGATAAGCTCATATACAAGTTTCAACGGAGTTTTGGCGGGAACGAGTTAACAACATGTCGTGCTGCAGTTTTATTTTCATGAAACTTAGATGTAACCCGAGTTGAATTGTATAATTCTGGTGGAATGTTATTCAATTTAGTTCTGTGAAAGTGCACAAGTGTAGTGAAAGTAAAAATCAGTGTCAAACATGCAGTTTTCACGTTGCCTCCAAATCTCCTATTAAGGTTATGGTAAACTTGCCACCGCTTTACTATAACCCCTGACTTGACGGACTATGACGACTTTGACTGTATTGAAACACTTTAGGCCTGATTTATGAAAAATCGGGTCATAATTTGATGCAAAATATAACTTGACACTGGCTAAATGCACACGTGCGAAGCCATAATAAAAGAAAAAAAAAAAAAAAAAGTTTCAACGAAACATCGTTGGGCCGCGGTCTACCGGGTATAACACCTGCCCGGTGGAAGATCTTTCCTTTCCAGTTTGGAGGATCACCTCGGGATGAATAAGTTGGATATAGCAAAAAAACAAATAAATATATTATATTGGTAGGAACCATTAATTAGAGAATATAATATTGAGGAAATTATACCTTCCTATTTACATTCGAAGTATAAGTGTTTGAATTACCAACTTATTCATCCCGAGAATACCTAAAGTAGATAACCTGATTAAGATTTTCACATCCTGAATAAGATTTTCAGACGTTTCAATGTGATTATAAGCGAATTCCAAATTAATAAAGAACTTTTGACTTCAAGTTTCAAATTTTTGTACTGATTTTTCTTCGAATATCCTGTTTCCGAGACGCATTAATGAATGGTGCTGATACATAATTTGTTTGTCTTGATGCCCTATCGATAGGTATGGGTTCAAACTTTTGAAATATACTAGGACATCACGTTTCTTCGGCACCTATCCCGTTTTCCAAACACTTTAGAGCTCTAGTGTGAGGACATTATTTAAGTACCTATATGCCTTCAATAGGCGTATGAGTCTCGCAGTGCACCATGGGATTTCACTTATCAAATATATTTAAGTTTTATTTAATAAAACACATTTTTATTCAGAACATTATTAGAAGTAGGAAGATATAGGTACCCATGATAAAATATGTACGTAACTAGAGTTTGTGTCCTAATTGTACTTAATAAGTTTTTATATTTAGATATGCCTATAGTTTTAGAAATGCCTGTGTTAAAGTCTCTTAGTAAGCTCTTAGTATTAAAAGACCTTAAGGCTATTTATGCTGCCAAACGCAAAACGCCAGAAATACACGTCGCTTACAACTAATATTGTTGATTGTAACGAATATGTTTTGTTTTTCTCAAAAGTGTTGAGATGGAATTGTAGGTGAAATCTTTACCTATATTTTGGGGTGATTTGAGACAAAAATTCCTTGTCATTTCAAAGCTAGACTAGTTTTCATTCTTAAAAAGCTTCAAAAGTACAGGGAATTTTTGGGGTTAAAGTCAAACCAAAATGTTACTAAAATATCACCTACAATTCCATCTCAGTACTTTTGAAAAAAAAAAAAAAACACAAAATACATTCGTAACAATCAACAATTTTCAACAACAAAGGCGACCGGTGCCAAGGTCGTTGGCGTATGGACCCCCCTTAAAACAGAACAATATAAGATTTTACATGCGTAAATTGTCATAATGCCCACTCTATGAATAGATTTAATCTCTTCGTCATACGCCAGATGTATCAAGTAAATAATTGACATAAACAGACATGCAAGCAATATATTATTGTTACAATCGTTTTGAATTATTGTGTAAATATATATAGATTATAAGAATTTGTTTGTTCGTTCGTTTGAATGCGCATTATTTTACTGGTAGAAAGCTTCATTATGAGAAGTGCTATTTATATGCTATACTAATTTTTAACTGCGGCTTTGCCCGTCGTTTTACCCTCTTTGGGGTAGAATTAAAAAAAACCCTTTCTTATTGGATTCCTACTCTTCATAAAGAACAGGCCCCTTTAAATTTGGGGTCTCTACGACGAAGACAAATTGCCGACTATACTAGCATTCTTATTTTGGAGTAGAGTTATTTATGCAATGCGCTTTGTACTGTAGGTAGGTAAGTACGGTCAGAGTCAGAATTGCAGGCCCACCGTAGAGCTCCAAAACTACTATTCTTAGAATCTTTTAAATTCAAGCAAGATTCTAAGGTCTTGCTCGAGTTCAAGTTTAAAGTCTTCTCATGAATTTATTAGATAAATATTATAAGAATAAAAACATTTCAATAATAACAATCATTTTAGAACTCTGCGGTAGGTCTGCAATTCTGACTCCGACCGTATCTATGTGTAGAAAGTACTTAAATTTAAGATGTCAAGCAATACCTACATTATCCACACAATCTAAGAACTGGAGAGGGGCCAGGCATGTAGTCATCGCTGCATTGCGGACACAAACGTTTTATTTTATTATCTGTATATAAATAGGTATGTAAACGCAACGCAACACGGAATATTTAAAAAAAAAATATCTATAACCCGCATAAATTCCGATCTCGAAATAATTTTTGAAAATCCCAGGGTAGGCAAAGATCATACAACCTCGTTCTTTTAACAAACTTAATGCTACCGAGTTCAAAGAACTGAAAGATGTAGTGAGTCCAATTGTCTTTTTCAAGCTTGATTCGGGAGCTGTGTAATTTATAAATTTCTAGCTGCGCTCTGTGGTTACACACCTTGATCCCGCGGGAATTTTAGAAATTAAAAGTATTCTATGTCCTTGTACACCCCCTTAACTATCACTGTACCGATAAGCATCCAAATCGGTCGTCGTTTGACCGTGAAGAGGGGCATACAAACAAAATTAAATTAATCCACTTTTGGATTAAACAATAATTAAATAAATTAATAAATATTTAGATAGATAGTTAGGATTAGAATTATTATTTTAACTATTCTGCCTTATCACAAGAGTAAGTATGTAGAAACTAGATAAATCGACATCTATTTTTGTCATCCACGTCGACTGTCGGTGAAATAAACAGAATACCAATTTTTGTAGTTCTCTTACTTGATTTTCAAATAGCTCATAATATATCGAGACAATAATAAAATAAGAATAATAAAATAGTGAGTGTACGAGCTTGCAGTGTTTATTATATGAGGGCAAAAGGTCGATGGGAATATCACGAGAGCATTGAGTGGGCGGATTTTTACTGCACATGTTAGTAGAAACAGTAAAATAAAGTCGGTTTGAATATCCTCGGATGCCGTCACTTTGATGCCTTTCAGAACCTTTTTTTTATAGACTTTTCACACAATTATCTTTTTAGAGCGGTACCTTTAAAGGCGAAAATAAAACGTAAAACTAGGAATGGTTGAAGTACCTACTTATAGTTTACCTACCCAAAGCAAGCTAGCCTTTTAATACCTAAGATTTTTCTCAATTACTGTGTCTGTGCCCTTAAATTTCTATACCTAATTGTTAACACAGCCATAAACAATTTTATCTGCGCTACTATAATCTTCACCATAGACAAAAAAAAACAAATGGTTGTCTGTAAAGTAGGTTTACGGACAATAATTTTACGTGATAACGTCATAAGAAAACGATGAAAAATTGAGATTTTTATATATATTTTTTTCCTTGATATTTTTTTCCTTTAAGCGATATAAGTTATTTATTATACATCGACTTCATCCTCTAGATTAGCAAAAGAGTTAGTTATATAGGTACTTGTATGTATGCGCTTAGCGACAGACCAATAGCACTAAACTGTTTAGAGAAACACATTTTTTTTTTTTTGAAGGTAGGCACACGTTACCCCATCCATCGACAGACCATATCACGTCATTAGCTCTTTAGTGCTCGACCTTATAGCACAAGGCACACGAAATAAAGATAAAATATTAAAAAAAAAAAAACATGCCAAAAAGAAGGTCTAATAATAAGTGTAATAAGTGTAATAAGAAGAGGAAACGTATTCGAGTATTATCTAGCTCCTCGTCGTCATCTGATGATTCGTCAGCGCGCCAGTCGCGACCCAAAGGTTAGTACTTTTATCTACCTACTTACAGTAGTGATGTGTACCTACAAAACCTTTTATTCATGGTATTGCGGACAGTTCGAAGGATTGTCTCGTACCTACCTACTGCTTACTAGCTAATTTAGTGTTGCGGATAGTTTAAGGGGCTATCTCTCACTACGAAATAATATGATATTATTATATTATTACGTAACAATATTAATGTAATTTTTTGCGTACGGTATTGCGGGCAGCTTATGGGGCTGTCTCGTGCCACTCTTTTTGTGTTGCGGGTAGTTTTTTGGGCTACCTCTTCACTACTTAAGGTCATGCTCTTCATGCATGAACTTGCAAAAATTACTTATTATTATATCGGTAGGTACCCGAACCAATATTTCGCTTAAAACGATGAATCGTTAACGAAATTAACGTTTTTTCACGTTATCTTTTTCTAGACTGCGATCAGACACGAGAATGTGAGGCATCAGATCCAGTCATATCGAATGTTTCAACTGACGTAACTCAGGCTCCATCAAACTCGACTGTTTTTGGATATCGCCGTACAAGAAGACACCGAAGTAATTCCAAACCAAGAAGATATATCTGAGTTGGATTCTGATTTATTGGAAATTCTTGGTATAGATCCCTCCAACACTGAACAGTTTGGTAAAAATATTCAAAAAGATGTTGCCATTCGATTTGAACATTTGGCTACTAACGGGCTATCGAAGGATGACCGTAAACTGTTGACGGAAAAATATTTAATACCAGCAAATTGTAAACTTATTAGTCCGCCGATTTTAAATCCGGAAGTCAAGGCTGCTTTATCTGAAACGATAGTCAAACGCGACAAAGTCATAGCCTCTAAGCAAGCTTTAATGTCAACAGCAATTTCAAGTATTGGCGAAGCTATCACTCACATTCTAGCTTCAAAAGAGAAGCAGCCTGAGCTTTTACGTATTCTCATGGATGCTGGTCGTGCTCTTTGTGATTGTCAACATAATGACACTTTTGCACGCAGGAATTTTGTAGTTTTTTCAGTCAAGAAAGACATGAAAGAATCGCTCCTAAACGCAAAAGTCGACAATTTCCTATTTGGACAGAACTTGTCGGAGACTCTTAAAAGCGTTAAAGCTATCAATAAGTCCGGGGAAGAACTTAAAGTTCCAACTTTACCTAGACCTAGTACGAGCAAACAAAATTCATCTGGTAGTGGGTCAAAAAACTGGAAAGGTTCTTACCCACCCCGCAAGCAACCAACAAAAATGACGACGACATCTGCCACGATGAAGAATCAGCGCGCCAGCTCATTCAAGCAGTCGCAGAATCAGCGTCCAGCTCGCACAACGTCTGCACCATACAACCGCCGCTAAATTCCACTACTCTGGTAAATTATGCTGGTAGGCTTGCTCAATTTATTAATCAATGGTCACTCATAACTGCTAACCCTACTATATTGTCCTATATAGAGGGGTATAAGATTCCTTTCTCACGAGCTGTTGTCCAATGTGACACACCTCCTAAAAACATTGTTTCTGAGAACGATGAAGTTATGTTTAATGAATTGATTAATGATTTAATAATAAGTGGCGCTATTTCAAAATGTGAACCATGTGAAGGGCAATTTTTATCAAATATTTTTCTGGTTCCGAAACCGAACGGTAAAGGTCGCTTTATTTTAAATTTGAAAAAATTAAATAAATTCATAGACTCCGAGCACTTCAAGCTCGAAGATTTCAGAACAGCTATCAAGTTAATTTCAAAAGACTGTTACATGGCAAAAATTGATCTAAAAGATGCATATTATTTTGTTAGAATCCATTCAGATTATAAGAAGTTTTTAAGGTTTCACTTTAATGATGAATTATATGAATTTAATGTTTTACCATTTGGCCTTTGTACAGCGCCATACGTTTTCACGAAAATTATGAAACCGATTGCGAAACTCCTTCGTTCTGCCGGTTATTTGTCAACAGTCTATCTTGACGATTGGTTCCTACTGGGAAATTCATATAATTTATGCCTAGAGAATATCGAACAAACCAGAACACTACTTTTGTCGTTAGGTTTTATTATTAACGAGGACAAAAGTAATTTGACTCCTAGTAATAACTGTTTGTTCCTTGGCTACAATATTGACTCTAAAAATTTCCAAGTCAGTCTACCTATACAAAAAGTTAACACAATTTTTAATGAGATTGAAAAAATGTCTTCTGTCGCAAGATGCAAAATTAGGGTATTTGCTAGATTTGTTGGCTTACTTGTCTCTGCTTGCCCAGCCATAGAGTATGGCTGGCTCTATACAAAAAATTTTGAACGTGCTAAATATATTAATTTAAAAGAAAGCTATAATAATTACAATGCTTATATGGAAATTCCCAAATCATTAGTGTCCGACCTAAATTGGTGGAAATTTTCAATCAAAAATTCGGTGAATAAAATTAAACAAGACAATTACGACTTGGAGATTTTTACAGACGCCTCAACTACGGGATGGGGAGCTGTTTGTGGTAGCAAAAGAGCCAATGGTCAATGGACTGAAGAAGAATGTGCTAAGCACATTAATTACTTAGAAATTTTGGCTGCATTCTTTGGGTTAAAGTGTTTTGCCAAGGACTTATCGGATTGTCATATTTTACTCAGAATTGATAATACAACTGCCATCTCTTATGTGAACCGTATGGGAGGCATACAATACCCTCATCTTACGAACGTTACAAAGCAGCTTTGGCAATTTTGTGAAAATAGAAATTTATATGTTTACGCTTCGTACATTAAGTCTGCAGATAATGTAGAAGCAGACGCTGAATCCAGACGTGTTCACGCAGACATAGAGTGGCAATTGTCCTCAAATGCCTATCAAACGATTGTAAATACCCTTGGTAATCCTGATATTGATCTCTTTGCGAGTAGATTAAACAAGAAATGTAATACATATATATCTTGGCACCAGGACCCAGACGCTCATTCAATTAATGCATTCACCATAAATTGGAGCAAGTTTTACTTTTACGCTTTCCCACCCTTTTCCATAATTTTAAAAACGTTACGTAAAATAGTTTCTGATAACGCTACAGGTATATTAGTTGTACCGATTTGGCCAACACAGCCCTGGTATCCTCTCTTCAAAAGTTTAGTTATTTCTAAGTTGGTAATCTTTAAACCGAACGAAAATGCAATCCTTTGTCCTTATTCCAGCACCCGGAAAATGCACACGCGGATTACCCTGGCTGCTGCAATTTTATCCGGACGGCGTTCTTAAAAAGAAACACCCCACAATTGGCATTAAATATCATGATTGCATCTTTATCTAAAAATTCACAAAAACAATATGATGTTTACATGAAAAAATGGTTCCATTACTGTAATATAAACAATGTTGATTACTTCAATGCTTCAATTCCTGACGTAATTAGTTTTCTTACAATTTTGTACAATGAAGGCGCTCAATATGGAAGTCTTAACACCTGTCGTTCCGCTCTTTCTCTGTTAATAGGAGATCATGTAGGAACTGATCAAAATATAAAGCGTTTTTTCAAGGGCATATATCGGACCCGTCCTCCGTTACCTAAATATGAAACCACGTGGGATACATCTATCGTGCTGAATTTTTTAGAAACTCTTTACCCTAATGATAGTATATCGCTTGAAATGATCTCTAAGAAATTGGTGACTTTGTTGGCGTTAGTCACTGCACACCGGGTGCAAACTTTATCTAAGATTGTTATAGACAATATCATCTTTTCACCAACCAAAGTAACCATTCATATAACTGAATTAATAAAAACGTCTCGAGCAGGCTGTCCACAGCCGATTTTGATTTTACCCTTCTTTAGTGAAAAACCGGCTATATGCCCCGGAAAAACCTTACAAAATTATTTAGATCAATCAAAATCTTTGATTGTAATGTAAATCAGCTATTTATAGGTTTGAAAAAACCACATCTGAGTGTCTCTAGCCAGACTTTGAGTCGATGGATTCGCGACACTTTGGGCCGTGCTGGCGTTCCGGTGACAGCATTTAGCGCGCATAGTACGCGACATGCCGCCACCTCGAATGCTCACCGTCTTGGCGTAAGCCTCGACGTTATTAGGAGAACAGCTGGCTGGAGTTCTACTTCTGATACTTTTTTCAAGTTCTATAATAGACCTCTTAATAATTGTGACGATGAATCATTTGGTCGTTCAATTATTGACAATATTATATCGGGGCGAAGTACAAACAATTAATTATTTATGTTCCTTTTTTGTTCAATGAATAACTAAGTTTTTTATTTTATATTTAAAATATAAGTTTTTTTTTTAAATATGAATTTCATTTTTAATTATTATATCTACATTATGATATTATATCAAAACCCATGTAGTGGGACTGCATACTTTAACTGTATTATAGTTAAATGATTATTTCACGATAATCTCTAAATATCTACAAGTACCTATATAACTAACTCTTTTGCTAATCTAGAGGATGAAGTCGATGTATAATTAGTGATTAAACGAACTTACCTTAAGTGAAGTTCTATCATAATTATACGAGACTTCATCCGAATAGATTAGCAACCCACCCGTTTTTTAAATTTATTATATTTATTATACCCAACCCATAAATCGTGAAATAATTTTGTGAACTCTGAACTAAATGACGTGATATGGTCTGTCGATGGATGGGGTAACGTGTGCCTACCTTCAAAAAAAAAAAAAATGTGTTTCTCTAAACAGTTTAGTGCTATTGGTCTGTCGCTAAGCGCATACATACAAGTACCTATATAACTAACTCTTTTGCTAATCTATTCGGATGAAGTCTCGTATAATTATGATAGAACTTCACTTAAGGTAAGTTCGTTTAATCACTAATTAAATGGTACTCTTATCTTCACACATCGGAAACGGGACGCGTCATGTTCCGGTGACATGATACTTTTGTATGAATGCAGGTGTTCTATCAATTCACTAGACGTTATCACGTTAAAGATTCAGGTACCTAAAGATAAACGCTGCATCCGCCACCCATACAACAGAGCTTACCGTACTGGTCACGTCCGAATTGAAAACTTTATGGTCGGTTAAATATGAATTTCGAACCTTTAGACGCATAACTCCATATACGCAAAACACCAACTCGAGGTTTTGTGGAGTTTTGCGGATAAGTAGAAATAATTACGTAAAATACCAACTACGTACAATTCCACAAACGCAAAACACCACCTTGTAATTTTGGAGTGAAAACGCAAAACACCACGAAGCTCAATAATCAACGTAAAATAGGTATGTCATCATCATCATCATCATGTCAGCCCATGCACGTCCACTGCTGGACATAGGCCTCCCCCATACGACGCCACAAACAGCGGTCCTGAGCCGCCTCCATCCACCGACTACCCACGACCGCTACAATGTCGTCGGTCCACCGGGCAGCTGGTCTCCCAACACTCCGTTTCGCGTTGCATCGCGGCCGCCACTCGAGAACCTTTACTCCCCAGCGGTTGTCAGTTCTGCGAGCTATATGACCTGCCCATTGCCACTTCAGCTTACTAATCCTGAGGGCTATGTCGGTGACTTTGGTTCTTCTACGGATTTCCGTATTTCGGATTCTATCACGTAGAGAAATTCCGAGCATAGCTCTCTCCATAAAATCAAATAGGTATGTACAAGTATGTAATCCTAAAGTTAATAATTTTTTTAACGAGCTTAAAACTATGTGTAAAAACACTCTCCGGACTTTCTGATTACTAATTCTCGCCAGCGGTGGTTAGTTGGCACTTCAATTTCTAAACTACCAAAACACAAAACAAGTTGGGATAATGAAACTAATTATTGCTATTGCCCTCGTGGGCCCGCATGGACTACAAACTACAGGATAAATATGAAATGACACATTTCGATGGTGATTTATTGCGTGGACTGTCATTGTCATGGTGTTGGTAACTTAATTATAGAGGCAAAGAAGTGATAATTTCATTACTTATGCAGGTTTTTGAAATAATAGGGTGACTTTTAACGAAACATCACGTCTTACTTTGCTATTAATTCGTCTATGTCAGAATTCAATAAAAATCTACCTCCTTAAGGGTCCTCGCCCACGGCGACTTTTTGTAGCGATGTTGTCGCTCGTTCGCATCGATACAGTCGCAATGCGGTCGCAAGCTGTTTGCCTTCGCCCACACGCTATTACTACAGAACGACAGAATGATGCGACAGAACGCGATACTGTCGCGCTTAAGTAGCGCTTTGGCATCGCTTCTGTATCGCGTTGCAAATAAGTCTAACACACGTTAGTAGTGATGCTGTCGCTTTCATCCCTACAAAAAGTCGCCGTGGGCGAGGGCCCTTAGACGCATATCACCATATACGCGAAACACCAACTCGAGATTTTGGGTGTTTTCCGAAAGTATTAGTATAAATAATTACGTTAAATACCAACTACGCATAATTCCACAAACGCAAAACACCACCTTGTAAATTTATCACCACCAAAGTACTACCTTGTAGTTTCTATAAGATTTTGCGTTTAATTTTAGAACAAGACCGAGTATGTATTAGGTATAATAAAGGGTTATGAGTACTTTTACTAATATAATATCAAAAGAACTAAAGCAATAGCTACCTACCTACTTCGATTAATAGTAATACAATTAGAAACTTCATTTTTAAATTCAATTCAAATTGAAATAAAAAGCAAGATGTTTACGATAAGAAATTCAATATTTTTCAAATACCTCATTTTGTTTACTAAGAGTTCATTAAAAGCCCCCGGTTTTAACTAAATAATACACTCTCACTATTAGTGGGGAGCAGAACAAAAGAGCCGGCAAGAACCGGAACTAAACCGCGTAGTGTACCATCGGGGATATGCAGGGTAAGTTACCACTATCGTACTTAATTTTATTACTTAGGTAAAGTTATGTTTTATGTGGGTTTGTTACAAGGGATGTAGAATTGGTACGTAGAAAGGTACATTTTGTCCTTTCTACTTTTACGACATACAATCATTATATGGATGGGATACATTGACGAATATGCTCTTTTGTAGGTACTAGTACCGGCGCTCTTTCCATACAAACGTAGTCGACTGTTTCTTCCCTAGATAATGATACTAGAGCAAATATTTTTGTTGCATAAAACCTATAACTGCCATGACTATGCCCCTATGTCTTGGTCGTCTTCATTTTCTAATTATCATAGAAATTAAGATTAAAAAACCAAAAACAACAAAACATAGGAGCATGGTCATGGCAGTTATAAGTTTTATGCAACAAAAATATTTGCTCTAGTATCATTATCCAGGGAGAAAACAGTCGACTACGTTTGTGTGGAGAGAGCGCCCGGTAACATTTCCTCTTTTATCCTAATAAAGATAAAGAGGAAATTTTGATTGTTTTTTTTTATTGTTAATAGGCTCCGAAACTACTGGACCAATTTTGGTGAAACTTGGTATGAGGATACATTGATTCAATAAGAATAAAATAGGCTACTTTTTATGTCGATATTCCTAGGGATCGGGAGTTACGCGGGTTTAAAATCACAGATTCAAAGGCAAAGTTTTTATTCATTTGGAATCATAAAATTTGCATGAAACACGTCTTAAAAATTTAGGATGTGTGCTGAATTGACATGATCCTAAGACCTTATGTAGTATTTATTTTAAACTCTTTTCTTCTTTCTGAACTAGGTAGGTAGTTCAGAAACTAACTAATCTGAGTGTAAGTCATTGGATTCAAACAAGTAAGTTCGTTTGATTCATGATTAACGTTTTATTTCCTTCTACTTACCATTTATAAAATGGTGTTAGAAAAAATCTGAGTGTATAAAAACCCGTGGCAACGAATACCCCTCAGCCCCAAGCAACGTGGCAGATGTGCGGTGACTCACGAATGACGACTCAATTACTTATTCTATAGTAGTGTTTATTGTGGCCCAGTAATTGATACCGAAACTTCTTATTATGTTTTACAATTAGGTATAGATCCCTGTGAAAGTCTTTGGAGGAGGCCCACGTTCAGCTGTGGACCGCAGAGTCCTGTGGCTGATATGATAATGATGATACGTTGAACTGTTGTCGATCAATAAGGTGCATTAAAGTATTGTTTGTTACTGGGTGGTTGTCACAGACTAACAAGGATAGACATCGTAACTTTGACTTTTTCCGGTTCCTCAATTGTGGCCAGTAGTCTTAGTTTGACAAACAAGGATAGACATAGTAACTTTGACTTTTTCCGGTGCCTCAATTGTGGCCAGTAGTCTTAGTTTGACAAACAAGGATAGACATAGTAACTTTGACTTTTTCCGGTACCTCAATTGTGGCAAGTAGTCTTAATTTGACAAACAAGGATAGACATAGTAACTTTGACTTTTTCCGGTGCCTCAATTGTGGCCAGTAGTCTTAGTTTGACAAACAAGGATAGACATAGTAACTTTGACTTTTTCCGGTGCCTCAATTGTGGCCAGTAGTCTTAGTTTGACAAACAAGGATAGACATAGTAACTTTGACTTTTTCCGGTACCTCAATTGTGGCAAGTAGTCTTAATTTGACAAACAAGGATAGACATAGTAACTTTGACTTTTTCCGTTGCCTCAATTGTGGCCAGTAGTCTTAGTTTGACAAACAAGGATAGACATAGTAACTTTGACTTTTTCCGGTACCTCAATTGTGGCAAGTAGTCTTAATTTGACAAACAAGGATAGACATAGTAACTTTGACTTTTTCCGGTGCCTCAATTGTGGCCAGTAGTCTTAGTTTGACAAACAAGGATAGACATAGTAACTTTGACTTTTTCCGGTGCCTCAATTGTGGCCAGTAGTCTTAGTTTGACAAACAAGGATAGACATAGTAACTATGACTTTTTCCGGTGCCTCAATTGTGGCCAGTAGTCTTAGTTTGACAAACAAGGATTGACATAGTAACTTTGACTTTTTCCGGTGCCTCAATTGTGACCAGTATATAGTCTTAGTTTGACATTTATTTTAACTTTTAATCCGCGCTCCATTGATATTTATTATCAAACTAGCAGTGCTCCGCGGTTTCACCCGCGTAACTCCCGATCCCGTGGGAATATCGGGATAAAACGCAGCCTATAGCCTTCCTCGATAAATGGGCTATCCAACACAAAAATAATTTCTAAATTCGAACCAGTAGTTCCTGAGATTAGCGCGTTTAAACAAACAAACAAACAAACTCTTCAGCTTTATAATATTAGTACAGATTTATCAACTCAGTAGAGTGCTTCATTGAGTTTTAGTTAGTTTGTGGGCTTTTTTATATGCAAAAAAATAATATGGCAAGAGCATGAAGCAGCTGCTTTATAGGTAAGTAAGTAAAACTATTTTTAGGTAGCAATGTAAATCAGTATTCTCTGTTCATAACAACTACGGTAATATGAGTCATTAATTATATTTGGCTGACCAAATGTCAGACCCCAAAGCCATAAAATATGAATGAAGAGTGCCCTTAGAGATAATAGAGAATCGATCAATAAATCGAATGTGTTATCCTCTCCACACAACCGGTTAAGCCTAAAGCCCCTCATAATATTCTAGCGAACTTACTAATAAAAAAATCATATAGCTCTCATCGCAATACATCTCGTAGTATATCGACCTATTTTCCAGGGAAAGAAAAAAATATAGTTTTCGTACAAATAGGCTAGCTCTAAAAACGTAATATTGCTACTAAAATTTATATCTATACATATAAAATGCTTTGTCCTGAATGACAGACTGACGGATCAAAGCACAGCCTGAACCGCTGATCGTAGAGACCTGAAACTTGGAAGGTCTGCTCTTTGTATGACGTATGCATCCGATAAGAAAGGATTTTCCGAAATTCTACCCCTAAGGGGGTTAAAAGGGGGGCAAAGTTTGTATGGGACAAAATCCTGTTAGAACCAATTTCGATTTCTACGCGGACGAAATCGCGGGCAAAAGCAAGTCAGGTATAAAAGCCATCCAAAATGTTACTTGGTGATATTTTTATTTTTATTACTATGGTGACGACCCAGTTGGCACAATGGTCACCATGCTTGACTGCCAAGCACAGGGTTGCGGGTTCGATTCCCGCCTCAGACAAGTATTCATGCTTAGATATTTGTCTGTGGTCTGGTTGTTTCTAGGTATGTATCATAAGTGTATATTTACAAAAGAAAAGTATATAAGTAGTATATCCGTTGTCTAGCACCCATAACACAAGTCTAGTTACTTAGCTTGGGGCTAGCTGGCGATGTGTGGAATGTCCTGCAATATTTATTTATTAACGAAAAACTTAAAAAAAATGATGATTTTGGCGGGCCGTTGCCGTTGCCCTTTACTTCGGACATCACCTTAATCATTTGAGATAAATAAACGTCATTTAGAACGAATGTTGCCATTTGTAATACAAAGGATATCTTTCTAATTTAGTGTATCCTGTGACTTTGTAACTAACTGCCTGTCGCGGCTCTCTGTTTAGAGTTAAAGTTATTACTAGAGATGAAACGGTTAATGGTTGGGCCGGATACCGGATACCTAATATTCGGCCAATCTTAAAGCCGAATAGCCGAATATCCAGCCGAACTTACCCGATTGCTTCACTCACACTCGTGTAACGAATCGCCTCGTCACACGAGTGAATCGATCGGATGGACTTTGCTGATTTTGGACCCTTTCGTTCGTGTATGTGTTAAAATAGCGCTTTATTGTTTTCTGCAATTATTGCAAATACGATCATTAGATTACGAAAAAACGTGTTTATTTATCATAGTTTGCCCTTAGTGCAGTTTGAGTATTGATTTTTTTGTTCTTATATTTAAAAATCATGTTTCTCTATTAAATAAAGATTAAAGTACTTACCTTCAATCGTTTCGTTTCCTATCCGGTATTCGGCCGGATTTAAAATTTGAGAAGGATAGGCCGGATACCGGATAGTTACCGGATATCCGTTTCATCTCTAGTTATTACCATAACATAGCGAAGCTCGTCTTGTAGGTACAATACTTATCTAAAAGTTCCTTGTTTCGTCTCTACCTCGTCGCTAAAAGGGAATGCTTGTACAAATAAATAAACGTCCGCTCTTAAATGCTTGTCATTGTCAATCCGATGCTCTTTTTTATAGCTCGATGAAATGTGGTGCATGCAAGGCGTGTTCTTGAAATTGACCCTTATCTTCGGTCATTTTTTTTGTCACACATGTTTTGGATTAGCACTTCACAGAACGTTGTTTCGATTTGTTGTACAGGCTTCGAGGATATAAAAACTCGACGTAGGTACATTTTTGGGTATAACGTTCTTGGCTTTGGAAATGCCGGTGTCAGATTCTGGTTTAGTACAGTGGTTAAAAAGGCGTTGATGACTGTAGGTAGGTACGACCTACCGCAGAACTGTATCGTAACTTTTTATTTAATCTCATGTAAGTACCTAATTCATGAATGTTTTTATGAGATGCATCCTTAGAGAAAGGAATATAAAGAGAGCTCTGCAGAACTTGCAACGGAATATGAACGTTAAACTACTTATGAATTCTGTCACGTTGTTAACGATGAATTGTCAGATGAGGATCTTAACAAAAAAATATTGATATATGAGGATCTTAACAAAAAAATATTTGAGAAAATGGTAAAATATGCAGTGCAAACTTGGTTGTCCGAAGTAGGTGAAATAAAAATAATAAGGATATTGGGTACATTTCATTCACAGATAACTGAATACCTATGCGTTGATAAAAAAAATACATACAACCGAATAGAATCTCCTCCTCTATTTGAAGTCGGTTAAAAAAAGAACGATTTGTATCAACTGCTTATGATCGGCCTTAAGACGATGAATGACATTAGCACTCTGTATCCTGAGTGTAGGAATTATTACTCTAAGGATGCACCGTGAACGTGCTTCAATAAATTGGGTTTAGGGTTCCAAAACATATCGATGGTTTAAAAATTATTTAAAAATAGACACTGTCTCAGTAGTATTTGGTTGAAACATTCCTATTCCAACACCTCTATTTTTAAGGTCGTCATTAATAAACTTTTAAAATTCACACATTTGTTTTCATATAGCTAGTAGGTGCCTAATTATTTTCCCGAGTGTTAATCGTGTATTTTTTTTAAATGTCATTTAGCTCAGTCTCTTCGCGACCATGTCCATTGTAACATCGTCATCATTAACGTCAACTGACGTAAGTACTTAGGATGGGTTCACTAAGGATAGTATTAAAGAAGCTGATGGTCCTTTGTCAAAGAGTCTATTGAGACATGACATGTTAGAGCCAGTACCTGCTTCAATGTGTTCTGTTTAACTTTATTCCCATAATGTATTTCTATAACTATCAATTTTAATGGAAATGGAGGATATGAAAATTTGTGGCGTTGTAAGGCGATGGCTACCTACCGCATATTGACTATAGCATTTATATCTACCTACAAACAGGGGTCTAAAGTTTTACGTTCCATTGTTGGCTCAGTTGTCACCTGTAGCCATTGTGAACGCTGTCTCCAAACGTTCAAACAAGCAATTTGTGCGACATGCAATGCGTACATTGTAAGTACTTGTATATTTTGTTCCTTGACATTATCCAAAGTGGCTTCGGCTGGTGTAGGTAGAGCCATAACGTGTCTGGCGACATTAGCTTCCCGCGAGTGTCGTAACTGTTGATGTTTGCAGTTTGTTTTATCTGTTTGCACTGACTTATTATCAACAAATGTTACGTTCCTTGACATTTCAACGTATTTCTATTCGTTTTATACCTATTATCTTCCAAGTAAGTGCCTATAGATAGGTGGGGACCTACTTTTACGTACCTATTTTCGCCATTAGAGCTTGTTACAAAAGGCCAGTGTAATTAAGATAACAATGATATTGTTTTCCTTTAGAAATTAGTGAGTGTTTCATGTTGATGTTTTCGTTTATGCGTCTTTGTGCCTCTAACTATGTTTTTGTAACATAGGTATTCAAATACCTACCTACGTTATGATAATAATATAGTTCTTACCAATTTTGTAAACGTTTTCTGCCTAACAAAATATTGATTTACCCAAACCAAATAAACCGAATCCCAAGTTGTGTGGCATGAATTTATTTAGTTCTATATTTTTGCCCACGGGTGTTGTTTTGTTTTTTGTGACATGGCTCAGCTGGCTTCGACAGATGTGCCTCGAGGACCACTCGAGAGTCGAGACTCCTTTAAGTCAAGCGCCCGATGCAATGCCGGCCCCAATTTCAAGAACATAATAGCTCAATAAAATCGTCAAGTTAAAACTCATAAAGTTTTTCAAAGGAATTTAAAAAAATAAATAAATAAATATTGCAGGACATTCCACGCATCTAGCCTCAAGCTAAATAACTAGACTTGTGTTATGGGTATACTACTTATATACTTTTCTTTTGTAAATATATAGTTATTATACATAGAAACAACCAGACCACAGACAAATATCTAAGCATAAATACTTGTCTGAGGCGGGAATCGAACGCTCAACCCTGTGTTTGGCAGTCCGGCATGGTGACCATTGGGCCAATTGGGTCGTCAAATGAAGTCTCTGCCCCGCGGTTTCACTTGCGTAATAATTTTCTAAGCAATTTTTTCTTTCTTAAAAACATTCTCCTGCAATAACAAACAAGAAGAATAAACCAAGTCGAAAGAGTTATTCTCGAGATTTGCGCTTAGCAACACATTCAGCGATTCATTTTTATTTATTAGATGATTTCGCTCTTTACTTTTGATCAACGCCTACTCTGTGATAGTTTTTCTCTAAAAAAAACAACATTTTACTCGACACAGGAGGAAGGATGGGCGACACTTGACGCTTTAATAAATTTAGCTTATAGAAGTTCACAAACAGATGTCCCTGTAGTACTTACCCACCTTAGAGCGGTGTTGGCTTAGTGGTAGATACCTCGACTTGCACCAATGGGTTTTTCTTAAGAAAAATTTATGTGCGCTAATTGACATTGCTCTTACGGTGAAGGAAAACATCGTGATGAAAGCCGCGGGGCTTAGTTGGCTCCAGAAGTATTGACAAGTTCTCTCCTCTGGACATGGTCGACTAAGCTGAGAGGGTAGTAGGTGCTGGGCAAGCCTACTCCATCCTCACGCAAAAAGGACCCAATTAAAAAGAGTCCAAAAAGACTGTACCCACCTATATCGAATTTTTTTTGAAACTATGGGTTCCTTGTTAGTTACTGAACGTGGCATTAGGCCGCTGTATTTAACAAAAATATTTTGTTGTTTCATTACCTGACGAGTTGTTTCCGGGAAAATTTCCAAAATAAAACCGGATGCAGACGGACCACAAAGGGGGTTGCCATGGCAACGCGCAATTTCGCCATCAAGGTGAGTTACTGCAATATTCAATTATAATGGACTCTGCAACAGTAGCAATAAGAGTCCAAGTGGTTTAGCATTAGGTGGGAAAATTATAGGTACTAGGCTTATCATAGCGATGACCGCTGGTTCCGTTTATAGCACCCGGTGGATTTGTAGGCCTACGCTCGATGTACAGAGTTTTGATAATCAACAAGGGTGATAATTCACGATTACAGCGTTTCGTGTCTTACGCGACACAACAAATTTTGAATAAATAAATAAATTTTGGAGAACATTTTTACACAACGCCATCTAGCCCCAAGCTAAGCAATAAGGCTTGTGTTATGGGTGCTAGATAACGGGTAAAATACATATAACCTATTTTTGACGTGATAACGTCTTTAAATCGATGAACACCTGCACTCACAAAAAGTGTGACGTCATGCGTCATGTTATTGACAAGTACCCATAGCAACGTTATTGACAAGTAACCATAGCAACATATTACCATCAATGTTTTCTTACGACGTTATCACGTAAAATACTTTTTATACATAGACACCCAGACCATACAAATATAGTCTAAATATTTGTTTGAGGCGGGAATCGAACCCGCAACCTTCTGCCACAGAGATCGACACGATTTATTTTGTGAATAACCGTTACTAAAAGTCGAATCGAACAAAATAATGACCATGTCAAAACACTTGCAGACCACTCATTCGTTTTAAAAACGTTTCTTAGAACGATAAAATTAAAAAAGATTAACGGTACAGATTCGCAAGTGCTATCCACATTGCACCTAACTTAGCAATCTACTTGATTCTCGTTAATTCAAGGGTCCTCGATTGAAGCACGGAACTATTGTGAGCCATTATTTGCTTGGCCAAGCCGAGGTTCGATTGAATATGAATTGACCAGTAAATTATGTTCTAGTGTTGATATTGTCAGAAACTACGAGTCAGGTGGAATGTGTATTGAAGTGTTTGGTTTACGATAAATAGATATTGGTTTTGTCTATGTTATTTATGTTTGGAAAGGTGCATTAATTGTCATACTCTAGGATTGCGTAAAGAAAGTTCTCTAATTATACTTTTCCGCTCGCGTCGTGTTTTAAGAGGTAAGGGTAGTAGGGGTTCTCTCCATACAAACGTAGTCGACTGATTTCTCCCTGGATAATGACACTAGCAAATATTTCAGAGCAAATATTTTTGTTGCATAAAACTTATAACTGCCATGACCATGCCCCAATGTTTAGTTTTTATTTCTATTTTTTTTAAATCATAATTTATATGATAATTAGAAAATGAAATAAAACCAAAATATAAGGGCATAGTCATGGCAGTTATAGGCATAGCAGTTATATTTGTGCTAGTGTCATTATCCAAGGAGGAAACAGTCGACTACGTTTGTATGGAGAGAGCGCCGGTACCCTTTCACCTTAAGATTCATCCTACCCAACGAACTAAAAATCTTCTCTCCGTGCACATTACCTATTACTTCTAACATCCAAGTCAAAATTCTTTATTTATTTGGAATTAGCATGAAATTAATGAAACGTCTTAAAAACTAAGAAAAAATGTGTGCCAATGAGAAGAAGACAAAAGAAACTCATGGTTTTTTTTGTAATCATGCAAATAAAGGGTCTAGATTATTAATATTTGAAATGGGGCAATGAAACTCATGTCCCTAGTTTCTTATCACTTCTTTTGATCTATGACCTCTTTTCGCGTATTTTCAATTTCGCTAATTTTGCGATTTGCTGCTGCGTTGACTGAAAGTCAGGCAAGATACGGGTTGTATAATTATTCACCAAAGTAAAAGTTATTTTAAAATAACGTTTATAATCGTTAAAACAGTCGCCTCTAGAATAAGATATCGAAAAACGAATTAAGATAGCAGCCCGGAGACATTCACAGCCCCGTAAATCGCCACAACTAACAACAACAACGAAGGACCTGTCCTTCGCAATAATTTCCAGTTAAAATCCATTACACCAATAAATTCTTTTTAACTCTTAATCCTACCAACACCATTTCAATTAAGATTGTAACAGTTAACCAACTCAAAGAGGTTAAGGAGTTCGAGTTAATTTTTCGTTTTTAAACAAGGCTTATAAAGAGTGCAGTAAAAAGAACAATGCAATAAATGCAGTAACAACGTTTTTATCAGTTTACAAGTGACTTCGAATGCGAGTCGCGACCGCGCCGTTTTAAAATAAAACGAAAAAGTTTAATAGGAAAAAGTAAGCGGCGGGCGTTCGGGCAGGATAGTGAAAAAAGAAAAGGCCAATTTAAACTTTTCCGCGGTGTAAGGAGGGTACACATTTTATAAGTTTTGGACTACGCTAGATTGGATGATGGTGTAACTTTGGATAAGATTTTTTTTGTCATTAGATGTCAAAGTTCGAAAGTTAGTTGAAAAGGTGAAAGCAACAGAATTTTTGAGGAAAAAGTTAATGAGTAAAAATGCTTCTGAAGAATAAGTATAAGCGTTTTAGGGTTCCGTATCCAAAGGGTAAAAACAAGACCCTATTACTAAGACTTAGTTGTCCGTCCATCTGTCTGTCACCAGGCTGTTTCTCGTGAACCATGATAGCTTTAGAGAGTTAATTTTTTCCCAGATTATCTATTTCTGTTGCCGCTATAACAACAAATACTAAAACCAGAATAAAGTAAATATTTTTTAATAAAACATGTTTTTAAAGCAATATTTTCTTATATTAATTATATTTCCAAAAGGGCAGATAAAAGACTTTAAACCTAAACAGCCTCGTCTAAATACATTTTTTTAGCCTTGTCTGAATACAACATTTTTTTAGGATTTTTTGCTCGATATGCATCGATCGTGATGGTACCACTCATGCACGATTTCGACTCGCACTTGGCCGGTTTTTTAAACAGTTTTTTTGTCTCTAAGAAGAATACACTTAATTTGAGAACAAAGTCTATACTGCTACTATTTTACGACGCATTGTACAAACAACTTATGTTTCCTCTTATAATATTCCACGTTATTATTAAAACGATACTACGTTAGGTATTCCAAACAGGTTAGTTAACCCTATGGATGTTGCCAGAAACAATGGCAACACTAAACCATAATATCTCATGTTCTCTAAAACAAAAGTCCAATAAACGTCGCGTGCGGCTCAGACAATGCTGCATTTTAATTTTGTACACAATGGATCTTAATAGGTTCGTAGATGAGACGGAACGCTGGGGTTGCCGCTTTGTTCCTTCCTAGTCACTGCAAAACAATACCTGAGCGGTGAACTTGCATTATCACACGCCTAATGAGTTTTGTCTGTATGTGCTGGGCTGGGACTTAATGAAAAACAGTACATAGGTACCTACGTACCTATTATATAGTGTGTAACAAAAATCATACACTCTCCTTGGTACGGTCGGAGCATGCCTCTTTCCTACTGTGCACGATGGGCACATGCCCGGGGCCCCGTGATCAATAGGGATCAGTGGGTTGTACGCTGAGGGTGCATATATGCTGGAGTCGCATCGAAACGTCAATTTCAAGGCGTTTGTGGTGCGAGTACCGAACAGCTATCTGCCTCGCGTTATGGACGAAAGCTTCTGGCCGAAGGACGTGGTGTTCCGTCGCTTCCGCGGACAAATTCCACAAGAACAGACTAAGACGAAAGTGTAGTGTCATGGAAGTGCTACTAACATAGTTCTAAGATATCTCTTTAACACATTCATTTATTATTATAAAATATGTATGTTAGTCTATAAGGTATATGTATCTATGGGCCTTTGTAGCCTGAAATAAATGATTTATTATTATTAACAGGGGTTCCCCCCCTAGTTCCTGGCAGATCACTTTTTTGAAGGAGCTATTAATGATTTTGTCCATCTCAAATCTAGAAAGGTTCCTCTTTAATCAACATAGATAGTTCTAAAGTACCTGTGAATGCTAAAAGAGTAACTTTGTGTCTCTCAAAGTCATAGGGGCCCCATTATCCCAATATGCCCAGGGCCTCCAATAGGTTAAATACGGCCCTGGGTCGGAGTCAGAATTGTAGATCCACCGTAGAGTTCTAAAATTAATATTATTGGAATGATTTTATTCTAATAATATTTATCTAATAAATACTTGAGTTGAAAGATTTTAAACTTTAACTCGAGCAAGACCTTAGAATCTTGCTTGAGTTGAAAACATACAAATCATAACAGTTTTGAAGCTCTACGGTAGGTCTATAATTTCGACTCCGACCGTATATGAGGTAAAAAACTATATAAAAAACTAGCTGCGCACCGCGGTAACACCCGCGTTTGTTTTTTTTAAATTTTATTATATACCTTGTCCTATCCTTAGCGAATACAAAAAATAAATATTTGGAATTTATGCGCGTAGGTAAGGCGATTCATTTTTATTTACTTAAAATAATATTTCTAATTTGTTATAAATTACTCTAATTTACCCAGAATTTTGGTTTTTTTTTAATGTGACTGCGTCATTATTTTATTAAAGGCCCACTGCAAATAATGGTGTTGCCATATCTTGGAAATTCCTTAAACTTTCAGTAAATTTTATGGAACTTGTAATTAAAATAATAATTTTATTTATGTTTATTTTGGTAATATTGAAGGGATTACATGGTTTTTATTACACACTGTATACCTACAACATGACAAATGTACAGTATTTTCCCACGATAACGAGGGGTGTCTGTTTACAAACTTTACACTTATCTATTTTGAAATGGATCTGTTAAAGCCATTATTAATGGAATCATTAATTATTTGAAACAACTGACTTTTTTTCACGTCTCGTAACTTTCAAGTGTTTATCAACACTAATATAATACAGAGGAAAGTCTTGTTTGTTTTTTTGTTTGTAAAGAATAGGTTCCGAAACTACTATACCGATTTTGATAAAACTTGGTATGACTAATATAGGCTATACTTATCCCGATATTCCTACGGGATCGGGAGTTACGCGGATATTTAAATTAAGAGATTTTTTACCTACTTTAGTTATCAAACTGTGTTTTGAGTTTTTGGAACTAGCTGACACCGATTTAAGAGCTACTTTGGTACGTCTAAGCAAACATTTTTTGTGTTGAGACTTTTCGAAATACGAATTACTTTCTTTTTTGAGATTAGGTTAACTCCAAAATCAGCTGTTACTTATAAGGTCATTGAACTTAAGACTACTTTTTCTGAAGTTTTATTAATTTATCCTTTATAATGGTGTTCATTTAATAATAAAAAACCCGATTACAAAAAAGTTGAAAGCTAAAAAATAAATATAAAAACTTGAGAGCTGTCAAGGGAAACCCGGATGCAACGAAGTTCCTTTCGATTAATTAGTGAAGGAATTGTAATAAAATCAAAAGAGTCGTTACAACTTTTGGTCTTAATTTTTTCAGTCAAGCCCCCTTTCGCAACGCGCGATAAGGAACTTCGTTCTAATAATAAGTGCGTAAAAACGAAAATTAAATAAAACTGAAAAGAAAAAAAACAAGTGCAGGATTCGAACCTACTATTGAATAACTGATACACTGGCAACAATTTCGTGATCGATACACAAATAAAACGAATAATAAATTCAAAATCATAAAACATAGCGACTTGAATAGTCGAGACCCATTAACATAACACTTTTAGATTCGCCGTAGTCGGGTAAAAAACAACAGAGTTTCTAATGAACACAACTTACCTCAAAACTGACGACCCAGTTGGCACAATGGTCACCATGCCGGACTGCCAAACACAGGGTTGCGGGTTCGATTCCCGCCCCAAAAAAGTATTTATGCTTAGATATTTGTCTGTGGTCTGGTTGTTTCTATGTATCATAAGTATATATATTTACAAAAGTAAAGTATATAAGTAGTATATCCGTTGTCTAGCACCCATGACACAAGTCTAGTTACTTAGCTAGGAGCTAGATGGCGATGTGTGGAATGTCCTGCAATATTTATTTATTTATTTAACTTTAGATTTATTTTTCGAATTTTCAACAGTTGTTTGATAAGATGAACTAGATTGTATAACTAGCAGCTAGTATCCTAGTATCCAATAATCATGTTTAGGTATCGTATAATTTAAAATTACATATTCATACTCATTTAAATTGCTATGTAAATCGAGTCGACGTCTTTGTCAAGTTCAGCTAATAAACATCGGTTTAGTTCAATGCAATTAAGATTGTCGCTACAAGAGAAGTTACTTTGTGAAGAGACCAATAGTGGTGTTTACTTATTGATAGCTAAACCTAATGGTCTGAGATTTATCATGGCCTTTTTAGATAAAAACAGGTTATCGGTAAAACACACTCATTGCGTCCAACTTTCACACAAAGATTACGCAAACTTCAAGTTATTTGGAGAAACACACCTTAAGGTGAAAGGGTACCGGCGCTCTCTCCATACAAACTTAGTTGACTGTTTCCTCCCTGGATAATGACACGAGCACATAAAATATTTTTGTGCCATAAAACCTATAACTGCCATGACTATGCCTCTATGTCTTGGTTTTTTTTTCATTTTCTATTTATCATAGAGATTAAGATTTTAAAAACAACAATACAAAAATAAACAAATTCAGGGGCATGGTCATGGCAGTTATAAGTTTCATGAAACAAAAATATTAGCTCTAGTGTCATTATCTACGGAGAAAACAGTCCACTACATTTGTATGTAGAGAGCGCCCGGTACCCTTTCCTCTTAATACGGACATGGTCGATTAAACTAAGAAGTAGGTACTACTGAGAAGTGCTGGACAAAACTCCATATTATAATGTCCCAGGCATTACAGAGCGCCGTAAATGGCATGGGTTTTAAAAAGTTGGTGGCGCTGTATAAATCATCTAGTTAAAATGTAAAGGTCAATATTACCTAAACAGATAGCATGGTTGACTAAGCTGTAAAGAACTACTGAGAAGTGCTTGACAAAACTCCATGTTATAATATACTAGGCACTACAGAGCGCCCTAAATAGCATGGGTTTAAAAAAGTTGGTGGCGCTGTATAAATCATCTAGATAAGCTGTAAAGGTCAATATTACATAAACAGATAGCATGGTTGACTAAGCTGTAAAGTACTACTGAGAAGTGCTGGACTAAGCTCCATATAATGTCCCAGGCACTACAGAGCGCCCTAAATAGCATGGGTTTTAAAAAGTTGGTGGCGCTGTATAAATCATCTAGTTAAAATGTAAAGGTCAATATTACCTAAACAGATAGCATGGTTAACTAAGCTGTAAAGTACTACTGAGAAGTGCTTGACAAAACTCTATGTTATAATATCCTAGGCATTATCGAGCGCCTTAAATAGCATGGGTTTTAAAATTTGGAGGCGCTGTATAAATCATCTAGATTAGATTTAAAGGTCAATATTACTTAAACAGATAGCATGGTTGACTAAGCTGTGAAGTACTACTGAGAAGTGCTGGATAAAACTCCATATAATATACCAGGCACTACAGAGCGCCCTAAATAGCATGGGCTTTAAAAAGTTGATGGCGCTGTATATCATCTACTTAGATTAGATGTAAAGAATAAAAAACACAGTGATAGAGATTGTTGGCGACAAAGAAGGAAAAGAGGAACTTAAGGAACGGTCTTAGGTAGGTATAGTCTAAAAATTGTAATTGTTTATAATTAAAAGCAGTCGTATTTATAAAACTGTCGGTGTATCATGTAGGGCGTGCTCATGTAAGTTATTTAGAGTTAGTGAGCTTCAAGCAATATTTCATTGTTTCTGATTTTTAATTAGGCAAAATGCTGTTTGAACGACGGAAGTGCGAGGGTGTTAAGATGATTCATTTAGCAAGCTGCGTACATTACCTACTTGGGTGGGAGATTTGTGACTAAGGGGCAAGATAAAGTACTATTAGTCAAAGATTTCTTTAAGAAGTACCTTCATCGAGCTGTTTAATGGATTAAAAGTACAGAAAGTACGGAATTTGTCTATTGACTATACCAGTGAAAACTAGCTAAAAGTCTTAAAACAAAAATAAAATCATTTTGGATTGAAATTTTTTAGGCAGCCCATTTGCAATATTATATTTTTGACCTCTTTAATTTGATATAATTTAAAATACTTTTATCCATTAAACAGATCGATAAAGGTCGTTCTTATAGGGATCCCGTACGTTAGTTAGTTTATTTTGCCAACACTTCATTAAACTAATTTCAATCGAATTTTGTGTTTGAATCTCAAGAAAGAATACTACACGATGGAGATAATCGCGAACCAAACTGCAGTACACAACTACCATGTACTTTTGACTTTGTACTTAGTAAATACAAATATATTTTACAAAGTCAACGTCAAAAGTATTTACTTTGACTAGCTTTTGCCCGCGACTTCGTCCGCGTAGAAGTCGGAAATGGACCGAGGAGTCACGTTGTCCCATACAAACTTTGCCCACCTTTTTCACCCTCTTAGGAGTAAAATTGCGGAAAATCCTTTCTTATTGGATGCCTACGCCACACAAAGAACACATCCTCCAAGTTTCAGGTCTCTACGATCAGCGGTTTAAGTTGTGCGTTGATCCGTCAGTCAGTCAGTCAGGACAAAAAAATTTATATGTATAGATCACCATAAGGGTAATTCGCATGATAACTATTTAAAAACAAAAGTCAGATGTATGGTTTCGGAACACGCACACCACCCATCAATGAGAAGAAAGCATATGACGACCCAGTTGGCACAATGGTCACCATGCCAGACTGCCAAACACAGGGTTGCGGGTTCGATTTCCGCCTCAGACAAGTATTTATGCTTAGATATTTGTCTGTGGTCTGGTTGTTTCTATGTATTATAAGTATATATTTACAAAAGAAAAGTATATAAGTAGTATATCCGTTGTCTAGCACCCATAATACAAGTCTAGTTACTTAGCTTGGGGCTAGATGGCGATGTGTGGAATGTCCCGCAGTATTTATTTATTATAAGAAACCCATGGGGTATTTCGGCGTTTATAACCCGTGGTACAACTAGTTGGACAACCCAATTGACCACCACCTCAATAAATCACAAAGTGCTTCCTCAATTACTTACCTTATCAAGACCAAAAAACAATGTTCCACGATAATATTAATAAATCACTCGGGAAACTATTTTTTTAAAATCCATTAACTCTGCTGATAGAATGTGTATAATAAATTAGTGACAGTATTGCATCTCTAACCTCATTAGTGGAAGATTACGTAACTTTTCATTATAAACGATGATTGTATTATGTTTTTACCCGACTGCGCGACGCAAAGGAGGTTAATATCCCTGTGTATGTAGGTACAGTCGGCTGCATAATTGCAGCCCCCGGTAGAGTTCTAAAATTACTATTATTGGCATGTTTTCATTCTAATAATTTTTGTTTGATAAATTGATGAGTTAGAAGACTTTAAACTTCAACTAAAGTAGGTGTCTAGAATCTTGCTAGTGTTGAAAACATTCTTATAACAGCCGTTTTGGAGCTCCATGGTGGGTCTGCAATTATGCAGCCGTATTATGTATGTATTTTTCTATATGTCGTTCTAGAGGTCAAATGCTTGGACTGATTTTGATGATTCTTAGGTCGATGATTTCCTATACTAATAAAATCGATGATTCTAAACTTGCGAGTCACTTATTAAACACAGTCATCAAAATTCCTCAGTGCCATATTGTTAAAATAAAACATTTAAATCGACGAACTATGTCGAGACAGTTATCGTTAAATAGGTATTTGTCATTGTCAACGTTGTTGTTGATATTACGATAAGAGAGAGAGAGAGAGAGAGCATTCTGACACAGTAAATATGCACGTCACAATCACAATGGAATATTTTAGAATGTATGATTTTTACCCGACCACGGGAGAGTAATGTTTTCGCCACTTCTAATTGGAGCCTCTGGTAAACTACATATCTAACTACAAGCATATTGTATTATGTAATTAACTTGAAACAAGAACTAATTTCACAATATCAAGACAACATAATTAATATTCCAGATACCTATTCAAACTAATTTAAAATGGAACGCTTGAAAGATATTTAAATTGGTCTTATTTGATCATTGTTTAGGTAAAGAGATATAGATTATAATTATAGATATACGGTGACAAGAAAATAATATATTAAAACTTGATTTGCCTACCTATTCATGTTTCCGTCGTCAGTAAATTATAATACTGAACATATTTATAACTTAAGACAAGATTACTTTCCATTAGCGATATCGCCAATCGACAGATTATTTTTTGTATGAAATTGACATAAGTAGGAAGTAGGTTAACGAAAAGTTACGTGATCTTGCGTTTCAGAAAAAAATGATGGTCAAGTTTCATCTTACGTCAACTTTATACAGTGCCTATGTCAATTTCATACAATAAAATCTGTCGATTGGCGATATCGCTAATAGAAACTAGAAAGTAATCTAGTCTAAGAGGCTGGTCTTGTTAGCGTCAATGAGGATAATTAACTGGGTTTTATTTTTAGGTTAGTTCCGAATCTCTCGATAGGTTGTGTAGCTATCGTTCGATATGGTCAATGGATATATTTGTATAATTAATTTTTATCCTAAACTATTACTAACTATTCATAATACTATAGAATACAAACACAGCGTCTATAGAATAAAATACAGCTAAAATAAATAGTATCCAAATCATCTTTTTTTTATAATTCTACCCAGTTAGGTAAAGACTGCTGAGTGAGTCCATATAACCATGTCTTTACAAACTTCGTCGATTTTTAGCGGTTATAGACATCTTTTGGAAGGAGGGGAGGCCTTTGCCCTGCAGTGGAACGGAATAGGCTAAAAATAAATAAATAAATAATAATAATAATAGAGCCCGCAGGGCACCTTGAGGCGAGGTGACGGGGAGTAACGACCCCGCGGTCCCGAGTTCTCCAGGGGGAAGTCACCGTTCCTCACCTCCGGCTTGCCTTAGCTGGTTGGTCGGAGTGAAATCTGACGAGGAAGCGGTCCCCCGCCCCTGGCTTGCCTTCACCGGCTGTCCAGAGTGGAGTCGCAATAGCAGAAATGCTCGAAGGATGGATGCTGAACGTCAGTGATGAGTTGGCCCGCTCGCTTGGACTACCAGCGATGACTTAAAATCCAGTGAGGCCTCTCCATCCTTCAGCCACTCACGTTTCTGTTGCCCCCTTGCTGTAATTTGCTCGGCTAATTAGGGTGGCCCAGTCTGAGAGTTGGCGAGTCTCCGCCTGCCATTTTTACGTGTTTATTGAACATTGTTACGGCAGGTGCCATAGTATCCATAGTTCCCCAGTATCTAGTCCACTACCATCCCATCACAATAGCTCAAGTAGTTTTGTCCTGTAGATTATCAATAGTTTTATTCAAACCGGAGGTTGTCCTTGGTTGCACTTTATAATGTAGACAGGGATAATCGCCGGTTTAGAATCCACCCCATTGCTTGCTATTATACTTGTTATTGTAAGTAAAGGGCCTCTACGTGTTTGCTTCGGCTCCACGCACGCCTTCCAAAGGTCCGGGGCTCCATAATATAGCCCCGTGATACAGGACGTATAACAGACAATAATAATAATAGACATCTTTTAATTTGTTGTCCTTTATAATGTAAAGATGTCCTTTTTTTAGTAAACCTAATTAGATTATCTTTTCTTACCATAGGTTTAATATTTGAATCATGGTTTGAATATAGAAGTATGACAATTTAGTATTAGGTGCAATCCTATTTTGCTTAAAAAAAGTCATTTTCATTTTCAAGTCATTATGATCATTTTATATGCTTGCACTTCACTTAAATTAACTTTAAGTAGCCAACTTTGTAATTAACTACAAACAGATGCCCCTCAATGATAAACTTTGTCATTGCCAATTTGTTTTATTTTAAGATTAAATTCTCCCCTTGATTCTTGCAGATCACTCAGGATTGATGTACTGATGTTTATTTTTTTGTTTACAATATAATATCGTTAAATTTTACGAAAACAGAGGTTAAGAGGAAAGAGTACCGGGGGCTCTCTATACAAACGTAGTCGACTGTTTTCTCCCTGGAAAATGACACTAGAAAAAAAAATTGTTGCATAAAACTTATAACTGCCATGATCATGACCCTATGTTTTTTTTCAATGTTTAATTTCTATGATAATTAGAAAAAGAAAAAAAAAAACAAAACATTTAGGCATAGTCATGGCAGTTATAGGTTTTACGGCACAAAAATATTTGTGCTAATGTCATTATCCAGGGAAAAAACAGTCAATTACGTTTGTATGGAGAGAGCGCCGGTACCCTTTTACCTTAAGTACTTTAGATATAAAAAAAGGCACAAAAATATTTGTGCCAATGTCATTATCCAGGGAGGAAACAGTCGATTACGTTTGTATGGAGAGAGCGCCGGTACCCTTTCACCTTAAGTATTTTATACATTTATTTTTATTTTATTTTAAACTGGAAAAAAGAGATAGAGAAAAGAGAGAGAAAAAATGCTTTGTGTTGTGTACATTTAAATACAATAGGATATCGACATTTAATTCGGAGAAAAAAGGTTTAATGTTTATCATGTGTTTATCAGATACACTTCCACTGAAAGTCCAATTCAAGTACACACAAGTTTTAATTAGTAAACGACACATTCCAATAAACCTGTTAAAAACTTTGTAACATAATGCGAGCTTAATTATACAAAGACTTAGATATCTATGTACCTATCTGTTATGTTTCAAGTTCCACAACTTGGATAGTTCATTATAAGTTTGACATGGTGAAATGGATGTTGCGTGACAACCTTAAGTATAATCTATGCGATTTACGATCATCAAGTTACCCTTAACTTCACAGACAACAATACTTGGTAAAGTTATAAAGAATTCTTCGTGCGAGTAAACCTCACTTGGAAAGTAATTGGATTTAGATTGGATCGAATTAGAAACTTTGTTTTGTTTTTCAGGGAAATTGGTTTCTGACTGAACTTGTCAAACACTAATTTGGTTGGTAACAACATGGTAACACCTCTTATCTTATAGGTGGAAAATTGCGTAATACAGGGGATCATGTTTTAGTACCCACAAAAGGTTAAAATACATGAAACACATAAAAAGGGTGACACTTATCGCTTTTAAACGTAAATGAAGTAATTTTTTTTAAAAGCTGTTTAATTTATTATTGCGTCTAAACCTACTATATTGCGTTTTTTTAGATTTAATTCAACTCTAAAAGGTACTGAGTATGTTTACTTACTGTCTCCTTATTAAAATTAAATGACAGAAAATTCGTTTAAATTCAATTTATATATACATAATTACAATACCCTTGCTTACTCGGTTAGTCGCTTTACCTCTATTATTATAGGAAATTAAACTATACAGGGTTATTGGTAATTATACTAACAAACCGTTGAGGGCTACTTCTGTGCATCGTAACAAACAACTTTTGATCTACGACTTTTAGATAATCGAAAAAAAAAAGAAAATTGTGTGTTTATGTAAATTCGAAAATCAGCTGATTTTTTAAAACAGATATCATTCAGACTAAGAACAGTGGATAAAACTTAAATAATAAGTAAAATTTTAAGGTTAATGACCTCACCGCGTAAGGAACAGCTGATTTTCAGGTAAACCTAACATCAAAATTTTCAAAAAATCGTAGAACAAAAGTTTTTTGTTTAGGTGCACAGAAGTAGCCCTCAACGGCTTGCTAGTATAATTACCAATAACCCTGTATATAATTTAATCTAAATTCAACAACAAATTATTTTATTACGTTGTTCATGCAATTATTTTTTATTGTAGAATACCATACCAACAAGTAACGCCAGCACTCAGGTTAGATATCTGGCCATCAATCGAGCGAATCGAGCCATGCGTGCTAGTCATTTAACAACAGTTTCTTACCCCACTAGCTGACAGCTCTACAATTTACAGGCCCAACCCACAACTACATCAACTTGCTGAATGTACAGTCGACTGCATAATTGCAGTCCTCGGTAGAGTTCGAAAATTACTATTATTGGAATGTTTGCATTCTAATAATTTTTGTTTGATTAATTGATGAGTTAGAAGACTTTAAACTTCACCTAAAGCAGGTATCTAGAATCTTGCTTGTGTTGAAAACATTCTTATAGCAGCCGTTTTGGAGCTCTACGGTGGGTCTGCAATTATGCAGCCGACCGTATGTTACATCGGCAACTGTTGTTTTTCTACGGATTTCCTCATCAGCACATAAATACGAGCACTCTTTTCCGCATTTCACATTCAATATATTATCTCTAATCTCTTATTTTCTACACGTTGCAATAGCTTCGCCGGTCTCTGAGAGAGCCATTTTAATAATAATATATCCTTTTAGAACTTTATGATAATACCTATAACATTTTAGGTAGGTATATTATTAACTACTAATGATTTCCCCTGCGTAAGTCCCGATCCCGTGAAAATATCCTCGATAAATGGACTTTTCAACCATTGATATTCAACACAAAAATATTTTTTCAATTCGAACCATTAGTTTCCGAGATTAGCGCGTTCAAACAAACAAACTCTTCAGTTTTATAATATTATTCTACCTATGTCCCGTAGTTTTATCCGTGTGGGTCCCGATCCCGCGAGAATTTCGGGATCAAAGTTCCATCTCCTTTTTCAGCCCCTAAACTACCATCATGCCGGTTTTCATCCAAATCGATAAAGTCGTTTGACCATGAAGAGGGACCAAAGAAACAAATATACAAACAAAAAAATGAACAAACTTTCGGATTTATAATATTAGTTAGGATTAGGATATTTCCTTCTAAAAGTCCATGATAAAATAACCTTTTTGGTAGATATATTATTTAAGTGTAATATTATTTTAATTTTACTTCCATACTTACATTTTAAGAGTTTCTTCGTAATATTCGAGTCAGACAGAAAGCCTCGAAGCGGAGTGCATTACCGTAGACCGACCATGTTTTATTTATTCGTTTTCACATTCAAACATGCAATTTTGTAAAGTTAAAAATGAATCTTATTTGATCGTGGTAGAGTTTAGTATTCGTTTAAAAGTTTGTTTACCCCTTATAAAGTGTAGGTACAGAGGGTAAAGTGGTTACATTATCTCCGTCTGAATTTTAGGTTTCGGGTTTTTCGTATCAGGTAGCCGTAAAATCAGCTTTGTATTTTAATTAGGTTTCTAAACAATAAAAAAAATATAATCGTTTTTATAAACAGAGTCACTTGTTTTATTTTGTCGAAGAATATATAGATAGGTACTACAGTTAAGTATAGTAAAGTATATATTTCTTTATCACAGTTGCTCATAAAGTGGATCTTATTCAATGGTTTCTAGGCTCATAATCCAACATATTATGCACGCGTGCGTTTTACATTGCCAACCTAGTGCTGTAAAGTTATCCCGATAAGTTAAATACGTATCTTACTGCTAATTACATGTTAGGTAGGTGAAACATTCTTAATTTCTCTGGGTTATACTGTTTTGATGTATAAAAAAGGTAGGTACCAAAGAGTTTTTTAGCTAGCAAAAATGGTTGTCTCTAAAGTCGGTTTACGAACGAAAATTTTACGAATAGAAAAAATCCTAAAAAAATATTGTAATACAATATTTTTTAGGATTTTTTCTATTTGTTTTTGCGTAGGGGGTTATGAACAAAATACAATGGTACGGAAAAACAATATAGTAAAGAAAAACAAAAAATAAATAACTCAATTTTTAATCATTTTCTAAGTCATTATCACGTAAAATTTTCGGTCGTAAACCGACTTTAGAGACAACCATTTTTGCTAGCTAAAAAACTCTATGTCAGACGAGGCTGTATAGGTTAAAAGTCTTTAGCCTGGCCTTTCCGGAGCATAATTAACAAAAAAATGTTGCCTTAAAGGAATGTAAACATAGACTTATCACAAATATTTTGTTAATTATTATTTTGTTTTCTTTTCAAGTCTTTTCTTTTATTGACAACTGTGATAAAAAACGTCGTACGATATACGTGTAGAATTGATCTTTGCATCTTGGCTTCTTTAACACGTCATAAACCGCCTCTATGCAAAGATCAATTTACCACACTTATATCGTAATGTACTATTTGGGTTCCGTACCTTAAAAGATAAAAAAGGAACATTACTTTACTTTCTTTTACTTTTTACTTATTACTTTCTTTTTCTCCTTCAAAATCCTGAATCCAAAACATTGAGTTGAGACAAGATGTTTTTATAAAAGACATGAAATAAAAAAAAATTGAGCACTTGACATCAAAATCGATGTATGGATGTTAGATTTTTGAATAAAAATACCTACGGAGCCCAAAGGAACCAAATAGCGGAGCTGGTGGGAATAAGCCATGTTATAAAATGTGTCATTAATATTGTAAATCAACCTAAATGAAGTAAGATTGTGAAATGAACATAATTACTGGTTCTTTAAACGTAATCCAGCCGTCGATAACTGGCCTACAAATTGAAAGCTATAACTACGAATTTTCAATTCAGGCTGTATAAAATTCACATTAAAATGTCAAAATAAAATTAAGCCGGGCTTCCTGGCAGAACTATTTACAACTCGTTATACGAGGTCCAGTTTCGTTATCACAAAAGTACATAATTCATTTCATTTATATTAACCGATATGTAAATGCAGTAGTGAATTAATTAAGGTTGCATTAATTAATTGAATATGTTAATGCCAGCGGGGTTACAATTCAATTATATAATAAATATCTGGTTATGATCTCAAAGTAAAAACGCATGACCAAGGCACCCTACCGGACGTTTCGCAGATATACTTCATTTCTGAAAGTGACAAAATCTTTGTATAAAAACTGGCTGCTGGAATTTCACGATGAAAAGTATCCTATATGTTCTTCTCATGTTCTTCTTTATCCCTTAAGGTGAAAGGGTACCGGCGCTCTCTCCATACAAACGTAGGCAACTGTTTCCTCACTGGATAATGACACTAGCATAAATATTTTTTTGCATAAAACCAATAACTGCCATGACTATGCCCCTATGTTTTGGTATTTTCATTTTCTAATTGTCATAGAAATTAAGATTTAAAAATCAAAAAATAGCGGCATGGTCATGGCAGTTATAAGTTTTATGCAAAAAAAAATATTTGCTCTAGTGTCATTATCCAGGAAGGAAACAGTCGACTACATTTGTATAGAGAGAGCGTTCGGTACCCTTTCCTCTTAAACTACCACTATGCTGATTTTCATTGAAATCGATCCAGTAGTTTGACGTTAAAGAGGGTACAAACAAATAAACAAACAAACTTTCAGATTTATAATATTATGTTAGCATTTGAGAGTTATTCTTTGTCGTTATGCAATAAAACGTTAAACTAATAATCACTTTCAACTGAAATCTATTTACGTAACATAACCTAGTTTATTGAAGCTATTGAACTGCTGCTGGACGAATCCAAATTTAAATCTCAGTATTATACAACTAGCAGACTAAATACACTTTTATCTTGTAAACAGTTGGCTTAATGGTCACCATGCTGGACTGCCAAACACAGGGTTGCGGGTTCGAATCCCGCCTCAGACAACTATTTATGCTTAGATATTCGTCTGTGGTCTGGTTGTTTCTATGTATTACTAGCTGCGCCCCGTGGTTTTACCCGCCTAAGTCCCGATTCTGTAGGAATATCGGGATAAAAAGTTTGTTAATCCAGGTCTCCAGCTATCTAGATAACGAATTTCATCGCAATCGGTCCAGTAGTTTTTGCGTGAAGGAGTAACAAACATACATACACACACACAAACTTTCACATTTAAAATATTAGTAGTATAAGTATATATTTACAAAAGGAAAGTATATAAGTGGTACATCCGTTGTCTAGCACCCATAACACAAGTCTAGTTACTTAGCTTGGGCCTAGATGGCGATGTGTGATGTGCTGTCATATTTATATTTATTCTGGACAGCTGAGTGAGACTCGCTGACTTCCATGGTGAGGCAGCTGATTTAAGTTGATCCTAGTTCTTATATAGTCAATTGTTTTTTTATTAGATTTTTTTACAGCTGATTGAGGTTCGTTAACTCCAAAGATATCACAAGTTGCAATTTTGTACTTACTGGTATAAAATCACTAACCAGTCTAGTCACTAGTCTGGTTTTGTGTTAGTAGTTTGATGTGTTTAATAATATTACTGTTATGTATCTTATTATGTATGTATCCTTCTTGTGTCTGTATTTTAACAAACTTCATAATTACTATACTACTTAAACCCGTGCCTCTTAATAAAGCTTGTCCTGAAAATCAGCGCTGGGGCTTCTAGCCTTAGCATCGTGCTGAGGACGAAACCTTTTTTCTGGGTGCTGTACTACGGTTTTTTATGTGTCTATTTTTTGTGTTCAGAAAATAAATAAAAATTTCTTTCTTTCTTTCTTTCTTTCTTTCTTTTTTTCTTTCTTTTTTTCTTTCTTTCTTTCTTTCTTTCTTTCTTCCTTCAGTTCTTTCTTTCTCTTCTTTCACTACACAAACCATTCAGTCTTGTGACTAGAATGAGCGATTTTGATTTTGAGCGATTGCAGTGACTTCTTCAATTTGGTGAACAGCTATAGGGGTATCCTTCCAGTTTATTTTAATTCTTGGTATTTTTGTATTATATAGCCGGGACGCCACCGTAGCCACAGGCTTAAACTAATTAGCCACCCTAGTCTATGTCAATGTTGCCTCAGCACGTGGCCCGGTTTAATGCGTGTGTCTCCATTAGTGCACCCTCAGTTTAAACAACCTCGCTTACATTTCGCTAAAATTGATTTGTGTTACTTTGATGTTGGGATAGTGATGCCAGATCTAGTTATCTGTTTTGCTTTGTTGTTTATGAGTTTTGCAAAATGTTTTCCAAAGTTATAGTGAAGTTACTTAGGTACTATTATCACTTAGTAAACCTGTGTTTACAGCGTGACATGTAGTATTTACATAAAGTCTTATTACCGGAGGTAGACTGTAGTAACAAACTCTCGTCAAAAATTTACTCAAATAGCACAGAAATAACATTTATTGGCAACGAACTTTAGTAAGGTATGAAAAATATAGTTGATTGAATCCTGCGTTACTTTTCCTAACTCTGTAACTGTGCTGGAAGTACTTCCATTATAGGCATGAAAAATCCTAATCCAATTACAGTAGATTTCATAAAGATAACATTTTGGGAAGCTAATCACAAATATATGTAGTACAAAACGTGAACCTGTGCTGCAATTGATTAGACTTAAACAAAGACTTGCAATACGTACCTACTTATCTTTTTTTACCAGAAAAAGACTGGACAACAATAATATTTTTTTTCGTCACTAATAATCGCTCAGGGTTGCTTGACGTTTGTGTTTTGAACTGAGGTATCTCATGGAGGTGTCACTGTGCGCAAAGTATAAAAACAAGGACAAGATCAAATGTTTTAATTTAATCTCTATTAATTGTAATTTTAGTCTTAATTACCCTTACTATTTTAAATTACATTTAAAGAATCTGAATCTCTTGGTTGAAAATGAAAATTTGCAATTATGAATTTTAGCCGAAGCCAAGATTGCTTTGGGATTTGTTCCTTGCCTAATTTTGAACACTCTTTTCCCGTGATACTTAAATGTTATTTAATAATACAAAAAAGCCAATTCAATTGTTTCCACTAATAACAACAAACAACATCAAGAAAATAAAAATGTATCCCTATTTCGCGGAATCGCTGAACAAGACTATAAGATTCCGGTTATTGAACTGGAATCTTATGTTCTGTTGTGCTAGAAGAAAATTGTAAAGAATCTACTTTAAGAGCTTACGCAGACTTGTGAAATTCTGTCAGCCGATATTTCTTTTTATAATCTTTAATAAAATATCAGAGTTTGACCACTATCTCACACTATGGTAAGTGACGATAAGGTCTAAGATGTAGTTCGCTTTCTTAGAAGACAATTATTTATTCGCTAGTGACTCAAAGACCTTCAAATAACAGGCTAGTGTACTAGGCTCTACCAACGTATCGCTCCTGATAGGGACGAATGGAATTTCTTCCCATCTCTCTCCACTGGAAATTGGGGGCCTTCGAGGGACCCGAGTGAAGACGGTAGTGGAGAAAAAACTTTTCCGAGTCGTCCTCTATTTGTGGTTGTATCATTTGAGTTGTTGTGAAATATGCGTCTGAATACGCAATTTGAATCGCAAAATTATATACTGAAGATGGTGAAGTGAACTCTCGGGCGATAGCAAATCTCTTTAGTCTGCAAGGATATTAAGGTTTTATTGTAGGTCTGTCCGAGATAGGTTCTATTCAGTACATTGTGTAACTTTATACCGACGTTTCTTTGTTTTAGCTGATTAAGCTGTTCCAGTGTCTTTGTTCCTTGTTTTATTACCATTCCCAGGAATTAAACATGTTCTGTTGAAGTAGGAGTTAGATAATACTAAGTATTATCTATAGTAAGATATATTATTAGTTCAATGATTTTATCAATTTTTTACACTTCGTTTTAAGTTAATCAAGTGTTGTTGGTGGGTTTGAGCTGAATATTAATATTAAATAGTTGAGTCCTGCTCCCCTTTCGCTCTCGAAGTGGAGTGAAACATTCGTGTAACCTATTCCGCCTTCGGTCAGCGTCACCTCTGCTTTCGTTCTTGATAGATCTCTTGCGACGACACCCTGAAAACACCAAGAAAATTTTTGAGTCTCATTCATCTTAAAACGCAAGCTGAATTCCGATCAATATAGTTTAAACACCGGTTCAAATGGTGTTTAAACTCTATTGATTGCCCTAAACTTTAGGGCACCAAGAGTTTTTATGTGCCACTAGCTGTCCTAGCAAACATTGTTTTGCCATATAAAAAAAGAAAGAAAATAGATGTTTTTCGATTATCAGACCTAACGAATCTACACAAGAAATTTCATACAAATCGGTTAAGCCGTTTAGGTGGAGGGCAACTAACACCGCGTCCCGATTAACATCAATATTTATACGATACTAACGTCACTCAATTGTTTTGCCTTCCCGGACACTTGAACTTTATGGTAAGTATGGTATTAAAGTTCAAATTGACCTATATATTTTACATTTATAATATTAGTAGGATTACGAATCGTTTGTATGGGAGTAAAGAAAAGTATTGTTTTTAGACTCTTTCAAGATTTTTTTTTTAAAAAAATTCCGTAAAAAATATTATCGTACTTCAAGGAATATTCTAAAAAAAGAATTAGCGAAATCGGTTAAGCTGTTCTCGCGATTTGCGCTTAGCAACACATTCAGCGATTAATTTAATATAATAGAAGATATGGGTGTGGGCACAATATTTTCTAGACATTTACGTAACTACAAAATAAAAAACATATTTAGATATTCAAGTGAATCTCTAGAAATTGTTACAAACTGCTTTTGCTCTTAAATCTTCAGAAATAGCCCCGCTTACAATATTTCCCTTATTATATATACACATAACTTCACACGCGTGTACTTAGCGAGCTTACATACTATCACGTTTTATTTTACCAAACTTATAGGTACTTGTATGAAATGTACACACGCAGGATCTCACACGCGATGTCATTTCGATAGCGATTTACGACACGAAAACGATGCGTATGTGATACGAGTGACTTGATTACCGGAATACGTACACTTCGACCGTAATAAAACGTAGGTAAAAGCACTTTTGACTTTTGATGAGCTTTCGATGTCTGATCATGATTGTTTGATTAAGTAATGAGGTTACCGTTGGGAGTTTTAAGAAATAAATCACTTTCTTCGGTAGGTTGTTATTTTTAAAAGATTGTACCGTGGTTTTACTTTAGGATATATATTTTTTAATTTAAATTTATTAAGTTAGAATTATGACTACTCGTAAGTGTGTTCAGCAGCGGTTTGACTTGCCTTGTTATTTAAAAAAATCCTTTCCTTATACAAACTTTCGTTATAAAATAAAAATGTATCAAATTTCACTTAGACTTGGTAGTTCTGAGTGTACGTTGATTCTTAATTAGTAGGTACAAACATTTTTATATATTATGCAGAGAAACAAAATCTACACTAATATTATAAAGCTGAAGAGTTTGTTTGAACGCGCTAATCTCAGGAACTACTGGTTCGAATTGAAAAATATTTTTCATTACTCATACTCCGAAAGTAGGTCTAAAGGTGCCTGAAGAGCGTGTAGAAAAAAAAACTTTCAGCCCTAAGGAGAATCGCTTTCACTGACAGCTGTCATGTCAAATTATGGCTTCGCACGGCTTGTGCAATGTGCTTGTAGACAGTATCAGTATCATTACGCATTAGGAACTTCAAAAACCTAACCTCCTTGCTATATGTAACACCAAAGAATAACAATTATGGCTTCGCACGGCTCATCCATACTGCCAGAGTTTAGTACTTACTCCATAATCACAAGTCCCAACCTTGTTAGAGGATCAGGTAGTATGGAGTCTCTTATTCACTCTTGTAATTAGGAAGAATTTTATATATTATTCGTAATGAAAAGCACTCAAGCACACCAGTATTTACCTCGGGTAAAAGACTCATACGTCCCTCGAACTATTAGCTCAAACTCCGTCTCGGGACTCAATGAGTGACTTTCACCCCTAGGGTCAGAATGTACTATTTTATCCCGATATTCCCACAGGATCGGGAGTTACGCGTTTGAAACCGCGGAACGCTGCTAGTCTATCATAAACTTCAAAGTCCTGACTGACTAACTAATGTATTAACGAACGTACAGCTCAAACCAATGGATGGATCGGGTTGAAATTTGTCATGTAGATAGCTGCTGTTCTAACCTAAGCATCCGCAAAGAAAGTATTTCGGAAAACTTAAACCCTACGCTAACAAAGTTTAGTTTACAAATATCTTTTAAAATATCAAACAAAACATGAAATGCTTCCAGCAATGAGCGTATAATCATTGACATTGAGCTTCGTTAGAGGTCAGTTATTCTAATTCCAAGTGCAATGTTAAATTTGCACTATTTAATGCTATTTACGTACCTACCTATTACAATGTACTTAGTCTTGTCTCACCTTAATAATTCTTTCTTTCCGATCGACGTAAACATAGTCTTTTTCTCTCTTCAGAAATGGCAAGCTTCGATGCACTAGTTTCTCAGTCGATATCAATAAATTGTTCACTCTCGCTCCCACAACAAAATCCTTCCCGTGATTTAAACAAACACAGAATAATATAGAAAACAAAAACAATATTAGTTTCATCGTGAAAACATTATCAGCACAGATGATGTGTTTTCAATGAGAAACTATATTAAACTGACTAAGGAAAACAAAATGTACGTGTAAATATGACACGTACTGACCTTGTATCCATGATCATAATAATATATGACGTCTTGTGCTATTTGAGGTCAATAAATATATTCGCTGCTACTTTTATTTTCTCATTAAATAAGAGGGGCCTCCGAAAGTTAAAAAATAAAACGTGTAAATTCGGCCTTTCTTAAATAACTACCGCCTACTCTGAAATATTTCATTTTTTAATCTCGTACAAAGTGCTACTACGTTATTAGTGGAATTTTTCGAGATTATCTCAAACTAGCGACACGACCCGACTACGCACGGATACCAGAAACAAATCAGTGTTTTTTTTGTTTATCGTGTTCAGACAGAACGACAGACAGACTGATAAACGTGATAACGTTTATAATAAATTATACAAAGACTAGCGGCGATCCGCGGTTCCACCCGATCCCGTGGGAATATCAAAATGAAAAGTAGCCTATAGCCTTCCTCGATAAACGGACTATCCAACAATATTCGAACCAGTAGTTCCTGAGATTAGCGCGTTCAAACAAACAAACTCTTCAGCTGTATAATATTAGTACAGATAGCTATAGATTGATTATTTATATATATATATTTATATATTAAATATATTTTTTCCAAATGACGTCAAAGTAACGCGAAATATGACGCTTTCATCATAATGTTTGTGTCTCATTAAATGATAATCAATCAATGTCAATTTATAACTTAGCAAAGGATTATAAGTAGCTCAGATACGTAGGTAGCGATGTTTGTATTTGCTACACACTTTCCTCAAATAGAAGGCTTCATTAATAACAACATTTATTTGTAAGTAAACGTCGACGTTGGAATGCGAAATGACTGTGCACTTTCACAGCATTAACTGTTTAACTATCGCATTGTCTCCATATTTATGCAAACGCTACGACGCCGGTCATTATTTCACACTCCTCTGGAATGTTAAGCATCAAACCATAGACAATGTTACTTTATGAATTAATATTTAGCGTCTTATTAAACAGTCCTTTTGAGATGGTAAATTAAATTGTGATTAAAAAGTTGCAGGGTAGTGTTAGGCTGCCTTCAGTGTTTGTGAATACATGACACCTTAGATTCCAAAGAAACAAAATTGAGGTGGATAGAAGTCCGTAATTACCGCTAATACCGCTAGTTTATTAGTGAATGCGAATTCCTCAGAATTATCGATGATTTCCAAGGGTTTACTAGATCTTCTTCAACTATTGGATTAAAACTGCGAAATTGGATTAAGATTAAAGAGCGATCGGATTGATGTTGAAGGCCATAAAGTTTTTTTTCAATTTTTGCATTCCCCTCGTATCTAATATTCATATCGTTTTTTTTCTCATTTAACGAAAATTATAACACGTGAATTACTGGCGTGCATCCTCTTTCTAGCAAAGAAGACTTTCATGAATCCAAATGCAATTTATGGTAAAAATTAAGTTGCAATCTATAAAAATAAAGCTCAAGGTAAATTCACAGCTCAAATTATTAGACGGATTGGGCTATTTGGTAACTTCTTTCTAATTATTCCTTAGCGCATCCGCTTGAAATAATCAGTAAGAAGTCGCGAAAAAAGGTACTGCAAAATATTTCAGTTATTTGCATCGGAGACAAATGCGAAGTTAGATATTATTTCAGACCAAAGCCACGTCATTCATACAGCTTTGATGTTCCCTTTTTATTTCAAAACGCTTGTTTAATGTGACGACAAATGACTCAAGCCAGAATGCAGGATTCTTTTTTATTTTATTTTATCATAAAGTGTGGGTATCCTTACCCACAGGAGGTTGTTGTCATGTTTTAAATGTGGACTCTTCATTAGTGAGATCAGTCGGCGGCTTCTCAGTTTGTTTGCATAAAGATCTCAGAGATTTGCATTTCAATCTGGCTTTTACTTTATATTTTCGTTGCATGCGAAGAAAGATTTGATTGTTTCTTTGCATTGAATAGGCTTCGAAACTACTGAAACGATTTAGATGAAACTCGGTATGATGATACATTGATTCATTGATGTAACATAGGCTATTTTTATCTCGATATCACTAAAAGATCGGCAGTTACGCGGATGAAACCGCGGAGCGCTGCTAGTTCAATAATAAAATTGTTTATTTCGGTTATGCCTATGGATTATCTAGTATTAATAAACCTGTAAATACTTGTGTTAGCTGTTTTATTGGTGAGATTTATGATTACTTTAATAAATATAAATAAATAAATAAATATTGCAGGACATTCTACACATCGCCATCTAGCCCTAAGCTAAGTACCTAGACTTGTGTTATGGGTGCTAGACAACGGATATACTACTTATATACTTTTCTTTGGTAAATATATACTTATAATACATAGTATAATATGAGCAAAGGCGACTTATTTGTCGCTGGCAGGTTGTCAAACATCAATATTTGCTGCTTATCAGTATGTATAGAAACGGGTAAAATGATTTCAATAAAAAGTTAAAATACAATTATCCTGTGAGTTTTCATTTGCACGTTGTTGGCATAGTTAAATAAAACTTATATTTAAACGCTTGCTTATGTAGCTTTTTGATTAAATTTTAAAATCAATTTGATGTCATTATTTTAAACTACAGATTTATTATATGTGTAGATATTTTTAGTCTGGTTATAAAATATTATTAAAAAAATTATACATAGTTGGTTTGGCTATACTATACATAGTCTTCTTTGGAGATTTTCTCTTGAGATGTTTAGCAGTCAGTCAGCAGGTTGTGTGAGAAAAGTTACTAAAATTTGATTTAGAATTATTTTTATTAAAAAATACCTATCTACTCATAGCACCTTGGTTAGGTACATAATGCCAATACTCGTATCTTAATCACATCAGAACATAATTTAAAATGGTGTGTTATTACTACACACCATTTTAAATTATGTTCAGATACTTCGCGTCTCGTCGGTTTCCATTTGGCGTGATTGAGTTGTGGAGGGACAGGACGCGCCCGACCAAAACACCCGGGCCGGATATGCCCGGAAAACCGGGATTTTCCCGGATTTCAGAATAGACGAGTTTCATTAAACTCTCGTATTCGCTTTTTGTGCATAAAATAAATATTTTAAACAGGATTACTTACGTAAATCCTACTTTGAGTTGCGCGGTGGGAAATATTACGGCGCAGGGTTGGAATTAAATATGATATCTTTTACCTGTTTGGAAATTATTAGGTAATAAGCATAAGGGCATTTTATTGTTTTAGTTAAATGTAATGTCCTGATTCGCATAATCAAAATCAAGCATGATCATAAAAGATAGAATGGTAGATTAGATAGATAGTAAAATTTCATCAAAACATCATTTTTAAATTACATAAAATATAAAAAACAAAACTTAAGCCATGCATTTCGGTATCCCTTTCTTTAATTCTTGTCCATCCAAAGTTTGCTTGGAGGAATCGCTTTTAGCGATAAGGCCGCCCACTGTGCCATATTGTTAGGTTTAATTTTGTTTTTGTAACAGGAGTTTATGTTAGAATTAAGGTTTAATGTGGTACAATAAAGAGTTTATCTATCTATCTATCTATCTATGTAGTGACTAAATTTAATGTTCTAAAGTCAACATTAGGTAAGGTATACTATGAAAGTAGCCCTGGTGCAATCTGTAGTATGCATTTTTAGTAATGTTGTATTTGTCCTCCAGGTTCTTATAAAAGTTAAAAATTCGCCTAAGTGCGATAGTAGTCACCCTGCTACGAAATCCTGATAAGTCATAGATCGTTTTAATAAAATCACCGAATCACCTAAACAGTTCCAAATTCTATGTAAACCAGTCACAATTAAAGAGTATGTAAAAAAAATACATTATTGTGTTCCCAAACATTAAAATAAAATGGACGTAGGTATATAAAATAAATTGAAATGGCATTCGATCTAGATTTAACGTGAACATCCAGGCATCTACTTACCGTGATTGAGCTACACAATGGAGCGACGAGATGCCTGCTGGCGATGCACGTTGCCGGATAAATTGGTGAATATGTCCGGACGGATTGGTTGAGTTCACTCTATCTATGTATAGTATCAACACAGCAGATATTCTAGCATCCCTGCGTTGTCTGTTATAAAAAGTAAATTGTTTTTAACCTCGGACGCGAAAATTAAAGTGCTGAACATCGCTATAAAATAGCTCCAAATTAAAATTGGCATGTTATATTATGAGTGATAGGCAAAGTTTGTCTTTCTAATGTAAGTAGGTAGGCATATCTTAAGTTAGTTTCTAAAGGAATGAATATGTTTGAATCAGATTGATTGAATGGTAAAAATTCAATGGTCCGTTTCTTTATAAGAGCACTAGCGACTCGTCCCGGCTTCGCACGGCTATATTATGCATGTATTATATATATAGTTTCCTTTTGAATCACTCCATCTATTTAAAAAATCCGCATCACAATCCGTTGCGTAGTTTTAAAGATCTAAACATACATAGGGACAGACAGAGAAAAGTGACTTTGTTTTATAGTATGTCATGATTGATCACTATCTCACACGATGATAAGTGATGATGCGGTGTAAGATGTGACCTGTACGATTGTGACTCAAATACTCCCAAAGAGGACGCGAGTGAAGGTAGGAATACCGCAGAGGAACAAAAACATTTCTGACCTGTCCTCCACATGGAGAAGTCCGCTTGGCGATACGACTCTGGTGTGTGGTAACAAAGTCGCGGCATAAGCCTCCTAGCAAGATATTGATCCTTTAGCATCACCCAGTCACAGAAGTCCTGCATACCTGTACTCCTTAGGATCTCGACTGTTGGCGGAACACTGATGGGTTTTTAGCCCCACATACCGCCATCGCCTCCTCCTCAGGGTGGCGGGAGAATGCAATATTGCATTTTTCCATCGATCAAAAAAGGGGGTTCACATGTAAGACATCTAAATCCCACGGTTAAAATAACCTTATAACTAACTATACAAGAATCTAAAATTAAAATAAAAAAAACTAAAAATGTAATTTTTTTTCTTTTTCTTTCTTTTTTTCTCAGTCTGTTTACTTTTTCTTTTTTTTACATTTCCTTCTTTTTTTTAACTAACTCAACTAATTTTTAGGTATACATAATATACAACAAAGTCCATATCCATATACCTAATTATTAATCGAGTCGCCTGTCTGTCCATTTAAACTAAATGCATCAACCTATCCCCCTCGTCAGACGAATTGATATTTCCTCTTCCCGACGCGACGTATAGCCATAGTTAATTGCGTTTCCGGACGTCACTCATTGTTTGAGGGCAATCGGTGAATAGTAATGCACGATTACCGTAGGCATATTTGTTACTATGTCAATAATAACCTGACAGTGTTATTCAAAGGGATATTATTGTCTGGTGCCGTAATAAAAGGCTGTTTCAGTTAATCGAATCATTCATATGGTTCATTTGACACATGATGGGAATTTTAGATTGCTGTGTATTAACTCAACGTATTATTTTTATACGTAGAGTTCCACCATACCTACAGCTGTGTTATAATAATAAAGGCTTTTACATCTAATGTACCTAGATACAGAACCAGCAACTTTGATTCATGCTATTCAGGGAGCAGTACAGCCTGGTACATGTATTAGATAGAGTAGACTTTCTCAGCACCTTTATTACCGCTCTCAGCTTAGTCGGCCGAGTCCAGAGGAAAAACCTCGTCAATACGTCTGAAGCCAACTACACCGCGGCATTCATCACGATATTTTCCTTCGCCGTAAGAGCAATGTCTGTTAGCGAACATAAATATTTCGTCAGAAAAATCCTTTGTTGTACGGCCGGCCGGAATTCGAACCCGAACGAACGATCCTTGGAACAAAAGTCGAGGTATCTACCACTAGGCCTACACCGCTCTATTCCGATATGTTTTGTATAGTATAAAAAGGGTTTACATACATACTTTTATTATACCGATATTTTCAAGGGATCGGGATAATGCGGGTGAAACCACGAGGCGCAGCTAGTTATGAATGCCTATGTTTCAGGCCTGATTGTCTAAGTACCTTATCTGTACTATAAAATTATAAAGCTGAAGAGTTTGTTTGTTTGTTTGAACGCGCTAATCTTACGAACTCAGATAGTCCATTTATCGAGGAAGGCTATAAGCTACTTTAAAAAGTAGCCTTCCTCGATAAATGAATGAAAAATAAAAAAAATGATATTCCCACGGGATTGGGGTGTTACGCGGGTGAAACCGCGGAGCGCAGCTAGTGTATTATATGTTGGGAAAATTTACAAAAGAAAAGTACACCTATCCGTTCCTTAGATCTTTTAAAATTGTCAAGATAAAAAACGTAGTTATGCAACTTCATTCGCTTTATTTCAAGCAAAGCTATGCATACACAAGAGCATGCTAATTGGACTACAGGAATAAAAGTAAAGTGGAACTACAGTACTGAAATTAAATGGACAGTTGGAGATTTTTCTCATGAATATATCTAGCATTACAGAAAAATCTCCGGAAACGTTTTGGATTGTTTCCAATGAAATTAAAACGCCAATGAAATCACTGAATTTTATAAAAGCACGTGACTTACAGAATCAAATTTATCCATATTATGACTATTTATATGATGATTTAAACCATTTATTTTTCATACACAAACATTTATAAGTGCATAAAAACTCTTTATTCAGGCAAATTGCATCCTATAGGTATGTAGGTATTCTACTCCAGAGTTCCAGAGTTCTACATTCTAAAATCTCTGGATTTCACTGAATCCATAAAAATATGTTATTACGTTAGTACCAAAACATCAATGGAGAAATTTTTGTCGATATAAATTCAACTAGCTACGCCCCACGGTTTAACCATTTAAAGGAGACACTCACACGGGTGTGTGAGTGTCTCCTTTAAAGATAAATTGATTTCATACAAACACAAAATAAATAATAGTGTCAGTCATTGTTAGCCATTTGTACCCCATTAAGAAGTCGAATTTCAAAAAATCCTTAATGCTCGCCTACGAACTAAAAGAAATCTCAATGCGAAGATTCAGACTCGCTGCTTTTGTAATTTGAGAGATTTCTTCATGAGCATTTTCCTCTATTATATGATTCCGCATAGACAAATATGTAGGTATATACTTAAGTTAAAATTAATATACAGTATAATAATTAATAATTAAGCTATAAAAATAAATCATTCAAAACATAACACTTATTTTAACAAATGGCCACTATTCAAGTAGAGCAGCCATTATGAGTGGTTATTAAAAGTTTATTAAGTACTTATATAAATTAGGTTTTCAATTGTAACAAATATTATACCGTAATTAGTAAAAAGCTTCATTAGCATAGTTATTTGTACAGTGGATTCATAAATAAGAAAGGATTTCGTGCGTGTTTGCAGGTATATTAACTAGTGATATTTATATATCCATTCACTACACCTGGGGCACTATTTACATATGAGAACGTGTTGGTTGCAAAAATACTAACTAAATATGATATTACTTACTTCTTCATTCCCACGGCTTGAACCGAAATTTCACCCTTGCAGGGGCGGAATTTCGAAAAACCCTTTCTTAGTGGATATTAAATTAAATATTGAATATTGCAGGACATTCCACACATCGCCATCTAGCCCCAAACTAAGTAACTATACTTGTGTTATGGGTGCTAGACAACGGATATACTACTTATATACTTTTCTTTTGTAAACATATACTTCTAATATATAGAAACAACCATACCACAGACAAGTATCTAAGCATAAATACATGTCTGAGGCGGGAATCGAACCCGCAACCCTGAGTTTGGCAGTCCGGCATGGTGACCATTGTGCCAACTGGATATGTCTATATTTTACAAAGAACACACCCACTAAATTTTATGTCTATAGAATCAGCTTTCAGGTTTAGCTGTAGTCGGTCAGGGCTTTAAATATACCTATTTATAAATTTTGGTGGCTTAAGTAATAACTAAATAATTTCAAATAAATACTACAAAGTCACAAGTATCTATATATATATAAAAGAAAGTCGTGTTAGTTACACCACTTATAACTCAAGAAGGGCAGAACAGATTTGGGTGAAAATTGGTAGGGAGGTAGCTTAGAGCCAGGAGGCGGACATAAGATACTTTTTATCCCAATATGACCACGGGATTGGGACTTACGCGGGTGAAACCGCGGGGAGCAGCTAGTTTTTTATGAATATGTAAGTACCTAATTTGTTTTAGTTTTATGTAATCTAATATTAGGTAAGTAGGTACATAAATGTAATCAGAATGCATCAGAAATTAGTTATTTCTTTAAACCAGTTAACGATTAGGGTAATAAAATAAAGCAAGCTAAATTATTAGCTAGCTTTATTTTAAAATCTAGCTAAATTATGAGCTAACTTTATTTTAAAATCTAGCAAAACTATTACAAGTAATTTATTTTTTATCACAGTTGCTCATAAAGTGGATCTTATTCAACGGCTTTTAGGCTCATAATCCAACATATTATGCACGCGTGCGTTTTAGATTTGTTAACTAGTGCTGTAAAGTTATCCCGAAAAGGTAGGTACCAAAGAGTTTTTTAGCTAGCAAAAATGGTTGTCTCTAAAGTCGGTTTACGAACGAAAATTTTACGTGATAATGACTTAGAAAACGATTAAAAATTGAGTTGTTTATTTTTTGTTTTTTCTTTACTTAAATATATTGTTTATCCGTACCATTGTTCCCCCCGACGCAAAAACAAATAGAAAAACCCTAAAAAATAATGTATGTCACACGAGGATGTATAGGTTAAAAGTCTTTAGCCTGGCCTTTCCGGAGCATAATTAACAAAAAAATATTGCCTTAAAAACATGTAAACATAGAGTTATCACAAATATTTTGTTAATTATTATTTTGTTTTCTTTTCAAGTCTTTTCTTTTATTCGCAACTGTGATAAAAAACGTCGTACGATATACGTGTGGAATTGATATTTGCATCTTGGCTTCTATAACACGCTCGCTGCCGCTCGCGCGTCATAAACCGCCTCTATGCAAAGATCAATTTACCACACTTATATCGTAATGTACTATTATAAAATCTATAGAACCTTTTTTACTTTACCTACTTTTACTTTTAATAAATGCCTGATTAATTAAAAATCACTGTAAAGCACGATATTAAAATGAATTTAATTATGCTATTAACTATATTAATGTGGGGCGACAATAAATTTTTGTATTTATTACGTTGCGTGGTTTGTATTATCGTAAAAATATAATTTTATTTCCATCAAGCAACATGTTCGCGATACTGCCGGCTAGCCGTTATAAATTATAACTTAATTACAAAACTGGGCCAGTTTAACTGTCGTCAATGAAAACAATAACTTTCATACAAAGTAGGTAAGTACGTGAATAAAATTAACATTAAAACTTTAGCTTGAAAATGTTAATTCAGGCGTCAATTTTATTTGTCTTATCATAAGGCAAATCTTTTGCAATATAGGTAATATTTAGATCTATTCCTTATATATCAAAACAAATAGGTACCAATGGTATTTGTTTACCATATTTTAAATAACGTTCAAAATCTATTCCCAACGAATATCAAAAGAAAATATTTGGTACAGTCACAGAAAAAAATACAAATGAAATAAATAAATAAATAAATAAATATTTCAGGACATACCACACATCGCCATCTAGCCCCAAACTAAGTAACTAGACTTGTGTTATGGGTGCTAGACAACGGATATACTACTTATATACTTTTTTTTTTGTAAATACATATATACTTATAATACATAGAAACAACCAGACCACAGACAAATATCTAAGCATAAATACTTGTCTGAGACAGGAATCGAACCCGCAACCCTGTGTTTGGCAGAAATACATAATAGAATTATAAATGTAGATTAAGCAACATAAACCTCTAATCCTAATTCGTTCCAGTTCACATTTCAGTCAAAATCGTCTATTGTATAAGCATTACCGTCGGCTTTGTTAAAATCGTATTACAATAGAATGACACGCGAAGTATCGCTATAATGCTTCAAACACGACATAAAACTTCGCGTGTCGCGACGGGCGGCGGACACGCGACGTTAAAAATTATAATTTTAGTTACCTTCGCTGAAATAATATACGTACTTATTATACCTATACTCAAAGGTAGTAAAATATTAATAACCTAATCTACATGGTGCTCTTTTTATTTTTTTTGTGTTAGCCATTTGCTCGTCCTATTAATTTTTTATACACTTCTGTGCACAACTGTACCAATATCTACAGAAGAGCGTAGTTTAAAATTTGCAAGTGCCTATTTTATCAAAGAAAATTCTGAATTATTTTCAGCTGTTTAAAATGAAAAAAAAAATCTAAATCTAATATTGTAAAGTTGAAGATTTTGTTTGTTTGAACTCGCTAATCTCAGGAACTACTAGTTCAAATTGAAAAAATATTTTTGTGTTGCATAGTCCATTTATCGAAGAAGGCTCTAAGTTTATTTTTATTTTGACATTATTTTCACGGAATCGGGGCTTATGCGAGTTAAACCACGGAGCGCTGCTAGATCTGAATAAATTTATTAAAAAATATTAAAAGGGTATACAACTAGCAACAACCATAGTAAATTATAGCCCCTCAAAGCATGCCTTTGTCGGTGGGTATCCGAGAATATTAAACAAAAGTTGTACACAAGTTAATAGGTAACATCTTAATACAAATATATTTTATGTGTAGACTGCAATACAAAGATATCTATCTCTCTATACTAATATTATAAAGCTGAAGAGTTTGTTTGTTTGAACGCGCTAATCTCAGGAAATACTGGTTCGAATTGAATCTTTTTTTTGTGTTGGATAGTCCATTTATCGATGAAGGCTACTAGCTAGACTACTTTCCATTTTAATATTTTTACGAGATCGGAACTTACGCGTGTGAAACCGCAGAGCGCAGCTAGTTAAAGATATGAGTTTTTTGTATCTTCTTCTCATTAGTGGGTACGCTTCGAAGACACGTATCCTAACATTGATTCGACTTAAAAGTTATTAGTCGATTTTTACTTTGACTAGGTATTTTATTTAAAAAAAGAGGATAAAGCCTGTCTTATCCTACCCCTTGCGAAACTTTGATCCCAAATATTTGATTCAGTATATCTTTCGGCACATTTTTAATCGAATGGTTACTTTGATCTTTGATAAAACTGTTTAAAGATGTTTTTGTCTATTCCACTAATATTAAATTTCTTTGAAAGAATGATAAAACCTCAATGTGGAGTAATGAATCGTTACGACTTTGCTCGCAGGTTGCATGTTGCTTGATACAATTCAAATGCATAATTGTTTAGCTATAGTTAATATATATTTTATATTAATTTATATATCTATTAATATAAAATAGAGCGGTGTTGGCTTAGTGGTAGATACCCCGACTTTCATTCTGAAGGTCGTGGGTTTGAGAGAAAGTTTATATGAGAGAAGGTTATTTAAAAGGTAGAAAATCTTAAAAATTGGAACTGTTTTTCATCAGAAATAAATGATCACGTACTTTTTCAGGGTTTTTGGTGGGGAAAATTGCCTGCGAAAGACAGATAAATCAGAATCGGGACTTACGCGGGTGAAACCGCGGCGGAACACAGTTTATAGAACATAAATCTCACGCCGGGAGAGACGTCTCGTATAGTAATCACCTTCTCAATATAAAGTGTTACAAGAGACTGGTATTTTTTAATCTCCGTTTAAATGGAAAATAGAACTTCATGGATGTTTTTCATTTGGCACAAATATTGTTTCGTGAGTTCGTAGATAAAAACACGTTTATACATATGTAGGTGCGGGTCTAAGTACTATTTGTATCTAACTAGCTTTTTCCCGCGACTTCGTCCGCGAAGGGTTTAAATTATTCACAATTATTTCTTATCGGATATCCTACGTTATAACTATAATAATTATCTGTTAGCCAAAATTTTGGTCAATCCGTTCATTGGATTAAGCTGTGCGTTGATAATATCAGTCAATCAGGTCTTTGAATTTCATACTTATAGATATGCTTTATTTTTGGAGACGCTTAAAATCATAGGGTGTCCCACACAATTTGTATTCATGGTAATTATTGAGTCTCCTCGTGACCATGAGTATTGCAACATAGTCGAAACGTCGGGCTAAAAAAAAACGTGTGGCACTCGGGGACTGCCGCGGTAAAACTATTGCATCGTGCGAGCTTTGTACAGTCGTACCATATACATACACGTTAAGCGAACGCTCAGCCGAACTACATGATAGGCGGAGTGGGGTTGTTAGGTTTTATTTTCGTTACGGAATTTCTTCATTCGGTCGCCGCGCTCAAAGCCCGCGTAAAAGCTATGCAATAGCTTAAAAGGAGGCTTACAGCTAAGAGAAGCTCGCTGATCGTTTACGGTCGCGCGGGTTAAGCGACGCCTGGCGCGGTCATTACTTGGATGGGTGACCAATTAGTAGTGTGGCAAAAATGTGTTTTCGTGAGCCCCTCCGTACTTCGGAAAGCACGTTAAGCTGTTGGTCCCGGTTGCTACCTCTAGTAGCAGTCGTTAGGTCAAGTTAGAGGCCTTAGGGCGATCTGAAAACTCTAACAATAGGTGAGCCACACCACTATACGAGAAGAAGAAGAAGCTTAAAAAAATGAGATACGCGGGAAAATAATAATTATTTCGTTTAAAAGCGAAAGTAAGTGAGTTACTCGGCAGGAGACTTGTTTCCGACCACACCTCGTGACCTAACCGACCGGGTGGAGTCGGAGGAATTAGCAACTCATTGTTTTGTTTACATTTACACGTCGGCATTATGATGAAGTTTAAACAGATTTAGGCAAGCTTAGTTTGGGTAGGGTTTCATATATTTAAGTTAGATTAATTTATTTGTTTACCTACTGTTTTAGTTTTACGTTTAATTATTATAAATTATTTAAAAGTTTTAGTGATTATCATCATCTTCCTGCCCTTGTTCCAATTTATTTGTGGTCGGGGCAGTATGTCTTCTTATGTTATTTAATCGTCATCTCAGCAGTCACATTCATTTCTGTCATGTCTTGTGTCACGCAGTCCATTCATCTTTTCTTAGGTCGTACTCTTCCTCTCCATCCCTCTACATTTTTTTTTGCCATTTATTACCATTTAAAAGAAACTTAAAAAACATTCAGTACTTAACCTAGCACAGCGAAACCACTAAGGTTTATAATTATTATTTATACTCATCACTCTTCTAGTTACATGCGTATCTTCTCTTCCCATCACATGTCCATACCAACTCAAGCGGTTCCGTTTACTTTTTCAGTAACCGGTGCTACTTTCATGCTTCCTCTAAAATAGAGCTACTTTCATGCTTTCTCTATATTCGAGGAAGCATGAAAGTAGCACCGGTTACTGAAAAAGTAGAAGGAAACCGTTTGAGTTGGTATGGACATGTGATGTGGATAAAATAAGAAATGAGTTTTTTACTAATTTCTCATTTTATCTATCCTCGTTACTCCACACATCCATGTCAATATTCTCATCTCCGCTGAATGCAATTTTCTCTCATCTTTCTTCTTCACGACCCAGCATATTAACAACTAGCGTCACATCGCGGTTTACCGTCGGGATCGTCACTTACGCGGGAGTGACAATCCCGTGGGAATATCGAGTAGCTTATGTTACTAATCAATATATCCTCATACCAAGTATCTTTAAAATCGGTCCAGTAGTTTTCGAGCCTATTCAATGCACACAGGAATAATTGTAGGTCCTCAAAGTCAAACTGATCCGATTTGCCTTGGTAGACCAAGATAAATTGGATCAGTTTGACTTTGAGGTTAAAAAAACAAGTTGCAATTAAGATATTATTATGTTATATTTATTAATTTGATGACAATCAGTATTTATTACAATTTAGCATACGGCATTATAATTTTTTGGTATTTCTTTAAACTTCTTTATAGGAAACAAAAACTTAAATATTGGGAAATATCCGATTCGCCCCAAACTCGGGGGTTAATCGGATCGCAATGGCTGCGTTCATTTACGTACGGTTTTTTAAATATTTTTATTTTACTTATTTTGATCCGATTCGCCTCGGTCTCCCTACCTATATGAGTCTGTGCTTATTTTGAAGTGTAAGAGAGAACTAAAATAAATGATTAAAAAATAAATAAAACCATCGTTATTATCCTCTTTTATATCTATTTGCAATTCGATTATGAATATAAAACATTAGAAAACTCAGTGTAAAAGAGTTGAATCCGCAAAAAACAATTGAATTTGGCAAGTAGAATAGAACATTTTTCTTTGCTCAGGTGTTAAGGGATCTATTGATATTTACGGCTTTTTCTTGAACGTGGTAGATTTCTTTTATTCCTTTTTTTGAAATGTCAAATGTTTTTCAATTAAATCCGACTGTCCTTTGTTACGAACGCTATTATCATAAATGGACAACGTTATTGTTATGATAATAGTCTAACCTTAGACGAAATCTGGACATTTTTGTACAAGTTACGGCAATAACAATACCATTTTACTGAGTCACCTCGTTGTTTGGGTTCCGTAATCAAAGGGTAAAAACGGTACCCATTTATTAATTTACAAAACAGTGCACAGGCGTTTTGGCACAGGCGTCAAAACTTCTGAGGAGCCATACAAGTAGGTATAATTTAATTTTTATTTTAATAAATTATTCTAAGTTAAAAGTATATTTTTTTATTTATTCAATTAAATCAATCAATAAAAACATATACAATAATTATTAACTAAAAGTAATACATAACAAAAATATATTAAAAAAAAAATTAATAATAAAATAAATAACTAATCAAATAAACCGCCCCGCGACACTCCCGGCACAAAAGATGCGCGAATGCAAGCGGCATTCCCCCGCTGGATGGCGATGGCCAATCTTTGAGCCAGGAATGCCCCAGAGCGATGTTCTAAGTTAAATAATAGTACCTGGTTTTTTTTTACTTAGTCTAACCTCAAAGCAAACACTTATTGACTTCGTGTTACTTAACAACGCCATCTGCTGGAATAACTTTATTGCTCACAAAAAATAGTATTAGTAGTTCGCCAATAGATTTCAGGATCAAGTCATATTTTACAGTTTGTTAAAAAAGTAAGTTTCGATAAAACACGAATAAAAAGACATTTTCTAAAAATGATTCCTAGCTAGATCGATTTATCGCCCCCGAAACCTCCTATATACTAAATTTCATGAAAATCGTTGGAGCTGATTCCGAGATTCCAATTATATATATATATATATACACAACATCATAAATACAAACTTAAAATAAAATTCAAAAGGTACAAAGAATGAAAAAATCAAATATTTATATTAATCAAATGAAATAAATATATATACAAGAATTGCTCCTTTTTTAAAACCGAAATTGTTACAAATTGCCGTTGATTTGTGTAAAAAACTTCGACATCATCAAACCGGTCAGTGATCAGCTGGTTTAGTAGCCCATTTACTAAGACTCCACTGTCCGTCCATCTGTCTGTCTGTCACCAGGCTGAATCGTGATAGCTAGATAGTTGAAATGATGATGACAAGGCAATACTTGAGCATAAGTTTACACAAATGAATAAAATATGATAAAATTCTCCATTTTTAGGGTTCCGTACCTCAAAAGGTAAAAACGGAAACCCTTATAGGATCACTTTGTTGTCCGTCTGTCTGTCTGTCTGTCTGTCTGACAGACCTTTTTTCTCAGGAACGCGTGGAGGTATCAAGCTGAAATTCATATCAAATACTCAAGTCTATGGTCTCTTGGAGCTGTGAAAAAATCAAACTTCTAAGTCAACGCGATCAAAAGATACTCCCGTTTATGCCGCAAATTTTCGACACTCGCAAGGGAATCAAAACCTACAGGGTACTTCCCGTGAACTCAGAATCTTGAAATTTGGTATGAAGCAACGTCTTATAGCAGAGATATAGGAAAAATTGCGAAAAGTATACATTTTTAGTTATATCATATAATAAAAATATTTTTAATAATTTTAAACTTACTACCCCTTTCCTCATGAACGCGTAGTGGTATTATATTGAAATTCATATCAAATACTCAAATCTATAATACCTTTAAGCTGTAACAAAATCAAACTTCTATGTCAACGCAATCAAAAGAAACAGGAATTAAAACCGCATATTTTGAAACTCGCCACTACTCGCAAGGGAATCAAAACCTACAGGGTACTTCCCGTGAACTCAGAATCTTGAAATTTGGTACGAAGCAACGTCTTATAACACAGATAAAGGAAAAATTGCGAAAAGCATAAATTTTTAGTTACATCATATAATAAAAATATTTTTAATAATTTTAAACTTTTAAACACATTGTTATGTTATGGATTTCATTTAGCAATAAAAATACCATAACTTTTACTTATATACCTACAGGTTTGTACGGAACCCTCGGTGCGCGAGTCTGACTCGCACTTGGCCGGTTTTTCTAGATTACAATGAAATTAATATTATTTCGAGTACTATAGATGTGGAAAAAAGATATAAGCATTTAAAGTCTTACCACTCTAATTTAGTGGTAAAAAAAATTACAAAGTGGTGTTTTGCGTTTCCACTCCAATATTACAAGGTGGTGTTTTGCGTTTCCACTCCAAAATTACAAGGTGGTATTTTGCGTTTGTGGAATTTACGTAATTATTTCTACTTATCCGCAAAACACCACAAAACCTCGAGTTGGTGTTTCACGTATATACGTGAAACACTCGAGGTTTTGTGGTGTTAATCTTTTAACACGTGATTTTAATCTTTAGAAGTATTACACCATATGGTGTAATTCTAAAGATTAAAATCACGTGTTTTCAATTTTCTTCATTAGCATCTGACACCATTACTTACACATAATAGTTTAATAAATGACCTCCTTGCAAACAAGTAATTTTTGTTCATAGTGTTGCTATTATACTTTTCACAGATGATGTATTTATGTTGCAGTTTTAACAACAAATACTAAAAAGAATATAATTCTACGGAATCCTTCGACCGAGTCTAACTCGCACATGGCCAGTTTTTGAAATACATTCATTGTCCAAACGATAATAAAAGAAGATCGAGATAACGAGCTAATTTCCCTTTTTCTACTTCTGCAAAACTTTTCCAATAAGTAATTATTTTGAGGGTTAATTACTTTTAATGACTTTTTCTTTTACTATGAGAGCGTTACTTTATAAATTACTTTGTCCCCATCTTTGGCACATCCGTGGCGCGGTAAGCTTGCGACTCAGAAGATTACGGGTTCGATTCCCGCTGGACACAATTATCTATTTATTTTCAGATACCTATATTTTGTTTCTGTCTAGGCGTTTCTGTAGGTATGCATTTTAAAATAAAAGGATATTAGTATTCTGTCCGTTGTCTGGTCACTATAACACAAGTCTAGTTGCTTAGCTTAGGGCTAGATGGCGCTGTGTGGAATGTCCTACAATATTTTTTGGAACGAAGTTCATTATCGCGCGTTGCGAAAGGAGGCTAGACGGAAAAAATTAAGACCAAAAGTTGTAGCGACACTTTTTGATTTTATTACAATTCCTTCACTAATTAATCGAAAGAAACTTCGTTCCATCCGGGTGTCCCTTGACATATCTCAAGTTTTTTTATTCTAACTGACTCCTATATATTTCGAACGTTTCTCGTTATACTGTCAAGGAATATCGCGATGACGACGCACGACGGCAGCGGGTTTGGCCGGAAGACCAGCGCTGCAGCCAAGTTACGCTTGACTGTGGCTTACAGCTGAGATCGACCCATTCGGGCAGCACATGGCTTCTTAAATATTCTTAGGCTTAGTGTATGTTTCTTTCTTCGTTGTATAATTATTACTTACCTTTTTCTTTGTGTGTGTTTAATTTTAAAGTTGTCGTGTGCCTGTACCAAATAAATGTTTTTCTTTCTTCTTTCATCGCCATATTTTTCAATAATTTTGTATTAGTCGATTGCTGATAAGCTGGTAAATAACATTGACAAGGATCTGGACTTGTTCGGTACTATAGTGCTGAGACTGTGAGACGCGGCGGTTAGCTAAGCATTTCTTTGCTTGTGAATGATGTCTATTATTATTTTATTTTTTGCAAAATTTCTGTATGTTTACGTTTTCTTTTTTATGTTTTGTAGGAGGTATAGTTGAAGTAGAACGCGATTACCTTAGATTATTCTATTTTTTTTTCGTGAGATCCTGTAATTGGCTTTCTATTGATAAACTGTTGTCAAATTATTTTTTTAATAGCTGTTTGATTTCCGAATCCTACTTATATTATAAATGTGTAAGTTTGTGTCTATGTGTGTGTGTATGTTTGTTACTCCTTCACGCAAAAACTAATAGACCGATTGCGACGAAACTCGGTATATAGATAGCTGGAGACCTGGATTAACGGCTACTTTTATCCCGATATTCCCACGGGATCGGGACTTACGCGGATTAAACCGCGGGGCGCACCTAGAAAATAAATAAATATCTGAGCAAGAATTACTCGCTCCCTTAATAAACCTTCGGGTTATCTTTCAAGACTAAAAAACCGAAATTTCCGTAGGTACGGTCGGCTGCATAATTGCAGACCCACCGTAAAGCTCCAAAATGGCTGTTATAAAAATGTTTTCAACACGAGCAAGATTCTAGACACCTGCTTTAGTTGAGTTTTAGGTCTTTTAACACATCAATTTATCAAACAAAATTATATGAACGAAAACATTCCAATAATAGTAATTTTCGAACTCTACCGGGGGCTGCAATGATGCAGCCGACTGTACCTACTTAAAAGTTCCAATATGATATACCAGGGTGGTTTTATCGCTAGTCGGATGGTGGCGAGGGAAGATAAGGGCCTAGTATTATTGAAGGGTGAAATTTTGGAGATATTATGTGCAATGGACAGACTACTGGGTAACAGTGTGTTAGTTCTCGAACTAACCTTGCTGTTTGTGGGGTTTTTTATATTACTAGCTGCGCCCCGCGGTTTCACCCGCATAAGTCGCGATCACGTGGGAATATCGGGATAAAAAGCCTATGTGTTAATCAAGGTCTCCAGCTATCTACATACTTTTATCACGGGCTTTGAGCGCGGCGACCGAATCAAGAAATTTCATAACGAAAATTGCCGAAGGCCGAGCGTTCGCTCAACGTGTATTTCTCTTTTTTTTTCTTTAAAATATATATTTTTTCATTTAAATAAGTCTTCTATTCGTCACTTGTCACCTCAACACAAGCCCAGATTAACGATATTATTATTAAATACTCTGTTTCCTAATGGGAACGGACGCGTCATGGTCATGTTACGATGACGCATGACGTCACACAATATTACCGTGACACTTTTTTGGGAATGCAGGTATTTCACCAATTTACTAGACGTTATCACGTCAAAAATGAATAGAATCGGTAAACTAGTCAATCAAAACCGCAAATTAAACGCATAATATCTTTACATCAATGCGCAAATGAATAAATCACGGTAAAGTTACGTAGATTTTCATTTCGTACAAATAAATTGACATTGAAAAGTCGTGTTTGTATCGTATTTTCCCTGGGGACCAACTGGGGTTTCGCATCACCCCCGAAATGCACCAATTAGTGGTAAAGTAAAAATGTGCAGTGTGCGGAACCACGCATTACCTACAACCTAGCCTCAGGGGTATTGAGGATCCGTGGTCCCACGTGGTGTTTAATGGTGTTTCTTTGCTTAAGGGGTGGCTTATTTTACCAGCATATGTCCATATTATTGATTAACGAGTCAGGAGACACGAGGGTTCTGAAACTCTGGCCTAGACGAGTAAATGAGTTGACAACATGAGTCACGGTGATAAAATTATTAACAACAAAACTAATAATAATCAATTTGCTGTAATAATATTCTCTTTACGCTTTGGCGAGACGACTTCGACCGCCTCGAGCCAGCCTGGCTGGAGGTGGCCCAGGACCGCGACTGATGGGGAAGTCCTTTGCCCAGCAGTGGAATACTAGGGGTTAGATAAAAAAAACACATTTTATTTAAACGTACTCTCACTTACGACTTGCGTCTTTGATATAACTGCCACATCATAAAAAGTCATTATTTTGAAAATAGATTTTCCCATACCCATAATATTTTTAAAAGGCCTATCCAATGATACCTCACACCATAGGTTTCGCGAAAAAAAAATCATCCCCACTCAACGTGTTGGGAAGGTATCCTAAAAAATATTTTTTAGATTTTATTTTATCATGTTTACATGACAAATTACAGCTTTCTATTACTAATAGTCTCTGAGCTAAGCCGCGGACGGACTTGGCGAAACCATAAGGGTTCCTTTTTAGGATTAAGGAACCCTAAAAATAAATAGTTCGATATAAAGTCATGATTCCAATGTTACCTTTCATAATAAATTACTCTACAGGTGCAATGTTTTAGGAATTACCTCTAAACTTTTATGTTCACACGAATAAACCATTATAACTTTTTATGAAAATTTAATGTGCTTATCGGATTAATAGGCATTAAGACAGATTACATTTCACGGCAAACGTACTTAAGTTTATAAATTTCGTATCCATCATTAATCTTATGAATTTATTAGTTAGTAGTTCGTAGTGTTACTAGAAGAATGAAAGCGTGTGAACGACATATTTATTGCTCCAAAAAATATAAAACACAAATTTAAGGTAACTTTAATATGTTAAAGCTCGATTTAGAGTTGTTTTTTTGTGATTTTTACAGCCATTCATGTTCCTGCTGAGAGACAAGCTTGTAATAATGTCAACGGACGAAATAAATACTTTACAGCAACGCGTAAAATAGTCCATTCAACGTGAGGAACTTTCGTTGAATCAATTTAATTTTTCGTTTAATCAAATGGGAGAAACTCAAGTTTGGAACGCGAAGATACCCATCATTCGCGTTTCTTATTAGTAATTTGTTTCGCAGTCGATGAGAGAAGAAAAGTCGTACTCGAATGAATAAGAAAGAGGAAGAGCTATGCCATAAAGTAAAAAGATTCCGCCCAAGTAATGAGAATATTGTGAAATGGCGCCGTTTTCTAGAAGATCCCTTAAGGGAAAGGGAAGACGATACGAATAATCTTGATATTGGTATTAAAACCGGCACTTCGCACAGTCCGGTCGCATTGAGAAACTCCGTCCTTCGCATAAACAATAGGTTATTTGAGCGTCGGATTTGTGGATGTTTGACGCGATCCCGACAGAGAACAGCCTTACATACGATTCCCGAGCTTTGACCGCCTTTTATCGCACTCGAGGGAAATTCACGGAGTCCACAGGTTAAAGCCGCGTTTCTACGGTAGCTAGGTATATCAAACGGCAATTGCTGGTTTGTATTGCAAGATGCAACATGGTTATTTATATCACAGCAGGTCTACCGATGTACGGTTAGAAATTATCGTTGTATAATTGTCGTAAAATGTACAACAAAATGGCTTTATGAGCGTCGCCACATCGCATCGCTGACATGTTCCAATGCGGACTGTAATATTTTAATGTCCATGTTTTATAGTTCCAGCGATTTTGTCATTGATGTTGGCGGTGGTAGGTAGAGAACTAACAGTTAGCTGGATGCTGAAACGTCTCATTTCAAAGCAAGTAGACACAATTCTAATAAATGCGTAGCTAATCCAACCCTTTTTTTAAGAAGGTTACGGCAAGGCGCGTTTTGCTTCCCTCCTTACCTCTAATAAAGATGTTAGATTAGCTACATCCTCTGTTTTTTAACATCCGTTTGATGTATTTATGAGAGATCTTGTTACTTTTCGATTTTACTGAAAGTTAATAATTCATTTTAAATCATCAAATTGAAAAGTTCCCAATACATTGCATAATAGGTAGGAACTTATGATTAAATAATGAAAACAAAACAAATTAAAATATTCATAGTATAGGTAATATTTTATCCATATTACCAGACAATCTTAAAATTTGAATATGTAATAATATACAAATACAATAATAGGGCCTCTACGTGTTGACTTCGGTTCCACGCACGCCTTCCAAAGGTCAGGGTTCCATAGCTTCGTGGTTTGGGACATATAACAACAAATACAAAAATATCATATTGTAATTAATTCGTTACTTAATCTGAATAGGCCGTGGAATATCGTTAATGGTTCCCTGCAGAGAGGCACACCCGAAAAATGTACTTTATTAAAAACCTCTATGTATTGTGTTGTTAACCAGTTTTCCGAGAACTAAAACGTGAAATATTTTAAATTTATTTTGTTTTGCATTTTTAACTTTAAATAAATGCACAATGACGCGTGCCTGCGGTAAAAAATAAAGTTTAGCCAGTAATATGTTTTACTATAAGGCAAGGGCCATCTTTTAAGACGTTAAGAGTGCCTATTCGATGTTGGCGAATGTCAACAAGTGTGTCGAATTTGTCTATAATTTATTTTGTATATTGACGACTCAATTGGCACAATGGTCACCATGCCGGACTGCCAAACACAGGGCTTCGGATGCGATTCCCATCTCAGACAAGTATTTATGCTTAGATATAATTGTCTGGGGTCTGGTTGTTTCTATGTATTATAAGTATATATTTACAAAAGAAAAGTATATAAGTAGTATATCCGTTTTCTAGCACCCATAACACAAGTCTAGTTACTTAGCTTGGGGCTAGATGGCGATGTGTAGAATGTCGAAAGAATTTATTTAATTTATGTAAAGGTAATTACGGTTTTGCTCAGAACCAACTTAATAATAAATTACTTACTTACATACGAACAGTGCAAGTTAAATAAAAGATTGTAAAAAATCGGCCATTAATATGCTTAGTTTAATTTAGTTTTACAGGGCTGTTTCTGCACTTAGCCTCTTCATTTATGCCATTAAGCCCATTGATACAGTATTATGAAGATTATAATATGTACTTAATATTACAAATAGGTAAAGTTTGGATGAAAGTTTTAAATCGTATGAAAATTGTCATAATGATCACTTCATTAATTTACCGCAGACTTCGTAATTGCCAAGAAGGTAGTTAAGCAAGCATCTCGGAGCTTGGCTTCACATTAGTTCTCGCTACTTTTTATGGTTTGAATAAGGATAATTCATTTGGGATTCCAATTATTTTAGTGACAAATCTAAATGTTCCACGTTCCAAAATATTAGCAAACTTAGGAATTTCGAACATTCAGAAGAGCAATGCAATTTCATTCCATTTAATCCTTCCTAATTCTGAAAGCTTCGTTTCATTATCGCCTTCCACGTACGTACGTACCTCCTTCCATTTGCAGGAGATGAGGTTGAATAAAGCCAAGAAGTTTAAGCAATATTTGAATACACAGGAGATGCGGTTTACCGAACATATGCAGGTACTCGTATGCAAGCAGACGGTTTTAGCGTTACGGTCTCTGAGAACGTCAAGTTTTCCTTTGCTAATATGTTATTAAAACTAAGTTTAATACGCTGTAATAAGTAGGTGGAAAGGTAATATAAAAATACTGGACAAAAATATTTCAGCTCAATCGGTAACCGGGACGTGGATCAAATTTAATTTGCTAGATTGAAACTAAATAAAAGCTTAAAATAATAAATGAAATTGAAGAGTGATTTGATGAAGAAGCCTTTTTCTGAAATGAGTTGGTGAAAAGGGTACTAGGTAATACTGGGTAAAAATAATAAATTAAATTTAAAAGGGTGATGTTTTGTAGAGATTTATTTCTAACAGAATGGAAGAATAAAGTCTGAATCTGTGAAAAAAGTGCAACTTAGAACAGTAGATTTAAGTTCTGTGCAAAACGCGCCACGATCATTTCCGTGACATTCTATAGCTGTGGTGTCACTCGGGTAAGTGCCGTCACTATCGGATTATCTATCTTTGAACTACTGAGGCTGAGAAACCTTCTTAGTTGAAAGACATGACGACCCAGTTGGCACAATGGTCACCATGCCGGACTGCCAAACACAGGGTTGCGGGTTCGATTCCCGCCTCAGGCAAGTATTTATGCTTAGATATTTGTCTGTGGGTCTGGTTGTTTCTATGTATTATAAGTATATATTTACAGAAGAAAAGTAGTAAGAAAAGAAATGCCGGACTGCCAAACACAGGGTTGCGGGTTCGATTCCCGCCTCAGGCAAGTATTTATGCTTAGATATTTGTCTGTGGTCTGGTTGTTTCTATGTATTATAAGTATATATTTACAAAAGAAAAGTACCTATATATGTATTATATCCGTTGTCTAGCACCCATAACACAAGTGTAGTTACTTAGCTTGGGGCTAGATGGCGATGTGTGGAATGTCCTTTAATATTTATTTATATAACTTAATTTCAACGTACAAAGGAAAAAACAAGGGTGACCTTAAAATATGTAAATCCAACACTGCTGAAACATGTCATGTGTTTATTAATGACGAGTCATAAATCCGATTTTCAAGTTTTTGCAAATGGTACGGTTTACAGTGGCGACCTCGCACATTTGACGACCCAGTTGGCACAATGGTCCCCATGCCGGACTGCCAAACACAGGGTTGCGGGTTCGATTCCTGCTTCAGACAAGTATTTATGCTTAGATATTTGTCTGTGGTCTGGTTGTTTCTATGTATTATAAGTATATATTTACAAAAAAAAAAGTATATAAGTAGTATATCCGTTGTCTAGCACCCATAACACAAGTCTAGTTACTTAGCTTGGGGCTAGATGGCGATGTGTGGTATGTCCTGAAATATTTATTATTTATTTTATTTATTTATCGAAGTGTCCAAATTGTTTTTTTCCTCTGGCATTCTCTCTTTTTTTATTATCTACTATAATAACTTGGACTCAAGATGCAGAGAATCAATCTTATTGAAGAGCCCTGTAAACTTTCACATTTCGTCGACAGAATTTTTCCTTCCTTGACGATGTTTGGGTAGGTGGGCGCCCTATTCGTTTGCACGATGAATTCAACTAGGGAGGCAATTTCCACTTTATAGCCGGGTATGGAAAGCGCGCATAATAGGACTAGAGTATCCATGATTCTGAATTTTTAGAAAAACTACCACCTATACGTTTTCTAAATTTTCAATATGAAAAAAGTCATCCAAAATAAAACATATTACTGTTTTTTATTATGTCAGTTTTTAGCCCATGAAATACTAATTTCCCATTTGGATTGATAAAATAAAACTTAACATTTCTCAGAAATATTAACGTTTGTAAAAAAAATGGCGTCTGAATTTTCATAAAGTTTTACTCGTCTATGCCAAAATGATAGTCACCAAGAGTCAACAGATTAAATTTTGCTTTATTCGTCTGGTGTTGTTAGGTAGGTGTTATAGCCCCTTGCAAGATTATGTTTTCATAAAAACACATATCCTAGCGCAGTCTTTTTTTATTTTATAGGTCAGTTTCTAAGTTAAAATAATCTTTTCTATACTGGCTACAGAGTATCACTTTAAATTGTTTTTATGTAATTTTATTAGAAGACACAAATACCATCTCGATGCCCTCTATCGATGTGTCTGGGTCTCAAAGTAACCACGCAAAAAAACAAAAAACAGTAGCTTGGTATACTGTCATCATAACTACTGTCTACATTCCTTTCTATTATTGTCCCATTACTAAATGTCTACATTCTATACCTACTTACAACTTATGTACCTTTCACATTTTCATATAAATGTTTCATTTTCGTAGAATCCTCTCATTTCCTTCTTAAGAACGCCATTTGATTTCAATTTAATCCCGTCTACCGTGGGTTGTGGTCGGAAGAAAGGAATAATGTTCCCGTTTACCAACCTCGGTTCCGTAGCTGCGAGGTAACAATACCGTTAATTTAATTTGAAAAATAAGATCAAATTGGAAACATTCGGGGTACCCTTAAAAATGAAGTTCTTACCATCTTATTCAAAGTTTATACTTGAGCTGTAAAAAGTTTTCCATTATTTGATCGAATTTTGCGTTTCGGAAGGCAGATAAGTTCGGCAGCCATCTTTAATAGCGATTGTTATAATATCCTAGATTAAGATGAAAAGGTATCGGCGCTCTCTCCATAGAAACGTAGTCGACTGTTTCCTCCCTCGATAATGACACTAGCCCAAATATGTTTGTGCCATAAAACCTATAACTGCCATGACTTTGCCCCTATGTTTTGTTTTTTATTTTATTTTCTAATTATCATAGAAATTAAGTTTTGAAAAAAAAATCACTAATACTAAAATGGAAAAAGGATTATTCGTCAGTGACAATTGATCTAATATAATTTACTATTAGACGATATTTTGAAGCATTTAGCCCATAAAAAAAAGCAAAAATATGCGAAATTGGAAAATTCTAGCACTTCTTGTTTCTGAGATTTCTTGATCAGTACGTAAGTCAGTGTTCAGTGAGTTTCTCTTTCTACACTAATATTATAAAGAGGTAATTTTTTTTGTTTGTTTGTTTGTAACGAATAGGCTCCGAAACAACTGGACAAAACTTTTGATGAAATTTGGTATGAGAATAGATTTGGTTAGGCATTGATTAATTAGGAATAACATAGGCTACTTTTTATCCCGATATTCCCACGGTATCGGGAGTTACGCGGGTGAAACCGAGTTAAAAATATAGGTTATTTCTGTGACTGTAAGTATTAAGATACCTATTTCTGCCTTCTTAAGTCAGACAGTAAGAAATTCATAACGGAATGGGCTGGTCACGTCCAGTAGTAAACATAACAGTCAGGTTTATTCTTTTCCTTGCATTCGTTCGCCTTTAATATTTAGCAGGTGTAGTTAAGTCTCCCCTTTTATTGCTAGACTTGTAATAATACCCGCAAACTCTTCGCTAGAAGTAATAACGCCTTAACATAAACATTGCTTTTGTTTATATGACATGTTAAAGGAAGTGCTTAAGATGTTATGTCTAAGTATCTACACCCATTCTATCATGATTCGTATAAACATTTCGCGTCATATTTTGTTGAATTTCTCTTGTGCCTTATCGACAAAGTAAACCCCAAACGTGGGAACCTATAATTGGGTTTCTGTTTTTTGCTATCTAAGTTTACGCTTTGTTAAAGCTGTTGGTTCTCCCAATAAATAAATAAATTAAAAAAACTTGTTTGAACATTATACGTCAGTTTACCCATGTACTTGTATTTGTATACGGGCTGTTTTCCGCAATTAGACTCTTTTAATTGGGCCCATTGTGCCTGAGGATGGAGTAGGCTTTTCCAGCACCTATTACCTTACAAAATAAAGATATTTCTATTCTATTCTATTCTTCTACCTTCTCAGCTTAGTCAACCATGTCAAGAGGAGAGAACTTGTCAATACTTCTGGAGCCTACTAAGCCGCGGGTTTCATCACAAAGTTTTCCTTCACCGTAAGAGCAATGTCAATTAGCGCACATACATTTTTCCTAAGAAAAATACATTTGTGCTAGGCCGGCCGGGATTCGAACCCACGATCTTCATAATGAAAGTCGAGGTATCTACCACTAAGCCAACACAGCTCTCAGAATACCCATATTTTAGAGTCTAAAATAATTTTATTTTTCAAAACCAACCAAGTTTTTTCCGAATAACAAAGCTATAATAACACCAAGCATCAACCCTAAATAATTTTCGCCAAATAAAAAGAATTGATTGACCCAGATTCAAATAATCGTAAGGAATCCTTCCATTTTCTTTTGTCAGCGAAAAGTTGTATTATAGTACAATAAGAGAGCTCCATTTCATTGTTACTATTTGTGCTATACATTTTGACAAAAAGGTTAAGTTAGGTTACGGATCCAATGGACATCATTGTTCAGAAACTAAAAGAAATCAAGAAATGTGTGTGTGTGTAAGTACTTATCACAATATTTCAAATGATTTATTTTCTTTGAATAATGAATAATTTGGTCTTTATTTTATTAATGCGGTTCTTCATACTGTAGAGGGTAAATTACTACCGTGTTGTGTCTACTCTATTGGGCGATATGACACAGTACAGTCGGAATACCAATTAGCTGAACCCCACGTGACCCAGAGCTCACTTCCACATCTCTAAGGTTGTAATTTGTAAAGTAATGTTACCTGATACTGTTTTTAAACAATATACTACACAATACAATGTAAAAATTACGAAATAGGTAAATACTGTAGTATTTACCTATTTTGTAATTTTTATAAAATGTATTTTTAACAGATGTGCCAGTGAGCTCTACTACACGTGGGATTCAGCTAATTGGTATTCCGACTGTACTTCAATATGTTATTAGGGATGCTTTTTTAGGCTATTGTACTATGGTTGCATCAATCACTGCTTTAAGATTCCACAATATAAAATAATAAATAGTGCATATTGATCATTGCACTTTGCAGATTTTGTTTCCCAACTTCTGATTGTAACAGATCCTCTTAAAAATTTTGAAACTCGAATTCTATTTTGTCAATCTTTTTTCCAGTATCGTGACTTAGAAACTAGCCCTACGTCCTGCCCTGAAAAGCTTGTTGGTCCAAACCCGTAGTTTAATTATCACAGTTCAACATTGTTTGTTACCTGCGGCTGCCAATAGGGGCCGTAAATGGCAATAACGTGGTTACAGTACTTAAAGGATTACGAGGTTTAATCATGAAATATGAGTTTTGTGTGATTGTTTTGGAAACAATGGGCAACTAACAGGGTGATAAATGTCAAGAAGTATAATACTTTGTTGAAGAATTAAGTGAAATTGTTCTATATGTAGTCATTTTCTGTATAACACAGTATATGAACTGTGTTGTACAGGGTTATTGATAATTATACTAGCAAGCGGTTGAGGGCTACTTAGGTGCTAAGGTGCACCTAAGTATCCCTCAACCGCTTGCTACTATTTGAAAATATTTTCCTTGTTGAAACTCGAAATTTTCATTTTTTCATCTCGATAAAACAAAGGTCATTTAGACTAAGAACAGTAGATAAAACTTAAAAAATAAGAAAAATTTTAAGGGTAATGAACTCCCCGTGTGAGTAACAGATTATTTTCAGGTAAACCTAACCTCAAAATATTCAAAAAAATGTTTGAATTTCCAAAAGTCGTAGAAAAGTTGTTTGTTTAGGTGCACAGAAGAAGTTCAATGGCTTGCTAGTATAATTACAAATAACCTTGTATGGGTAGGTCCTTATTAGACTTTCCTCAACAAGGAAAATATTTTCTTACACAGAAAAAAGGGTTTCTTGAAGCAAATCAAATCAAAACGACACAAAATAATTTCTTGGTTTTAGTAATAGTTCTTCAAAATAATAATATTCTCGCTTCAAGAAACCTTTTCTCTATATATCGCTTATCTATTTACTTGAAATAAGAAATGAAATAATTTTATCCATGAGGCATAGACATAAAAAATGTTACCAGGAAAATAAAAACAATAAAATTTACAGCGACCGCTATTACATATAAAATTAGCGATAAATGAGACCTTCCTTGGTCCACCTGCTACCAACCGGTCATGGGTGACCAGAGCTGGGAGCCATAACTCAGCCGAATTACGCCCTCTGGACGTAAACAATAAATACTAACTCGCGTTATCAAATAAAATGTTGCTAACCACTTAAGTACCAACGAGCGCTGTTATAAGCAAAAGCAAGAGTAATTTGTGACAGTATACAATAAATCATGTACAATTTGACTGTGACACAGGGATTTTTTTAAGTCGAATCTAATAGGTGTGTCGAAAAAAACACACTTACGGACTACTCCCAAAGGTTTTATACCTTTTTTTTTTTCTTTTATTATGACTTCGCACGTGTGCATTTAGCCAGTGTCAAGTTATATTTTGCATCAAATTATGACCCGATTTTTCATAAATCGGGCCTAAAGTGTTTCAATACAGTCAAAGTCGTCATAGTCCGTCAAGTCAGGGGTTATAGTAAAGCGGTGGCAAGTTTACCATAACCTTAATAGGAGATTTGGAGGCAACGTGAAAACTGCATGTTTGACACTGATTTTTACTTTCACTACACTTGTGCACTTTCACAGAACTAAATTGAATAACATTCCACCAGAATTATACAATTCAACTCGGGTTACATCTAAGTTTCATGAAAATAAAACTGCAGCACGACATGTTGTTAACTCGTTCCCGCCAAAACTCTTTTATACCTTTAAAAACCAAAGACAATGACCAGCTTTATCCGCAGTGTTACTAGTGCATTAAATTCTTAAATGGACTAAGAAATTTTTAGAACTTGTTAATTAAATTTTGGTTATCATATATCTGTTCCTCGGAACTACCTAGTGAGTTTTTTCTGACTAAAAAAAGTTTTATGGAGTTCTGGAATTGAACTCAAGTGAAACTATTTTTCCTCATTAGTAGTTTTGGTCAAAAGACAATAGAAACAGAAACAAAAGTTCTTCAGTTTGTCTTGAGAAGATAGACGGTATATACGTTGCAATAGATATAAAATCGGCCCTTTACAACGCTCTTGCTATCTACACTGATACATTAATAACCACTGAAGTTTCCTTAATTCACAATACGGATCTGTAGTCATTATGAATATACCATAATGTATGCAAACGATAAGTGACAGGCACTGTGGCAACACCATTTCACTATTAGCTGAACAGAACAGACAACTAACTCCCAAAGGGGTTCCAGTAGCATGTATGTCTACTAGATACGTTCGATACCCTTAGGGCTCTACCGGATAATAATTTAACAAGTATTGGTAGAAGAGTTTATTTAAAGTACTTCCAGCAAATTTATATTTATTGGAACGAAGTTCCTTATCGCGCGTTACGAAAGGAGGCTAGACGGAAAAAGTTAAGACCAAAACTTGGACCGATACTTTTTGATTTTATAACAATTCCTTCACTAATTAATAATAATAAATAATCTTCTATCTTCTTATCTTATATATAAAAATGAATTGCTGTTCGTTAGTCTCACTAAAACTCGAGAACGGCTGAACGGATTTATCTTATCTTAGTCTTGAAATGTTCGTAGAGGTCTAGGGAAGGTTTAAAAGGTGAGAAAAAATCGAACGGCATCGGGACTTACGCGGGTGAAACCGCGGGGCGCAGCTAGTCTAATATATAAAAATGAATTGCTGTTCGTTAGTCTCACTAAAACTCGAGAACGGCTGAACGGATTTATCTTATCTTAGTCTTAAAATGTTCGTGGAGGTCTAGGGAAGGTTTAAAAGGCGAGAAAAAATCGAAAAATTTCCGGGAAAACCCTAAAAACAGCCCTTTTCTATTTCCCATACAAATGTTTTTTACGCGGGTGAAACCGCGGGGCGCAGCTAGTAAATAAATAAAATCTTTATTGTAACACAAAAATTATTTACATTTCAAGTTTTAGCCCTACCAGCTACTTTAGCGTAAGCTGTGTTATAGCCGGCAGTTCATTCCTTACAATAATTATACAAAAAAAAATTAGGTTACAATAGTAACTAAGATAAGAACCGTACAAGAGAAAAAAAAGAAAGTTACTTACTTACTAGATACTTCCCTAACTTTAAATCAATCAAGTTTCCACATATAATAGGTATTCTGTGTCGTCATAACTCAACGAATCTAACCACATCTTGATTTTACACTTGATTTGATAGTAACTAAGGTATCTAAATTTACATTTCACATCAAAAATATTATAAATCTTAGGTGCAAGAAAGTTGTCTCTTTTTTATACTACCTACTCTTGGAATATAGAATTAATCGAAAGGATCTTCGTATTTGCTTATTCTTTTGAGATACAGAGTTTGCATGATGTTTATTTTGTAAAATTAAAGATTCTGGTAACAGCGAATTTATGAAACGAGCCGAAACATTACAATGTAACGATGTCAAAGTTATGCAGCGTAGAAGACGCCTCCGAAGACTTTTATCTAACAGGAGGGAGACAGGTTTACGGTAATAGTGATAGCCAAGTATATCTGGAGCTATCTCATATTAAAGCAGCTTTAATACCCACGCAGTAATATATTACATATTTTCGTTTAACGTCGCAGAATCAACGGGAAAGCGGTTAAGGTGAAAGAGTACCGGCGCTCTCTCCATACAAACGCAGTCGACTGTTTCCTCCCTAGATAATGACACTAGAGCAATTATTTTCGTTACATAAAGCCTATAACTGCCATGACCATGCCCCTATGTTTTAGTTTTTTTCATTTTCTAATTATCATAGAAATTAAGATTAAAAAAGCCAAAAAAAAAACACATAGGGGCATGGTCATGGCAGTTATAGGTTTTATGCAACGAAAATAATTGCTCTAGTGTCATTATCCAGGGAGAAAACAGTCGACTACTTATGTATGGCGAGAGCCCCCTGTACCCTTTCCTCTTAAGTAAATTATACAGCGATAAAATTAAAGAGCAGTTAAACTGCGACATTAGCAAACATTTCTGCAATTTACTTGCATGATATTATTACTTTTAAATCTAATAAAATTGCTATGAAACTGTATTCAACACCTTAGGCTACCGACATTGAAAGATCGCTGGTTTCTTTATAAGGTTAGTTAGATAAATGACGAGAACTTGTTCATTGGTTCCCCATTACCAAGGGTAGGGCGGTGAGGGGTGTGTATGTACCCCATAAATTAATTGTGGAACGTCTTTATAATTAAAGTTTATTATTGAACTAAGAAGCACACCAGACTGCTCTCTCGCTTTTTTATTTGGCCATTAATGCAATATTTATTAATACATTACTGTGCAGCGACTACAAAAGTTCTTAATGATAAATACATAGTTGAAAATAAAATTAACTTTTATGTGTTAATAGCGTACATCGTAAATAATTCTTTTTTCTCCTACAAGGATATAAAGATGAAAAAGCGAATTAATTAGTTAAGTGCCTTTTAGCATAAAATACCTGTAAAACTTGTATATAAATATTTATGATGAACATACGAACAAAATAGCCTACCTTTAGTAGGTGTAGTGTGGATTTTATGTTGGAGCTTTGTAATGCGTTGTGATAAGTAAGGTTTACTGTCGTATATTATGAAGTGTAATAATGGGAGGTATCGCTGTGTAAGTAAATGGTAACATAAAATATGTTGAACCTTGAATTCGTTACCCTTAGATTGTTGCTGAAAGAATTATGTTAGTACCTACATAGTATTGTTTATCATTGTGGTATTGAATGTGACTGATATTTATACTATATTTTATTACGAGATGTGTTGCTAGATTATATCAGTAAAGCATCTTAAGTGGGTTTTAAAATACTCAAACTAGTAGGCAAAGATGAAGTGTTTTTAAGCTATTGCATATCTTTTATCGCGGGCTTTGAGCGCGGCGACCGAATTTAGAAATTCCGTAACGAAAATAAAAATTATCACCCCCCACTCCGCCCACCATGTAGCTCGGCCGAGCGTTCGCTTAAAGTGTGTGTATATGGTACGACTGTACGAAGCTCGCACGATGCAATAGCTTTACCGCTAGTCCCCGAGTGCCACACGATTTTTTATCGTTGTGGTATTGAATGTGACTGCTATAGGTCCTATATTTTATTACGAGATGTGTTGCTAGATTCTATTATTAAAGCATCTTAAGTGGGTATTGAAATACTCCAGCTAGTAGGCAAAGATGAACCCTCTTATTCCAAAACGAGGTTTAAGGATAGTCCGAGATGTGGATTTAAACCTTAGATTTAGACACAGATTTATTCGTGAACTTTAGTCTAAACACTATCCCTATATAATTTATAGGGATAGTGTTTAGACTATAGTTCCCTATATAATCTATAGGGATAGTGTTTAGACTATAGTTCACGAGTAAATCTGTGTCTAAATCTAAGGTTTAAATCCACATCTCGGACTATCCTTAAACCTCGTTTTGGAATAAGGGGGGAAGTGTTTTTATTTATCTTTGCCTTGCTCGACTCTACCTTGGATTCCATGATATACGTAAGATACGTTTATTGCCAGATGCGTTATTCGACAGGTGCGTTTTTCTTTTCGCCAGACTTGTTATTCGTCAGATTAATCATTCGTGAAATTAGTGGTCTGGCTCTTTCAATTGTACTACGTGAATTTTTATTCTATGCAATTCATTTACTGTCTGATACTTTATTTATACCTACTATGTAAGAAATGCAGTTAAGAAAAGTCCTATAACTATTATTGGAAACAATTCCATAAAAATGTTAAAAACTAAAAGAAAATTCGTTCATGCGAAGCATTCGAATTACTTGGGTTACAAAGTTGTCTTAGAAATTGTACGTAGACATTTTTCCGATCAATTTGGTAAAACGCCGATTGCCTATTCCAAGCCTTTCTTATAGAAACTGTAGTTTCCTTTCCGAGATTGGATTTTGTATAGAGGATAGAAATTGGTAATAGGTAGGAAGAAAAAACGTGTCCCAAATTTGAATATTATTAGATCTCATTTTACCAAAGTTTAGCGAAAGCCACCCACCTCTATTTGGATTTATTTTTAAAAATATCGTTTTTAAAGGAACAATATCTATGGTGATCGGTAGATAGGTAATCAATGGGTAATTTTTATTACATCATAATAATAAAGTTCATCATGCAAGTAAAACGATCACGAAATACACGAATAAGACCCGGGAAAATAATTAGTAACATAGTCAAAGTCAAATTCCTTTCATCATTTGGATGGTTATTTATATTTTGTACAAAGATCACATAGAAACGTATTAAAAACTAAGTTAGGATGCGTGCCTTTAGAACGCAAAAAAGGTATTATTTGAAATGGAGAATTAGAGTTACGTCCATGGATTCTTATCAGAGGTATCATAGTACGCCTTACCGCACAATTTATATTTGTTAATGAACATGTCATATACATCTTTAGGTAACGTATTATAATAGAGTACCTACACATGTACTATTAAAAGACCTGTTTATTTTCCGGAGCCTATTTTTGCACTACCTCGCCGCCACTAGTGGGTTATAAGTTATCCTGATAAGTTAAATTGGTATCTTAATACTAATTACATGTTATAAAATAGTAGGATTTTTGTGAACGTAGAGCAAGTTTCTTTAAATATATTGTGAATAGAGCGTTAATATATTTTTCTCTATAAATTTTTCTCTAAGTGATTCCCTGGTGCCCATTTTATAGATAGCTCGGACAGCTCTCTTTTGCAATATAAAAATAGCATCAATATCTGCAGCACACCTCCCACAGCAGGATGCCATACGACATGACATAGGCTACTTTTATCGCGATATTCCCACGGGATGATGAGTTACGCGGGTAAATATAATATAAGTACAAACCTGTGATTTGGGGGTAGAGGTAGGTTCAGTGAGTAGAGACTCTTGATAACTGAAAAGAACTTTAACTTTTCCTAGAGTGGTGAGATAGGGGGTCAAAGTCAAAAAAAATATTTCTTTGGATGCCTAATACAATTGTGCACTTGAAAACGTCTTAAAAACTAAGTTAGGATTACAAGTACCGCGAGTTGCTTCGAAAAAAGAATGATGCAGCCTCGCTTAGTTGCTCGATTTGGTGGGACACCCCTGTGACCCCCTGATAACAAAATATACCTGGCGTCTATCGATTTTACGATTGGACTTGACCGGCACCCCTCGCATGATTCACGTATTGGTGCTTTATTGTTTTTATTTTAGGGGTAGCTCTCGTAACTCATTGTATTGTGGGTAAGTTATTCATGCCTATATAAGTACGTATTTCTCATTAAAATTAAGAAATGGAACGAGCCGGAGCGGTAACTCCCGCTCCGGCTCGTTTCTGGTGCAGAGGTTAGCCATCGCCATTCAGTGTGGCAATGCTTCTAGCATTATAGGAACCTGTATGCCGCGTACGATAAGGGGCGGGTTATTTGACTAACTGGTCACTTCATTTTTTGTATTTGTAATGTTTAATATGTATGTCTTTTTCTAGTTGTATATTCGGATAGGTATTTGTTATGCCTTTTAAAATAAAAATGTACTGTTTTATTAATCTTCTGTCTTCTATATATATAAAAACGAATTGATGTTCGTTAGTCTCACTCGAGAACGGCTGAATGGATTTATCTTATCTTAGTCTTGAAATGTTCGTAGAGGTCTAGGAAAGGTTTAAAAGGCGAGAAAAAATCGAATAATTTCCGGGAAAACCCTAAAAACAGCCCTTTTCTATTTCCCATACAAACGTTTTCTAGAGTCAATTCCTACGGGATCGGGACTTACGCGGGTGAAACCGCGGGGCGCAGCTAGTATTGAATAAAATCATTAAAGTACTTTTTTGTGTAGTTTCTATTAGGTATCTATCTAGAACTTTTCAACTTGATGTCCTAGAAGAATATCCTAAAGTAACGACTTTATCTCCATACTTTTTGGCATCTGCTGACTGTAAGCGATTAAAAGCTAATACACCGAATGAATAATGCTTGCTAGGATTCATTCCGATGAAAGCTTTAGATAATAAAGAAAGACCAAAAATACCGTTTCCAAGAAAAATTGGATCAATACCAGACGGCTACAGAAAATGTCAGCTGTCATTAGAAGTATTGAAATAAATTGAATTTAAGTATTGGGGTGCAGAAGTAAACGAAACTTTTCTTTATCTGAATTGTTTTATGGTTTTACATATAGATAGATAACAGAATTACATAAATATTGCAGGACATTCCACACATCGCCATCTAGCCCCAAGCTAGTAACTAGTAACTAGACTTGGGTTATGGGTGCTAGACAACGGATATACTACTTTTATACTTTTCCTTTGTAAATAAATACTTATAATACATAGAAACAACCAGACCCCAGACAAATATCAAAGCATAAATACTTATCTGAGACGGGAATCGAACCCGCAACCCTGAGTTTGGCAGTCCGGCATGGTGACCATTGTGCCAACTGGGTCGTATTATAAGTAACAAATTGGGCCTTTTATCTAATCTTGATGATTTAAACAGTGCTAGCAACTTTAATCTATGCTAATCAAGTCGCTGCAGTGCCTCGGATATGTTTATTATGATGGAGTAGGCCTGCCCAGAACCACCTTCTCAGCTTAGTCGACCATGTCCAGAGAAAAGAACTCCTTAATACGACTGGAGTTAACTTAGCTGCTGGTTTTGTGACGATGTTTTTACTTTGACGAATTGCAATATTCAATGCTCAGGAATATACCTAAAGTAAAGTACCGACTAGTCGTCAATGACCAATGACCAATCGTCAACTGCAAATATGGCCGGATAGTCGACTTTTTCTACTAGTAGGGAAAACCGACTACTTATCACAACAAAACAACAATTGGAAGATTAAAAGCTCAGAAATATGGATTAAGTAGTGAACCGACTATTCGGTGCATAACTGACCAATCGTTGCATATATGGCCGGATAGACGACTTTTCCTACTAGTCGACTAGTAGGGAAAACCGACTACTTATCACAACAAAACAAGAATTGGTAGATTAAAATCACAGAAATATGGATATTCGACTATGAATCGACTATTCAGTGCATTTTACTGACCAATCGTTGCGAATATGGCCGGATAGTCGGCTTTTCCTACTAGTCGGTACATCTCTAAAAATATCGTAAATATTTGTTGATAAATCAGGAGGATTAAGCTCTGATAAGGCCGACAAAATTATAACACGTGATATTTCTGACCGACTTTTATTAGAGTGTATTGCTTCAAAAGTTTTAGATCCAAAAAGGAATGCCTTTTAAAAAGTAAAACCATTTTCTTGAAAAATTCTCTTTTAATAATTAATTGTAATGTTTCTTCCTATACTTTGCAGTTAAATCGAATAACTTGTTTTCTATCTGTAGCCATATTTATTGTGAATTGATGAGTGGGTGAAAGGGTACCGGCGCTCTCTCCATACAAACTTAGTCGACTGTTTCCTCCCTGGATAATGACACTAGCACAAATATTATTGGCAGTGATAGGTTTTATGCAACAAAAATATTTGCTCTAGTGTCATTATCCAGGGAGGAAACAGTTGACTACGTTTGTATGGAGAGAGCGCCAGTACCCTTTCCTCTTAAGCCGACACTTAACTTATGCTTGGTAAGAACAATCAAACAGTAAATAATTGCTATTTATTATCAACCATTTGATACCCTCGACCATCTCTACTTTCCGATCTCCAGATAGTACTACTTATTTATTATAGTTTGCTTATGACACTCGCATACAAATGGCATCAATATATTAAACAAACAATACTTACGCAATAAGATAAAGCACTCTAAACTCTATAACGGCAATATGTCAGACACATCCGTCGTAAAACCGCGGACCCAACACCTGAACATATTTGTCAAAACACAAAACAAACTTATATTGAGAATTTATACAATGTGTTTCAGCGAAGGGGTGCTAATACAAAAAAGATTTGTTCTAGACGTCTAGGCAAACAACTTTTTTTTTGTTTTTTGACGACCCAGTTGGCACAATGGTCACCATGCCAGACTGCCAAACACGGGGTTGCGGGTTCGATTCCCGCCTCAGACAAGTATTTATGCTTAGATATTTGTCTGTGGTCTGGTTGTTTCTATGTATCATAAGTATATATTTACAAAAGAAAAGTATATCCGTTGTCTAGCACCCATAACACAAGTCTAGCTACTTAGCTTGGGGCTAGATGGCGATGTGTGAAATGTCCTGCAATATTTATTTATTTATTTACGACTTTTGGAAATTCGAACATTTCGTTCGAAGTTTTTGTATGAAACAGCTGATTTTCAAGTAAAAATTCCCTCAGAATTATCGAAAAAAAAGGCCGAACTTCCAAAAGTTGTTTGCCTAGACGTCTAGAATAACCCCCTTTCGTATTAAAACCCCTTTGCTGAAACACATTGTATGCTGAGATACAAACGAGCATGACCCTTATCCACTTAGTAGTCGGTGACGTACGAGGCCTATTTTGAAACAATACTGCAAGACGATACTAAGGATCGCAGTTTGGTAGTTGTGAAGTCTAGCATAAGAAAAACATTTTGACTCGCAGCTCTTAAAAAATTGCTCTCATAGTTTTGTATCATAATTTTTTTGCATAGGATTTGATTTTTTTGTTATGGAACCTATCGTGTGGGGTAGTTATCCAATAAAAATGCTTTATGAGTCAATTCTAAAAATATACTACTCTTACAAGTCTTACGAGTTTTTAAACGACTAGTGACGTCATGTCCGTCAATATACGTCAAACATGCTGCAGGCATTGCCGATCCCCACCACCGCATATAAAAGCAAGTGCTTAGTGGTACACGGTTGACTCCACATTCACTCGTTTGAGGACTCTGAGGTGTTTGGGTTCGACGCTGCTTACAGTAAGACTATTCCAAATTATGTTATAGGGTTTTCTTGTATTCTCTAGTAAACGTAACCATGTTGACTTAATAATAAAAGGTGAAATGTGGTTCAGTTCACCATCCACGTCAGTGGTTTATGTTGGAACCGTTTTATAGTGTTAATTGTGTTCTTAACTACCTCTTACTGTCATACTTAACTAGATACCTAGAGATTTAGTAGGTGTATTGCTATCCATACAAGGCCTAAAATCCTGTTACACAATACTACCTATTACATTTTATTCACTTGTTTTTAACCGAATTCAAAAAAAGGAGGAGGTTCTCAATTCGGTTGTATGTATTTGTTTTTTTTATGGGTGTTCGCGCATATCTTCTTTGTTTATCAACCGATTTTGATGAATCTTTTTTCTACTAGTAAATTGAAGAGGGTCATGGAAAATGCCAAAAGTCATGCTCCTATTAGAATCAATATCAATGGAAGTTGGTCTTTAAAGGTAAATCTTAACTAGCTGTGACATATAATGAAGATGAGAAAGGAAGTAATCGGTAGCCAATTTACATTGATGAATTTCCAAAGCTGATGTTCAAAACTGCTGGCGACATATAACATGACGTGACTTTACAAACTTACAAATCAAATGCAACTTAAATCGCGATTGGATCACGTAGTCACTTCATTTCCCGGTACCAAGTCGGAAGGCACCTACCTGCTCCCCTGAGGGTGTCAGCGTTATTTATGACCCCAGATAACGAGGGCTCAGAGTGGTCTTATCGACTTCCCTTTTTTTTACTTCGTTCTCTAGTGCTTTTTTTCGAAGCAAATCGGCTATTACGAGACGATATCGACCGGAGACGGTTGCCATGGCGAATGCAAGTTTTTATCGTCTAGACGTTTTTAAGGGTAGGTATGCATTTTAATTTTTCAATAGTAAAGTCAAGTAGGCTGTGCTGTAACATCTGGCTGGTTCAAGTGTTTTATGGTGGTAATATTCTTGAAAGAGGGGTTGAAGACGTTATGCGAATAAGGTGTTTCAAATTTCACGAATATTAAATGTGTAAAAACGAGAGATTTATGGCATAGTGTGACACTGTATATACCAGACCTGGCAGGGATAGTAGAAGAATTCAATTTCTAGTGTAGGATATTATTAAAATTTTAAGCATTCACTTAGCTCCTGTAATCCCCTTAGAGGAAAGGGTACCGGGGGCTCTCTCGTCGATTCAAACGTAGTCGACTGTTTTCTCCATGAATAATGACACTAGAGTAAATATTTTTGTTGCGTAAAACTTATATCTGCCGTGACCATGCCCCTATGTTTTTTTTGTTTTTAAAATCTTAATTTCCATGATAATTAGAAACAAAACGTAGGGGCATAATCATGGCAGTTAAAGGTTTTATGGCACAAAAATATTTGCTCTAGTGTCATTATCCAGGGAGAAAACTTAAATTTGTATGGAGAGACCGCCGGTATTCACCTTAAGTATTTCAAGTAAAAAGTAACTATTTAAAAGTTTAATAAAGTTAAATAAAATTAATCTTAACAGTAGGAAGGCATGAAACTTGACATGGCAATTTGCTCCGAAACGAATGAACTTTCATTTCCTGAAAGCTCGATCCCTCATTTCCGTGCAGCGTTATTATAAAGCTATTTTTAAGAAATCTTTCAGCTTACAATACGCTGAAATTCGAGAAGTTATAGAAAATTATTAGTTTACCGACTTCAAAAAAGAGAAGGTTTCTCTTTATTCATTTATTTTGTTAAGTAAAATGTTTGATGAGTAACTTAAAAAACAATTTTAATTCAAAATATGGAAAGTAATATTGATGATTGATGATATGTCGTTATTTACGAGTATGTCTTAAATATCTTGATTATCATCAACATCAGTGATCTAGATAGGTAGGTACAGCCAGCAAAGGACTGAGGGTTACATGTGCATATTTGTAAGTTTAATTTTTTTTACAAACGGTTCAGTTATCGTTAATTATTTTGCTTGATATCACTAAAGCTTACGAAGTGTTAGTTATTTCACGCAGAAAAATCAAATCACCGGTAAAAAAAATTAAACTTTAAAATATGCACTGTTACCCTCATTCCTTTGCTGATTGTACTATAATAAAATAATAGATTTTTAAAATCATTCATCCATAGCCTGCATCCACCATAATAATCCGATAAAACGTTTTTTATTAAAAAATATTCTATACAAATCGGTTGCAACATAATGATGAAGTAGGTCCATTATTTATTTTTATTGAAACTTTTTTAAGATATAACTCGAGATATGATAATAATGTGCCTCTAAGTTATAATATAAAGATTTCGCAGTAAAACGGCAGCTGGATACCGGTGTTTTGATATTCGTACCGATTAAACTAAATGAGATGCTTGATAAAAGCTGCATATAGATACGTACTCCTACATTATTTATAAACACTTACGATACTTCATTTCTTTAAACTTTATTTTATTTTAGATGGTGACTTTTGAGTGTGTTGTTTGTTCTCTCACACTGCTTTTCTTTTGTGTTATGTTTTTTATGCGTGTGAACTTGTAATTGGATCCCTGTTTCTATTATTTTATGTTTATTCTTAAGTTATAGCTGTTGGTTCTCCTAAAAATAAATAAATAAATAGTGATAAAATAAAGTTTAAAGAAATGAAGCAGCTAGTGAGCTGCGCCCCGCGGTTACACCCGCGTAAGTCCCGATCCCGTGGGAATGTCAGAATAAAAAGTTGCCTATATGTTAATTTAGATCTCCAGCTATCTAGATACTGAGTTTCATCGCAATCGGTCCAGTAGTTTTTGCGTGAAGGGATAACAAACATACATACACACACACACAAACTTTCACATTTAAATATTAGTAGGATATTTTCTAAAGTTTTGTCACGTGAATTTTCTAAGAGTATACTCACAGTTTTTATTGTTTTCTAGAGGTAGTTGTTTCTTGCGACAATAATAAGTTAGCTTTCACAAATATTAATCTAATTTTAACATAGGTATAAGTAAGTACATAGGTATTGCATTCTGTGCTGTCAGAATGCTATTTGCTGAAATATTACCAACGTTTATCCGTAAACCATAATTCAAAATCCAATTTGTGTTAGATTTTGTTTCAGTGGGAAATAAATCGGATATCCCATTTATTACGATGCGTTTTCACGATTTATGGTCTGTATTGAATTTTGGTTTGTACCCACGTTTGTTTTATTGTCTGTATGAAGTTTTATATGTAGGTGTCTACCTAATATACGTATAGTTCAAATTAATTAAACAATTTATTGTTTGGAGCAAGAAGTTAATGGGAAGCTAAATATTGATTTACGTAGCTTTAATTTACGGTATTAAAATAATATTGATAATCATGTAGTTATTTAAATAAAATTAATTCACATAAATACTTGCTATCAACGTAAAACACCAAGCATTTTTTAATACGAAAGAAATGTTACTTAACCAAGAAATTTCGAGGAAAAAATTTGCAGCTACCTACCTAATCAACAATGCAAAAAATCTTCTGAATTACGGAGCTTCATGAAACGGCTTAATTAATAAAAAAATATCAAATTTTCCTGAAATTTTTCATAGGAAGGAAGCGGATCCCGGTGTGAAGGGTCCCGCCATTAATCATTCACGTTTCGCGCCAAAACGCGTTTCATAAAAATATATTAAAAAGTTCTCGTCCCGTCATTGCATTTTTGCGCGTTGTAGATCATTGTATGATAATATTCCTGCCATATCGTATTTCATATTTTAAGCAACTAGGTCAATTTTGACATTCAAATAAATTATAAGTCTTATAAGCGATTTTTGCAACTTACTTCATTTTGAGTTCATAACCTTAATAAAAAAAAAGATAATTGGAAAGGTGTATTTAAAACTTACAAATACCATAAAGTTGTCCTATGGAAAAAAAAAACTATAAAATCAGATTTAGGGCGCAGCGCGCGGCGACGCAGTTTTTGTGTTTTAATTTAAGACTAGGTCATTCAACGTGTAGTGATAAAACATGATGAAAGACCATTCAAATAGAGTCATTCATAATCATAAGTTTTACTCATTGCTAAATTTGCAAACCGGCAGGTACAAATCTGGCAACATTCTCAGCACGCACCAAACAGGTCACGAACTAAATTAATTGTAACTATTTCGTCTGTATTAGTTACATTTGCATTTCATTACGTTTAATTGGTTCAATCCTATTCTTCTGATAGAGTTTACTTTGCTAAGGGAATATTATTATTGGGTATAGGGTATCTTAAGCTTCATTAACCCAAAAAACGTCATTTTATTAAGTATATTTTTTACGATAGTAAGATACTACTAAAAAACATTGCTGAAAACATAATAGCAACTACTTTAATTTGATGGAAAAAAGTCACAAAAATATCTTTGAAAACGTCATAATATTATGCCTAATGAATAAAAACGGTATTATAATAAAATTCATGCTTGTTATGATTTTTTTTATTAAATATATAACCTACTACCGAAATACTGTTCTATTAGTTTAACATTAATGTGTACCTACCTACATTATCCAGAAATTTCTAAATTGAGCACTATCTCGCATGTATGCAGTCCAAGAGTCAAGAGTGACCAATATTAGTTCTTCAAAGCCTCTTAGCTGAATTAGCTTTAGGCACAATTTGCAATGCAACATTTAATTTTATACTACTGCTTTTTTATAAGTAGGTAGGTATAATAGAAAAAAATGTTGGGTTGTGAAATTGGTTATTTAGAAATTTAGTCTGCTTTCGAAAAAAATCATTTTCAAGAAAATACTTTAAGACAATTAAAATATTTTATTGAATAAAATTATAATAAAATAAAATGTAAAAGACTTGAAGTTGACTCTACAAAGGATTTATAGCCTTACATGTGTCAAATAACAAAAGCAACGGGAAGCTTTTAGGAAAAATCAACTAAGCTCACATATTCCGACGATTTTTCCACGTCTCATTTGTTACTTGTTCTAACTTTCATAGTACGTGCAAGAAATTCTTATTTTCCTACTTAATAAAATTGGTTGAAGTGAAGATAACTTCGACCCGACTTGTAGTTGCATTAGAATATCCCGATTTATTTTACTCGTAGCTATTTATTTATGAATTGTTCGTTTGCTCTCTTACTTTGAATTTTTATCTGTCGCCTTGTATCTGTGTCACATACTTCGCATTTTTTAGTTTGAATACTCGCCCTGCCCGTGTTCGTATGGTTTAATAGTAAACAAGGAAAATACGGAAATATTAGGTTTTCATTTGAGATAAAAATGAAAACCCAATATTTCCCAATATTTGATCAATCTCCGCTGTTGCCCGGCGTAGATTTTTGAAGCAATATTATATTGTAATTATTTCTTGACAAAAAATTTGTTTGACAAAAATCAAATAATATTGTAACTCACAAAAAATCAAAATTGATGTTATCGACATCTAGAATAAAAAACGTATGGCACTCGGGGAATGCCGCGGTAAAGCTAATGCATCGTGCGAGCTTCGTACAGTCTTACCATATACATACACATTAAGCGAATGCTCGGCCGAGCTACATGGTAGGCGGAGTGGGGGTGTTAGGCTTTATTTTCGTTACGGAATTTCTTGATTCGGTCGCCGCGCTCAAAGTCCGCGATAAAAGCTATGCATTAGCTTAAAACTCTATAAACTAAATCACATCTAATATGACAGACTCATTTTAAAATTGCCACAATACCTGAATACCTACACAGTAATTTTTTTAAGACAGTAAAATGTGTTGTATTAAAATTCTCAAAATTAAATGTTTTTCGGGTTAGGCGCATTCTTGCTCATAGCTCATTTCTTGGCAGAACTTTTAACTTCTTGTCTATCTAGAATCTATGCATCTGGTTGAGTATTTTTCTCTTATAAAACACTAGCAGCGCTCTGCGGTTTCACCCGCGTAACTCCCGAACCCGTGGGAATATCGGGATAAAAAGTAGCCTATACCTTTCCTCGATAAATGGACTATCCAAAACAAAATTATTTTTTCAATTCGAACTAGTAGTTCCTGAGATTAGCGCGTTCAAACAAACAAACAAACTCTTCAGCTTTATAATATTAGTATAGATGACACCTGCCTATACTTACAACTCGTTATTAACGAAACCTTAAAACTAATCTGTTCCCTACAGAGCGTAACAATAGCTGATATTGTTACCGGTTTTTGGGTGACAGTAAAGTGCCTAAAAGAAAATGTAGGTATAGTCTCTCGACACTCGTTCTAGGGTACAGTCCTGAACAAAGAACTAATTCACAATTTGTTCGGTTTATTTAGTAAAAGTATACCTGCATAAACTAATCACATAAATAGTTAAGGTACCTAGTCTTATTTCGTAAAGTTTGATCTGAATAGGAAAAAAAATCAGCTCAATTGGTAACCGGGAATTGTATCAAAATTAAGTGACAAGATTTGACCCGAACAAATATACATACATACATACTTACATACATACATTGCAAGTTAAATAAAAGCTTTTAAAAGTGTAGCTTTATGTATAGGTACTAGCTGTGCATCGCGGTTTCACCCCCGTAAGTCCCGATCCCGCGAGAAATTCAGAATCAAAAGTAACCTATGCCATTCTCCATCCCCTAAACTACCACTACGCTGATTCTCATACAAATCCGTCCAGTCGTTTGACCGTGGAAGGGGTTTCATTCGGATTTTTTGTGCATGACTACCCTAAATAATACAAGAAACAGAGAGAAAGGGTCAGGCTGGAAATCAGCGCTGTGCAGCTGCGTCTCACAGCATATGCTGAGCCTGCTCCTTTTGCCATACTTACTTATTAGTTTATTTCCTGTATAAAATTGTAATTTTATGGCAATAAAAGATTATTTATAATATTAGTTAGGATTGGATTCCGATTAGCCCATTATTATTACTAACCAAAACGCCTGGACTTCTGTAGATTGATTTGAAAGGTACCACAAGCAATCCATAAATATAAAATTCAAAATCTTGACTGACTGTTAAATAAATAAAACCAGTCCTGCAGAACTAAAATTTGGTACACAGATAGCTGTTATAAGTATAGGCATCCGCTAAGAGAGGACTTTTAAAAATTCAAATTCCAAATTCGCGGGAAAAAATAATTTAATATCGTACGGGACATGCCTGATATAATATTCCATCTTGTATTTTTAGAGTGACAGCCTGTTCTGGGTGGAGGACACCACCTAACATCATGTGAAATATATCCTTACATTCCACCATTTTACATTCTTACATTCCACCATTTTTAAGTACCTATCTTTGTATGTTTGTAATATTCTTTATTAATATTACACAACATTCCACACATCGCCATCTAGCCCCAAGCTAAGTAACTAGACTTGTGTTATGGGTGCTAGACAACGGATATACTACTTATATACTTTTCTTTTGTAAATATATACTTACTAGCTGCGCCCCGCGGTTTCACTCGCGTAAGTCCCGATCCCGTGGGAATTTTTGGTTAAAAAGTAGCCTATGTGTTAATCTAGGTCTCCAGCTATCCGATAGCGAGTTTCATCGCAATCAGTCCAGTAGTTTTTTCGTGAAGGAGTAACAAACATACACACACACACACACACAAACTTTCACATTTATAATAATTATTAGTAAGATAAGATAAGATAATACATAGAGACAACCAGACAAGTAGGTACCTCAGCATAAATACTTGTCTGAAACGGGAATCGAACCCGCAACCCTGTTCTTGGCAGTCCGGCATGGTGACCATTGTGCCAACTGGGTCATCGTAAGTACATGATACATATTATTCCCATAAATATCTTCCAAACAACTGAATAAATTTATTTATTTCAGTACAAAAAAACCGGCCAAGTGCGTGTCGGGCCACGCGCACTGTACGGTTCCGTAGTAGTCCTTCACAATAATAATATGTAAATTTCGAATTGAGTCTTTTTTAGATTATTTGTTAGTCTTCTATTACTAGCTATTAAAGCTGAAAGCAACAATTTGCCTGGTAGCCCTTGGCTCTTAATATTTTGGAAACGGATTCAAAAAAATGGTTTTTCCCATACCCATAATATTTTTAAAGATTCTGTTCATTTAACTTTTGTTGCTAACTATACCGTCCATGCAGTATTTTCATCCCAACGTAATATTTTCCTTAGTCAGCAGTCAGCTAGATTCTCGTAACTAGGTATTACCGTTTGTTCAAATGTGCGGACGTTCATTGTGTACCGGCTATCTTGGTCGAGTTATTTGATCCTTTACTGTCCCCAATTCTCCCTGTAGATACTTACTTACTATGTACTTTTGTAATTTCCACAGTCTTAGGTAAAAGTAGAAATGTTTTAATAATGTACAATAAAATAAAATAGGACTCTTGTATGATATAGAATTATTCACTATGTCATTTTAACTCAAGTCTCGTGAAAATAGTGTGGGAACAACATCTAAATAAAAAATATAAAAAAAAAAATGGTAAATATCCTGTTTTAAATTACTTTAATAACTTTTATAGTACGTTAAAATTTATGTTGTATTGAATAAATAAATTTATAAATATTGCAGGACACTTCTAGCCCCAAGCTAAGTAACTAGACTTGTATTAAGGGTGCTGGACAACTGATATACTGCTTTCTTATATACTTTCTTTCGTATATATATATATACTTATAATACATGGAAACAACCAGACCACAGACAAGCATAAATACCTGCCTGAGGCGGGAATCGAACCCGCATACCTGTGTTTGGCAGTCCGGCATGGTGACCATTATGCCAACTGGGTCGTATTGTATTCTTTAGCAGTTATAAGAATAATAGGTTTAATTTACCTATGTTTAAAATTATAGTTTAAACAAACTCCAAACAACTGATTTTCAAGCAACACATCCTCAATATTTTCAAAAATAAGTTCGAATTTTTAGAAGTCCTAGAACCAAAGTCGTTCGTTTAGCCGTAGGTCTCGAACAACCCTCTTTCGTCCTAATTCCCTCGTCGAAACACACTGTAAACCTTTACTTCTTAAACCACTTCTATGATCTTGATGTCACCAGTTTACAAGCTCAAAATATCCCATCTGTCCAATCGTCGTTATTACCTACGCTCGTTTTTTGATAAGAATCCTTAGCGAGGGTTCGAATAAAACACGAATAGATTCTGTTGGGACAACAAAAGCCTTTTGATTCGTCATGGATATCAATTTGTTCGGAATAAATTGGAAATTGGTATCGCTTATAAAATAACTAGCTGCGCCCGCGGTTTCACCCGCGTAAGTCCCGATTCCGTGGGTATATCGGGATAAAAAGTAGCCTCTATGTTAACCCAGGTCTCCAGCTATCTACATACCGAGTTTCATTGCAATCAGTCCTGTAATTTTCGCGTGAAGGAGTAACAAACACACACACACACGCACACACAAACTTTCACATTTATAATATTAGTAGGATAGTAGGACTAGCTGCGCCCGCGGTTTCACCCGCGTAAGTCCCGATCCCGTGGGTATATCGGGATAAAAAGAAGCCTCTATGTTAACCCAGGTCTCCAGCTATCTACATACCGAGTTTCATTGCAATTAGTCCTATAATTTTCGCGTGAAGGAGAAACAAACATAAATATACACACACAAGCTTCTACATTTATAATATTAGTAGGATACGGTCAACGTTTTTTGCTTTTTATTATTTTTTTGGTTTCGGTAAATCAAACAATGAATCTGATATCAAGTCATTACTTCGAACTTATTCGTATTTATTGTATTATTATTACAACATCGATTTTTTACACGAGGCTTTCATTTGATCTCAACTCACCTGATGGATAGCGACGATTAAGGCCTTGACTTCTAGGCGAGCATGCTAAATCCTTGAATTTAGCATGCTCGCCTAGAAGAAGAACGGCGTACCTGGACAACATGATGGAACGCGACGAGTCACTTGGCACATGTTATGTTTACCAAGGTATCTTAAAGATTTCTTAGGGTTTAGACCCAAAAACGGACGAACAAACGAATGATCTCACGAGGGTCTCGTTTTTTCCGCTAGATGTACGGAATCCTAAAAATATTTTGCGGAACCCTAAAAACATTGAAGGAACTAGCAAGCGAAGTACGGTGTAGCTCCTGAACTCACTAGCTTCCGTGGATATATTGGGCTAAAAAGTATCCTATGAACTCCTAATTAATTAATATTTTCTCTTTTCAAGTTTCATCAAAATCGGTCCAGTAGTTGTGGTGCCTATTCGTTGAAGAATTTGTTTGTTTGAACTCGCTAATCTCAGGAACTACTAGTTCGAATTGAAAAAATATTTTTGTTTTGGATGGTCAATTTATCGAGGAAGGCTTAGGGCTATTTTTTATTTTGATATTCCCACGGGATTGGGACTTACGCAGGTGAAACCGCGGAGCGCAGCTAGTATTTTTATATTAGTGCTGATATTCTCGATGCTCAATACCTGTTAAAGCCACGGATAAGGGCTAAAGCTTAATGATTAATTGCAGTTTTTTTACGCATTTTTTTCTACAAAACCCTTCTCATTCGTAAAATTTTGTCTGAGATAAATTTGATCAGACATTGAGTGATGTATGTTTCGGTTGTACAAACGTGTGTTACTGAATTTAACATACGGAAAACTTTATACGAGCTGAAAACTTTAGAAGGAAACTATGATAGTGAAGTTTGCTTTGTTTGTACATGTAGCAAAGCTGGGCAAGAATTCACATTATGAATATCTGATGATGTCGAGTGCAAAATACGACTTCAGTTATCACGTAGGTATATTTATTAAATTGAAATTATTATGTTTGTCGATAGTTTGTGTCAATTTTAGTAATAAGGAAATTTTCGTGAAGATTTAAGTGTCTGTCTGTCACCAGGCTTATCTCATGAACCGTGATAGCTATAGACAGTTGAAATTTTCACATATATACTAAATTATAAAACTGAAAAGTTTGTTTGAACGCGCTAATCTCAGGAACTACTTTTTCAAATTGAAAAAATCATTTTATGTTGGATAGTCCATTTATCGAGGAAGGTTATAAGCTACCTGATATTCCTACGGGATCGGGAGTTACGCGGGTGAAACCGTGGAGCGCTGCTCTATGATATATTTATGTTGCCGCTATCACAACAAATACTGAACGTAATGGTACGGAACCCTTCCAGCGGGAGTCTGACTCGCTCTTGGACATTTTATTTATGAATAATTCTATAGTCTAACATAAACTCCAGTTACACAAACGATACTAAACCTAACAATATGGCACAATGGCCTTATCGCTAAAAGCCATCTCTTCCAGGCAACCTTCCTCAGATGTCTTAGATGGGTTATTTAGAGAGTTTTGCTTAAAACTAAGCTATAATAAGTATTTCGAATGATCTCCATACTATGCTTTCGTGAGAGTCCTATCTTGATTAATTTACGAGAACACTACAACTTTATTATTTTAACCCAAAATTATTTTTTTTTGCGGGAACGAGTTAACAACATGTCGTGCTGCAGTTTTATTTTCATGAAACTTAGTTGTAACCCGATTTGAATTGTATAATTCTGGTGGAATGTTATTCAATTTAGTTCTGTGAACGCGCACAAGTGTAGTGAAAGTAAAAATCAGTGTTAAACATGAAGTTTTCTCGTTGCCTCCAAATCTCCTATTAAGGTTATGGTAAACTTGCCACCGCTTTACTATAGCCCCTGACTTAGGCCCGATATGAAAAATCGGGTCATAATATGATGCAAAATATAACTTGACACTGGCTAAATGCACAAGCCGTGCGAAGCCATAATTAATAGCAAAATTAACCCCAAAATTTGTGTACCCATTAATTAAAATTAGTATTACAAACAGCGGTGTAAAAATAAATTCTAAAAAGTTCCTACAACTAAGATAATCCTAGTCTATACGAGATCATACATATTAGCCCGTAACTTTTCAACTCACGTCATAAAAGTGGTTTTAATTAAAAAGTAAAGTAACAAGAAGCCGTGGAGTGAGTTGCAAATCCGGCTTAGTCCGGGATATTGCGGGAACTTTCCCTTGCGAAAACCGTTTTTCATGTAGCTACCTGGTAGGAACATTACTTGTGTTACTAACGGTTAGCTAGTATGTATAGTATTCACTAGCTGTTGCCCGCGACTTCGTTCGCGTGGTGGTTTTGTTTTATTTAGAACGTTTGCGATTGCCTACCTTACTTAATACGTGTGTCCATATATTATGACAACTACAAAGCTTTCTTGTACACAACATTGTGGGTGACGCCTCGTCGTTGAAACAATTTACTAACATGTTAGCTGCGGCACTAACACTCGATAGAGTCAAATAGGTACAGCTGACTGTGTCTGAAGCAGCTTATGGTGAGATCTAAGCCTGCGGTGCGCAACTCTGGCCTTGCACTTTGTTGATTGCCAATTGCGTAGCATAGGCTCACTGGAAATTGAATGCGCTTGAAACCGAAAGGCAAATTATTGATATCAGTGGTATCCTGGGGATAAAAACTGGTTCCCCAGCACCACACCTAGATAAAATTTCGGTGTCAAAAACTTTCTGCTGCAACCTGACTACTCTGGGCCAAGCCAATTAAATTACGCAACAGGATAATCGACACACCAAGTCTAGCTCCACTCAGGCTCCACTACCCGATTAATGGAGGTCTACGTTTTTTTCCTCTCCAGGCGATGACAACTTAGTATGTCATTTAAGAAGACGAATTTCTCATTTCGGGAAGTGAGAATGAGTTTTCTCGATCTCTGGTGAATGTCTCTTAAAACGTGAAATACTTGGTGAATGTCTCCATACACCGCCCTGAAGCAAACTGAAAATCAGTAAACCATTGCTTACATATCAGAAATCATATAGTGATCTGTGGCAGAAATTGCCAATGTCACCTTGGTAGATTGACGTTTTCTCTGCTCGGAGTTTCTCTGCAATCCTCCTCTACCCAAAGTAATCCGGACATTTAGTATAGGAGCCTAGCATAGTGATTTTTTGCGCAGTGCATTTTGTGACCCACGTTAATCGATAGAGGGTATTACGGGGAACAAATAATGCTTTACACCGAGCCGCTAAAGCGTCTCGGAAACGAAATTTTCAAAAGAAACCAATCGTGACCGAGTATTTCCAAAAGTCCGCGGTTAACTTTGAGACCGAATGCCCTCTATCGATAGGTATGGGTCTCGAAGTGCACCGAGCATTTTTGGAAAATCATAGGACACCACCTTTCGTTGAATACCCTGTTTCCAAAACGCTTTAGGGGCCCAGTGTGAAGGCATTATTTGTACGTCGTTTTGCCCTCTATCGTTAGGTATGGGTCTCGAAGTGCACCGAGCATTTTTGGAAAATCATAGAACACCACCATTCTTTCAATACCCTGTTTCTGAAACGCTTTTTCGGCATTTTTTTGTTCGCCGTAATGCCTTTTATGTGTAAGTATTGGTCTTAAAGTAAAACGCACATATTTGATCTGTCACAGTGCGTTTTTTTTTAATATCCCGAGACGCTTTAGACGTTCCATGTGAAGGCATTATTTGGTTGCCGTAATACTTTCTATTAGATAGGTATGGGGAAATATACACGGAACAGTATCAAGATACTGCACGAAGTTTTGCCATCGAGATAATATTTAAGAATATAGAAAATAAATTAAATATAAAAAAATAAATGGTTAATATCCTCATCAGATCCTCACTTCTGAAAATTTTATTAATTCTTGCAAGACAAACAAAAAATTTCAAATCTCCAAATTTTACCTTCAATGGTTCAGGAGTTTTATGATGAAAAGGTGGTTCAGGATGTTTCATCATACTTTATCCTTTACATTATTGGAGAATTCAATTGAAGACGGTTGAAAATCGAGCATTTTGCTATACACGGCGGCATTGCAATGCAAGTTTATAGAATATCTTCCATCACCCCCCACCACTGAAACCATGGTGAATTTTAGGATAAAAAGTTGATATGATGTTACACCAGTATAAGGGCTATGTTCACACCAAATTTCAATTCAATCCATTCAGTAGTTTCGACGTGATGCGCGGCCAAGATATTTAACTTTCACTCCCTGATATCACCCCCACCACAGAAACCATGGTGAATTTCAGAATAAAAAGTTGATATGATGTAACATCAGTATAAGGGCTATGTTCACTCCGAGTTTTAATTCAATCCATTTAGTAGTTTCGACGTGATGGGCGGCCAAGAACTTTATCACCCCCACCACGGAAACCATGATGAATTTCAGGATAAAAAGTTGATATGATGTTACATCAGTATAAGGGCTATATTCATACCGAGTTTCATTTGAATCCCTTTAGTACTTTCGACGTGATGCGCGGCCAAGATACAGACAGACAGACAGACAAAAATGTTTTTTTCTACATTTTCTGGTTCAGTATCGATAATAGACTGCCCTCCAGTTGAAATTTTCAAAATAACTTCAATGTACAGAATTCATCCACGAACGATTTTATTATAGTATAGATAAACAGTGGGTTGTGGTTTTATAGATATAATAATTTTAATTTTAATGTCAAAGTCAAAATCTTTATTCCTTTCAATGCTTAATATCTAGATATAAGATCACTTGGACACGTCTTAAAAACTAAGTTAGCATGTGTTAGAATTCTTGTCTATGTGTTAGTATACAAGGGGCTTAAAGACTATGATAGTAAAGAACAGAAAGAACTTAATATTATGTAGTAGTTCCTTATCGTGCGTTGCAAAAGGGGCTAGACGGAAAAAATTAAGACCAAAAGTTGTAACGACACTTTTTGATTTTATTACAATTCCTTCACTAATTAATCGAAAGGAACCTCGTTCCATCCGGGTGTTCCTTGACAACTCTCAGGTTTTTTTAATATAGACCTGGGGCCAATGCCCTATCAATTTTCTCAAAAAAAAAATGAAACGCTTAGATTTTCATCACTAAATGTTTAGTATAGTTTCTACTTTCCTGGCCATTGTGTTTTATCTCTTGCACAAATTAATATCTGTTATGAGCCATAGATGCGGCCTTAATTTTGGCTAGTTTTATTTAAAAAAAGGCCATTTATATGAAAAGAAAATATGAAAAGAAGAAGAAGTACCTACCTATAATTCATGATAATAATAGGGTGCTCCAACCACAATGGTTATTAGACAAGACTAGTGAAAAGAATGGAAAGCGCTGACCAAATGATAAGATTTTGAATAAATCTTTAAATTATTATGTAGTATCGAAGTTGAGATCCAGAAGGCACGGGCGGCGTGGATATTGGCATGGCGGTGAAGATAAAAAAAAAATTACTATGGTTGTCGTTGTGGCAGCATATAAAATGGTTGCCATTACCATAGGTACAGTCGGCTGCATAATTGCAGCCCTCGGTAGAGTTCAAAAATTACTATTATTGGAATGTTTGCATTCTAATAATTTTTGTTTGATTAATTGATGAGTTAGAAGACTTTAAACTTCACTTAAAGCAGGTGTCTAGAATCTTGCTCGTGTTGAAAACATTCTTATAACAGCCGTTGTAGAGCTCTACGGTGAGTTTGCAATTATGCAGCCGTCCGTACATATTATGCTTTATTGAAATTCAAATGCTAGCCAAATTCTTAGAACTACACCGTTTCCGTCCTGATTTATTGGCTTGCTCCAGAAAGTAACATTGCAATTTCTGGCACGAAGAATCAGCTCTGAAACCGTGCATAAATGTCCATATCGGGTATCAATAAATAGCTCCAACCGCGAGCCTCTTGAAAGATACCCCTATTGTTTTCTAACTACGGCATACAATGGATATTATCCATTTAAGATATCCACTTCAAGGAACAAGTTTCATATTAGGTTTTAATTGTATTAATAAATGTCGTTGACATTAAATATTTAGAGTTCGTAATGTATAAATAAATATTGCAGTACATTTCACACATCGCTATCTAGCCCAGTAACTAGACTTGTGTTATGGGTGATAGACAACGGATATACTACTAATATACTTTTCTTTTGTAAATATATACTTATAATACATAGAAACAACCAGACCACAGACAAATATCTAAGCATAAATACTTGTCTGAGGCGAGAATCGAACCCGCAACCCTGTGTTTGGCAGTCCGGCATGGTGACCATTGTGCCAACTGGGTCGTGGTGTGGTTTATTACGAATACTCAGTGTACGAGTCATACCTCGTACGTAAGTTTATTTACCTTTGCACTTCATTTAAACTTAAGTCATCGATTTGCACATTTCAATTACTTCAATAAATCATATTTTCGTTGCAATCGACCGTCGTGTCGCGTAATATACTATAAAATTAATCATTAAATACCAATCAATCAATAACAGCATAGCCAATTAAATTCAATAATTACCACCAGCCATGAGATCGTTTACTCAGTGAAGCGGAAATCATTCATATACTTATATATTATTATATCACACAATATATTTTATTACTTTCATTTATTGAGCCATGTGCTAAAACTTTATCTTCTCTGAATAGTTTTGTTTTAAGTAGAGCACCGAATAAAGTGACTTGCGAGATGTTTTAGTGTTTGGTTATTATTTTATATCTCTAGCTGTGAAAATACTAGAGTTAAGAGTAATTTGCTATGGAGTTTATGATCTGTGTCTGAATTAGTTTTACTTCACATGCTCGTAATTTTCGTATGCATAATAACTTATTTTTATGTCAAAAAATTAGTTCCTTGAATCATTTTGCATAATATAAAATTACGATAACAATCTAAAGGCCTTTTAAAAGAATGCGCTCGTAAAACATCACTTTTTATTTCGTGCACGTGCTAAGAGCTCGATTTTTTTCACTGCGGGAAACTGGAAGCGTGTGCACGGTAAATTAAAGTGAAGTTTTAAGTTGCGAAAGAATTTTCTGTGATGCCGGCTTAGTCTCATAAAAACACTAGACAGGCCGATGTGTTTTCAGATGGTTTTATTCTCACAAAATAAATAAGAAACGAAGACGGGTCGAAATAATTTATTGTGTGTTTTTTTTCAAGAGACGTTTTGAAAAAAGTGTCAAGATTATTAATTACCTATTGTTCATCTCGAGACAAGCGGATCGCTAGTACCTATGACTTTTTCATACACTAGCAACCTCCAGCCATATTTTTTTAAACTGTAACTTTATGAATGATTAAGCAAAATCCTTACCAACAAAAACACACACCGCATATAAACCCGTCACTTAGGAAAGTTAGACAAAACACAACACGAAGTTTTTGTCGGGGGTACTTTGTTTTAGAGATATAGCTGCCATAATGTATGAAAAACCTTAAAATTAGAGATGTAGCATTTTATTTTTGAGACAATTAGTAAGATCAAAACAAAACCAGACCGATTCCTATGAATTCTACAAGTCAACAGCACAAGTGGTTTATCCAAAAAAATCTTATTAATTACTAAACATCCATCATCCTAAACGAGGAACTGAGCTGCTTATTTTCTCGTCTCTAAGAAGTGAAGTGATGCGTACTTCCAGGAGCCACCTCCGTGCATTTATCAAGGCAGACGGGTTGAAAGGAAATCCGTAAATAGCTGGATGCAAAATGCGGTTGTCTAGTCTACTTACTTGACTTCTCATCAATCATTGTTCGAAATTGGTGCGCGAAAATGTTTAGCCGCTAAATTGCTTAAATAAATCAACCTATTAGAATCCCATTATATCCCGGACCTTTGGAAGACGTGTGTGGAGCCGAATCCAACACGTAGAGGCCCTTTACAATAACAAGTTTAATAGCAAAGTATGATGTGGACACCAAACTGGCGATTATCCCTGTCTACACTAAAAGTGGTAGATATTATTTTTATTTTATTATCTTTACTCGTAAATGGTGAAGAAAAATATGTTAAACTGTTTTCTTTTTACATATACATATTTAAAAAAGTATGTAAAAAGAACAGTTTTCTTATTATAAGGGAAGTACATAAGTATAATTTCTCCACTCTACTCTAAACATCTTGATTGAAAACCTAGGTAATTGAAAAACAAATTAAATTCTCCGACCACCCGATCCGTCTTCCGCGGTAGGTACCTAGTACCTAATACCCATCGGTGCAAAGATGAACTAAAGGAAATGTATTTATTGCATAAATAATTAACTTTCGTTCTTCTAATCGTCGTCTAAATTCATTTTTTAAAACGCAATAATAATCTTTTACTCTTCTATTAGATAGCTCAATTTTTTTAAGTATTTCATTAAAAATGTAATCAAGGAGCTAATGGTAAAGGTATCCAAATAAAGTTTTACGGCAATACTATACTATAACTAATGTGTTCAATAACGTGGCTTTTGGCATCGTCGTAGAAGCTTTATTATTCTTAATTCTGCTCAGGGTTTTCCTGTGCTTTCTCTCAAAATTTTCTACATCAACATCCAGCCTCTACGTCTGCGCTTTGTCCGTCGTTAATCCTACATCCATCCGTTAGCAGTATTTTCTCAATAAGTTTTTCCCAGTAAAAGTATACCTGCTTTAAATTTAAAAACTAACACAGGAATCACACCTCTAGTTAATAACCACAACAACGTGTAAATCTATAAAAGTGAGACGGCAAAGATCAATCAAATACAGTAAGATATCTTTGTTACAGACTCAAGTCTAAGATTTTTCCAATAACAATAACAAGTCTTTGATCATGCATCGATGCTGTACGTACTTTAGAGCCCTCGCATACAACATACTTTTTATCGACCAATAGTTCACCGACAGTTACTGTTCTGGTTTCTAAAAGGAATCATTTATTACAGCCAAAACCAAACTATCGAATAAAGTCAGAAAAAAAATTTCATGCTAGAGTGCAGTGAGCTAAAATTGGATTACTATATAATTTACTACATAAACATTGCGTAAGCCATTAAATCTATTTAATGTTAAATTAAACTCAATTTTGTTGTGACGAGAAGAAAAGTACGGGTAAAAAAATTGGTTCGGCAATATCATGCTATTTCCGTCAGTCTTCTTGAATACATAAAACTTTGGATAAGTTCGGGGGATAGTAATCTAACAAAACAAAACAAAAATTGAGGTGGGTGGAAATCTTCTGTGTCGTAGGCGGGTGTTTGCTGAACGCGCCACAGAGAAAGTCGATCTTCTATTGCTAGTTTTATTTGTGATTTTGAATTCTTCGGAATCATCGATAATTAATCAAACTATCACAGAGCAAAATATACGGTTTAATTTTTATTTAACTTTACCTGAACCTACTCGTAATTTATTAGTTTTCTGTAGGTAGATTTATTAAGAATATAATGAAGAGTATTGTAGAGGCAACAACCTATTATAGGGTCATAATAAAAGCTATTAAGTAAGTATGTACCGTACATCTATACCTATTATTATTTACTAGCTGCGCCCCGCGGTTTCACCCGCGTAAGTCTCGATCCCGTGGGAATATCGAGATAAAAAGTAGCCTATGTGTTAATCCAGGTCTCCATCTATCTACATACCGAGTTTCATCGCAATCGGTCCAGTGGTTTTAGCTTGAAGAAGTAACAAACATACACACACACACACACAAACTTTCACATTTATAATATTAGTAGGATAATAAAAGAAGGACAAAAATTGTACGGACGCCAATTAAAAAAGAAGGGTCATAAAATAATAAGTAGAAGACAAATTCGTGATTTACAGATCCTTGTGTCTGTCTAACTTTTTTCCATCTGATATTATAATCTACTATACTTATTAAAATCGTACTATTAAAATTTGAGAAGTTCTTGGTACACTTAATATCATAACCCAGCAAGTAAAAACTGAAATATCGAGGGTAAGAAACTGACGAATTATTACTGAAAAACACCAAGTATGGGTAACGAAAAACTGCGGCCGCAAAAAATGCGTTCTACACTATTTATCCAGATTGTCCCTTTTTGAGACTAATGCAGGTAAAACTCCGGGACACAGCTAGTGAACAATAAATTGATAAAGTTTAGCATTAAATATATTATTTACAAACAAACCTATCTTAACAATAAATAATTGCTTATCTTCACTCACTACTCTTTACTAACTACCTACGTATATATTCTCGAAGATTGTCATACAACTTCTTCAATTTCATCGTATTTGCATACCTATCGATAGACCATTAAATTCTTCCATAATATTCACATTTCTTATAAATTATGCAGATTTTAACCAGTTCAATTAACTGATACTTTTAATTAGAGACGGAATGCGAGGGCATTATAATGTTATCTTAATTATCGGATTTTCTGATGTAAGCTTATCTTGTGATCTCAGCGTTCGTTGCAAAAGATTTTAAATAGGTATGCTAATTGAGAAGAGAAACATTACCCAGTAAGCTCGGATCATTGTAAGCTCATGTAAATGTTTTTCACGTGACATTTTTGGAGAATCGTTTACAAGATGTTTATCATTAGCCTAAATCGCTATGCTTCTTTGTTATTCTCGCTTCGGGTTTTAAATTTTAACACATTTCCGGCTTTTTAAAGTTGAAGGATTTTTGGACGCTGTTTTAATTTAAAACAATTAAGCTTTTTGTAAGGACGATAGAAACTTCTCGAGAAGACACTAGAGTTTCGCCATTTCGCCACAACGCCATTACTGTCATAATACGAACCAACCGCTCAAAGCATGAGTAAAAAAAATTAAGCGAGTCGAGAGCTTCACCTATTAGCAGCTCGCCTAGCTCTACATGTGTATGGGCACAGAATATATATGGTATGGGTTATATTGTGCGATCTGTGAATGACCTCTTCAGCATAATAATGGTCGAAGGGATGCGCAGGAGCGCGTGCGGAGGGGAGACCGGTTTGAAATTAGAACGTTTTTTATTCAAACCTTGCCTTTGTCGGCGGGCCTGCCCGGTGCGCATGATGTGCTAACTCGATAAATGCGTCAAATGAAATAAGCCGTATTTTATTTCCTTTTACTTGAATGGATCGAGGTTTTTAATTTTAGAAGGATGTTTGGACAAAAGATTACCAAAATGTTTTGGGTTCTTTTATGTTTTGTTGACAACGTAGAAAGTTGATACCTGAGGGTGATATTGATTATTTTTTATCCGAGATTTGTTAGGTATTTTGTATTTCCTTTATGTTGTTTGCTACGAACTATAATCGAGAACACAAAGAGCAAACACATATGTGATAGATATTAAAATAGCTAAAAGCTGTGTCAAAATGCGACATAACAAAAATGATCTTCATAAATTAACTAAAATGTTGATATAAAATCATTACATAAAACCATACTAAAGTATTACTTAACTAACCACAAAATTATGAGCTCGTTTAATATGAAATACATACCCATTACAAAGTAACTAACCCCTAATCGTTAGCTATAGCGATGCTTACGCAAATTGCCTATAAAATGGTGCTTTATACAAAATCCAAAATAGTTCGAAATCAGGTAGATATACCATGGTTCGTAAAGCCGCCATATTCCCCCATTTGGTACAGTAAACAGAGAGGGAGCAGCTAGCGAGCGATGCGACACGATAAAACGTACCTACCATACCATACGATAGTGCAACACTGGTCCCGTAGCCGCTCGGTCGTGGCGACGAAACGCGCACACTTTGACTTCGCGATGCGATGTTCCTACGAACTTTTTAAAAACACTTCTACGAAGATAATCGTTTTAATAATTTAAAATGTTAAGTTAAAGAACTTTTTTAAAATAAAAATATGTGGTTTTGTTTAGTGAATTATATATGTAAATTAATCGATGTAGTGTGAATAGAGCATTATTCCGTGGCAGTATGGTGGATGTTGGTGTTAATGAGTGCGATAACACCATAAATGGAAGGAACCAATTCGTGTATCTGGTGTTTGTGCATTTACTTCTTATCGGACTGAATGGGACTAATGGTAAATAATTTTTGTGTTTTTTTTGTCTGTCGTTTTGAGCTTTTTGGAAGTGTGTGTATAACTTTAATGTCACTTCCTTTATTTATTTGTAGAGGAAGTATCCCTTCCTCGTTCACATTAAAAACGCACATTTTTTAAGTTTTTAGGCACGTACAGGGCTGAGTGGGTTACTCAATTTATTCTAATGCTTTTATTACAAAAACAGGTAGCTATTTTCAAAAGTGGAACATTGTTTCCTAACATTAAACAGATTTTAAAGATAGGTAACGAGAGAAAAGTTGAAACCATATTCATTAAGAGCTCCACTTAAAAGTTCTACCGTGAAAATGTAATACTTAAACATTTTTATCTTACACTTTATCAGATAGTTAGTTACTGTATCGAGTAATTAAAGTGGTCGGGGTCAATTAACGAAATGTAGGTAGGTAGTTACAACGTGCCCAACAGTTCGTTTGAACAATGGATGCCTTTTTATTTTCAACGAAACTTAATTAACGTTAGCGGTAGCGTAAAATTACTAAAAGCAACTGGTATTGAACGATGAAATTCGATTTTGTAATGGATAGACGGACATTAAGTTTCTTAACAATGTTATTTGGTAAACAAACATTAATTTTTTGTGCCAGTCAAAGAGTATTGTTTGTTGATTTGAAATGAAATTATCAAAGTTTAGAAAGCTCTTGCGGGTTTTTATAGATAAAGCAAACTTAATCTTAAGGTCTCGTCATGGTCCCGTTTACATGGTTTTCTTAAACAGTTTTTGATGATCTTATTTAATCAAATAAAACAACAAAAAATCTTTTAATTTTTATTATCTATTTAAATATTTGGAACTTATGTCATGAACTAAGTGAACAAAAAAACTTATTACCGTTTTTTTTTTGTTTTTTTCCTACTTATTTATTTGAACTTTTTCACAGACAGGGCTCTAATATTCTTGATTATCGTTATCTTCCTATTGATGTCCATTTCAAAAAGCATGAAAAATACTTGCATGCATTTCACTTTATTTAAATAGAAAAGAGGAGAAATCATAAACACATTTATTGAAATAAGTTAATCAATGCTTATGAACAGCTAAAATGACTCGTCAAAAATTATAATTTAAGCACGTTCTAAACTTTCTTGCCACTTTTGTCTAGCAATGAAAGCCAAGCTTTTAACTTTAAATTCATCTCTAAAAGCGAACGTAAGCTTATAGAGCTATCAATAAAAATACTTTTGTCCGGTCATTCAGATCTAAACAAGAGATAAAGACTTGAGTCCGGTCTTACAAACGAATTGCTCTGTGAGTGGTCGTTCATTTGCAATTATAGAATTTATTAAGCTACTGCATAGCTTTTATCGCGGGTTTTGAGCGCGGCGACTGAATCAAGAAATTCCGTAACGGAAATAAAACCTAACACCCCCACTCCGCCTACCATGTAGCTCGGCCGAGCGTTCGCTTAGCGTTTTTTATTTCGTCGTATTGACCAGAATGCCTTCCTTTCTTCTTCACATTCCCTTCTGTCTAGAGCCATGGACGGGCCAGTCGTTCGTGTATGAGTTTAATTCGTTACTCTGCCTGCAGTTCCATCTGCCTCAAAGACTTTTTTACGGGACTATTATTCTGTACCGGCTTTGTCTCTAACTCCTCATTCATCCGCTAGTTGTAGAATAGTATAACTACCATAAGTACAAGTAGAATGTACCTAAAATGGTAGTTATACTATTCTACAACTACCGGATGAATGAGGAGTTAGAGACAATGAACTCCTCATTCGTCCGGATGAATAAGGAGTTAGAGACAACGAACTCCTCATTCGTCCGGTAGCTGTAGATTAGTATAACTACCATTTTAGGTACATTCTACTTGTACTTATATACTGGCGGTTTTTCGCAACTAGACCTTAGTTGGGTCCTTTTTGTGTGAGGGTGGAGTAGGCTTGTTCAGTAACTATTACCCTCTCAGCCTAATCGACCGCATCCAGAGGATAGAACATGTCAATACTTCTGGAGCCAACTAAGCAGGGTGGGTTAAATCACTGGTACATTCTATTTGTTGAATGTATGATTACTTATGTATTATCCTAAATAAAGTCTACATGAGTTAATTACTTTGAGGAGTTTTATGATTAAAAGTAAGCTTCTGGGTCATCATCAATCTATATTTGTTAAAGTCTATTCGAATTATGTTGTTTTGTTTCCACTGCTGAAATCTGACCAGTTAAAATTGCACTCTGATGAGCAGTTCTGCTCAACACTCCAAAGATCTTAATCAGATTCACCTAACTTAAGTGACCAATGAGCTTTTAAGTAAAAGATCAAACTTAATGTCGGAATACGGCGTGAACATTGGTTATGCAGATGATCTAACAATACTAATAAACGGAAGTGCAGAGAACGTGTTATGTAAAGTAATGCGATCCTCCCTTCAAATCGTTGAAAAATGGTGCGACGAACATCAACTGTCAGTCAACCCTAAAAAGACGGAACTCATCCTTTTCACCAACAAAAGGAAGTTACCAGAACTAGAATTACCAAAACTTTTTAATACTGAACTCGCCCTATCGACACAAGTCAAGTATCTGGGCATCATACTTGACAACAAACTGAACTGGGCGAATCATATCGATGAAAAAATGAAAAAAGCCTGTATAGCTTTTGGTCAGTGCAGAAGACTTGTTGGTAAGAAATGGGGTCTTAACCCAAAGATCACACTCTGGCTGTACACATCAGTTATCAGACCGTCTTTAACCTATGGTTCAGTTGTATGGTGGCCCAGGACACAACTGACCACAGTGAAAACGAAACTCCAAAGCCTACAACGCCTAGCGAATGTAGCAGCCACAGGATGCATGAAAACTACCCCATCAGCCGCACTAGAGTATCTCCTAAACCTGAGACCTCTAGATCTTATCATTCAGGAGGAGGCTAAACTAGCCGCCCTAAGATTAAGATCACACGGACTATGGAAGCAAAACATAGAAACAACGCACACAAAAATTCTACAGAGGACCATAAAAGAAATACCACTTTTAGAGGCACCTACAGACAAAATTTTATGTTATCACGTCTTCGATAGAAGTTACAATATCCAACTCATAGCGGAAGCGAAAGATAGCTCTGGCATCGATGAAGTTAGGATATATACCGACGGCTCCAAAACCACTGATGGTACCGGAGCCGGCGTCTTCTCGAACGACCTAAATATCAAAATATCAACCACTCTAGACAAACTAAACACAATCTTCCAAGCAGAGTGCATTGGAATTATCAGAGCAGCAGAAGCGGTTGCAGCCAGAGATGTCAGGGATCTCAACATCAAAATTGTCTCTGACAGTGCATCCGTACTTCAAGCGCTACAAAACAATACTCTAACATCTGCCCTAATAATGGAATGTCATAACAAACTCCAATCCATTGCAAATACGAACAGAGTAACGCTGCAATGGATAAAAGGGCATAGCAACTCTTTGGGAAACGACGCAGCAGATGAACTGGCCAAAAGGGGAGCCGCGGCAATAGTTTATGGTCCGGAACCTCTATTGCCCATACCCCAGGCCCAAATAAAAACATGGCTACGACAAAAAACTGAAGATGCACATAAAACAGAATGGAAAAACAGCGAAACCTGCAGGCAAACAAAGAGTGCTGTTCCGGAAGCAACCAAAAGATTTGCCCGCAGCATCATTAGACTAAAAAGAAACGAAATCCGGACGATCATAGGTGTCATAACCGGTAATTGTTCATTAAACAAACACTTATTTACCATAGGTGTCACAGATTGCCCCCTGTGCAGAGGATGCATGGAGGCAGAAGAAAACCCACAGCACGTGCTCATGGAGTGCAGTAGCGTGGCAGATCAACGGGCTCGGTCTCTTCAATCGCCGGCATCTCTTCCGGAGGCCTGTAGCAACCTGAAAAGGCTGCTAGCCTTCTGGAAGGACCTGGGATGGTTGGAGTGACAAGTAGGATATTCTCACACGCACAATGGCCCAAATAATGAGGCTAAGTGCGGAAACAGCCCCGAAAACTAAACTAAACTAAAACGGCGTGAACATACATTAAAAAAAACTAACATAAATCCTTTTTCCTTTTTTACGGGTTTTTTTTGTGTTATATACACCTACGTAAGTATCCTCCTTGCGTCGATTCCCCAATGCGTTGGGTCGTGACCCATAAGGTATTAAATTCTCTCGTACAATGTTGCGCCATCTATTCCGGCTTTCAGAGACATGAACCGCCTACTTAAGTAGGTATATTCAAACCCTATTTTTTGAAGTCGGTTAGAAAAAAAACCCTTTTGACGTATTTGTAATTTTAATGCCTTGCATCGCAACTATATTTTGCAGTCGTCATGCAGTCCGTTTGTGTGCTCTACTGAGTTCTACTGAGTATTGTTTTAATTACATACATTATATTATCATTTCTTATTTCTACATTATTGTGCTTTATTAATACAAGTCACTGTCACTGATAACGATCACATAGTATTCTTATCTTGACATGTTTGTCTTTTTGTTATGAAATGAGTGGGTTGGAACGGGCGTGTATAAATTGATTTAATATATTATTTTAGTGATACATTCGTAGTAATAACGTGTCTGTTAAATTAATATACGTGTAGGTATTAAAGTTATTAATATGTTTTGAGAAATATTTATTGGAGATGTATTGATAAATATATTATGATACAGGTTACCTTTATCTTACATTAGCAGCGATCCCGATCCCGTGAGAATATCGGGATAAAAAGTACATACCTATGGTTCAGTTGTTTTGGAGCCTATTCGTTACAAAAAAAAAATCCTCATTATGAGTAATGTATCTATTCTTCCTTCTATGAGTCGAAATCGATAACCTTTCATACTTGCTCGAGTTAGTGGATTTCTTGTTCTGTCAATTTTACGTCAATATAAAGACTATGGTCCAAATTGGGTCCAAACAGCGCTGAAAAGAAAACTCGGCCACGACGGTGGTCGCTTCCAGGAAAATAAGAAACAGGTTATCTCATTTTATAAAAGGTAATTAACTGGTTTACAGTCACCGACCAAAATCGATAAGTATCTATTGTTTTCTATTAAAAAAAATCTTGGCAATCTAGCATCAAAAATCACCAAATGAAACACTTTGATAACTACATTAAATAGTTTTGTTATACCTATTAAAAATCTAGTTTCCAATAGCATATCTTAACTAATTTTCGCAAAAATATTTCAAGTTGAAAGCTCGCCAATATTTTACAAAACTGTAAACAACTTTGCTGCGGTATTGTTGTGGCTTTTCACTGTTTGTGGTTTACTTTGAGTGACATTATTTATTGTTGGTAATTTTTCAAGCATAAGTTTTTACAATGGATGATGTTACTAACGATTGTAATATTATACCGTAATGAATATTCTCATTGTCCAAATGTTCTTGTCCTATTTTTTCTTGAAGCTTCGTCTTAGAAAAAGGACACCTTTCATTGAAGGTGACCGAACTACTGATATAATTCAGTATAAGAAAATGAAAAACAAACATTAATATCGAAAAAAAAACAAAGATATCGCTAGTTAGACGACAGTAACTTTTTAGTTTTAACCATTTTGACAGGACATTTGGATACTATCATAGAGGAAACATTAGATAACAAAGATTTTTTTTTTATTTTTTTTTTGGTTGTAAAATGGTTCAAACTCAAAAGTTACTGTCGTCTAACTAGTGTTATATTGTTTTTTTTTCTCGATAATCTTTATGTTTCTTTTTAGTTTTCTTTTTAATACTAAATTACATCAGTAGTTCGGTAACCGAACTACTCCAACTAATTAGTTGTTAAAAGTTTGGTGCTCTCCTCCAACCGGACTACTTAACTGAAACTAAAAAGTTTTAGCAACCAAACTACTGATGATGAACTGGCAAGGTCGGGCAACCCGTAAATATCAGATGATTGCAATTTTGACAAATTTTATGCTCTATTAATTTATTAAAATTCGGTAGGAAAGTATAATAAAATTAGCATTATCGTAATTTAAACCACAAATTAATCTATAATTTAAGTTGATCGTTAAATTGATACGTAATATTATAATGATAAGCTATTATTATGGAAATTGTATGATTATTGACGTGTTATTAACATTGTATTCAACTAATCGATTTTCTATATTTTGTTGAAAATACTATCTACGGTCAGTAAGGTCCTACTCGTTATTTACTGAAAAATTGATTTAGTTCTAATTACGTTTTGATCGATTCATATTACTCGAAAAAAAAGGTTTAGTTTAAATTTTTAGATTTTATTTGTTTATATCTCGTATTTAGTTCGTAGTTAATTCCTTGTATTTGTATTTATTTTGAGATTTTTGACCAATAAAATCATGTAGCAATAATAAAAACCATATTACTTATGTAGTTAATCTATATAGTAGATGGTAACTCAATTATGACAAAGTGATCGCACAAAATGGAGATTGTTGGATTCGAGTTTCCTGTGATCATGTAGAATAATAAAAATAATAATTACCCTTAAATATTACGACGAGGGTAATAAAAGAAATAAACTAAATTTATTATAAAATAATTATCTTTAAGAACACTTTGTTCTTAGGAAAGCCAATTACGAGAATTGTCCTTTAACGTTTCTAAGCCCCGTTATTTCTTCAACCTTTTTTTGTTCGCTATTAGCACATCTATTAGTTAGTAACTAAATTAATACCTTTGTTGCAATTAATGTATTTCCATTAATGTTCAATATCACATTATTGGCATGATTTACAACTTCTGTAGGTTTTTTGGCAATATTTATTGATGGCACATAAAATATTTTTTTACAGTCGCAAGTTTTTATGATTGAACTTTTTATTTTTTTGTTTTGGCGACAGTTTCTTGGTCGACATTTAACTATAGCTATATTTTTACATTTATGATTTTTAATGTGTTTGTTTTGTGATTTCTACTTCTGTTTCTGGCACCTCATGTGACATTTTTTATCTTGTATAACATGTGTGAATATCACTGGCTTTTGCTACGTTTATATATGTCTACGTTATTATAGTTTTAACTAACCGATTCCAACGAAATGTTCAAGTGTATTAGTTTATGCGTATCGTATAGTGTCTTCTTCTATTTTTAACTTATTTTTTAATATGAAAACTGTCGAGTACTTAAGACGAGTATAATAATATTTCACTGAGCTCACATTAAGTTCTCAGTACTACGGGTACTTTAATATAAACATCTTTGTTTAGCACAAAACCGGGCACCTCGCATCAAAGAGCATCCATCTACCATGGTGTCAGGGCGCAGCGAGCCAGCCACTCTCCGGTGCGTGGTCGAAGGCAGACCTAAACCTTATGTGCAGTGGTATAAAGACGGTTCTCCTTTGCCACAGGCAGAGGATGGACACAGGGTGTTACTCGAAGATGGATTACTGTTCTTAAGGTGAGAGCGATATTGTTCCAATGCACTTTCTAACAGTAACTGTGAAAATAATAGTCAAACATACTGGAAAAGAAAGAACTCTATTGGCGGTCGGGATGAATTATGTATGTTTGTCTGTTAGAAACTAAGCTGTAGATTTCTCCCACAGAGTGAATCGAGGTAAAAAAGAGAGTGATGAAGGCGTATATTGGTGTGTAGCACGCAATGTAGCCGGCGAAGCTGTCAGTCACAATGCTTCACTTAACGTCGCAGGTTTGTTTACACATTGATTTTTAGAACAGTACTTCGAAATTTAATAGTTTTTAAAGTTTTCTTTGTGATTGTAATTCTGAGGATCAGGTGTTTTCAGTTCTTCGTGATGACTTTAGAGTGGAACCGAGAGATGTTCACGTGGCAGCTGGTGAACCAGCGATTATGGAATGTTCACCTCCAAGAGGTGTCCCAGATCCATCAGTACACTGGCTTAAAGATGGACAATTGTTTGATGTTGAGGTTAATGGAAGGTAATTTGCATAACTTTGTACTTGTATAAAGGAAATTAATATTTTAATTTAAGCTAAAAGTACCCTCTATTTGCAGAGTAACAATAACAGAAACTGGAAATTTAAAAATCTTAGAAACATTACCTACAGATAGTGGTTTATTCAGATGTGTGGCCAACAATATCGCAGGAGAAAGGCAGTCGAGGGCTGCAGCTTTAATTGTCCTAAGACGTCCACACTTTGTCGTAAAACCAAGCAACGTTACGGCTCTAGTCGGTCAGAATATAGAACTAAACTGCCAGGTAAATTTATTTCAAGGTTTATTGCAGTAATGGGACCGCAAGCGAGGACAGTTTAAGTAACGTATAATTTATTTCAGAGTTATGACCCGAGCGTAAAAATAACATGGGTCAAAGAGGATGGAACGTTGCCTTCTCACGCAAGCGTAGTTCGAGGGCTATTGAGGTTAGAGCACGTGTCGGCGACCGACGCTGGCGTCTATTCCTGCCGAGCAGACAGCCACGTGGGCTCCAGCATCACAAGCGCCACTCTCACCGTATATTGTAAGCCATCATATCTCCACATTTTATTGCATCTATAATTACGTAGAGAGCCATATTTTAAAGCGGCCATCTGTTTCAGCGTTACCGCATTTCACGCAGATACCGTCCAACCTGACCGCATGGGAGGGCGATGTGGTGTCCATTCCGTGTGAAGCCAAAGGATTACCGACACCTACCACTTTCTGGATACTAGAAGGGACGCGAGATTCTTTACTTTTCCCTGAATGTACAAAAAGCAATTCGAACTTATTATATTTGGATGGCGCACGATCGGAACACAGCGGTAGGGTAATTTGTATAGCTGTCAACGCAGCTGGAAGCATTATGAAAGAGGCTTACCTCAAAGTATTAAAGAAAGGAAACAATGAATTAAACGAACGCTCTAGTCACGAGTTTAATATTGATTATGAACGTGAAACTCACATGACGGAATACGAACTCGTTCAAGCGCGAAAATATTTGCAACAGAATGTATTAGTGCTGAGGAGGGTGGAAGCTTTATCGGCAACTTCGCTCAAAGTTGTTTGGGACGTGAGTATCTCTTGTTACCTACAAAGGTACTGTTTCCTTGTTTACACCATATACGTACGTGTTATTCACGTGTGTTGCATATTTTAGGTGTTGACAGACTACAATGAATATCTAGAGGGTGTTAAAATTTGGTACAATGGAACGACATTGAATTGGCGGAACGTAACAGAGGGAGATGCAACGATTCCACAATTTGATGGTATTTTGTGTTCGAACGGATCGCTAATGAATGTTGACAACAGCGGTTCTTCGAGTTACATTCTGACTGGGTTGATGCCATACATGCAGTACGATGTATTTATAATGCCTTTTTACAAGATGTTGCTTGGGAAACCTTCGAATATGATGACAGGGTACACCGAAGAAGAAGGTAAATCATAAATGCAATGCTTTGTTTGGGCGGTGAACTATTTTCAAAACTTTACAAATATGGGACCACACAAGTTCAGGGGACACCCACTAAAGTATTAAGTGTTTATTTTACTTACCTATTTATGTTGATTGTTTGTTTTAGTTCCATCTGCGCCTCCACAGAGTGTAACGGCGGGCGTAATAAACGCAACGTCGGCTTGGATACGTTGGGAACCACCACCTGTGAATACATGGAATGGAGAACTTACCGGTTATTTGGTAAGTTTCGATTTTAATTATTTGTTACTGTAAAACTTTTATAAAAGGGTCGTTAACAGTTAAGCGTGAGATGTTACTTGATTTAGGTTTAAAACTTTGATTGGAATTTTTGTTTAAAAGCTTTGTTGAAGTTTCGTAACTAGGTTTAGACTTAAAGTTTGTTTTGAAATTCTTATGATCAAGACCGAGAATATTTTCCTTACAGAGAGCGTACATTTAGTTAATTACTAAAGTTTTAGGCTTTAATAAGAGAACAATTTATATTAATTCTTAGGTCTTTGGCAAAGTTTAAAATTGTAGTTATTCCGCTCCAAAGCGAAACATTGCTTTTCATTGGTCACAAACAAAAGTTTCTCATATACCTATATCAATTTTTAATTTTGCTGACTTTAGAAATAGAACTTGGTTTTAAAACAAATTGATGACTTACAGATGGTATTTTTTGTCTTAGATCGAGATACGCGTCTCGGGCACGAATGGTGGTAGAGTTGTAGGTCAGATGTCTCTAGGAGCGCGCACACGAGCGGCCGCAGCGACGTCGTTGCGTGCGGGCGGGCGGTACAGCGCGCGCGCAGCCGCAGTCACGCGGCGCGGACACGGACCTTTCAGCCCGCCGGCTCACATACACATGCTGCCTACACATTCGCAACGGCACTATGTACAGTAAGTTCTTACAAAGTCACTTTTGTTTCAATTTTTTTTTAATATTTAAATACCAAGACTATATAGGCTAAGGCCAGTATGTATGAAGTATGAACTTTTTCATATCACGATACAACCGACATTTGTAAAAACTTATCAAAGTTTAAAATGCCGGCCAATGGAGGCCAATGTCTTGCAGTGACCTTAATAAATTCATAGTATCTAAATCCTTCATAAATCCATAGTATGTAGTCGGCCAATGTCTTGCAGTGAAACGTTATTGGGCTTATGTAAATTAACTAATTTACTTTTTCAATAAATATCTCATAGTCTTTTATAATTTATATTTCTTGTTTTAGAACTGAACCACCGAAAGATACGAACATGCCTCACATTTTTAATGAAACGTGGCTACTCGCACTATGCCTGACTTTATTTTCTATCATTATTATTGGCTTGTTCAGTATTTTCTACATTAAAAGGCGAAATAATATCCAAAGGAAGAAATCAACTGGTGAGACAAAATTCTTGTAAAAAAATATTAAGGTTTACCTATCTATCTTTCACACCACCATTCGACAAATGTTTTTTATTTAAGTACCGGATTTTTTTTAAATATCTCTTACTACATAGATATCGTGAAAAGATTGTCTATAATCTAACCCACATCCTTATTCATGTTTACGCCAAAGTTGTTTTAATTTTTTCTAGTCTAACTTTTGTTATTTACCTACTCAGTTATATTCTTAGCTAAATAATAACGTCTTGTACTTAACAGTGTTTTATTAAGTATTTCTTTTCCTAAACAAAGGTTCGTTTTATAGGTCAATCAATAGTAACAGCTCAACAATGTTTATTGAATAAAGACACAATTTGGCTCCGTGACCGACCCGTGTTCCCACCAACCGATCCCAGTTTGGACGTAAGCAGTTGTCATCAAAGTCTCTTACATGGTTAGTCTTATTTATTTATCTATAGTTTCTTATCAGGCAAATATAATCTGATATAGGACATATTATTATTTCTCACGATGATATCTGGCCTGGATTTTCTGCACGATTAAAAAATTGGTCCAGTAGCAGTCTAGATCTAATTGCTTACACGGCTCAAAATGTTTTATTTATTCATATTTATAGAACTGGTTTAATGCTAATAAATATAATTATTAAAATAAATAAATATTGCACAACATTCCACACATCGCCACCTAGCCCCAAGCTAAGTAACTAGACTTGTGTTATGGGTGCTAGACAACGGATATACAACTTGTATACTTTTCTTTTGTAAATACATTCTTATGATACATAGAAACAACTAGACTACATAGAAATATCTAAGCATAAATACTTGTATGAGGCTGCTAATGTTATGTGAGATTAATTTAAATCGCGACTGCTTCGGGAACCTCTTCTGATAACAGATTGTTTGAATGAAGTCGGTGTTTTCTATGCCAAATATTTTTTGTATTTCTTAGTGTATTTGTTTCACAGGCTCCCATAGATTTTAATCATTTATGCTATAAAAAATTACTGCCGAAATGTTAATTGAGCTTTATCTTATGAAGTTTTTACACTAATCCTTTATCTTTAGGTGGCCCATCAACATCAATTCTAAGTGTAGAACCAGAATATAGTCTTCCTCAGAATTCGATTCAAGGTTTAGACGCATCAAGCATGGACAGATTACGTCGAGGACCTCCCGAACCATACGCTTCGAGTGCTATTTACACCGAACTTAACTTCAAGGTGAGATAACGTTCATGTGAATTTTATTGTTGACTCAAGATTAGGGATTTTAATTTGCGTATTTAATCTACATTGAGGTTTCGCTGGTTCGGTTCTTCCTAATATAAGTAAATGCGTTGGTAATTCAAACTGTGCGTAGACTGGTGCAGCCACAAAAGGAGGTTAGGTTGGAAAAGTTTTTGTTCCACTACCGTCTTCCTACCCTTCACTTGCGTCTTTCGAAGTCTTTCCGTTTATTTGGGGATCTTTGTGTCACGAGCGTATAGGTATCTTCTAGGAAAGCGTACTACATTTTAAACACATCGTCACATACCATCAAACGCTGACCTATTTATTATTAAAAAAAAACGTCTCTAACAGTACCTACCTACTGTTTTCAAATTATTTTAACTTGTAAAGAAAGCCTAACTTAAAAGCAATGTCCAATGAATTCAGTTGGTTTTCCTGATAGGGTGTGCCTTTGTCTGTTTTATAGCAATTTTCTAAGACCATTTATTTAGTTAGTTGATATTAAACTTTGATCATAAAAATGTCCATACATTTATAACCAAAATTTTAAGTGCCGCTCAAATAATTAAAGTCAGTTTTACTTTAAACAGGACAACAACGAACTCAGCGAACTGCGTAACAGCGAACCTCGATCGCACAACAGTATAGTCCGCTCTTGCAATGGAAGTGCCCAATACTCTGGCGAATGTTCAACTTGTTGTCACAGTACTTCGAGTCGATCTACTAAAGATTATAGAGAACCGATACATGAGACGCATAATGAAATCAATGAGGACGACTGTGCTTCCTGTCATACTAATAGGTAAGTTACTACTTGCTGATCCTTTTGGTTATATTTGGGTATAATGGATTGAAAATGGATTGTTCAAAGTGCAGTAATTTAGGAGAAAAATGCCCGAATACTCAAACTTTTAGGGGTCCCCTCAATATTTAAGAAGCTCCTATCCTATTTAAACATGACACTTAAATTTTATCGTCACTTAAGATCAGTACCTAGCGTTTCAGTATTTAGGCGAAACACTCTGAAACCCTAAAAGTCTTAGAGGCACATCAGTAGAGGTACTAATTCGGAAATAAAACACTATTATTTTTACATATATATAGATATATAGGATTGATTATTATGTGTTATTTATTAATTTTTCTTCCCGACTACGGCAAAGTCAAAATAAGGGTTATATTTAAAGTCCGTATGTATTTTGTATGGCATCTGCTCACGCTATACAAAATGCTAACAATCGGCCTGTTGTTTGCGTTTTCAAGCGCCCATGGCCTATAATTTGAACTAATGACTGCCAGAGTCATTACGTTAACCAGAATCAAGTTAATATCTATGTATTTGTATCTATCTAGATCCGGTTCCCGAAGTAGACAGGACAAAAGCAAAGTATGTCCAGCATCTGATTTAGAATACGACTACCCTCAATGGCACTGGCTCGGACGAGAGAACAGTTTCAAAATTCCTATTCAGAGCAGACATTCGAATGTGGCTCGGTCAGAGCAGGGCTGTCAAATAAATCTGTGTGATATACTGCCCCCGCCACCCTATGAGGTAAATTGAAGTTTTTGTCACTCTTTTTACGTAAGCCCATAATTGTTTTGTGTACTTTACGTTTTAGTGGTGTGTATGTAGTGAATGTGTATCATCTTTCTTCAAAATTACCCGAATCTACGTAGGCACCTAATCCAACTGTACTATACGTATTGGCCTTGACTATGACGTAAGTCTGATACTCGGTGAACTCACGTTCTATACGTCATTGTTATGGATGGGTAACACAGTGTTTGACGAGAATGTTTTAATTTGTTTCAGAGTCCGGAAAACAAAAATGTTTGTGACACAAAATAAAAAATATAAACATACAAAAGTACCTATTTGAAAGGTATCAAATTAGGAATGTCCTCAATGGCAGGCTCTATGAAAATAGGCATTTAGATGATAATTTTCAAAAGCAATAAAATTAGAACTCTTGAATTTTTCATCGATATAGTAGGTCATTATGTAACAGTATAAAAGTAAATAGTAATCATTAGTAATATGGTAAAATGTAGTAGTTTAACTTGTAATTATGTTGTAGAAAGAGTTATAAAGAACATCGACACGACTGTAGTTTTATATAAATCATTAGGTATCATTACATATTATAAAACAAAGTCGCTTCCTGCTGTCTGTCTCTATGTATGCTTAGATCTTTAAAACTACGCAACGGATTTTGGTGCGGTTTTTTTGAATAGATAGAGTGATTCAAGAGGAAAGTTTTGGTATATAGAACATAACTACCACGCGTACGAAGTCGCGAGCAACAGCTAGTTAAGTTTATTAGGTCTTTATGGGACACCTTATATAACTTTCCCAGGTCTTAAACGCATATTTTTTTCTTATTTCAACGCGACGACACCATGACATTGTCCTTAAATAAATTGAGCTAAATTCTAGGTGTATTTAACTGGCAATCTAAAATTAAATTCTATTTCAAAAACCACGAGGTTAATTTTATTTAATCAGTTTCACATTTTGACAGTTGGCTAATTAGAAAGAAAGAAAAGCATTTATTGAGTACAACACACGATAAACACAGAAAGGAAGAAATGAACATGACAAAGAAAAAAAATACTTAAAAAACAGAAAATTGACAATGAATGAGAAAAAGTGAATTAAAAGTTGTGCAAATCAACCCTGCATATACACATATAGAATATTAGGGTCTTCATGGTAGACAATTGTGACGATGTTCTTTACATCATTTGTAATTTATTCCTAAATTTTATTCTAGTCAGTGTGTAGGACTAGTTTTACAAGCGTTAGATATTATCTCGCATAAACTCTTCTATTTCTATTAATTGTATACCTACTTATACTTAGTACATTTTAAAGGCATAGCGAAAACGGACATTGACCTCTGATACTAATTAACATACAAAAAAAAACACCTATGGTTCACCGTACAAATTCGTTTCGTCTCATAACGACAAGAAAAAGAAAAAATACGGAGGCAAATAAATTCGCTTTATTTCAGTATTTATGTGACAAAAGAAATACAATTAATTAGATTGATCATTTGCACCTTTTTACTCAACAAAGCTTTGATCCCAATTCGAGTGCTAATTACCAGTTCAGTAATGTCACACTTTGATATAATATTCTAACAGTTTTTAGTTTAAATGTTCTCTCTATTTCACTGCAATCTCAAATCCCATTAACCTTAGGTGAATGCCCGTTTTCACGCTACTCTTCGAATAGACTTTAACTGCAAAAACTCAAGGTTGTTACAATTTTGACTGCAACTTGTAGATTTTAAAGCCCTGCATTTTACTGCCATATATTTAGTGCTAGAACTTTAGTTGTATAATCTTTGACTGTGATATTCATTATTAAATTTGTGTATTTAGATTTAAATGTAATTATTAGAGTACTTAAACTTTTACCTACCACTTTATGCATTTGCCATTTTTATCACCTTCATGATCAGTGCTTCAACCGTTTATTACAGTTATTTTGTATTAAAAACAATATTTATTTGGGTTAAAGCAGGGCTCAAGGTTTGACTCATCTTCAACGACTTAGAAATCCTACGGGATCAGTTACTACAGACTTTGATCATTCTCTTGACAATTGGATGAACTGTTGATAAAGTTCTAGTAGTTTCCTTGCTTTCGCCCTCAAATAAAATTGTTTTCCAAAACGATCGTTTTTGTAATTAGTGGTTAATGTGGCGTTTTAGACGACATTGTAATCGAAGTATTTTCAGAATTAGTGTTGTATTGTACCAACCCTTTGATAAATCAATCTGGATTACTTATATAGAACTTTTTAAATTACTGCTGTCGTATTTTTTGCCCCGATCCCCTTCCACAATCTGCCTCCAGAACTCAGGACAATACATCTCCAGTTGGTCTACTTTCTCAAAGAAGCCAGGTCCTCCTCGATGCAGTCTCTCCGTCTTTTCCTTGGCCTACTACGCGGTGTCTTCTTTCAATATCACTTTGTTAAAAATACACTAACGCGGGTAAAACCGAGGGGCGGAGCTAGTCCTACTAATATTATAAATGTGGAAGTTTGTGTGTGTGTTTGTTACTCCTCCACACTAAAACTACTAAACCGACTGCCATGAAATTGGGTATGTAGATAGCTAGAGGCCTGGATTAACATATAGGCTACTTTTTATCCCAATATTCCCACGGGATCGGGACTTACACGGGTGAAACCGCGAAGCGAAGCTATTAATCTATATAATAGTCATCGCGTGCGACCATTTCACAACCTATTTAGTTGATTTTATGTCATCAAGTTTTTGGAGTTTACAAAATCCTTATTAATTCACTTAATAATTACTTACCTAAAAGAAACTGTTCTTATAATATTTCCAAATAATTTAATTAAAAGTTTAAACTATTTTAATATTAAACACTTAACATTAGAAAATGTGCTATGTACAGTCGGATGCATAATTGCAGACCCACCGTAGAGCTCCAAAACGGCTGTTATAAGAATGTTTTCACAACAAGCAAGATTCTAGACACCTGCTTTTGTTAAAGTTTAAAGTCTTCTAACTCATCAATTTATCAAACAAAAATTATTAGAATGAAAACATTCCATTAATAGTAATTTTCAAACTCTACCGGGGTCTGCAATCATGCAGCCGACCGTACCTAAATAACAGCTTCATTAAGCCAGTAGTTTACCTAGAGCTTACAAGGTATTTTACAGTCGTAAAGCCAACTCACTCTGAATAAGCAATGAAAGTTGTATTAGCCTTTGTTCTGTTAGCCTTTGATTTATTAATTTAATTGTTTTATGAATATTTTGTACCAGTTGCCTATGCCCTGTGGTTTAAAAAAAATGTTATTATCCGTAAAATTCGCGATTGCTTAAGGGCAGGTGCTAATAAAGCTACCAAAATCGACCTTTGTTTTAAGCAACTCTAAGTAATCAAACTCTTTTTTTGTTATTTGGATATAAATGGATATTGTAGTTTAATAACCATATTTTTGTATAATGTGGTTGAAAACATGATATGAACAACTTCGTTCGATAAAAAAAATGTTAGAAAACAGAGAATTATTAGATCTTTCGGTTCGGGTTTTATTCAAAAATAGTTAACGTTTGTTTCTAAAAAGGAATCAAATGATAGTAATGCAAAATATATTTGTGGATAATAATGCTAAAATGTTTTGCATATCGATCAAATATAACAGATAGCACGCAGCACGCTACGTTTTTGAGAGCGAGGGCTAAGGTGATGTGAATACCTACACACGATACTGGAAGAGCGCCTTAAGCGCAGTTCGTAGCGTGGACGGCCGCAGTTTATCGTTGATTATTCAATTTCTTCTTATGTAATATCGATGTTAAAGTATGTAGATGTAAACCACAATCTTTTCAATAATAAAAAACAAAAATTAATAAATCTTGTACCTTTTAGTTAAATTGTAGCCAAAAGAAAAGACGGAAAGACAAACGTACACAAGATAATTAAAAAATATCAATTCTAAGATGCGTCTTTTTGTATTTTCGTGTTTTAAAATAAATAAGAGTATACCTACTTCTAGATAATAAGTAATTAGCATACTTAAAAATTGAAATGAAATAAGGTCAGTTTTTGAACAACAATATAGGTAATACATAACTATAATTTAAAAACTTTGGTGTAAATTATGAGAGGCTAAAGCAATTAACTCTAGCTTTTCGTCGTAAGAAAATGATAGATAAATAAAAATAAATATAACTATTGCAGGACATTCCACACATCACCATCTAGCCCCAAGCTAAGTAACTAGACTTGTGTTATGGGTGCTAGACAACGGATATACTACGTATATACTTTTCTTTTGTAAATATATACTTATAGTACATAGAAACAACCAGACCACAGACAAATATCTAAGCATATCTAAGCAGACAAACATCTAAGCATTTATATGAGGCGGGAAACGAACCCGCAACCCTGTGTTTGGCAGTCCGGCATGGTGACCATTGAGCCAATTGGGTCGTCAAATGATTGAGTTTGGCTTATTATAAGTTCCTATCATAATAAACAAGTACCTGATCCCAGGAATAGGTAAGTATTGTTAGATTGCACCAGTGTTTACAATTTCAAATTACACCTAAAGCAAACTAAACACCACATAATTCCTCGTATAAAATCGAATCAGATCATAACAATGATGCTAAAGTAACACAAAATCGGCTTATTTGGCCAATAACGTCGATAACAACCTTCCCCAAACAGCATTGTAGTAATTTGAATCCAATAATCCTTTGTTCCGAATAAAACGCGCTGATAAAGTAGGAAGGCAACGGTGAAACAGACTCCAGATTTTTCAAATCGATCGATAGCTCACCGATCATTCTTTTCAAAGTAAACAACGAATAAACGGAATATATCGGTGATGTATCAACCGATAAAATAGTTTGTGGTCCGTATTCGGAAAAAGTAGCTCGAGCTATAAATGTGGTCGACCGAAAGACAGAAATAAATTGGTCCTAACGATTTATTGCCGAATGCTCTTAACCGGTACAGTTAGAAGATTTGAGTAAGAAATTTTGGACATAAATCTTGTAAATGGAAAGTAAATTATAATTTACGTTTTTACAAGTGTTTTATTATATAATTAATTAAGATTAAGATAACGTTGTTTTTATTAATTTAATTAAGGCAATTAAGTATTTTTAAGACATTTTAACGACCGATGCTAAGTTTTTAAAGCACACTATAATGAAGTAGGTAAGTACGGTCGGCTGCATAATTACAGACCCACCGTAGAGCTCCAAAACGGCTGTTATAAGAATGTTTCAACAGAAGCAAGATTCTAGACACCTGCTTTAGTTGAAGTTTAAAAGTCTTCTAACTCATCAATGTTTTCAAACAAAAATTATAAAAATGAAAGCCGTCCAATAATAGTAATTTTCGAACTCTACCGGGGGCTGCAATTATGCAGCCGACTACCTAATTTGTATAAGTATACGGTATGTTTCTAAAACCTTATAACCTTATAACCTCTTTTAGGCACATTATAGAATCCGGACTTCAAACAAAAAAATCGAAAACTAATATTTTAAATTTTGAAAATATTTTCCTTTTAACATATCCAGAGCCACAGTTTGAAATATCTGAACTGAATTTATAACTTAAATTACGTAGGTATATAATGAATGAGTAGGAATAGCATGCAGAACTTAACTCGGTATAGTTTAGTTCCAGTTTTTGGTGTATGTTCCAGTTTCGGTATATAGTTCAGTTTCAGTTTTTGGTGTATGTTCCAGTTTCGGTATATAGTTCAGTTTCAGTTTTTGGTCTATGATCCAGTTTCGGTATATAGTTCAGTTCCAGTTTATGGTGTATGTTCCAGTTTCAGTATATAGTTCAGTTTCAGTTTTTGGTGTATGTTCCAGTTTCAGTATATAGTTCAGTTCCAGTTTTTGGTGTATGTTCCAGTTTCGGTATATAGTTCAGTTCCAGTTTTTGGTGTATGTTCCAGTTTCGGTATATAGTTCAGTTCCAGTTTTTGGGACAATGGTCGAGCAGCCTCGACTATTGTCCAAGATTTTAGCTATTTAGTGACCGACTCGACTATTTTTTTTTCTTCAAAAAGTGGGTGCTCGACCATTGATCGAAATTCTTGTGGTTGAGCACTTTGAGCAGCCACCTAAATCTAATAGGAGCTACTTATACCAGAACAAACTTTAAACGAATCATCATCATCATCATCATATCAGCCACAGGACGTCCACTGCTGAACATAGGCCTCCCCCAAAGACTTCCAGAGCGATCGGTCGCATGCTCTTTGCGTCCAACGACTTCCCGCGACCTTAATTAAGTCGTCCGTCCATCTAGTCGGAGGTCGTCCCGCGCTGCGCTTTCCGGTACGTGGTCTCCAATCTAAGACTTTTCGGCCCCAACGGCCATCAGTTCTACGAGCCACATGTCCCGCCCATTGCCACTTCAGCCTACTAATTCTTTGGGCTATGTCGGTAACTTTAGTTCGCCTACGAATCTCCTCATTTCTGATTAAACGAATACTTAGAATTAACTTCGAACTAAGTATAAAATAGGTACAGTCTAAGTAAATTAAAAACTGAACAAACTAATTTTCCGGCTACACAAACAAATGAAATTATTTTCTCTTTAAGCTGAGATTTTTCCGTTGTTTGAAAGTTTCGTACACAAAACCTACCTTATACCTACCGATTGTTTCCTTCCGTAGCCGAATTTCATCGTTAGAAAAGTTTGTTTCGTCGTTTTCGGAAGTTGAAGTCATTATGCGCATATTAATTTGGCTTTTTGGTGTTTGCTCGAGAGTTGATCCATAAATTAAACGCTATAATTCCGGTAAGGAAAAGGTACACAGCTATTAATTTGGTTGTAATTTAATGTTTAGGTAGGTACTTGCGCTTCATTTTTCTTTTTTTATGTGTTTTATTTCAACAAAGCTATTTTGTTTTAACACTTCGGAATAGCTTGACAAAGTAACAATTAAGCGATCTAACAACAATTAATATAGTTAATATAGTATATAAGTAGTATATCCGTTGTCTAGCACCCATAATACAAGTCTAGTTACTTAGCTTGGGGCTAGCTGGCGATGTGTGGAATGTCCTTCAATATTTATATTTATATTTAATAGAATAGAATGACATTTATAAGAAAAGCACACGGACAAACTACTTATACTTAATACTCAATATTTGATCGTTGCCACAGCTCAAGTACTAGCTTATGGAATTTTGAGATACTAGTATTTGTATACTGTCTCTTTTTCGAAACGAGACCTCTTTGGTTCGATCTTTTTTGCGTGAGAATGGAGTAGGCTTGGCCAGAACTATCTACCCCTTCAGCTTATTTGACCATGTCTAGAGGAGAGAACTTGTCAATACCTCTAGAGCCAACCAATCTGCGGGTTTCATCATGGTGTTTTCCTTCACCGTAAGAGCAATATTAAATAGGTATATATTTTTTCTAAGAATAATCCATTATATACTGCACGTCCTGTCGGGATTGGAACCCACGACCTTTGGAATTAAAGCTGATGTAAACCTAGAGGTAACCCTAGGCTAACACCGTTCTTATTAAGGTATAGCTATTTTTCTAGTGAAGATTGGTCTTTTTGGGTGAAGTAGCAATTATACAATGTGTTTCAGCGAAGGGGTTTTAATGCGTAAGGAGGTATTTCAGACGTCTAGGCGAACAACTTTTGTTCTACGGCTTTTAGAAATTCGAACATTTCGTTCAATGTTTTTGTATGAAACAGCTGACTTTCAAGTAAAAATACCTTCACAATCTACGAAAAAAAAGTTCGAATTTCCAAAAGTCGTAGAACAAAATTTGTTCGCCTAGACGTCTAGAACAACTCCCTTTCGTATTAAAACCCCTTTGCTGAAACACATTGTATACAATGAAACTCTTCTATCATAATGCCACAATCAGAAAATGTTATCGATTCATTCGATAACTAAGATTTGGTTTTATGGAGTCAAGTTGATTGACCTCGTTGACTTAACATGATGTTTATTGATGTCTAGCATGCTTTTATGAAGGTACTTTATTGGTCTAACTTTATGGTCTTCCATATCATCGTTTCGACGAATAAATAAGTCATTAAATAGGTAAGTATATATTGTAGTTCGTTGATAGAGACTCCACGTGGTGGAAGTGTTTTGTCTGTTTATCTAAAATATACAGTAATTTCCTGGTATTATATTTATTTGCTCAGCAGTTTGCACAGAAAAAAGATTATTTGCCTTCCTATATACCTATGTCTTTAAGAATATTATTATTTCAGATATTTATAAACCGATAAAACTGCACTTGATGGAAAATTAGGTCTAGTAGTAAAGTTATAATTATTTATTTTAGACATAACCCGCGTTCAAGAAGATTTTATATAAAATGGTGTAGCGTCAAAAGTACCTCGATGCCAAGACAAACCCAGTTAGGTTTTCTGGCATTTATTTAAGAATTCTTCACAGAAAAAAAAAGTTTTTTAAACCAAGATATATCCTTTCCCTATAGACAATAGGTACATAATAATTTCTTGGTTTTAGTAAGTACTTAAAAAAATTTAAATTAAGAAACAGTAGGTATTCCTGATTTAAAAGCAATATTCTTGAAATACTGCTTATTAATTTAAAAAACAAGAAAGTATTCTCTAGCGTCTAAAGGCACAGAATTATTTTATTGCTTCAAGAAACCTATTTACCTATGTAGTAGGACTGAGGTAACGTTCCTAATATAACACGGTATAAGTAAAGTGGGCGCAGGCATTTACAGCAGCTTAGTATCTATAATTGTATTAAAATAGTTTCACAAATACATAAACGTTTCACATACCTAAGTAGGTATCTAGAAAGGTAGATACCACCTAAAGTTGAAACACAATAGAACAATTATTTCCCAAGTTTACTAACTTAACTATATTGGGTTCTCCGAAGGTGCATTAGACAACATTGGTGCACTTACCTATCTAGTACCTACATAAGTGCAATTCTAGGTAGAACATGCATTCCCCTTCCGACCAACTTAATCCATTAGCGGTACATTCAAACTTAATATAAAGGGCAATAAAACAGTTGGACTGTACCTCCTGCCTCCACAATCGTAGAGTTTTTATTTTAAACTACCTATGAACTGAATTGTACTTGTCAACAAAAATCACACAAAAATCACTTAGTATAGGGATAAGCGGAAGTCAATTTTCAAGCATCTCTCCCAGTAGAGATAGGTGGAAAAAATCTTCTTATCTACCAGGGGGGATGCGTTAGGGATTAGTGGACTAGCCCATAAAAACATGAGGAGTACTTAAAAATTGGTATAAAACGACTTATTAATAGGTTTGACTTTTTAATTGTGCTGTTTTTGGCACAGATTTGATTGTAAAGTTGTCGTCAAGAAGATACTATGGAGATTATTTTGTATATCTAAAAAATAAAAGAACACGCGACGCGGCTACGAGCGTGTGTCTGTAAATTTTTTTGCAATCGCTCAATCACGCTAAACCTATTTTGATGAATTTGAATATGGGGATAACTGGAACACTGAGTTTATATCCCGATATTCCCACGGGATCGGAATTTCCACGGGTAAAACCGCGGCAAGACAGAACTAGTCCAAAAAAATTAAAAAAATCTGGGTCTTGCTTAAGTCTTCATAGAATTTCTTACAACTAGTTACAGATAGAACAATAAATTATACCTACCTATTCAAATAAATTTATGGTAAATTATGTTCGACCAGAATTCGCTGTCTTAATTTAATTATTCTCGTTAAGACATACCTAAATCTAAGTGAAATCCTAGAGAAAGCAATTTACATAAACGCCACTGTTTCTGCAGTAATACTTCATTCAGATATAGCTGTTCATAATTGTGAGTTACCGAAGACGTTGAAATAATTAACGGATAAGTAAATGTATGATGTTACGATGAAGGAAAACATTGTAAGGAAGATTTAAACCGACATGCCCTTAGTCAATCTGGCTCCTCGAAATTGTCTGTATCCGTGGTGTGTATGAATCCCTTCATCTTGCCTCTGGGAAAAGGCCTAGTATGTTTGTTACTCCTTCAAGCTAAAACCACTAAACCGATTGCGATGAAACTCGGTATGTCGATAGCTAGAGACCTTTATTAACATATAGGCTACTTTTATCCCAATATTTCCACCAGCTCGGGACTTACGCGGGTTCTCTTATAAATGTGATATGAGAGTTATACCTTTAAATACAATACGTTGAGGTGCTGGGCAAGCCTACTCCATCCTCACGCAAAAAGGACCCAATTAAAAAGAGTCTAGTTGCGGAAAAAAAGCCCGTATGCATACATACATACATACAATACGTTGAGGGCGATTAATTACAGTTAGTAGGTATTTTCTTACCTAATCCTGAATATTAGGTTACAAAGGGGTTCACTCGGTCGAAGGTTGCACTTAGACGAGGTGTTTAATTGCTGAATTCATGTTACAACTTGGCTTCACTTCTCCTTTTACTTATTAGAGGATTCTTTTACAGTTGGGTTTGGTCATTCAGAGGATACTAGCTGCGCCTCTCGGTTTCACCCGCGTAAGTCCCGATCCCGTGGGAATATTGGGATAAAAGTAGCCTATATGTTAATCTAGGTCTTCAGCTATCTACTTACCAAGTTTCATTGCAATCAGTCCAGTAGTTTTTGCGTGAAGGTAACAAACACACACACACACACACACAAACTTTCACATTTATAATATTAGTAGGATATCTAAATTCAAAATAGTGGTTAAGTAGAAGTAGTATGCTTAAATTAGACAAATAGAAGTAATTGCATAAGATTCACAAATTATTAAGTATTTCAAACTCCCGAATCCGTGGGAATATAGGGATAACAAGTAGCATATATCATTTCCAATAAATCAATGTATCCTCTAACCAAGTTCCATCAAAATCGGTCCAGTAGTTTCGGAGCTTATTCGTTACAAACCAAAAAAAACATTTCTCTTTATAAAGAGAAAACGTAACGAACGTTGTAACGAATCTCAATATTATAATATTGAGATTCGTTACAAAAATCTCAATATTATAATATTGAGATTTTTAGTGACCAGCTTTTGCCCGCGACTTCGTCACCATAAAAGTCAAAAATTAACCAAGGAATCGTGTCCCATACCAACTTTTCCCCCTTTTTCACCCCCTAAGGGGTAGAAAATTTGAAAATCCTTTCTTATCGGATGCCTGCGTCATACAAATAACACTTCCTTCAAGTTTCAGGTCTCTACGATCAGCGGTTTGGGCTGTGCGTTGATCCATCAGTCAGCCATTCAGGACAAAGGATTTTGATGTGTATAGAAGATTCCTATAGAAGTGTAGATTACCTATTTTATTTTCTGAAGGTACTCAACAGTTCCCCCTTTAAATCAATGTATTCGGTCGCCCATAGCAATGATACGCTGAATATCAATTATTCATTAAGATAGAACCTTATCAAGAGTAATTTAACAAGAGTCCAACAAATCCCTTGTTTTTAAAGATACCAACCGTGAGAGACTTTATCGAAAAGACACGCGCCCACACAGCTTCAGTTTTATGGGTTTACATTATCTGTGAGTAGAGCTATGGTGGCAACATTGAATCTTTTACTTAAGTAGTAGCAGCGTCTTACGACTTCATCTGCGTGAGTCCCGATCCCGTAGAAATATCGGGATAAAAACTAATTTATAATGATACAAAGTTTCATTAAAATCGATTCATTCGTTCTGGAGATAATCTATTACAAATTTAGGTATATACATCCACACATTGAAAAAAATATTGTGAACTACATTGACGAAAATTTATTTTTATATATTATTGTAGAAGATTTCTTTAAATAAACAAATAAATAAATATTGCAGCTCATTCCACACATCGCGATCTAGCCCCAAGCTAAGTAACTAGACTTGTGGTATGGTTGCTAGACAACGGACATACTACTTATATAATTTTCTTTTGTAAATATATACTTATAATACATAGAAACAACCAGACCACAGACAAATATCTAAGTATAAATACTTGTCTGAGGCGGGAATCAAAATCGCAACCCTGAGTTTGGCAGTCCGGCATCTTGACCATTGTGCCAACTGGGTCGTCAGATGAATATTACACGTACCTACAATGGCCATTTTTATTTTGTGTTTAAAGTGGATAGCATTGAATTAATAATACTACTATAGTATTGAATACGTATAAATGTTAATTAGAATGCATTATATCTGAGTGATTCTAACAGTTCTATTGTTCAAGCAGAATCGAAACTTTCGAGTCACTTCTATACCTGTTTTATAATTCATCGAGCTCTCAATTTAGAAAACAACTAAATTGCAGTAACGAATTTGCGGCCACTAGTTGGGGATCGTTCCAGAAAGTATTCTGTGTGCTATCTCTGTTGAGATACAGTTTGCAAAAAGAGAATGTGACATCAAAGCGGTGAGGCGATTCGATGGCGACGTGAGTCGAGTTAGAAATAACTACGCCGGACTTAGAACGTCCAGGATCAACTAATAGGATGTGTACGAAGTTTCTATAGAAAATACAACACTGGAATATAAAATAATTAGGCAGTTTCACTTAATGGTTGAGAAATGCTACGTGATTTTAATTTCTTCAGAACTTTATTCATTATAAATAGCTGAAATAACATTCAACTACTCTCACTGGGTTTACTACAAAGTTGGTATAGATAATATTTTACTCAACATTCGCACAGTGATAATATAAAATATGGTAGCAGAAAGTTGTCGGTGTGTCAACGAAGACTAGTCTTCGCCCACGGCTGCACCCGCCATGTCGAATGCACTGTGAATTATTACAGAGACGCCACGCTTCGTTTCAGTGGACGTTCCACTTTGTCCCGCCTTTTATGCACTTGCATTGATAATATTTCTTAGAAACGACTCCAGCGTTTATAAATTCCTTCATTAGCCTGCGTAGGACGTTAATGTCCGGTGGGTGCCGTGTGACATTATTATGTGATTAAACGTCTTTCTTTCAAAATTATTATTTTAAAATGAAAGTCAAATGGAAGTTTAATTAAAGCCTACGGTTAATGAAATTGTAGAATAGCTTTCGCTTAATTTCCCTTTTGTTAACATCAATAGCGTTTCGCTGTCGCGAAATTAAGCGACGTCCCATACAAACGTTGCGTTGCGGTTACATTATTGACGCCCTCGCTGAAATAATTATACGTTATGCGCGTTTCGAATATCGCACGAATCCCTCGGAGCAGGAGAGTTGCGTAGAGCGTAGCTGTAATGGCTCGTTAAAGTTGATGAGAACTCGCTCCCTCTCGGTTTGCCGCCTCCTCAATCCTCGCACCAACCGCTGACAAGCCTTCCCTCCGCTCCAAACAATTTTAGTTTCGACTGCCTGTCACGGTTTGCGTAAATTTTCACGATAAGCAACGCCATTTCTGGCAATGCAAATCTAGACATAAATTTTTCTCTTTAACATTTTGTTTTATAGTCCCAACCTCGCATTATACTTCAGAATTTAAGTGTTCCAAATTAACAATTTAAACACTAAGTAAATATGAATATATAAATAAAAAATTATATATTGCAGGACATTCCACATCGCCATCTAGCCCCAAGCAAAGTAGCTAGACTTGTGTAATGGGTGCGAGACAACGGATACACTACTTATATACTTTTCTTTTGTAAATATATACTTATAATACATATAAACAACCAGACCACAGACAAATATCTAAGCATAAATACTCGTCCTAGGCGAGAATCGAACCCGTAACCCTGAGTTTGGCAGTCCGGCATGGTGACCATTGTGCCAACTGGGTCGTCAAAATGTGTTAAAACGTAAAAATAACAGAAAATGGATTTGGTTCATACGAAAACTATGTTATAAAGTTCAAAATAATGATGTATGTGGAACTACAGTCACCTCTAGACCGGTGACATAATAAATGTCAGTGGGATCAAAATACTCCCGTGTCGTCGAGCGCAATGAAAAGAGGGCTTTACCGATGGCTCTAATTATATCTAACTGGGCTCTGTGCTGTACCGTTTACACCGAGACATTAAAATTAACTGCTGAAAACGTTTGATCTTTCCATTAGAGCGTCACTATAAATAATTTTCTAATAAAATCACTACAAAGTAATGAGTTCATTTTTGTCTTTTAAATATCGTGGTTCGAAACAATATTCTGCTCGTTACGATGTTTAAAAAAGTTCGTTCGAAACACGATAAGATGAATGTCAATTTTGTTGTATTCCTTTTTGGAACCGCGTCTCCCCCGAGGTCGCGTTGGCATTTTACAATTTTGCATGGTGAAACATTTTACTCGATGTTGTTTTCTGAGGATTTGTTGTACAAAAAGTAAAATTAATTTATTCGTTTGTTTCTGTTGAGATAAAGGTATTGTTCTTGAAATGGCGTGCAAGAACAAAGCAAGAGTGGCTTCGACGAGATTTCTCTTTGCTCTTGGTTGACATTGGTCGTAATTAATTGAAGTGATTCGCAGAAAGTGTCGACAAACAAACTCACCGGCCGATGAAGGATTGTTTTATCACATGCCGACGAGACAATAAATAAAATTTATTATATCAATGTTGCGTCATTCGTCTCAATAGCTTCTTGTTAATTGAGACTTGATTGTTTGAAACTATTATTTTGTTGCTGTCCTTCATTTTCTATAGTTTGTAATTAAATCCACTTTTGGTTTTACTTTGACCAACTTTGTTTTCACTTTCATCACCTTTTATTTCTATTTTGATCTTCTTGAGTTTCTGCTTCGATCGCATTACGTTTAGGCTTCGGTTGTCTTTTGTTTGTTTCAAGGACAATTTCGCCACTAGCTGAAATGAAATAAGTTGTAAGAAGTATTCTCACTTTACTACAGGTGGCGACTACCAGTGGTCAGTTCGGAAATGTTTCGTCTCCATTGACAACTGATGGACTTTGGTGGTCAGTTGCTCCGGTGCGGAATTTTCCGGTTTCGGTTTCCTATCATTATCATATATAATGGAATCCGTCCATCGTCTTGATACACATTAAAAAAGATAATTTCGTAAATGTTCTTTAAAATAATAAGCATCTTGTAACACTCGCCTCTTCGGAACACGAAATATAGTTGAAGATGTAGCTAAACTTGACCTAACGCAGCCGTGATGAAGCTTAACTGTAAGAATATTTGACGACCCAGTTGGCACAATGGTCACCATGTCGGACGCACAGGGTTGTGGGTCCGATTCCCGCCTCAGACAAGTATTTAAGCTTAGATATTTGTCTCTGGTCTGATTGTTTCTATGTATTATAAGTATACATTTAGAAAAGAAAAGTATATAAGTAGTATATCCGTTGTCTAGCACCCATAACACAAGTCTAGTTACTTATCTTGAGGCTAGATTGCGATGTGTGGAATGTACTTCAATATTTATTTATTATTACGATAACAAGGAAACTACTTACTTACTAGTAGCTAGAGGTAGATACTTATATCGTCAGTAGAGTACCACTATCAAAGACTATTGCAATGAAAATAACAGATAACGATTATGGGGTAAAGAAAGTAGGAGAAAAATCAGGGAAAACGAGCAATGAATATCAGACGATATCTTAACAAAGTAGTTTGTTTGTTACGTAAAAGCTGTGCACTTTCCTTTTAGTGTGTAACACATTAATTTCAGCTCATGCAAGCACCACTTTGTTCGGTTGAGAAACTAACAAACAACCATACAAGTTCATAGAAGTTGTTCTACAAACTTGCGTTCAGGATTCATAACTGTATGCTAGTAATTTACGTAACGATGAATTTCAACATCAAATTTAACCTGTTTAATATAGGCCTAGCCGTCTTTAAGCGACCGATCTTGTCACTTGCTGTGCTATAGGTAACGGACGTAAAAATAACTAGCTGAGCCCCGCGGTTCCACCCGCGTAAGTCCCGAACCTGTGCGAATATCGGGATAAAAAGTAGCCTTTGTGTTAATCCAGGTCTCCGGCTATCTACATACCGAGTTTCATTGCAATCGGTCCAGGAGTTTTAGCGTGAAAGACTCTTAAACATACACACACACACAAACTTTCACATTTAAAATTTACTGGCTGTGCCTCGCAGTTTCACCCGCATAAGTCCAGATCTCGTGGGAATATCGGGATAATGTAACCTATATAAAGTAGCCTATATGTTAATCCAAGCCTCCAGCTATCTACATACCGAATTTCATTGCAATCGGTTCAGTAGCTTTAGCGTGAAGGAGTAACAAACATACACACACCCACACACACACACACAAACTTTCACATCTATATCTATACATATAATAAATCTGTAGACATCAAAAAATCTGTAATTGTAAGATATCCAGAAAAAAAATACACAGGTCGCCTTAAAATCGTTAGCTGAACACGATAGGGTAGTTTTTAGAATTTTTGTCTGTTTGTCTGTTTGAACCAGGTAATCTCATAAACTACAGAACAGATTTTAACAAGGTCCACACGAATATGTTCAGAATATATCAGAATAACATTTAGGGTATGTTTTAATTTAACTTTAATACAATAATTAAGATAGGTATTTGATAAAAAAACATTTAAAAAAATGTGAAATTGAAATATTTTTCCGTGGTAAAACGTAGTCGAACGTCAGAAGGGAACAGTACGCTTACAACGGGTTTTTTACGTATTCGATTAAACATACTATATTGAGTATTTACTATGAAACTTCCTAAAAATCAACTTACTAGGTCCACCCGTCTCTGAGAATATCAGTAGTGACACACCGACAGAAAACGGACAACAGAGTGATCGAAAAAGGGTTTCTTTTTTTCGAGTTCTTCAAAAATTCATGGTAGGGATGCAGTACATGCCTCCGCTCAAGATGACAGCTGTCATAAAACCAAATAGTTTGCATTTAATACTACCTACGTGAAACTGAAAATGAGGTTAGTACAAAGAGGTACTACTACATACTATTACCGATCTCCTTTACCGAAGACCTCTGATATTACACTTCTATCGCGCTTTTCTCCTGCTTATTTCTAATTAAATAGTTTGAATTATGAGTTCAAGTAGCGGAAACCTTAGATAGTAAAAAGAAAAAAAGAATTTTCCAAATCGCTCCAAGAGTTTACGAGTAATCAGCGAACATACATAAAAAAATATATATATACGTGACGAATTGAGAACCTCCTCCTTTTTTGATGTTTGTTAAAAAATATACAGGTACCTAGTTAGTTGTAAAAATCATTTTTTCCCAAAATTACGTAGTCCTGCCAGCTAACTAATAAAAAAACTGGGTTTTTTGGTCAAGAATTCAGAAAATTGGAAAAGGGGTCCGGACATTCAGTATGGGAGTGTGGTTATGTTATGTGTTAAGTTATGTTTTTTGCGCTGTGATTTTAGACCCGATGAATAAATAATGCCCAATGTATGTTTTGTTTGATGGCATTATTTGTTATTTTCGATGGGTATGTGACTCAAAGTGAACCGCACACTTTTGAAAAATTATAGGTTATCATTTTTCTTTAAATATTCCATTTCCAAAACGTCTCGCTTTAGAAGTTGAATGTCCTTTTGTAGTTTGGCATAAAGGATTTGGAAGTTTCACGTTTCTTCAAAAACCCTGTATCCAAAACACTTTAGAGGGTTGGTGTTTTTATTATTTGTTTTTTTTTTCGATGCCCTCTATCGATAGGTATGAGTCTCAAAGAGCACCGTGCACTTTTGTGAAATCATAGGACATCACGTTCCTTCAAATATCCCGTTTCCGAGACGCTTTCGATGTTTGGTGTGAAAGCATTTTTTGTTCAACGTAATGCCTGCTATCAATATGTAAGGGTCTCAATGTGCATCGCGTTATTTTAAGTATTAGTATTTGTTCTGTCCAATGGGCATTCTTTTTAATTATTAATATTATTATTTGATAATAAAAACAATGTAAAATATTATTTGCACCAAAATAGATTATTATTTGCATGATGTTGGTGTTATAAATACTATAATAACCTCTTATTATTTATTGAAGAATATGAATCGAGACACAAAGGTAGTTGATAATTATTTTTTCTTTAATTTACAAAAATCTAAAAATAACTTAGGAAGACAAAGTATGTTGAAAGATTTGTGCGAATAGAAATTGGACTTAGTTTCAGCTTATCATATTGTTGTGTATTATGTGCTATTTGTGAAAAATTAACAAAAATAGTACATTGTTACCCAAGGTGTGAAAGTCACTCATTGAGTCCCGAGACGGAGTTTGGCGCCCGAGTGTAGAGAGGGCGCTAATAGTTCGAGGGACTAAATGAGTCTTTTACCCAAGGTAAACACTGTGCTTTTCATTACGAATAAACATAAAATTATTCCTAATAACGAGAGTGAATGAGAGACTCCATACTACCTGATCCTCTTACAAGGTTGGGACCAAAGAGGTTATACATTATGTAGATTTTTTGTTTTGGCTATTTGTTTTCAACATGTTTTCAATACTTAAATACGTCGGTACTTACCGAAGAGATTTTTATAAATTAGTTTATCCAACACTGAGTAATGACGCGAAGTCCGTAGATTTAAATTACAGTTTTTGTAACACGGTTTGTCTAGAAAATGTTATTTACACGAAATACACAATCATAAATGAAAAACCAGATTAAACTTAACACAAAAACATAATAAAATAACAAAAGATAATACTAATTAAAATCTTTCAAAATACAAGCATTTCCGGCAGTATTTTTTTACTCAAGGAACGACACTGACCGCACGGTCGCTTAAAGCCACATCTGCAACATCTTGACAGGGCGCCGGCAGAGGCGCAGCATGGTCATACGTCGCTTTGACCATTTTCATCTTTACAATTATTTTATTAAATAAGATATCTTGAACTAAATATATCTACCTAAATTCGATTACTAAGAAAAAACCTATTATGTACTAAACTCTGGTAGTATGGATGAGCCGTGCAAAGCCGTAATAGTTATTCTTTGGTGTTACCTAAAGCAAGGAGGTTAGGTTTTTGAAGTTCCTAATGCGTAATGATACTGATACTGGCTAAAAACACATTGCACAAGCCGCGCGAAGCCATAATTTGACATGACAGCTGTTAGTGAAAGCGATTTTTCCTAGGGCTGAAAGTTTTTCTTTCTACACGCTCTTCAGGCATCTTTAGACCTACTTTCGGAGTATGAGTAAGTAAAGTGCCTTTGCCAAATCAATTAAAAATATAGTTTAAAAATAATGTAACTAACTACCTATTTTGTTTTTATAACTTACACCGTATGATAAATTGTATATATGCAGAAAATTACTAGGTATTTTAAATAACCCAAAACCACATCGCGAACGAAGTGGCGGGCAACAGCTAGTTTATAATATGAGTAGGATAATTTAATAATATTAGTATAAATAATAACCTAAGATCCCAATAAGGACGACCTTCATCGAGCTTTTTAATGGATGAAAAGTATTTTATATCAAATTGAATAGGTTAATAAATATATATTGCAAATGGGTTGTCTTAAAAATTTCAGTCCAGATTATGATTTAACTATTAATTTGTTATGCAAACGTTAGGTTGACGATTTTTTCCCGTCAAAACTCTTGGGTAGGCTGTTAAATCGAAACTAGTCTAAATAAAGATAAAAGTAAAGATAATGTATTTCATTGGTATGGAATTTGTCTATTAACCAAAACAGAGTAAAGTCTAAAAAAACATCCTAAACTGATTTTTTTTATGCAACCCATTTGCAATATATTTATTGGCCTATTTCATTCATTATTCATCCATTAAATAGTTCGATGAAGACCTTAAAGGGATCCCATACTAAAAGGTTATAGGTGAAATAACAGGCGCGGGCGCAGTGAGCGCTGAATTCGGTCATACAAACATGACTACATGACCACACTTGAGATATCTAATAAGAAGGTCCCAACGAAAAGTCACAGGTAAGCAAAATACGCAATTCTGATGTTTCCATAAGGGACTAATCTGAAAGTTTTTTTTAAACAACCGAACTGAGAACCTCTCCATTTTAAGTTGGTTAAAAAGATATCTATTATTAGTTTTTTTTAAATCTCTTATAAGGACACTAAATAAGTAACAATATTTAATAAGAATAGCTAAATCACCTACTAATATTTATTTAAAAACCAAAAAAAAACAAAAAACGTGTCTCGGGACACGCGTTTGGACCGAAGTTCCTTTCGACAGACAGTCTATCTTACCAACTTAGTTTATCTTACGGTTATTCGTTTCACATTTTCCGTAACGCTCAAACTGGATTGAACTGGATTTTTATGGAATAGTCCCGTCGCAAACCCGCGATAAAAAACTTAATTTCAATGTGTTTCCCTCAAGCATCCCTATACTCGGTCGGACCTAGACTGTTGGCGGAACACCGATGGGTTTTTAGTGGGTAAGCCTCCGGCAGCCTACCATCCTCAGGCCGAAGGCAGCCCCACATACCTCCGTCGCCCCCTCCCCCTCAGGGTGGCGGGAGGATGCAATGATGCATTTTCCCACCGATAAAAAAAGGTAGGGTGAGAAAAAAGGTTGCCAAGAGGCAATGCTGGCTGCATATCCTCTTTGTATCGAAATATAGTAACCACCCCTTTGGTCACCTGAAGAAAAAATAACTTCATTGTGAGCCAGCCTAATCAGTAGCCGGAAGCGTGCACACAGAAAGAAATAAAAATCACTAATTAAGTAAGTAGATGCAAAGTTTATCGGGTTAATAAAAGATATCCAGCTAAATCTTGAATAACATTGCGGTTCTAATGTACATAATAAAAATGATGTTAGAACTAATGAAACTGGTCCCAAGATATTTAATATTACAGGAGAATAGAGTAGAGAGAACATGTAATAGTGTGTCTTCAAGGTAATAACTAGTTTCTAAATATGTAGGTATGTAGTGCGCCAAAATTATATTAAATAAAAAAAATACGCAGACGACTAAGCTAAGAGGGTAGTATAGGTTCTGGGTAAGATTTTGGATTCAAAGTCCTTAGTTAAAAGTCAAATTCACTCATTCGAATGTTTATTTAGAAATAAAGCGATTTATAGGCACACTCCTTAATCGACTCATAAATTGGCCCCCTTTTTCACCCCCTAAGGAGTCGGCAAATCTAATCGGATGCCTACGTCATACAAAGAACACACCCTCCAAGTTTCAGGTCTCTACGAGTGCGTGGATCCATCCAACCAGTCAGGACAATGCATTTTATATGTACTTATCTATAATGTTCTCTAGAAGATTTCCATGTGACTAATCGTTTGGACTAATTAGCCATTCGTTATTAGCTATTTCGAAATACGTTTATTTGGCTACCACTAACTAGTTCCTTCCTCTATGACCACTAACGAGTCAACACTACTTATTATGGAAAGGTAGGAACAAAAAACTTGAGAGGTGCCAAGGGACACCCGGATGGAACGAAGTCTTTCAATTAATTAGTGAAGGAATTGTAATAAAATCAAAAAGTGTCGTTACAACTTTTGGTCTTAATTTTTTCCGTCTAGCCCCCTTTCGCAACGCGCGATAAGGAACTTCGTTCCAATAAATATTTCTATAGTAAAGTACTTTATGTACCTAAATATCTTTAAACCGGCACGACCACTACCTAATTAGCAACAACGATGTAATGTTACTTACAACCTCGTTATTACGACGCTTGTTTTGTATTTTCATATAAGTCGGTTACTTGTATTGGTCTTTCGACGTTAAATATTAAACCAGTAAAATGCGTTGGAGAACTTAATTGGCACGATTTCGAATGAGAAATAAATGCAAATCAAATATAATTGTTGGTCGGAATTAATTAGATTTAACTTTCGTTTGTGTTTATTTATTTAAAATATTTAATTAAAAGGCCAATATCACAAAAACATTTATATATTTAAAAAAAAGAAACTACACTTAAGGTGATTAATATTTAACTAAGAAAAATTTAAGATTTTAAAAACAAAAAACAAATAAATAACAAAACATAGTTTTATGCAACAAAAATATTTGCTGTAGTGTGATTATTCAGGGAGGAAACAGTCGAATACGTTTGTATGGCGAGAGCGCCCGGTACCCTTCCTCTTAAGAGAAACTTTTTATCATATTTGAACTAGCTGCGCTTCGTGGTAATGCGTTAGATTTAGGGTTTCGTCAACAAGAAACTCTTATTTCGTCATGTCCAGTGTTCATTGATCTAACTATCCGTCCGCTGCCTAACTCAAAACTCTTTTAGAGTAGATAAGTATATAGATAGGAGACAGAAGAAAATAAAAGACTGCTGCAACCTAAAGTTGCTACGAAGAAGCACATTTTTTTAAATTAACCTATATTGTCCCACTGAAGGGAAAGGTCTCCCCCATCAGTTTCCAAGCCTGTCGGTCCTAGGCTATATTGGGCCAGTCTTCATCGAATGCATCCAGATCATCACGCCATCTTTTACGGGTTCTGCTACGGCTACGAAGAAGCAAATAAGCATTTTATTTATGATCTCGGCGACCCAATTTCCTCAAAATGTCACATACTAATGTTAACACGATACAAAAAATTCACGTATCATTATGTCAAGACTATTAATCATGTTTGCACAATGCACGTCACGATAGGGTTGCATGAAAAGGCTTGGGCTATTACACCGCCCCAAATGTTTGCCTTTATGCCATCTTGGTGTTTTTACGAATCACATTAATCTATAAATTAGAGCCCTCGCAGAGGTACGGTCGGCTGCATAATTGCAGACCAAACGTAGAGCTCCAAAACGGCTGTTAGAATGTTTTCAACACAAGCAAGATTCTAGGCACCTGCTTTACAAATTATATTAGAATGAAAACTTTCCAATGACAGTAATTTTAGAACTCTACAGTGGATCTGCTGCAATTATCCTGCCAACCGTACTTACTATAAACTTGTTTAAGAAAGTTTACATTTGAATGCAATCGTTCTCTTGTTACACTTTTCATACAACTACTTAAGGTTAATTGAAGCAATAAATAATCCTGTCCCTTTAGACGCTAGACAATATTTTTTTGGTTTTAGAGAAAAATTTTAGAATGATAAGCGGAAAAGCAATATGGCAAACTAAACTTTTTCAACTCACACGATTTGTATTCATAGTAATTATTTTTTACGCGATTGAGACCCGGGAAAATATAACTATGAATATGGAATACTACTTATTTCAAGAAAATTTACTAATAACAAGAAATTCCTTTTCTTCTGTGTACTTACTACTAAATAGGTGAAAAGAGCGACAGAAACTCTGAAACATCTCTTAAGTCTGCGGAATTCCTAAAAAATATTATGCATTCTTCAAACACTTTCAATACTATATTATCAGCACACATAACGAATTGTTGCAAAATTAAATACTTACTAATCCAAAATCTATCAGTCTACTGTAAAGCAAAATAAAAACAAGGATAAAGTTTTTGTATGAAAAATGTCTTAAAGTTATTTACCTACCTATAATTTTGATTTCTCTGACGTTTCTACCCATCGCTCTTTACCAAAAATTTTGCATATCTGCGAAATATTTTATCTACCAACAATTTACAAACAGGCTTCTTACAAAGGATTTGGTACAACAATTTACAACATTTTCCAAATATTCAAAACATTACAAAGTAAAAAATATGCGTGTAGAAATTCCAATGTCAAAATATTTGCTTTCATACAATGTAATTTATAATATTTTTCGTTTTGTACAAAAAAAAATATTTCTTGAAGAGAGTAAAAATCCTCTTCCTGTACACGCTAAAGAATAATTTCTTGTATTTTCAGTAAATGTTGAAAATAATAACTGTTTCATTTATGAATATTGCTTTTAAATATTATTTTTTTCACTAAAACCTAAGAAATTGTTCTGTAGCGTCTAGTGAGTGATAGTAGAGTGGCGACCGCGATGCAACGCGAAATGGAGTGTTAGGAGACCAGCTGCCCGGTGGACCGAAGACGTTGTAGCGGTCGAGGGTAGTCGGTGGATAGAGGCGGCTGACCGCTGTTTGTGGCGCCATATGGCCTATGTCCAGCAGTGGACGTGTATGGGCTGATATGATGATGATAAGATCACTTCCTTGTCCGTCTGTCTGTTTGCTTAAATAAACTTTTTTTATATGTACTTATTATTTCATCTGCATCTCTGATTTACCTATTCGGACTGTGTGTCTAGTACAGTAATTTTCAATTGTGTAAACTTTAACAAATATCTTATGGCTCTGGACAAATTGACACAAGCAGTCTCCAACCATTGATGGAGGTCATGGCGCGCAATAGGTGGCACGTGTAGAACAATTTCAATACAGTACGGTCACAGCAAAAAAACATAATGATACTTTGTTGTTCACAGAATAATCGTAGTACAGTCGCGTAAAACAGTGGATTATTGCGTATCGAAATCTTGGTTCGAAACGGGTCAATTATGTGCGCACCTAAAATAACATACTTGGGCCTACGGGTGGTCTCACTCGGAATAGAAATGTCGAATATCATGGTTGCAAGTAAGCATCACTTCAGTAAGCATTAAGTCGATTAGCTACAGTCACTCATTCATTTGTAAACTTATTAATATTTTAGAGAATCAAATTATTTTGTGGAACATTTAGGTTTTCTGTTTCTTAAATTGGAACGACAGCTAACAATGTTTTAAATTAGATATCACATAGTCTCCCATTATACCGGAGTGCAATATAAACGTAACATGAAATTCAATCGGTACACAGAAATAAAGGATTCTTAAAACAAGAAATGATTATGTCCTTATATATACTAATTAATTTCTTGGTTTTAGAAAAAAAACTTAAAATTACAAGCAGTATTCCTAATTTAAAAGCAATAGGTATAAATAAATAATATTATAAATAAATATTGCATGACATTCCACACATCGCCATCTAGCCCCAAGCTAAGTTACTAGACTTCCGTTATGGGTGCTTTCTTTTGTAAATATATACTTATAATACATAGACACAACCAGACAACAGACAAATATCTGTACATAAATACTTGTCTGAGGCGGGAATCGAACCCGCAACCCTTTGTGCCAACTCAGTCGTCAAATATTCTTACAGTAAAGCTTTATCACGGCTGCGGATGGTCAAGTTTAGCTACATCTTCAACTGTATTTCGTGTTCCGAAGAGGCGAGTGTTATAAAATGCTTATTATTTTTAAGAACATTTACGAAATTAACTTTTTTTATATGTATCAAGACGATGGACGGATTCCATTATAGCGGAGTTGTTAAAGACGTAAAAGTTTACTATATTTAATAACCAGAAATAAACATTTATCATTCTTAATTTTATTCACAAAAATGTTGGAAAATTACAATAATCTACTACTCTGAGGTAAGTAAAAACTAAATAAAATCATCAGAAGTATTTGCGTAGGAAGACTATCATAAAATCCTAATGACACAAAATGTAATCTTTTATGATGAGTTTAATATCAATGATCTCTACAAATATAAGGTAAAAGATAAGTATGCAAGTCCTCGCAGACTATAATTTTTTAGCTTACCCATGGTTCCGTATATAGGCGTACGTATAGACAAACAATTCTTGTTCTACGATTTAAAAAAAAATCGAACTATGTAAACTTTTAATAAATGTTGCTTTAAATAATAAAAATCATTCAATGTATAGCAACTTAAACTCAATAAACAAATGAATCTCCAAGGTCGATGACCTCTTACTCCTAGTAACAGCTGATTTTAAGGTAACATAAATTCTAATTAAAAATCTAGTTTTAAAAAGCCACACGCTAAGGTGTCTAGAAGAAGCTCCTTTTGTACCCTAATGGAAACGCATTGTATAAATTATTAAAGGAAACAAATCAAGCACGGTAACCAACTAAAATAAACATAAATTATTTGCAAGGTTTGCAATCTAAAGTTAGAAACAATGTTAACAAAATGTTTTGCTAACTGAAACGCAGTCCTAATACTGCAGTGCATTAAATCAATTAATTTTACAAATAAAATTAAACGTACCGGTTGGATTGGAAAATTACTCGCTACACAAAGGTAGGTATTATTTTGATAAATATTTTGATTCTGATGTTAGCGATCTCCTAGGCTTCTTTTACGAGTACCTTTGTCCAGCAGTGGGACAATTGCAGGGAATGTTCATTTGAAATGAAAACCAAGATTAATGTAACCGTTATTAAAAAACCTATGAAGAAGCGATTGCAGGTCGAGGCAAAGAGTTGGCTGTCCTCCTTGTACTTAATTTATACGGCAGTGATTCATTCCACACTGTTGACAGATATAGCCCTAGCGGATATTGCACTTTTGCGCCGCATTCCCACTTCTGAGATTATAGCTTACTCATAAATAACAGACGGCAGTTTTCACAGTTACAGTTTCATAGTTTTCAACGTCTTAATAACATTATTCTGCTGGTCTTTTCATTGGTAACTTAGCAAAATTCATCGATTATTATAAATAATTAATTACTTACTAAAACTTGACCTATAAGGTAAGTAATTAAAAAAAACTTAAAAATTAAAACACTTTTTAGGGTCACTATATAATCTTATCTTAAAACTGTAACTGTAACTGGAGGGGTGTTTTTTGCCTTACTTTATTGATCTTCTTTGTCATTGACAGCTGGTAATGTTTTCATAGGAATGCATGTTTTTAGCCAGTGCGGGCCGGTAACAAAAAGGTCATGTGGGAAGAAACTTTACGGTCCTTGTTATCTATGAATAAATCTCGTAGTGATAAACGATCGACCCTAAAACTTTAAAAGGGTTTTGTTTAGAAACAAACTTAATTTACAACTAGGCGATTTTATTTTTATAAGTCATTTAGTTCAGTGCAATTCACATAAAAGTTCCGGTATTTCAATATAACTGGTCGGTTCTGGGACTGATCGTTCATCCCGGCTATATTTATAGCCCTTTGATTTATTTTGTTATCTCTTTATTGCTGGGCTAACGACAGCATTCTCCTTCGAAGATTAATCACTCCCGTCAACGTGATTTAGCAGAGCAACCGATATTTAATGTGTGCTGTTTAAGATAGAATACGATCCCCGTTTTATATTTAGAAATGCAAGAGTTAAATGTCCCATCGTCGGTGTAATAATTCATTATGAATCGACTGTGAGTTCCTTTTGAAGCTAAGGCTAAGTAATTCAATAATGTATTACACCGTAAACAGTTACAATAGTGTAAGCTGTCATAAACCACGTTTGTTAGTCAACTCCAGCTAATACGCGTCGTCATATATATGCTAAAACCATTTACCAAGATATTGTCCTCCCTGACTCATCTTTTGCAAATAATACTGCACTCGCCGAACACTGTGTGTGGTAAATTTAATTTCAGAAGCGATTACTCGGTATCCTATTACAGAGTATTACAATCCAGCGAGTGTTGATAGCGGCCTCTAGAAAATTAAAAGGCTATTATATATCGTCCCACGCGAGCCTGTGCAGAAAGTTGAGGGTTTGTTCCCAGGCGTTTAGTTATAGACGCTCTAGTACAAGTGTAGTCTAGGTATCTACGTTAATAGGAATTGCGAGGGCTGAGCCGAGACGACCCGTGGGCGGTGGCGCCACGGCACCTTTACTGCAAAGCGAACTTTACATAAGTTGTACCTGCTATCGAGTCGAAACTGTGATTAGTAGCGACGTTTGCCTACAATAATTACCGCCTCGTGCAATGTTTACAAGCTAAGTGTTCCGGTTTGTTGAGTTGTATTGAATTTCGCGTAGGTACGGTGCAATTATACAAAACTCTACCCTGTTATACATGTATAAAATGATACAATTAATTAACTGCGTCTCGTACAACTGACTTGTTTCAGGTTGTATTTACTAAGTCTAATAGGCCGCTTAATTTTCGTAGTGACAGGCATAAATGTTTCTATATTGCACAAAATTACTTTCATAAACATTTGTGGTACTTAGACATGGCAGTTTGAATAAGAGTCTACTCAAACAGCCTGATATGGTAAATTACTCGTAATGTGAGGTAATATATTGAAGCGGAGTTTAACACGTTAATGCGCGTATTCCATTAGGTGTGAAAAATGAAAATAAGTTAATAAAAAGTAATGAACGAGTGTAACAAATCAGACGTCCGTCGACACTCGTTTCATAACAGCATAAATTTACCTTTTAGAGCTCCGTGGTCAACAAGGAACCAAGCTTAGGCATGTCCGTCTGTCCATCCGTCCGCGGCTTATCACAAAGACTTAAGTAAACGAAAAAATACTTTAAGCACCTTAAGGATGATAATCTCAAAGATATTTTGCTACATTTAAGAAATAAAAACATAACGTCGATTAGCCATACTAAATTTGACATTGTGATAGTTTAATGACTTTATTAATTGATAGAAATAGCTATGAAACTAAGTGACTTGAAGGATATCGATCGTTTTTTTTACCGTTTTGATCGCCTTTTGTTAACCATTTAGTTTAGTAGTTTGACTACTAGGAAATTTATTCCTTTTGGACAAACTAGTTTGACCAGAAAGTTTAATCAGCAGGGAGGTACTATTTTTTTATTCAAACCTTTATTTTATGACAAATAGTCAAAGCAATTGAGCATTTGTGTGTTTATTAAAAAGTGCTTATTTGCATAATAATTTGAACGTATGACTAGGTATTTACGTTTTTCTTAATCTGGAAGTAATTAAATATTGTAGGACATTCCACACATTGCTATCTGACCCCAATCTAAGTTACTAGACTTGTGTTGTGGGTACTAGACTAATAATATACTACTTATATACTTTTCTTTTGTAAATATATACTTATAATACATATAAACGACCAAACCACAGACAAATACCTAAGCATAAATACTTGTCTGAGGTGGGAATCGAACCCGCAACACTGTGTTCGGCAGTCCGGCATGGTGACCATTGTGCCAACTGGGTCGTCTATTTAATTAATTTATCTGTAATAATAGTATTTTTGTTTGGATCAATGAAGTAATTCGTATATTATACTTTACGCGTTAAACTGCTCGTGTTTAGGTCCTGTCTGCCCCTTAAGGCGCTGGCAGCTCTACTGGATTTACAGCCCGCCCCGTTATGACTATTTGCATAATAATTTTCATTTATAAATAGGTGTTAAGGCGTTATTGCACAGGGACTTATAGTCTTTAGTTGATTTTCTTGTCAAGTTGTTGATGGGCGGAACACTTTGATCAGTGCTCACTTCTAGCAAGTTGAAATTGATAAGTAATTCTTAATATGATTCCTTACATTTAAAACTTTGTAGTTTTAGGATTCCGTACCTAAAGGGTAAAAACGGGACCCTATTACTAAGACTCCACTGTCTGTCTATCTGTCATCAAGCTGTATCTCATGAACCGTGATAGCTAGACAGTTGAAATTTACACAGATAATGTATCTCTGGTGCCGCTATAACAACAAATACTAAAAATAGAATATAATGGTACGGAATCCTTCGTACACAAGACCGACTCGCACTTGGCTGGATTTCATAAAACTATGTTTTGCTTAACGAGATATTCTTAATTTTATTAATATCCCAAAATTTTCCGATCACGAAGAACTAAAGAAATTTGTCAAGGTTTATGTGTTAACTTTTGCTTTTATTGCTATTGACAGCACTTAATAAGACAAAGGGTTTTAGTTAGAAACTTTTACTCAGGAATGTTTTCCGATCATCAATTCCTCAGACCAAGTATCTTAAACTCAAGCTTGATAAAGATATAAAATCGGTTTTCAGTGCGTGACCGCACTCCTAACGCGTTTTCTATCTAGGGGTGTTTTATTGAAAAAGTTGAGGTCGTGAGTCGAATGGATAAAGACTCATCGTAAAATATGAATAATCGATCCTCTAGAAAAGGTTTTACCTGTAAATCGAGGGTTAGTCTACGGGGAATCGTAACGTAGAAATATCTCTTTATAGAGGTCGGGCGCAGGAGCACAATAAATTACGGATGGATTAGGATTGGTAAATGGCAGGTTTAAAACCTCGTATTTTTACGGGGATCGATTTAGAAATGAAATTTGACGTTCGATCCTTTGATTGATAAAAAATTGTCGAGTCAAGTAAAGAAGCGCGAGTTGGTGCAAGCATCAATACATCGTGCACAAAACGTAATAATTAAATGGCTGCAATTAGGTAGGAACAAAGTTAGTTTTGTCAACGCTGACTAATATAGTTTATTGTTACTATAGGAAACTGTGAAAACGTTCGGCGCCGACTTTCTTTACAATATGTCGCAGCGAAGGGGTTTTAATACGAAAGGGGGTTGTTTTAGATGTCTAGGCGAACAACTTTTGTTCTACGACTTTTGGAAATTCAAACATTTCGTTCGAAGTTTTGTATAGAACAGCTGTTTTTCAAGTAAAAATTCCCTCAGAATTATCGAAAAAAAAGTTCGAATTTCCAAAAGTTTTAGAACAAAAGTTTTTCGCCTAGACGTCTAGAACAACCCCTTTTCGTATTGAAACCCCTTTGCTGAAACTCATTGTATCAACGCGATCTAAAGTTAGTCATCGACCATAGTGTAACAAAAACATATACGCGACGAATTGAGAACCTCCTCCTTTTTTGAAGTCGGTTAAAAATACTTAAAATTAGTGTTTAGTTAGAGAGCATATGCTAAGCGTTGGAATATATATACCTGCCTACTCACGCACATAATATACCAATGTTTTATCGAAACTCATTAATCATTCATAAACCTCCGTCAATCATGTTTTGACATTTGCAAACGCCCGCGGTTTTCTCGCCTCATATCAACATAATAATATGGTATAAGCCGCGTATTTTGTATTAAAGTTCTATCAAGACAAAGATCCTATTTCCCTTTATTATATATTGTAAATACATAATGTTTCAGTACTTATATAATTACACATAAACCTAATACCTATCTACTTAAATTAAAATCTATACATATAAAATGCTTTGTCCCTATTGACTGACTGACGGTTCAACGCACAGCCTAAACCGCTGATAGCAGAGACCTGAATCTTGGAGGATGTGTTCTTTGTGTGACGTAGGCATCCGATAAGAAAGGATTTTCCGAAATTCTACCCCTAAGGAGGTAAAAAAGGGAGGCAAAGTTTGTATGGGACGTGATTCCTTGGTCCATTTTCGACTTCTACGCGGACGAAGTCGCGGGCTAAAGCTAGTAATATAAAACTCAAATATGTAACAACAATTAGTTTTATAAAAACCATCAAAATTTCCACACGGAATCGTAAAGACATTTTATTTTATTTTATTATTTGCTTGTTCGCGTGTAAAATGGGAATAAAAATATCTTAATTGTAACGGATGGCGTGTTTTTGATAAAAAAACTATAATAAATTAAGGTGTAATTAAATCGCCAGTACCGTGTTTACTATAATGGGTTAGATAAACTAGGCCGTTGATTTTTATTTTCAACAAACATTACTGTTTAAAGAAAATTGGAGTTTAAATAAAAGCGACAATAGCATAACGGAGGTGTTTAACCGTGATCACTTATTTTCCCACACCTACTACCCTTACGATAAATAAGGCTAGAAGATGATTCATGAAAGAACTTAACGGGGTAAAAACATATTAAAATAAATACTGTCCGTTCGTTTGTCCGTCTGTCCGTTCGTCTGTCCGTCTATTTGTCACTAGGCTATATTTCATGAACCATGATAGTTAGATAGTTGAAATTTTCGCAGATTATGTATTTCTGTTGCCGAAAAAAATACAAAACAGAAAAAATAAATTTAAGTGGGGCTCCCATACAACATGGTACGGACCCTTCGTGTCCGACTCGCACTTGGCCGGTTTTTTGAAGTCATTCTTTTACGATTCTATATTATAATACAAAAGGTAACATACCTGTAGATCTCGTCTAAAAATAGTGTTTTATTGCCTTAATAGGTATGTCTAACGAAATCTTCGTCTAAAATTCATGACGACAACTGCTATCAAGAAATAGAATGTTTCCTGTTTCTAAATATTGAATAGACAACATTAATCTTCTATCAATCTTTTCAATAGCTACCATAAGGAAGTGTTCATAAGACTCCATAGACTACAGACTTCTGTCGATCGATACCTAGTTAATTTGGAAGGCAATCGCCCAATAATTCTTCATGCTGATAAAGCAGCTGTGCAACCATCGGTCGATAGAACGTCTGCAGTCTACGGGAGCTCCAACTGGTTTAAAAATTCTTCGATAATCCATCGCAAATAAACCTAAGAAAAACAATAGGATAGTAATAATGCCGTGATCCAGTGAAATAGGGTCGTTAGAGGGTTTCTTTTAAAATAATTTGGAGTCGTGCCAACGTCGATATGGCTCGCAACTGGTGGCGGGCTTACCCCTAATACTTTTTCAACTATACGCGTTCTGTTTAACGACTTGCTTGATATTTCAATAATATATAGGTAGGTATACCAACTGAATCGAGAACCTTTCCTTTTTTGGGTTAAAAGGTAAATCGCCTTCAAATAGTAGACGAAAGCTTGAAAGTAACAATTCCTTCTTTTGTAGACGATTTTTTTAGAACTTGTTTAAGATACTGAGAAATCAATAAAATTCAAACCATTTTATTAAAGTTCTTGTTGGTAAGCGAAGACATCTATTTTAGCTGAACAAAAGGTAAGTAATTAATTTTCTTCAGTTGAGAGCTTCTGAATATTAATGAATGGAATGAATATTCTTTTACTTAGAGGCATAAATTGGTAGATTACCTTATTACTATTATTACATCTTTTAGTTTATACCGAATTTCAGGTCAAAGTCATGATGCCAAGTGATTCGTCGCATTCAATCATGATGTCTAAGCATGGTATCCTCTTTCTAGGCAAGCACTCTACCTACATTGTCGACCTCATCGTCACTTCCCATCAGGTGAGATGAGGTTAAATGCAAAGCTATTTTCCGTAAAAAAAAGTAAAGTTAGGCACATAGATATAACCTAAACTTTTACCCACTGATCTCACATTATCCTCAAAAACATCTATACATATAATATGCTTTGTCCGGAATGACTGACTGACTGACTGACGCATCAACGCACAGCCGAAACCGCTGATCGTAGAGACTTGAAACTTGAAAGGTGTGTTTTTTGTGTGACGTAGGCATCAGATAAGAAAAGATTTTCCGAAATTCTACCCCTTAGGGGGTGAAAAAGGGAGGCAAAGTTTGTATGGGACAACGTGATTCCTTGGTCCATTTTCGACTTTTACGCGGACGAAGTCGCGGGCAAAAGCTAGTTTTAATATAAGTATTCTCTCACCATTCGTTTAAAATAAATATCCCATCTTCAAAAAATTATTATCGTACCACAATTTAATAACCTTAAACTCCATTACAAAGATTATCTCAACTATGTAATAAAAAAAAAAGTCCAAAACTGAACAAACGAATAGTCATAATTCTCTCTATATTACGTGACACAGAACTACAGTTCGGTAGTTAAGTCTATAAAGTTGCCATGAGCTGACCCTGTATGTATGCCTCTCTTGGCTGTATCCCATCACTACTTTACTACCCTAACTACTTTATGACCAATAAATTTCTTTAACAAAATAAACTTTTTTGGCTGTACGAAAAGTTCGATGCGACGGAATTCGTGTAGGTATCAAATAAACCTGCTTTTTTGATTGAAAACATGTTTTTGAATTATTTTCTTGAATCATTGTTGTATTGTGTTTATTTATTTAAATCAAATAATACATTCTGACTCATGACATGAGAAAAAATGATTCTAGGGAGAGCAGAATAACAACGAATATTTTATTTTTTCAATTCTTTTTCGTCTGCTTTCTGATGTTTCGAGCGTTATACAAATAAAAACTATTGGATTTGAAATCTAGTTTTCGCTATTGGATAGGCTATTCAATAGATATATAGCCATATCGATTTTACGGGAAGGTCGTAGTTTAAGTACAGTCAGTAAAGGACTGAGGGTAGCAGGTGCATATTTTAAAGTTTTAATTTTTTAAATAACGATTCAGTAATTGTTAATTATTATGCTTGATATCACTAATGCTTTCAAAGTGTTAGTTATTTTATGCATATTAACCAAAAAAATTGAAACGTTATTAAAAAAAATTAAAAGTGCACCTGTTACCCTCAGTCCTTTGCTGACTGTAACAATAAAATCCTACTGGAACTTGAGTAATCGACATTAATCTGTGGCAATTCCCACCTGGGTACCTATCGCGTTCCCGGTTTATAGCTATACGCTTTGCGGCGACTAGGTATGTTTCTAGTTTTCCTTATGGAACTGCAACAGTTAGAATTTAAAAAAATAGCACAGCGTAAAATCCCACCTACTTCTTCTAACGAAAGAAAGTGTCTCCTGATTATCGGTGGCGTGAAATTATTTTGCGGGCATATCACTCAGAAATCCAAGAAACGTAAAAAAAACTAGTTAATTTATAATAAACATTACCAATAGTATCAACAAGTCAGTTTAGAATCCAATAAATCATTTCACAGATTGTGAAAAGATGCGATGAAGGGTACAGATATTATATCAGATAGAATCCGAAAAGTCATCTCGCAGAAATATTGCAACCAATAAAATATAAATACAGGATATAGGAAAGAGACTGCGATCGGAATCCCAGACAAATACGAAATAACTTATAAAAAAGCAATCGATTTCTATACGATACACTCGTAGTTATGATATTTGGTGATGTGAGATGTTATTTGAAATTCTTATGACAATTCTTAAACAGACAGATTTTTATATCAGCCCGTCCGCCAATTTCCACACTTGAAGGCTAAAAATGAACTTCGAAAAGTGCGTGTGGCCGTGAACTTTCGAATGTTGGCATAAAATTGGCTTCACTTATCTCTTATGAGCTAAAAAAGTCACCTGGAAATTGATACTCAAAACTCAAAATTCTTTATTCATTTGAAATCATACAATTTGCATGAAATCACATTGAACCGTCCTAAAAACTAAAAAGTGAGAGTGTGTAATTTCGGAACGCGCAAACCAATGAAAAGACGGTCTACAAAAAAATCATGGAGATTTTGTGGTCATGCTAACAACATCGATTCTTATTACGGACAGAATAAATCAAATGCTCTAAAAACAGATGCAGATGGGTAAACAGGTTTATGAAGCCCAGAATAGGAGCTAGCTGAACTTTCTGACCATTGCAGCATAAGCCAACTGTGTCACCGGCAACAGGGAATTCAAGACTTAAAAATTTAATTAATTTTAAACTTTTGTTGGAGATCTAGAGATCTAACTCTACTTAAGGCCACGTATGCTTGATCATCAGCGAAAAACTTTGAGCCTAAATAGACAACGACGTCATAGTCGACAGTACAGTATATTTTGTGTATTATGCAAGTCCAGTATGATATATTTGGTAATTTTCTACGTTCAGCAGTACTGTGACTTTATTTTAAAGAAAATTGCTCTAATTTGGGTTGAAAATGGTGAACACACATAACAACATTACGTATTTCTCGTCATATATATTTATCGGAATAGGATTTCATTACGTTCATATTCCATTATTCGAACAATCCGTCCATACCTAATTCGAATCTCGGAAGACGTAATGTATTGTTGAAGTCAAGCGAGTAAACAGACACTGCGTATGAACGGTTCATTTCGGAGTCGGACTCAAAGAGATTAACATTATAATGGAATAGAGATAACATTTTTTAAAGACTTTAGCGAATTTTAGAACTCGCTGTTAAATACGTAAAAGTGTCACACATACTAACTTCGTTTTTAAGACGTTTCTATGTGGTCTATGTACAAATGTATTAAGCATCCAAAGGAATAAACAATTTTGACTTTGTGAAACTACGGAAGTGAAACTAGACTTAAGGTGAAAGTGTACCTGCTCTCTCTCTATATAAACGTAGTCAACTGTTTCCTCCCTGGATAATGACAGTAGCACAAATATTTTTGTTGCATAAAACCTATAACTGCCATGAATGCGCTCTCTCCATACAAACGTAGTCGACTGTTTCCTCCCTGGATAATGACACATGCACAAATATTTTTGTGGTTTTCATTTTCTAATTATCATAGAATTTAAGATTTAAAAAAAACGAAGCATATTTTTGTTGCATAAAAAGTTACAAGTTTTATGCAACATTTTTGCTCTAGTGTCATTATCCAGGGAGGAAACAGTCGACTACGTTTTTATGGAGAGAGCATCCGGTACCCTTTCCTCCTAAGTCGGGTTCAAAGTTTTTTTTAAGGAAAACGTGAGATTTTCTTTCTGTTCCACTGTAATTTAAATATCTTTAGCCAGACTGGATCAGCCTGTGCTATACGAATGAATGATTCGATCTCAATTGTGCAGGGGATTGATTGAGCAGCACGACTACTCTGTCGATAGGCAGTTGTTATGAATTGTTATTTATCCTGTACCCAAATGAAAAACGTAGTACCTACTGGCACGACGATGACGACCCAGTTGGCACAATGGTCACCATGCCGGACTGCCAAACCTAGGGTTGCGGGTTCGATTCCCGCCTCGGACAAGTATTTATGCTTAGATATTTGTCTGTGATCTGGTTGTTTCTATGTATTACAAGTATATATTTACAAAAGAAAAGTATATAAGTAGTATATCCGTTGTCTAGCACCCATAACACAAGTCTAGTTACTTAGCTTGGGGCTAGATGGCGATGTGTGGAATGTCCTGCAATATTTATTATTTATTTATTAATTTATTACTGTAACGACGTTAGAGACTCTTTTTGGAGACTTTTTCGTGGTTTTTTTTTAATGCCAACAAGTCAGTTTAATAATTTACAGCTAGGACTACGCACACTGTAAGCAAATCAACTATTAAGTATACCTATCTATTCAAATTGCGATTTACCTGTGGATTAATTATCGAGGATTTCATAATTATGCACTTTTCCTTTTCGAATGAACTTTTTTGATTCAAAATCAAAAGTACTAAAGCACCAACGTTGGTTTTTACACACTATGGGTTAATAAAGTTTTTTTTTTCATTTTCATTAAGATTTTGGTATAAACTTACGGTAAAATATACTAAATATTACCCAATAACGAAGGCATTTTGTCACTAAAGCTTATAATGTTGAATAACTTAAAAGTTAAAATTTCATACTAATTCGGTCATAATTACATAAGTACCTATGAAATTTAAAAAATTAACTTTCGAGTATACCTCAATATTAAACTACGTTTTACTATAATACAGGATCAGTGATATAGGTATAATTTTTCGCGTTATCGAGAGCTTCGCGAACAGGCAACGGATTGACAACGGGAGGTTGAGTGATACTGACAGATTTATTTGCGTTCGGATAACCCCGGGGTTGCGACGAGCTGCATTTTTTACAACGAACCCCACTGATAGACTCGATATAAACAGAATAAAACACTTTGGAATAGAATACTGGAATATTTATGAACGTTTACGTAGACATTTTTCAGGAGGTCAGAATTTATAAATTTACGTATTCAGATACTTTATTTGTGGCGTAGCCTTTTTTTATTTATTTATTTCCTTGAGAATTTGATGCGGGTTAGTCTTGAATATTTAATATTATTAAAAAAAAAACCATTAAACTTTAATTTAAAAGTTCCTTTGCCCTTTTCTAAATTGTATTAGTCGGTCACCTCGACAAAAAAGCGTTAACACGTAACAACTCCAACATTTCCCAGTGTCTTTATGTATACTTATTGCCACCTATTGCATACTAAAACTGTCAAGCTGCTGAATGAACGCGACATTTTCGGCACGCTATTCCGATTTTTATTCTAGCGTACAATATTTAAGTTCAATTTAGTGTAAATTAATTCAGCGTACAAATTTTCCGGTGCGGTTGCATCGTATAAAATCCGCCGGAGCACCACCACAATTTGCTTTTAACAGCGTGTGTGTGATAAAGCAAACGGTGGCCCTACCATCACGAACCTAGTTACTGACCAAGTGAGCCTACCATGAAAAGTATAGTAAAATGTTGATCCTAAACGATAGGACTAATAGGATATACAGAAAAGTTTAAATTTAATTTCTTACTATATACTTACTTTATAAATGGATGCTTTAGCCCTGGCTAAAGCAAAACAAATTTCCCGTCGATTAATAATAATGATGACAAAATGCTCTTTCTGGATTCAACTCCCTTTACTCAATTACGCGTTTCAGTTTACTTTGCTTATACCATCTAAATAGTTGCTGAGCACATCACTCATCGTCCTAGAGTCTAGACGGATAGTAAGTATTGTAGTTGTTACAAATAATATTTTCTTGAAAATAGCACTCAATTATAAAAATGTATAATATCATACAACTCAAATGGTTCTTAACGTAAGGAACCCTAAAAATAAACAGATGTAAACGCTTTTTACCGGACTCCAAGGAAAGGGTTATGTTTTTTGCGCCTATTTTGTATGTTTGTATGTTTGCTTGTAATATTCTTTATCGATTGAAAAATTTACGTTCAATGTTAAGTAAGTACGGTCGGCTGCATAATTGCAGACCCACTGTAGAGCTCCAAAACGGCTGTTATAATTATGTTATCAACACAAGCAACATTCTATGCACCTGCTTTAGTTAAAGTTTAAAGTCTTCTAACTCATGAAATTATCAAATAAAAATATTAGAATTAAATCATGCCAATAATAGGAATTTATGAACTCTACCGAGGGCTGCAATTATGCAGCCGAATGTACGTACAGGTATCTAGTCTTGCTTGTGTTGAAAACATTCTTATAACAGCCGTTTTGGAGCTCTACGGTGGGTCTGCAATTATGCAGCCTACCGTACATTACTCAAGAGTAGACGCAGTTTTTTAATCTATACTAATATTATAAAGCTGAAGAGTTTGTTTGTTTGATTGTTTGTTTGAACGCGCTAATCTCAGAAACTACTGGTTCGAATTGAAAAAATCTGTTTGTTTTGGATAGTCCATTTGTCGAGGAAGGCTATAGGCTACATTTTATACCGATATTCCCACGGGATCGGGAGTTACGCGGGTGAAACCGTGGAGCGCTGCTAGTATCTTATAAAATGTTCACAGCAAAATAGGTGTATAAGTTTAGAAGTTTGATGGTGTCACCCGATCTGGTGTACCTACGCGGCAAGGAAACGGTAATTTCCCTGGAGATGTCTGGTATTGACGTGGTCTCGGCTCGATTCTTGTCAAAGCTCTCGCATCGGGACACATTCACTGTGTTGGTAGGTAAGTAGGTAGGTACGGGAACAAATACAGAGATATTTGAAAACATGAACAATAGATGAGCGGCGTGAATACGTCCAGCTATATAGGCATGACTTCATTACTTTACCAGCACTCCACTTAAATTCTGTTCTACTGAAAATGTATAAAAATGCATTTCAGTGGCGGAGTATGAGAGAGTGTTAAATTTTTATCATAATTAAAATAATCTTATATATTTAAAGGAGCTATTCTTGTATGTATATATTAAATCCTTTGCCCTGAATGACTGACTGACGGATCAACGCACAGCCTAATCCGTTGATCGTAGAACCTGAAACTTGGAGTGTGTGCTTTTTGTATGACGTAGGCATCCGATAAGAAAGACTTTTCAAAAATTCAACTCCTACGCGGACGAAGTCACAGGTAAAAGCTAGTATATGTATATAATCAGGATCTTGAAATGGCTCCAACGATTTTCATGAAATTTAGTATGCGGAGGGTTTTCGGCTCAAGGAATCGATTTATCAAGGTTCCAGGCCCTAAAAACTCGGTTCCTAAGACATAGGCATTTCACAAACCGAACGAAGAACATTATTCATATTTCATGCAATTCATATTATTTTCTAAAAACATATTCTACCAAAAACAAAAATCCAAGCAAAGCTCGGTCAATCAGGCACTGTATTATCAGATGTTCTGTCGAAATCAAACGTTACGCTTCCAGCACCACTCGCCACCAGAACCAAGGAGTCAAAAGTAAAATGCATTTCGCCTATGACTACAGTAATTGTTAGTTATTGGATAAAAAATGATTGTATGTTGTAGCGTGTACCATTTGTATGTGAGTTAGGTATTTAGCTACATTTTGGTATAATTTAACGACGAAACTAAATTGTCGTTTTTAGGTTATCCAAATATGACGGTTGCATTAGTATTTTTAACCGACTTCAAAAAAGGAGGAAGTTCTCAATTTTTAACTTTTTAGTTTATATTTGTATACATTTTTAAACATTTTAGTTTTTTTATTTGTAGTTTATTTTTGTTGATTTCTTATATCATTAATGAAGTTGGTTTAAAAAGAAATATTTTTTATATAAGTTTTTGACTAGGCAAAGAAATGACAAGGAATAATCATCTTTAAATTAGACCAAAATTTTACAACATTGAATAACCATTTTTAATGACATACTTAACTATTTTAGCTATTTACTACAGCCATTTTGCGTCTAGTCCCTTTATACACCTTAACTAAGGAGGTGCTAAGTATGTATATTAAATTCCCAGCCTCAAGAACAGCATAAACAATAGTATCTAACAAATCCCTGGTCAGGGAAGGCAAGCAAATTAATGAGTTGCAAGCGCAGGCCGCACCGTTACTCACATGGGATTACTACAGGGATCGTGTAAACATACTTTATGGCGTTGGGAAGAAGGAATGCTCAATGCTCATCTAAGATTGTTGGCCTTTGTTCACTTGAGCTAGAAATAGCGAGGAACTCATTTGAAATTGAGTGCTCAGACGACATAATATGTGTTCTCGTATGTCTACAAACTTGCATAACTAGGCATTATTATTATGCTTTAGTTTAATCAATTCACTTGACTACAATTGAAATATTAATATTAGTATTTTAGCTTTAATTTTTTTAAACAGGAATAGGCATTAATTACGACCAAAAATAATATAGTCAAACACATTCTAACTTACGTACAATATAATTAGAATTTGTATATTAAATATAAGTAGGTACTTTTTGTATTTATGACTACTTTTTAAGTTCCCTAGACATTTTTTTTATTTGCTACCTAGTACAGACGTTTTGTTCTCTTTTCATTCATTAGATATGGGTGATCTGCCTGAAATAAATGACTATATATTTATTTTTAGACAAGTAAATTAATTTCAAACATTTCCTAAGTAGATTTTCATCACACAGTTTTAACATTCTTATTAAATATCAATGTCAGTCTAAGCTGTAAAAGCATTTATTTAAAAGATCAAAGGGTATTTCACTTCCTTCTCACATGGATTTGACACAATTCCTTACATCTCGTTTATCATTAATCAGCTTCTTTTAAAGTAACAAGTAATTTTGTTATGGCAGTCAATTTTGTGTTAGTGTTCTTCATAAAATGTTAGCTAAAGTATTGGATTTCTTTTAACACAGATTCTTAATCTGAAATGCAATTTTGTTTGGAAAAAGGCAATTAAATAAATTAAGTAGGTAATTCTATTTTAAATTGACCTTTAATTCATCGGCTACTAATTTATATTCACATCAATTGGTTGTTGATAATGAAGTATAAAGAGAATAATAATTGCAAATCAAACAAACAATTTTATTTTATGGGTCTAGCCGGAAGACCAGCGCTGCAGCAAAGCATGCTTGACTCCAGTTTTTAGCTGAAGTCGACCCATTTGGGTTAGCACAAAACTCCTCATCTAAGTTGTTTTTTTTTTGTCACCATTTTGTTTTTTTATGTAATTAACTTCAGTGATTGTCGTGTGTTTGTACTCAATAAATGCTTTTCTTTCTTTCTTTATTTAATTTTTTATCATACGTAAATACTGGTAGTTGGCTTGTTAACCCATATATGCCTAAGAGCACTCAAAAGATCCATGTGTGTAGGTACGACCCATATGTAAGTAGGTACGTCAGTGGTAGAGAAACCTTGTCCAGACGTCATCGTCAATTGAACGTCAAAATATCTCATCTCTTGAGTTCAGTTAGGTATATACTTCTACCCCCTTATTCCAAAACGAGGTTTAAGGATAGTCCAAGGTGTGGAATAGTCTAAACACTATCCTTAGATAATCTATAGGGATAGTGTTTAGACTAAAGTTCACGAGTAAATCTGTGTCTAAATCTAAGGTTTAAATCCACATCTCGGACTATCCTTCAACCTCGTTAAACACTATCCTTAGATAATCTACAGGGATAGTGTTTAGACTATAGTTCATGAGTAAATCTGTGTCAAAATCTAAGGTTTAAATCCACATCTCGGACTATCCTTATACCTCGTTTTGGAATAAGGGGGCTAAGGTATATTTTTAAAACAAGAAAAATATTTGATAAAATAACTGATCTAATCCAGCAGCTTGTAAAATACTTAGCAATTTTTAAAGAAATATTTAAAAGATTTCCGTAACAAAAAAATGGGATCAAATATTCAGATAGAAGTTTTTATTACACGGTTCTATATTATCGAAGTAGAATAAATTCCACCCATTCGTTCATAGCACCCACATAAATAAAGCTGGCGAGTGTTGTTCCTTCCGTAAACATTTTTTGTGTGACGATAGTAAGGGTTTCCCATTGTAACGTGTTTGAAATTCATGTTTTCTACGTCTTTTATTCGCTACAGAAATTCATAATCTATTTCTATTGTATGTTTGGAGACCTTAAATTTTTTTTGTGGGTAGGAATAAATAAAAAAGCAATGTTGTATAGTGCATTTCATACTTTAAATTCTATTAATATTATAAATGTGAAAGTTTGTGTGTTGGTCTATATGTCTTTGTCTATGTTGGTACTCCTTCACGCAAAACTACTGGACCGATTCGTTTATCGGTAGTGGACTGATCGCCGAAGTTCCATCAATTGAACCATGGGCAAATTAAACTGTCCGCATCAGTTCTATCAATCGAACCATCGTTATGCGATGAAACTCATGTATGTATAAATAGCTGAAGACCTAGACGCATAGGCTACTTTTATCCCGATATTCTCACGGGATCGGGACGTACGATCATTTTAAACTACAGTTTATAACATCAAATTTATGTCAAGAAACTGTAATACTGTCTCCTACACAGACAAAGGGAGATAAATTACAATAAATTTATTCTTACTCATTCAACTTGACTGTCATTTGTTCCGGAACAGGTATTTCCTAATTACATTAATTTGAATTAATAAAACCACATTTCTGTCGGCGCCCTCATCTCATTAAAGTCACGGTGTAAGCTACCAAAATGAAAACACTAAAAACAGGCAGCATTTGACGTTTATCGGCGCCCGTCGACGTGAATTGACGTTGCGCGCCAAAACCTTGTCAAAGGGGATGATAAAATTTGATGGGGTCTGTTCTGTGATGTAGAGAGCGGGTAGAGTGTCCCGTTTCATCGAAAACTTCTTGTTCGGTAGCTGACGTGATGTCATGCCGTCAAATCTTATGCTTGCAAAGTGCAACTCTTTAATGCACTATAAAATCTTATAACTTTAGCATCTTTTTCGTTTTTTGCTTCAAAAAATAGTAGGTTTACGATGTATTGTTGTTGAAGGAACTTGATGTAGGATTAACCATAGTTTATTGAAAAACTGGTTATATTGCATTGAAAGTATGGTGTTAATTACCTAAGTTTTAGAGGGAACGACGAGAGAAGGCCAGCTTTAACTAAAAACATGGTTAGATAATAATAATAAATATTGCAGGACATTCCGCACATCGCCATCTAGCCCCAAGATAAGTAACTAGACTTGTGTTATGGGAGCTAGATAACGAATTTACTACTTATATACTTTTCTTTTGTAAATATATACTTATGATACATTGAAACAATCAGACCACAGACAAATATCTAATCATAAATACATGTCTGAGGCGGGAATCGAACCCGCAACCCTGTGTTTGGCAGTCCGGCAGTGTGACCATTGTGCCAACTGGGTCGTCAAGAAAGCTACAAAGCAACAATAAAATAACAAAAAGTAACAAAACCATATTATCATACTATGTTAACTAAAGAAAGATTCTTGACAGCAGCTGTCATACAATTAAGGTCGTTAACTATTTGTCTTCCTTTAAGGAGATTTATTTGTCACCATCACCATAACGTTTGTTAGGTGATTTGTCATATTCAATTGCATTTACGTTCCCATTTCACAATCATCTGAGGATTCAAGCCTACGCACCTGATTTGCAACGCCTTACCAAGTAGGTGCATTGGAGGGGTCATTACTCGAAACATTTTCAATTATTAACTACAGAGACCAGTTTAAAAATTCTTTTTCATCTGTCTTTTTGTTCTCATCGTTGTAATGATCATTGTTTTATTCTTTGCAATTTATTGTTTCTGCTAAATGTGTTTTTTAATTTGGTCATGGAACAGTCCCTTGTTTTGCAATACCTTAGACAAGTAGGCGGAACAAGGTTTGTCACTAACCAACATGTTGTTATTCTGTTATTTATGATTTAATATCACACTTCTGTTTCATATTATTGGAGTTTTTAAATCATTTATTCATTCTAAGAACCCTTTTTAACAATATTCTGAATGGAATTGTTTAATATCAGTATCGCGACGTATTAAACTTCTTAAAAAACCGGCACGACTAGTCGCACGAGACGTGCATCATTTGATAGGTTCTAGGGAGTTCTACTCTTTTGTTTATTCGTGCACGTTTCATCTCGGCGTCCGCGTCATCGCCTGCGTCACTGAACGGTACAGCACAGTTTTATTCAAAACTAGCAAACCCGGCGAACTCCGTTTCGCCACCAGATTTTCTTGAATTTTCTTTGCTATAAACCTCACGGAGCCCGAGACCTTTCCAACGAAAGCAAAACCGTGGAAATCGGTTCGTGCGTTCTGGAGTTATAGCGTCAGGGAGGAAAACCCGACTTATTTTTATATATTAGATTGACAAAAATATAAGTATATCTATACTTAATATTATAAAGCTGACGAGTTTGTTTATCACAGGAACTATTGGTTCGAATTGATTTTTTTTTGTGTTGGATAGTCCATTTGCTAGGCTATAGGCTATTTTATATTTCGATATTCCCACGGGATCGAGAGTTACGCGGGTAAAACCGCGGAGCGCTGCTAGTTCAGAATAAAGCCCTAAAGAATAGGGCGTTGAACGATTAAGCACAACAAGGCTACAATCACGATTTTCTGATTTGGTGCATATCTAATCGTAAACATGAGTAGATACATACAGTGGGCTTATTTTATTAAAATGTTTGCAAACTGTAGATACGATATTTTTTGTATTGGAATCTGCTTTGTCGTTTGATTTATTATAGTTAGATACTGAACCAAGATGAAACCTAAAGTTAAGAGTATGATGCCTTGATTTAAAATATTTTTATATAAGTAAATAAAGGTTTTAGGTAAATGTTGGTTTTAGAATTTCATTTGTTTTTTGCAAAATTGTTTATTTACAAAGACCTAATGTATCTTTATAATGAAATAGGATGTACACTAATGTTCATCCCACCCGATTTTTTAAATAGCCCAGAACTAAATTTTTGATACTTTTGCTTTTTTATTTTTACAATATAGTTTTAATAGGTAAGTATTAATAAAGAAACCTTTTTAATCGTGCATAATATTATTATGTAAGGTCCACATCCCGCAGTATGCATTTCACATTTTATAAGTATTAGAATTTGACTAGAGGTAGGTATGAAGCAAATTGATTTTACGCAAGAGACGCCGACCTGAGTTATGTTATCCGCATTAGTCTTAGAGTAATTGCGTGGTCATCAAAGGGCGTCACTTAAAGCGACACTTCCATGTCTTTCACTATTTAATTTAACACAAGTAAAAAATTAGTCCCTTTTAACCCACTCATACCTATTCCTAATTGTATTTGGCGGTGTAGTTCGTAGTTTTGATTCCCTTCAAAATATTTGTATAAACTAATTCTTGTCATACTTTCATAAGTTCATTGAACAATAGTGATAAAAAGCATAAAATGATTGTAAAAAGATGGATCTGATGAAGATGTTGTCATTATTATTATTATTATTATTTTTTTTTTATTATATTCCAATACAAAAAACTTAATCTAGTACAAAATTAAGGTGCAACAAAAACTCTTCCGAATTTATCCGTGCACCAGTGAGTCGTAGGTAAACAAAAAATAGTTAAAAAATTATACAATACATTAGACAAACGAACAATAACATAACAAAAAATCATTAAGTCCATAATGTACCAAGGTATGTGCAAGGTATTAGAACGAAGTTTCTTATAGCGCGTTGCGAAAGGGAGCTAGACGGAAAAATTAAGACCAAAAGTTGTAACGACACTTTTTGGTTTCATTATTGATTAATCTAATAGATATTAAAGGGATAACGGCATGTTTCCTGTTTTCAATTTAATTAATCATTTACGTAATAGCTACCGTATCTCATTTACCTAACAGTACAACAACGCTTTAACCCCATAATTTCCTAACCGAAGCTCTAATTAAAACTAAGCAAGCCATACATTTAACCTAACCTAATGACTCGTGCACGAACGAGAAGGCTATATGTAATCAGAAAGAGAAAGTGTTATATTAACGAGAGTTAAATTACGTTCGCATCGTGAGTAGAATACATGTAACAAACCTATGTGAAGGGTTTTGTTCAATGTTCTTTACATACGAGGAAAAGGATTGGAGTTTTGTAAGACTTTACATAACTGCTATTCTGGAAATTGAGATAGCAAAGTTTCGGATCCTTTTGCGTTATCTACGTTTTGCAAGTCACAGACTACATACCAATTTTGGTAAGTTGTTAAGTTGTCTTCTCTTAAAGCCCTGTAAAAAGCGATATGGGTGGTCATGTATGTATGTATGCATACGGGCTTTTTTCCGCAACTAGACTCTTTTTAATTGGGTCCTTTTTGCGTGAGGATGGAGTAGGCTTGCCCAGCACCTACTACCCTCTCAGCTTAGTCGACCATGTCCAGAGGAGAGAACTTGTCAATACTTCTGGAGCCAACTAAGCCGCGTGTTTCATCACGATGTTTTCCTTCACCGTAAGAGCAATGTCAATTAGCGCACATAAATTTTTCTTAAGAAAAATACATTGGTGCACGGCCGGCTGGGATTCGAACCCACGACCTTCAGAATGAAAGTCGGGGTACCACTAAGCCAACACCGCTCTTGGTGGTCATTACACTTACATAAACGACCTATAACTATCCTATATTTTTGGAAATAGAAAATTTAAGACAGATTGGCAATTCGTCGCAGAAGATTAATAGGGAAGGGGAGTATAGAGTGTCTTTGAGTGACTTTTGTCCAGGAAGTGGGACAGTACAGGCTCTTTTAATAATAATACAGCTGCAAAGTTTGTTTTTTTCAACGTTAAAATTTTAATCTTCCATTTGGACATTAATAGACCTTGGTCAGACACAGACACACCACCTAACGAAATTGTATCTATCAAATCGATTACAACTAGCTCAAAATCAACTTTTCTTTTTCTAAGAGCAGTTACTTTCTTTACCTTCTGGTTCCATCATCATCACCACTTCCACAAAAGTAATCATCAAGACGATTATAACGAGCCCAAACACGATGTGACCAATCTTATTTATTTGAGGCATCATCATCAAACACTGATCAACATAACACACTCTCTTTCCGTAGAAAATTCATTTTTTATCCCAATAAGTAATTAAAACTAACTATACAAAATCAATGTGAATTTGATTTGAAACTTGTCCAATTAAATAAATAAACAATCGTTTGTAAACTAACTATCAATAAACCAATATAAATACCATTAATTGAAGGTTTATTAATTAAACATTAATACATACATATCGTTCCATAGTTAATGAACGATGATCAATTGAAAATCTTTAATGGGCTATCAATAGTGTTACGTCGGTTTACACCAGTGATTCCCAAAGGCGTCTATATCGACATCCAGGGGTCGACAGCGATCTTCAACTACGAAACTGCGAAAGGACTACGAAAGCGAAAACAAAATTGGGGTCTCATTCACGATAGCCAATCTCGTTTAAAAGCAGGTCTTGACTTCTCATTTTTTACTTAGGTTCGCTCACGTATGCTCAAACTTTGACTTGTGTGCTTACGTATAAGTTTTAGGTTTAGTGATTTTAGTTTATTTATTTGATTCTGCATCTTTTGACATTCTATTTTGATTTCTTGACTGTATAATTTAATGTGTATGATTTGGATATTTATTTTTTATTTATTTATTTTGATTTATTATTTGATAACTGGAACCTTTTAATTTTTATTTTATTTTTTGAAATTTGAATGTTATATTTGACATTTGGACATTTATTTTTAATTTTATTAATTTTGACGCCATATATTAAAATTTGATTTTTGAATTTAAATTGCATATAATGTTTACCTACTTTTTAAAATGAAATTCTGACATCTGTATAATTAGTTATAATTTTAAGGGAATTTGTATATGGGTTTTGCCTGAAATAAAAATCAATTTATTTATTTTATTTTACGGGTTTACGAGGCAAGAGAGTTTGGGAACCACTGGTTTAGACCATTCCTGGGCTCTGTTCGGCTATATTTTGAATTACCATAATTATGTAAGCTTGGTCATTAGATGGGATACATAATGGAATTAGGTATTGAGCGTGATATAGTGCCTTAATCTCGGTGTTAAGGTATCTTGTTTAAACGATGTCAGTGTACGACATTAGCCGACCATTATTGTTGTTTGTCTGTTGTTTGTTAACATCAGATATGTTACATGTGCCTTTCGCCTATAACGAAAATTGGTTATTGTATGGAAAATTGTTGTTAAGTGTTGTATCCGTAACGTTTGTTGTCGTTTCTAAGCTTATCCAAATAAATAGGGCAAAGGTATTTTTTTACTTAAATTCGAATACGTTTAAAGTTTCATATTTATTTGGTTTATTTAAGGATACTTACATTCAACGAGCTAAGTGGATTTTGTATGATGTTCGAAATAGTCACGAAATAACTTTATTAAATAAATAGAATTAACCAATTAAAAGCAATTAGAAATAATTATTTTAAGAAAATAGGTACTTAAGTATAGTCATCAAGTAGATTCTGTAAAGATAAAAAGGCACGCAGCCGCGAGCAAGTGTGTATCTTTGTGATCGCAATCACCCAGACACAGTTAAACCGATTTTGATAACATTTAGTATGGAGATAAATGACGTAATGTACGTACAGTTTGCGTCATAAGTCACTACCAGTGTGCAACAATAATACTATAAACAATATTAACTCCAATAATTGGACTTACGACCTTCTTCTAATACACGTTACACACAAACATACTTGAATTAAAAGTACTCAGTGTGATTATTATTTTCAACATGTTAACTATGTCTTTAGTTGGCCGAGTAGTATAAGCCGCCACCCGCTACACCAACCGAAGACGTGGATTCGATCCTCAGGTTAAAATAGTGCTGCACAGGATTGTAATCGTTACGGTGGCGACGATTGTACATGTATACAGGGTGTCCGATAATGAATTGATAAGTTGGATTCTCCACCCGACATCCCGTATATTCTGATATTCATAAGGGATCGGAACGTATGCCTCGAAACCGAGCCGGGGAACAAATGGTTTTGACACAACTAGTTATAGTAAGTAGGTAGGTATAAGTTGCTGCAGACAGTCAAAATACCAGACATCAAAACTTGTAGACTAACTCTAGCCTCCGCAAACGTTTAGATAGTTCAAGAATTCGCTTGACTTAGCACTCGATACCGGGGCTAAGTTATCTAAGTTAGCTCCTGGTAAGTTGGAGCTTAAGTTTCGTGTAATATTATTAAGTTGTTCGCTCTTCGCCTGGGTACGATGATAAAATGTATTATGTGGTTGGATATTGCTTAAGTTCGATGTGGTAGCTTCCTAGTTAGCTTGGTTATGTGTTCTTATCTTATTTACTTAGAGGGGTTTGTTGAATTTGGTATGATGCATGGTGGTTGATCGCTCTGGAAATCTTTTGGGGATGGCTATGTTCAGCTGTGATCGCCATATGGCTGAGATTATGATGATAGTGAAGGCTGTCCTTAGCTGTACTGAGGTAAAATACGTAGTATATACACTTAAGAGGAAAGGGTACCGGGGGCTCTCTCCATACAAACGTAGTCGACTGTTTTCTCCCTGACACTAGAGCAAATATTGTTGTTGCATAAAACTTATAACTGCCACGAACATGCCCCTATGTTTTGTTTTATTTCTTTTTTTGTTTTTGAAATCCTAATGTCTAGGATAATTAGAAAATGAAAAAAACTAAAACATAGGGACATTGTTATGGAAGTTATAGGTTTCATGGCACCAAAATATTTGTGCTAGTGTATATTATCCAGGGAAGAAACAGTCGACTACGTTTGTATGGAGAGAGTACCGGTACCCTTTCACCTTAACATATTGGGAATAATAATTTTCCGCGTTAAATCACAACCACATAGAAGTTTATTTTTCGGGTGAAAATGCAACTGCGAAATAACGCAACGGGTCGCATTAGTCATTTCGGTTCGCACCGCGAGCGGTTCGGGTGAATCGCCCAAGAGCTTTTCACAACTAACCTGTATTTAGGCTTTGACGGTGACAAAGAACAGTTTAATATGGCAGACTGGTAATACTTTCCAACTTCATTCGATATTTTCATGAAAAATATGAGTAAGAAGAACAAGTGAAATAAAAACAACAACAATGTAAGTAGTAGATAACTATTCTATTACTTACTGAAACTTTTATTCTTGCCATCCATCACACGCCTAACAGTAATTCCGTTCACGATCCACACAATTTTTATATCAGGAAAATATTTTAGGCATATTTTATTTGAAAGGAGGGCGAGCAATTTGTGCTGAAAGTCATAAAATTCGTCTCGGCCGACGACAGGCAAGGCGCCTCGGATCCCTCACACAAAGCCACTATTAAAAAGTTTAGGGCGTCTATTTTTGGAGCCGCAGACGACGTTGTCGTACCAAATAAGTTATGTGACAACTTGTGAATAAGTTACTCATGTTCATTTCACGTGAAAACATATTTCTGTGCAAAGTTGTTACAACTTTGCACAGAACGACTACATGTATTTATGCTTAGATGTTTGTCTGTGGTCTGGTTGTTTCTATGTATTATACTTATAAAAAATTATATACTTTTCTTTTGTAAATATATACTTATGTATTTACAAAAGAAAAGTATATAAGTAGTATATCCGTTGTCTAGCACCCATAACACAAGTGTAGTTACTTAGGGCTAGATGGCGATGTGTGGAACGTTTTTTTTTTTATTACTTTATACAGGGTTATTGGTAATCATACTAGCAAGCCGTTGAGGATTACTTCTGTGCAAGCAACTTTTGTTCTACGACTTTTGGAAATTCGAACATATTTTTGAAAATTTAGATTTACTGATCAGCTGATCCTTACACGGAGAGGTCATTAACCTTAAAATTTTACTTATTTTTTAAGTTTTATCTACTGCTTGTAGTCTGAATAACTTAGTCATTCAGACTAGTTTGTTTTAAAAAATCAGCTGTTTTTCGTAACCTCGAAATTTTTATTATTGAATTTCCAAAAGTCGTAGAACAAAAGTTGTTTGTTACGGGCTTGCGATTATAATTACTAATAACCCTGCATATTTACTTATTGAATTGCGTTTTGTTAAAATTATGATCAATTTACAGTTACTTACCTATTGTTAAAACTAAACTAATGTTAAATCTTTTTTATCGTTCCAACACACGAAATTTCAAGCTCTTGCAAGCTCACAATAGGTACTCTTTTTAAAAGCTTTTATTTCATTTTTCATGGGTACCTATTTTTTTTTATTACAAAAACAATTTTAAGAACTTAATTAAGAAAAAACATTAGCAATGGACCGAACCAATTAGTATTGTTTCCAAAACAATAATAATTCTACATGGTTAAATCATTAATTACCTGGTACATTATAATTACTGGCAGACTATAAAAAAGGAGGTTAAACTTTGGAAAAAAAAACAGGAACTAAAAGTTTTGTTCATAACCAAAGAGTTATTTATGCAATAAACTTAATAACCCAAAGAGGTTGGATTATTTATGACGTCATTATGTACCTATGTCATCATTGACGACCTGAGTGGTGCGGCGGGAGAACACCTGTCTGCGAAACGGAAGGCTGCGGGTTTGATTTTCACCTCAAACAATTATTTATGTAGAGCTATTTGTTTTTGTGTCGATGTTTCTGTCTGTATCCGCTGTCTGGTGACCATAATATAAACCTAATTGCTTAGCTTGGAGCTGGTGTAATGTCTGACAATATTTTTTTGGACATTGCTTTCGTCATTTGATTTTTACAAGACACGTCCTACTTTTTGAACCTATTAGAACTTTTAAATCAGTATCTGGTATAAATTTCAACCTGCTAGGTCCACCCGTTCCTGAGAAAATCCTGAGAAAAAAGTGATACGAGTACGCGGACAGATAGACGGACACACGGATAAGAGAGTGATCTTATAAGGGTACCATTTTGACGTCTAATAAATTTGGACGTCTAAAGATGGATCACCAGCATTCACACAAAAATGGCATGTTCCGGTAATATGACGTAAATATGTATTTCACAATAATATCGCTCATCTGGGCCTGTGTTATGGTGACGAGTGACGAACAAAAGACTTGTATACATAAAGGACAAAAAAAAAGAAAAAAAAGGGGAAACAATTATATATAAGGGATTAAATAAAAACAATCTTAATTTTTCATCGTTTTCTTATGACGTTATCACGTAAAATTATCGTCCGTAAACCGACTTTACAATCAACAAGTTTTTACCTTTTAAGGTAAGGAACCTTAAAAACGTACTTATATAAAAAAGTTTTTTAATAAAAAACTGACTTCTTGTGTATGACAGTAACTGATCAAAATAATCAATAGCAAGCAACATAGGGTGCGCAGTGTTAATGGAGACATCCGCACCGTAAGTGCTTTTTAATATTTTTGGGATATATTTAATATGTATTACGTCGCACAGAAATAGATAAAACATTATACAAGGGTTCACCCTAAAATAAAAGAGAGAGAAATGAGGAGGAGAGTATAGAGTGTTTTTTGTTGTATACGTACAAAAAACACCCTCTAATATTTTATTATTGATACTATTTTTGTTGCGAAGTAATGAACTCACCTATTTTGACCAATATTCAACCAAATACTCTGGAATTATATTAAAATTTTAAACATTTAATAATATTGTAAAATTAGCTAGAAGTCGAAAGAATGATTATACAAAATTTGAAGTAGATTGGACCAAGGAATCACGTTGATTCAAACAAACTTTGCCCCCCTTTTTCACCCGTAAGGGATACAATTTAAAAATCCTTTCTTATCGGATGCCTACGCCATACAAAAAACACACACCAAGTTTCAGGTCTTTACAATTAGCGGTTTAGGCTGTATGTTGATTCGTCAGTCAGTAATTCAGCATTTTATATGTATAGATATCATCAGGTACATTCATTTTGCAGTTCTATTTAACGCTGTGCTATAAAGCCCCAATTGCGAAATATTTCGAATAGCGTAATACAAATAACTATCTACATTGCTCGTAGGTAAGTACCGTTAAATAACACTGAGATTTTAGAATTTCTCAGTATCAAACAGAAACGGAATTCATTGACATTTTTATTTTGCCTAGTGTAATATTTTGTGTTGTCTAATTATTTTTTAAGTAGGTATAATATAAGTAGCTGAGTAAGTATGTTTTCTTGAATAAATAAAAAATAATACTACTAGAAAGGTCAGTAACAACATTTGAATTTTGAAAATAGAACTCGATTATAATCGAAAGAGTAAGTATTGCATTCTGACTTTAATTTTTAATTTTTGATGCCAATTTCAAAACCTCGTGTCTGTTTTAAACTAGTTAATTCTTAAAAATAGCTAATTTTAAAACTTTAGTGTCATGCTCGTACTTGAGTTATATAGTTAGGATATTTTTACTTCGAACGTCCCTGAATCGAAAACACATGAATAAAATTGAACAGTAGGTAGGTATGTAGTTTTCTTTTTGTTTTTGTCATTCAAGAGACAACATGTTCCTCTGGAAGAGTAGGTAGATATCTAAAATTACTGCATAAACACACGGGAGCAATAATTAAGCATTGTGTCTTTAGTATGTGCGTTGTGCACATCCTTAGTCATAGACTCTTTGGTTACTCTGGTATAACGGAACAATAGCTGGCAAATAATTTGCATATTTATTTACTTAGCGAAAATATAGAGCAGAGGTGTTATTAAACTGAACGAACATCGATTCTATGCAAATTGCAGAGCGGTTAGCTTTTTGAGTTATAGGTGGGTTTATTTTTCTGTATCCTGGCATGCATTTAAAATAATTAGATTTCTTTTAAAGTTTTTTAGCTTCAGGCGATCAGAGGGCCTGGCTGGTACTTTGGCCAATGGATCAGCATTGATCCAAAGAGGCAATTTAAATAGCCTTTGAGGTACACAGGTAAGCGAAGCTCGCTGATCGTTTACGGTCGTGCGGGTTAAGCGACTTCTGGCGCGGTCATCACTTCGACGGGTGACCAATTAGTGGTGTGGAAATAGTACATTACGATATAAGTGTGGTAAATTGATCTTTGCATAGAGGCGGTTTATGACGCGCGAGCGGCAGCGAGCGTGTCATAAGAAGCCAAGATGCAAAGATCAATTCCACACGTATATTGTACGACGTTTTTTATCACAGTTGCGAATAAAAGAAAAGACTAAAAAAGAAAACAAAATAATAATTAACAAAATATTTGTGATAAGTCTATGTTTATATTTTTTTAAGGCAGATTTTTTTGTTAATTATGCTCCGGAAAGGCAGGCTAAAGACTTTTAACCTATACATCCTCGTCTGACATACAATATTTTTTAGGGTTTTTTCTATTTGTTTTGCGTCGGGGGTTAAGAACAAAATACAATGGTACGGAAAAACAATATATTTAAGTAAAGAAAAAACAAAAAATAAACAACTCAATTTTTAACCGTTTTCTAAGTCATTATCACGTAAAATTTTCGTTCGTAAACCGACTTTAGAGACAACCATTTTTGCTAGCTAAAAAACTCTTTGGTATCTACCTTTTTTATACATCAAAACAGTATAACCCAGATAAATTAAGAATGTTTCACCTACCTAACATGTAATTAGCAGTAAGATACGTATTTAACTTATCGGGATAACTTTACAGCACTAGTTAACAAATCTAAAACGCACGCGTGCATAATATGTTGGATTATGAGCCTAAAAGCCGTTGAATAAGATCCACTTTATGAGCAACTGTGATAAAAAATGAATTTTCGTGAATCCCTCCGTGCTTCGGAAGGCACGTTAAGCCGTTGTTGGTCCCGGTTGCTACCTCTAGTAGCAGTCGTTAGGTCAAGTTAGAGGCCTTAATGCGATCTGAACCCTCTAACAATAGGTGAGCCACACCACTACACGAGAAGAAGAAGAAGTTAGCCTTTTGGGCACCCTTCCTTTTCGACTTTAAATATTATTATTTTCTGCATTAAATTAGTGATATAGTATATTATCAATAAAAAATGAACACTTTCATAATTTCCAATACGATAAAAGTCCTTAATCGAAATTATTATAGACCTTATATAAAACTTATAGTCATTTTCGCGGATTAAACTCCGATTTCTCTTCAGGCTACTAAATAAATTTAGTTTAATCCCAGTTTAAGGCCAGATTTTAGCCATAGCTCTGAACTAACTAAGTATAATGTATGGAATAATGTACAGCGGCTGTGAACATAAATTGTGAATCGTTAGTGAATCGAATTTACGATTGAATTCCTTGAAGTTTTCAGCATGTTTATGGTTCGCTTATTTCTGCAAACATTTTCTAAATTTAGTTTTATAATGACAGAGTAAAATCTACATTTAACTGTACTAATAAAATGTAGATTCCACTGACGGACCTGCCCATTTAATGCATAAAATATAGGTAGGTATACAATGTGTATAAAAAACTCTAAAGTCCCTCTTAGATACTTGTAGAACATGACGAAAAAATAAAAAAATAAAATTTTGTTAAAAATAAAACAATTTCGTTTGAGGAAATTACCCTAATTTACTGTTGAAGGAATTTCCAAGATGTAGTTATTTTACCATTTATTGGCAGTGAATTCGTAGGTAAGTGATGGTGCTATAACATTTTAAAATTCCCTGAATTCTGGTAAAAATAGAGATTTTTGGTACGTTCCTGTTTTTTCCCAAACAAAAAAAATATACCTATAAAAATATTGTAAAAAAAGCTTATTTTTCAGTTCTTTATATTTTTTTATTGTAAAATAAGGTAAGGTAAAAAGTACTCAAGGAAACATTTTGTTACAGAAGAAAAAGCTACATTTTCGTTAGGATTCATAGACATATTATACCGATGTACCCTTACATAATTTAATAGGCGTGGACTATATTTTAACCAACAGCAACGCCACAAAAACAATGGGAGCTTTTGAAGTGTGTCTCAAAAACAAAGCGTTTATTCAAGTAAAATTCGTCGCCGAGTCGAATGCATTAAAGCATAGTGGTCACGATAAGACAATTATGTTTTAATTTATAAACGCTATTGTTTTATCACGCAAGCGTACAACGGGTAGTTAACACGCAGCCTTATCAACTTAACGTCTAGCTGCTTTATACTAATTATTAAGATAAATATTACTTTAACTACTACCTTGTTTTTTTGGAACACGTCGTTAACATGTTTGTGAGTGATGTTTGATACCTCGTTGAGTTTAGAAACGACCGGTAAACACATACAGTTTGCTGATTTAATGTAATTGAGCAATATTGTTTCTTTTTTTTGTGTTTGAATGTTTTTCTGATGTATTGATGTAGACCACGATCATTGATTATTCTTTAAAACCAACACAAGAACGAATTCACTGACAACACCTACTTTTTAAAAGCTTTCATTTAACTTGCAGGTATATAAATATGTATGTTTTTAAATTTATAAGCAGTCAACAGAAGTAGAGAGTCACCGGTTTAAAATTGTTATTTATTTAAAACTAGCTGCACCCCACGGTTTTAACCGCGTAAAAACCGCGCTTCCTTAAGAGTGGTTTGGTTTCCTACAAATAAAAAAACATCAAAAATGCAAACTACAAAATTTATCAAATGAAATTCCAAAAATCCGTTCTTAGTGCGCGCCTATGTCCTAAAAATAACTCCCATGCGAAATTTCAGAGATTTCTTGATGAGTCTTTTTCTCTATTACATATTTTTATTTTAAAGTCCTGGTTGAGTTGAAAACACTCTACGGTAGGCCTCCAAATTTGTTGCCGACTGATATATCGTACACAAGTAAAAATCCAAAATCATTTCGTCAACAGCCTGAACATCATCAACCAGCATTTTGTGAGACAAACGTTCAGAAAGTCGATGACAAGATAGACCAAGATGGTAGACAGAAAAGGTAAGATTCGCGACGGGTCCAAAAACAAAGATCTGATGATTTTTCAATATTTAACAGTAGGTAAATACTTACCGTCACTCATAAAATATATATTAATAAGTTATTTAGACTTACCTACCATTCTTCCGATAAATTACCAATTTATGAACAATCTCAATTTTCTTCCAGTAATTACCTACCACATGTGAAAACCTGATAATTTTCGCACAATATTACATGTCAAATTAAATAAAGAGATAGAGGCCACGTGACCAGAACAAGCGTGGTCCTCTGCCATAACCTTAAATCAGAGATGGGGCACTAATTGCTCAGAAGACATTAACGGACTTCAGGAATAAGTTTAAAGATTATAGCGAGTTGGTGCTGTATTTTAAGAAACTTCTCTCGTAAAAATATAAAATATGTTTAACCGGGACACCTAATATTATGTACTTTAAGGTACTCCATTCTAATTATATCAAGATAGATAGATAGATAAATTATTTATTGTAAACACCATTTTCAAATAACATTAAATAAAAACAAAGCTATCTCTAAGCGATCTCTTCTCTTTTTTTTCTCGTAAAGTGTCAGGTTTGCCTGTTATTGGACCAAAGTTACTTATCGCGTGTTGCGAAAGGGGGCTAGACGGAAAAAATTAAGACCAAAAGTTGTAACGACACTTTTTGATTTTATTACAATTCCTTCACTAATTAATCGAAAGAAACTTCGTTCCATCCGGGTGCCCCTTGACACCTCCCATTTTATTTACTTACTGAAATCACAACAAGTTACTTACTATGAGTTTTTTTTCTTAAGATAGAAGATTTAGATCTTGTATTAATAAAGAATGTTTAGTGTTTACTATAGGTAGGTGTTAATTTAAAAAACGCGGACTGAAACATACACACAAAATAAATGTTTCTAACCCGCGTTTTTACATGTACCACACTTCACCATAGAACTGTCTGCATTTATACAAAGACTGATAATTTTATTCCCCCAACGCATGGCCTATGGGGTTGTGAGGTCGAGGGATGTTTCGCCTCATGTTGTGTAAACGATACTTACCAGGACAATTTGATTTGCAATAAATTACATTCATTTCAATGTTGCTCTCGCACTGTTAGTGCATTTAGCGAACGATTCAATCAATTCAATCGGTGGGAACAATTTAGTTTTATTTTATTTTTCAAAGTAGGCAAATATCGTGATAAATAATTTTTATTTAGCCAGTCTCATAAAAGATGGGTACTTACTTAAAATTATACAAATTAAACTTGTCAGAAGACTCTATTATTTACCTAATAGTTATGCCACAGGTATCTACTACGCCATTTTAAGAGGAAACGGTACCGGGCGCTCTCTCCATACAAACGTAGTCGACTGTTTCCTTCCTGGATAATGACACTAGAGCAAATATTTTTGTTGCATAAAACTTATAACTGCCCTGACCATGCCTCAATGTTTTCTTTTTTAAATCTTAATTTCTATGATAGTTAGAAAATGAAAGAAATCAAGACATAGGGGCATAGTCATGGCGCTTATAGCGTTTATGCAACAAAAATATTTGTGCTAATGTCATTATCCAGGGAAACAGTCGACTCCGTTTGTATGGAGAGAGCGCCGGTACCCTTTCACCTCAAGCAAGATGTTTTAAATGTCGTAGTAAATGAATTACTTCTAGTAGCTTTAGACTTATTAGTGATCTATCTTATTTGCCCTATTCGGTAACTTTACCATATTTTACTAAGGTTGAATGAAATAAAAAAAAAATCGTGTCTTTCTTTTTTATCTACAGTCAAATTCAATTTGCTAAACTTAAACCATATTAAGAAACAATTTTCAAAATAAATTACAAATTAATTGCTCTAATAACCGCTAGGGACTCTAAAACTCAACCATGCGTATTCATTACTGTGCGTAACTAACTGGCGTACACTTCGGGTCGATTATACCCAGCACACCCTCACACGGCACCCTCGACAAAGTCCTACTTTTATTATTACAAGCTAGACAGAGACGGGCGAAAACATTGGATCACGCATGTAGAATTTGTGATATCGCATCTATATGACATCAAGACCAGTCGCATTAACACAACTAATGACATTCAGGTACAATAATTGATACCTATATTAAGTGTTTGTTTAAGTCTATTGCTACTTGGGCATTTACGCCCGAATACTAAAAGTCTACTTATCATAGGTGGCGATTAAAATAATATTTAAGTGTGCGCTTCAATAGGATAGGAGCGACTTAAATAATTAGGGGAACCCTTAAACCCTTAAACATTTGAGATTCGTTTGATTATTTGGGCATTAGGTATGTTATGTACAGAAAAAATATACAAATAAAATCGAAACTATGAAAATATGGTGTCATATACCTACCTACTTACTTGCCATAAAAGCATCAAAATAAAATGTATTATGTAAAACAAATTATTAGGTTCGGCAAATGGTTCGGAAACTATAGGTTAGGTAGGTACCTATGCGAAACAAAAAAAACTTTAATAATTTTGAAACCTAGCACTACCGGTCTATTTATAAAATCATCACATAGTATAAAACACTTCCCGCTGTCTGTCCCTATGTATGCTTAGATCTTTAAAACTATATACGCAACGGATTTGGATGCGGTTTTTTTAATAGATATAGTGATTCAAGAGTAACGTTTATAGGTATGTATAATACATTCAAAATATAGCCGTGCGAAGCCGGAGCGGGTTGCTAGTATAAGAATAAAGGATTAACGTGGTAGTATGTTTTCAAGGATGAAATCGCCGTGTGTATAAAGTAAGTTACCATAAAATATACGTCTGTCTTTGTATACTAAATCTTGTTTGTACAGCGGCGTATGTTTGCCTTGTATCAGTTTACGGTACATTTGAGTGTGGTTGCTAAACTAACGCGGCTAAATTGTCACAAACGCCATAAAAGGAAACACAAAGAGGATCTAAGATGTTTATCTCTGGTACATTGTTGTAAGTGTTAAGAAACGTTATTGTAGAGCCGACAACGGTATTTGCTATTTTTCTTTAAACCGTTTTTGCTAAACAAGATCACATTTTTGTATACATTTTGCAATACCTTGTGTAGACAAAACTCTGCGCTTAAGGTGAAAAGGTACCGGCGCTCTCTCCATACAAACTTAGTTGAATGTTGCATAAAAATAAAATAAAAAACATAGGGGCATGGTCATGGCAGTTATAAGTTCTATGCAACAAAAATATTTGCTCTAGTGTCATTATCCAGGGAGGAAACAGTCGACTACGTTTGTATGGGCAGAGAGCGCCCGGAGAAAAGGGTTTCTCTTAAGTAAGCAATCCATCAGTTCATATACATAAATGAAATTTCTCGTGAAACATCCGATAAAATAACCTAAAAATAACAAACAAAATATAAAACAATAACAAGCCATTTCACGAGATAAATGAACTCTTAATGACTAAGATAAAAAATTACAAAGTGTTTACGCCTTTTCCTGTAGGGCTTATCCTAAACTGTATAATTTCTGGATTTATGAAGAAAGTTTTATTTAATACTAGCTGTGCCCCGCGGTTTCACCCACGTAAGTCCCGATCCCGTGGGAATATCGAGATAACAAGTAGCCTATTATACCAAGTTTGAACTCAATCGGTCCAGTAGTTTTTGCGTGAAGCAGTAAGAAACATACACACACACACACACACACACACACACACACACACACGTACACACTAACTTTCACATTGATCATATTAGTAGTAGTAAATTCAGTACACGAGAAACAAATAAAAAAAGACATACATTATAAAGTTAAAAGTTAGTTTTAATTATTTTTTTAAACCTTCAAGTTATGTTATTTTTTATGAAACTTATGAAAACACGACATTTTTTTTGTAAAATTTTAATTAATTAAAACAATACATTTCTTCATCGATCAAAAACCCTCTTAAACCTGAACACTTGAAATCAAAATAATCCTAAACAAAGACAGATAAAAATATGATTAATCGTACGTATCCAACAATGGCTTAAATTATAAATCTGCAGAGGGTGGCCCTTAATAGTAGGTAGGTACCTTCAAAGGCAATAGGGCTTTTACGTATCAATTATGGGATTATGTGAATTATAGAGGGAGATCATAATAATCGATCTCTATTAGGGTATTCTCCCGATGAAAAAATAATATTAATGCGTACAAAATTGCTGAGAATGTTGGTGTAAAATTGATTTTGAATAAAAGGTTTTTGTTGGGTTAATCAGTAGTTTAATTTCTTAGTTTTTAGTTTTGACTTAAAACTAAATTGCATAAAACCCGTGGTTTTTTTCATGGTATTTTCGATACATATAATCAAATTAAACTCTTGGGACTGTTGGAATCTAGTTTTTCACCATAGGATAGCTCAAAAACTAAAGAAACTGCGGAATTGCTTTACGAAAACTTCTTCTTTCTTTGACTCCTTTTATCCTGAATTTCCTATAGGATGACTACCACGGTAAAAACCGCGGAGCACAGCTAGTAAAATAATTGAACATGCCATATTTTGCACCAAATGTCTATTTTTTTTAATTGCCATCATGAATTTCCACCATCACATGGGGTTCGTATTAATTTCCGGGCTATTATAAAAATCCGTGTACGAGCGTTAATCGCCATATAATTTTGATTGATTGCTCTACGCTTATTTTTACTTATATTTCAGATGAATTTACTTTATAGACTGCAATAACCATAATGAAAATATAGATGGGAAGAGTTATGGTATAATAACAGTCATTTATGTTGTTACTAGCTGCAGCCCGCGGTTTCACCCGTTTAAGTTCCAATCTCGCGGGAATTTTTGAATCAAAAGTATCCTTTGTTCTTCTCCATCTCCTAAACTATCACTATGTCGATTTTTATCCAAATCGGTCTAGTTGTTTGACCATAAATATGGAACAAACAAATTTATAAACAAACTTACGGATTTGTAATATTAGTTTGGATATTCCAGTAATATTCGAAGTATCCTGCCTTGAAATATTCCCATATATCATATATAGATAAATATAAATGGTTTTTCGAATGTAGGAATAAATTTTTACTATAATTTTGGGATGGAAAGAAAATGTTACGCAATAACTTTGAATATTTATCTGTGGCTATTACAATATGATGCTCTTTCAGAATATAGTGAACTAGCAGCGCTCCACGGTTTCACCTGCGTTACTCCCGATTCCATGGAAATATCGGGATAAAAAGTAGCCTATAGCCTTTCTCGATAAATTAACTATCCAACACAAAAGGATTTTTCAATTAGAAACAGTAGTTCCTAAGTTTAGCGCGTTCAAACAAATAAACAGACTCTTCAGCTTTAAATATTAGTAAAGACTAGCACCGCTCCGCAGGTTCACCCGCGTAAATCCCGATCCCGTGGGAATATCAGGATAAAAGTAGCCTATAGCCTTCCTTGATAATCGGACTATCCAACACAAAAATATTTTTTCAATTCGAACCAGTAGTTCCTGAGATTAGCGCGTTCAAACAAACAAACAAAAAAACTCTTCAGCTTTATAATATAAGTATAGAAGTATAGATTAAGTACAATACTTAAATATTTATTTGTTTCAATCTATGTATGTAAATGTTTTTCGGAAATAAACTTTAATACTTTATTTATCATTTCACTTCGTATGTAGTCAAAAAAAAAGACAATAAGTCAAAATTCTTTATGCCTTTGGATGCTTAATACCTAGGTACAAAGATTACATAGTCACGTCTTAAAAACTAAGTTAGGATGTGTGCCTTCGGAACGCGCCCACCAATGAGAAGAAGGCACAAGAAACTCATGAAAAAACTATACAATATCTATGTAGAGATATCTAGTTAATTCCACAACTAAGGGAAAAAATCGCTGAGTTTAAAAGAATTTTATGAAAGTTAAACGAGCCGGGAAGTCATTGCATTAAGTAGAGAGGGCTTCGCCAACACTTAATTAAGGATTCCTTCCTCTCCCTCCCCCATTTTAGACATAACAAAAGATTCTATGGGACTCATCTTCTTTAATAAGTATTCATTTTTTATTAAACACTAGCTGACCCAACAGACTTTCTACCGAAATCCAAAGGCGGCGCCACCTATTTGGTCCAATAAATAATCTATACCATCGAACACAAAGAAAAAAGTAATCAAAATTGGTACAGCTATTTTGGAATTTTGCGAAACTAACGGCATATACTTCCGTTTCCGGTGATCGTATAGTAAACACCTATGTCAACGACCTCCGCAAATAATAATTAATTTCAGTGCAAAAAGTGTATTTTAAAGTTGCCTCGACGCGAAATCCGCAAGTTTGGACACTAAAAGCCTCAAGTACAAAGTGATTACAGTGCAGAACATTTTGGTAGCCGTAAAAACTCATATAAAACTTTCAATAGAGACATAACCTAAAAGTGCAAATCATCATTTATCAGTGCAAACAACCTAACAAAGTGACAAGCGCCAAGAGACTGTTCAAACTGTCAACGTCACATCGACACTGACAGGCATAGTAAAACCAATAACAGACCGGTGTTCGCAAAACAAATAAAGTACCCTACAAAAATGGAAAAATGTATGGAGCTGCTGCTGTCGAAACTAGACGAGAAACTAAACGAACAAACTAAAGTTATTACTGCGTCAGTTACAAAATGTGTTATGGAAGCGCTAGACGAAAGACTAAAAACAATAACGGAAGAAAATACTCAACTTAAAGCCAAAATATCTACACTCGAACAGAGAATCAGTATAATAGATAAGGAGAAACGGAAATATAATCTAGTCTTTTTTGGTATAGAAGAGTCGAGAAAATCTGAAGCAGAGTTGGTAGACCACATAAAGGAAACAGTAATAGAAACAGGAACACACCTTGACAGCAACGAAATCAGTAATTTATACAGAATTGGCAAGAATAATAACAATAAAAATCGGCCGGTCGTAGTGTCCATCACATCTCTATGGAAAAAACACAATATACTAAAAAACAAGAGCAGATTCCCTCCAGGAATATACGTAAAAGAAGATTTCCCTAGAGAAGTGCTTGAGAAGCGAAAGCAGTTACAAATCCAAGTGGAGGAAGAAAAGAAAAATGGAAACATTGCCTTCTTAAAATATGATAAAATAATAATAAAGAAAACAACAGATAAATCTAGAGACAAAAGGAAGAGGGAAGAATCAGGCTCACCAAACTCGTCGACTAACAAGAAATTGCATTTGCCCAGGGGCACCTTACTAAACTATGTCGAACGAGCTAAACCAGCCTCACTGCCTGAGACGCCAAAAAACTAGCATTGACCACCGGAAACTGGAACCAAACAAAACTAACTTCATTCACACCAAACTTTGAAAAAACTCTCCCAGTACGGTTGGTCACCGCGGGAGACAGCGACCAAAACCCTCCAATTCTTGAACAAAAAATTAAACACAAAAAAGGAGAGCTTGATATACTTAATATATGTACTTTCAACGTGAGATCATTAGTGCAGAAAACTAGATATTTGGAGCTAGAATATATGCTTGATAACCTGAAATGGGACATAATCGGTCTGTCTGAAATTAAAAAGGCTGGAAAGGAGATAATTGAGTATGAGAAGTACATATTTATTTATTTTGGAGAAAAACCTGGAAGAAGCGGTGTCGGGTTTTTAGTAAATAAAAATTTGAAATTAAATATTGCTGACATTCACACCATTTCTGATAGAGTTATACCTACGATTAGATCTAAAATTTAACAATCATCTTGTGAGTCTCATTCAATGTTATGCTCCTATAGAGAAGAGCAAAGCCGAAGAAATTGAAATCTTCTATACCGACTTAAGAAAAGCAATGGAGAACACTAATAAATTAACGATAATTATAGGAGACTTCAATGCTAAAATTGGCCAGCCTACTTGTGACGATAAAACCATAATGGGGCCATGGGGATATGGTGAAAGAAGCGAACGTGGAGCTCTTCTTGTGGAGTTTTGTTTTGAACATAAGCTGCATATTATGAACACTTATTTCAAGAAAAAACCAAAACGTAGGTGGACGTGGCTCTCCCCAGATGGCAAAAGTAGGAACGAGATCGATTTTGTTTTGGTTAGTGACAAGAACATCGTACAAAACATACAAATTATCAACACAACTTTTCCGAGTGATCACAGGTTGGTCAGAGCGAAACTATGTATAGGAAAATGCAATAAAATATCACGGAAAAAATTTGGCACAAGACGTGGAACAGGCAATTTAGAGCAGATAGAGCAAGAGTTTATGAATAAAGCATTTATTGATTTGTCGAAAGCACTACAAATGACTAACGATACACAAATATCTTACGAAAGAATAAGTTCTTGTATAAAGGAATCTGTAAAGAAACTTCCACCGAGAGATGCAAAAAATCCGACACCAATAAACGAATATCTAATTCAACTTATAGAAGAGAGGAACAGATTAAAGAATAAGTCACATAGGTCAAGATCCGAGAAAAACAAACTAAGCGCACTATATAAGCTAATAAGAAAACAACTAAGACACGACAGAAGGATGTATAGATACAGTGTAATAGAAGAAGAAATTGAGAAAAGAGCTTCGTTTAAAAGAGCTAAGAAAAAACTGAATAATAGCAAGCCATGGATTATGTCGCTAAGAAATGGTAACTCACAGAAAACATCACATAGACATGAAATAATCTCCATAGCGTCCGACTTCTACCAACAATTATATGACGACAAATCAACAAATTATAGCGTTTACATTGAAGAGGAAAGATGTTATAATAATGAAGATGTTCCACCTTTTTTAAACAGTGAGATTGCCTCTGTAATAAATCGTTTGAAGACCAATAAAAGTCCAGGAGAGGACGGTATTACAAATGAAGTACTACGAACCATCAAAGAACCTCTAACTCCTCTTATTACGAAATTATTTAATGAAATACTGTTCAATAAAGTCATACCCAAAGAATGGAACACGTCAATAATTTCTCTTCTCTACAAGAAAGGTGATCCACATGATATCACAAACTATAGACCGATTAGCCTACAACAAACAATTTACAAAGTTTTTACTGCTGTCCTACTAAAAAGGATCTTAAAACAGCTAGAATTCAACCAACCCCGAGAACAAGCAGGTTTCCGGCAGCGGTACTCTACCGTAGATCACATATTTACCCTAACACAGATCATTGAGAAATATGAAGAATATAATAAAACGTTATACATCGCTTTCATCGATTACTCGAAAGCATTTGATACAATATTACATGGTCCTCTATGGAATGCACTGGAGGAGCAGGGAATAAATAAAGCATATATTCAAGTTCTCAGAGAAATATATAAAAATAGCTGTGCAGTTGTAAAACTGGAACGAAACGGAAAACCATTTCAAATGAAAAGAGGAGTACGACAAGGTGATCCAATATCTCCTAATCTGTTTACTGCACTTTTGGAGCACATATTCAGAAAACTAAATTGGGAAAGAGTGGGCATCAACATAAACGGAGAGTATATTAATCATCTACGATTTGCTGATGATATTGTTCTGATGGCAGAAAGGTATGAAGATTTAGAGCACCTACTGAACACATTGAACATAGAGAGTCAAAAGTGCGGACTACATATGAATCCTAAAAAGACCTGTGTTATGACCAATGGACCAAAAATCCCTGTTATAATACAATCAAAAGAAGTGCAATACGTTGAAGAATATATATATTTAGGACAAACTATAAGCTTCAATGACCAGACTCTAAGAGAAGTTGAAAGCCGCATAAAGAAAGCTTGGGCTAAATATTGGTCGCTCAAAGAAGTGTTTAAATCTAAACTTCCTGTCAAACTTAAGAAAAAAGCAATGGATACTGTTGTCCTACCAACTCTGCTATACGGCTGCCAAAGCTGGGCACTTACAAAAGAAATCATACAAAAAGTTAGAGTATTTCAGTCTGCTACAGAACGAAGTCTACTGGGCTTAAAGTTAAGTGATCGAAAAAGAAACACTGACATACGAAAAATAACTAAAGTCATAGATGCCGCTGAATTATTATGCAGACTGAAATGGAGATGGGCCGGACACATAGCGAGGACAACCGATGGGCGGTGGAGTGAGAGAGTCCTACACTGGTACCCACGAGATACAGTTAGACCAAGAGGCAGGCCAAAGCGACGCTGGCGCGATGATATTGCTGCCCTTGCTGGGCCAAACTGGACGGGACTGGCTCAAGACAGAACGAAATGGTCAAGGATGGAGGAGGCCTTCGCCCAGAAGTGGGTCCCCTTTAGAGAATAATGTTAAAAATAAAATATTGTAAATTAATTTATTGGGAATAAAAGGCTATTTATTATTTATTATTATAACGGCATATACGCTGTCTTCTATTATTTTTAGTATGTTTCTATTTCCGTGATTGTCTATACCTAATTGGTTTCCTGTTTTTATTTCTTCAGTTTATTTTGTTAAATTTAGCTGTATTTGTAGTCTTTCCTTTAAAATAAAATAGGGAAATTAACAAATAAATTAATTAATTAATTAAAAATCTATAATTTTTCAATCAAACATTACCAGTTACTGTTTGTTCAACCATAGAACGAACCGCTCTACCATGGTACGCACGTAAAAATATGTCAACCAACTGTCTATGGTACGCAGCAATTCTATCGGAAAATCCATTGGAAACCAGTCAACTGAATAAAATACGACATGAACTCTGATTATTATGGTAGGGCTCAAATTGTTAGTATGGATGGTTATTGTCAGTACTTTGTCTTCTCGATGACAGGGGGGTAAAGAAAAAAATCCTGCATTTATTTTACATAGGCTGCACTAAAAGTATCGGGAATGGAATATTTCCAATGTTCCTGTCATATTTAAATCTTTTTAATTGAAAACTGCTTGGTTTTAAAAATCGAATACCATTTATTTATTTAAAAAAAGAATCTCGGTCTTGTCACAAGGTTTTGTCAAACTTGTTTAGTCGTTGAGAAAATGGAATTGACGCGAGAAAATTCAAGAGCGATGATTTATTATGACTTTCGAAGTGGTTTATCACAAAAACAGTGTGTTGACCGGATGATTTCTGCATTTGGTGATGAAGCCCCATCCAAAACCACAATTTATCGCTGGTTTGCTGAATTTCAACGTGGACGTGTCAAGCTCAGTGATGATCCCCGTCAAGGTCGTCCAAAAACTGCACTCACCCAAGAAAACGTTGATGCTGTGCGTAAGCTGATTGAGGAAGATCGACATGTAACATACCGCGAAATTCAGGCAACTTTAGACATTGGCATGAGTCAAATACAAATAATCTTGCATGAACAATTAGGTGTAAAAAAGTTGTTTTCCCGATGGATACCGCATTCGCTCTGTGAAGAGCAAAAAGTGGCTCGCGTTACTTGGTGCGTCAGAACTCTCGAAAGATTCCACGCAGGATCCTCAAATGCTGTATACAACATCGTATCAGGTGACGAATCCTGGATATACACGTACGAACCCGAAACAAAAAACCAGTCACTAGTTTGGGTGTTCGAAAATGAGTTAAAGCCAACAAAAATTGTTCGTTCACGGAGTGTTGCAAAAAAAATGGTGGCCACGTTTGTCTCCAAAACCGGCCATGTTGTGACTATTCCTCTTGAGGGACAAAGAACGGTTAATGCAGAATGGTATGCTAGCATTTGTTTGCCACAGGTAGTTTCTGAACTCCGTAAAGAGAACTGCAGCCGCCGCATCATCCTCCATCACGACAATGCGAGTTCTCACACCGCGAACAGAACAAAAGAATTTTTAGAGCAAGAAAACATAGAATTATTAGACCATCTATTATCAGCCCCGACCTAATTAGCCCCGACCTAAGCCCTAATGATTTCTATACTTTCCCTAAAATAAAGAATAAATTGCGTGGTCAGAGATTTTCATCACCTGAAGAAGCTGTGGACGCCTACAAAACGGCCATTTTGGAGACCCCAACTTCCGAATGGAATGGTTGCTTTAATGATTGGTTCCATCGTATGGAAAAATGTGTCAAATTTCGCGGAGAATACTTCGAAAAGCAATAAATACATTTTTAAATAGTAATGTTGTGTCACTTCCTTGATTCCCGAAATTTTCTATTGTTAATCAAATCAAGTTTTAAGTTGGGATTTTTTTTATTTTTCAGGGAACTGTATTATAAATTTAAATAATGGTTTCAGCATTTTTCTTGATAAGTTTTTAAGTTCTTTTCTCTGGACAAGGTCGACTAAGCTGAGAACTAACTGACTAAGCTATCTGTGCTGGGCAAGCCTACTTCATCCTAAGGTAAAATGGACACAGCTAAAGAGACCTGGTTGCGAAAAAATCCACGTAAGTTTGTAAAAAATAGGTAAGTATCTAGTAGATTTGTCTGACATCAAACGACTAAATAGATAATAAAATGACGCGAGATTGTTATACAATTGGCGTCAATTTGAACCATAAAACTTTTTAGAACAAGTATGCGCTCTTAAATTATTTGTTAGAATTTTCTATCAACATAACACATTAGATTCTCTTAAAACTGTTTTTAATAAAGCGTACAATCTTGACCAGTTAACTTGGAAGTAAGTTAGGTAACAATTGCAGCTGTTTAAACTTTACCTTTAGGTAAATTTAGTTAGCGTTCAGACCGTACGAGGAGTGCACGGTGCACCAACTGGATTCTATTAGCAAAAAACTTTATAATTCATTAAACAACCGAGAGTAACTTGTTTAGAAACTTGTAGACAAGTAATAATATTATTAGATCACTTAATTGAGATTTTGCAATAGTTATGTTTGAATTTTCTTCAAACTTTTGCCTACGACTGCTTAGATTAGCTATGGGATTTTTATGTCTATTCCTTTCGGAATAATGATACCAGACAGACACAAAAACACTCCTTTTTTGGGGTTCATAGTTCGACAAAAGAGTTGGTTTGGAAAACAAATAAAAATAATTAAATGCAGTTGTTGTTTTATGTAGGTAGACATCAGAGCGCTGGTGGTGGCATAATCTTAATATGTTTTACTGTTTTCATGTGGCTGTAGAAGAAAATGACGGAACGAAATAATTCACTTTTTCCCAGTGGCTTCTTAATATTTGAACCGTTGTCGAAAAAGTCGGCTCCCAATTTAGTTTTGTCTACTACTAATTTAATAAGCAAAAGAGTAAATTAGGTATAGTGCAGGTAAAACATCCTGATCGGTATGTAATTGCTAATATTTTGAGATGTTCTTTTAAAAAAATTGGTTCACTAAACCTACGCTCATTTTTAGTTAGAGATAACGTTGAAAAAAGTAGTTAACGTTATGGAAAACAAAAACCCCCAATTTTGTTCAGCAGCTTTTGTTTCAGTGATGCCATAAATACAGACAGCCTCTTTACAATTTCACAATGGCTCTACTATTGTGAAACTGTATAGAGTTGGGAAACTATAATTTATTATTGTTATTTGTATAAATCTATTTAACCTAAATCTTGTGTCCTATTGTTGAGAGTGTTGAATTTAATTTATTGTAGAGTTCGTCCCATTAATCTATTAGGTATTTGTTGGAGAACCAAATCTTGTTAAAGATGTTTGTTTATAGCTATCGGTCATTGTCGGATTGCATAGAAATCAACGAGATGCGAAATGGTAGTATTCTTTAGCAACATTGACTCAAAAAAAAAAAATATAGCCAATTAAAGCGATACATAACCATTTATATTAATTGACTTAGACAAAAAAAAATTCTCACGCTAACATGCATATCTTTCACAAAACTTCAAACAATATCGATCTCCACTCATCCGCAAATAGATCACATTAAGGTTCCGAATCCAAGAGAGCGTTAATAGCGGTTAGGCTACGTAGGATGGGAGACTTCGAGTGGCTCACCATGTGAGATGCAGGTACTGCCAGGAGATAATGTTTCCAGCCGCGGATGTATTTACAATAATTCCAAGCAGTCGATTTTTCGGGTTATACTATTAGGACTTTACTGTCCGTCCGTCTGTATGTCTGTATCTCATGAACCGTTGTCCCTAGCTAGACAGTTATAATTTTCACAGATTATGTTTTTTCTGTTAGTACCACTTTAACAAAAAATACAGAAAAAAAATAAGTAGGGTCTCCCAAATGACATTGCACGAAACCCTTCCCGAGTCCGACTCGCACTCGACTGGGTTTTTTTTAATAACAACTATGAGAAACGAAACCAACTTTCTTTGTAAATTATGTAAGTATCTAGTGTTTTTTGTGGTACGAAAGTACCATGACGTGGACATTAAAATTTACGCAAGAGGCAAATAAAACCTAGTTGAGATGTCAGTCGAACATCACCTTTACTGTTCTTACTCAACTTTATCTAAAAAAACCTTTTGAGTTACTCAATTCCCTCTTGTCGTTGTTTATAAGTAACAGCGCTCCGCGATTTCACCCTGTAACTGTGTAACTCCCGTATTAACTCTCGATTGCGTTAGATTATCAGGATAAAAAGTAGCCTATGTTACTCCCAATAAATCAATGTATCCTCATACCAAGTTCCATGAAAATCGGTCCAGTAGTTTCGGAGCCAATTCGTTACAAACAAAAAAAAATCATCTACATGATGATGATGCTGCCTCCTTCACCACAGTGACTATTTCTGGCAAAGTATCCAGAAGAAGACGAGCTTCGATATTCATCTCGTCTACATAATATTAAAGTATCAAGTTTAATCAAAATCTGTCCAGTAGCTTCGGAGCCTATTCGTTATAAACAACAATTTTTTCCTCTTTATAATATTAGTTAGAGTATACTGAGAAGGGAACTTGTCAATACTTCTGGAGCCAACTAAGCCGCGAGTTTCATCACGATGTTTTCCTTCACTGTAAGAGCAATGTCAATTAGCGCCCATACATTTTTCTTAAGAAAAATACATTGGTGCACGGCCGGCCGGAATAAGAACCCACGACCTTCAGAATGAAAATCGAGGTATCTACCACTAAGCCGACACCGCTCTCCTAACATTTAAGAAATATGTACTTAAATATGAAATTTACATTCAGAAACTTAAAGCTCGGTAATAAAAACGTCGACTTCCTATAGGTGTTGAGTTGGTAATGGTCAATGATAAACAGTCATTTGCAATGGTAATGAATTCAGTTATATGACTGGTGACAACTCTATTATTTTTGCGTGTATCCCGGCTGGTAGTAGGACACAATTCGAATTACCATGAAACGTGGATAACATAAATTTGGCTTATTGATGGGAGAGATCCGTGTAGTTAATGCAGACTGGATGTGGTACTGCTTCTGAGTGCATATCTGTGAATCCTACTAATATTATAAATGTGAAAGTTTGTTTTACCCGCGTAAGTCCCGATCCTGTGGGAATATCGGGATAAAAAGTAGCCTATATGTTAATCTATGGCTCCAGCTATCTACATACCGAATTTCATTGCAATCGGTTTAGTAGTTTTAGCGTGAAGGAGTAACAAACATACATTGTGTATGTATGTTTACACACACACACACACACACAAACTTTCACATTTATAATATTAGTAGAATATCTAACACAAAAAAAATCTATTCCAACCAATAGTTCCTGAGATTAACGCGTTCAGACAAACAAACAAAATCTTCAGCTTGATAATATTAGTATAGATTTTTTTTTGTTTATTTGTTCCCTCTTCACGGTCAAACGAATAGACCGATTTGGATGAAAATCGGCATAGTGGTAGTATAGTGGATCTGGTAGAACATAGTTGTCTTTTGATTTCGAAATTGATATGGGTTTGAAACTTACGTGTGTAAAACCGTGGGTCGCAGCTAGTACAAAATATAACAGGTATACGAATGCATCGTAATATGAAAGGCAATTCTTCTTCTCCAAAAGGAACCAAAAGTAACTTATTTAAAAAATATATTATAAAAATAATAAAAATAGAATCATCCAAATAAACTGTGTAGGAAATACAAGACCCTAAGGGTGAAGTGCGGTTTAGTTCAAGAAGAATTTAAACCTCTTTTTAAATTTAAGTTATTAGTTGTATTAAAAGGAAAGGGTCCGGTCGCTCTCTCCATACAAACGTAGTCGACCTTTTCCTCCCTGGATAATGACACAAGCACAAATATTTTTGTTGCATAAAACCTATAACTGCCATGACTATGCCCTTATGTCTTGGTTTTTTTAATTTTCTAATTATCATAGAAATTAAGATTTTAGGAACAAAAAAACAAAACATAGGAGCATGGGTATGGCAGTTATAAGTTTTATGCAACAAAAATATTTGCTCTAGTGTCATTATCCAGGGAAAAAACAGTCGACTACGTTTGTATGGAGAGAGCGCCCGGTACCCTTTCCTCTTAATACATTCAATTAATTCATTCATATACTTAGTTATGAATAAATTAATTTAATTTAATAATCTATTTAAGACATTACCTAGGCCAGTAATGAAAATTAAAAAATAAATATTCAGTTGCACTGAAAACTGAAACCGTGCCATAATCTACGACTGCAACGAAATGAAAACGCGCACGTAAATTCCAACAGGAATTCATAAGGTGGGTCTTCCGAAAAGTTATTTGCAACGTCCCACGTGAACAGTAACTGGTATTAACGGACCACGCGAAGAGTTTCAAACGTCTCGGGTGAGACAAAATAGTGTATTTTAGTTACTTATACATATATTATATTTTGATTTTGGATTTAAGTAAATGTAATACTCATTTGAGCAATACTAATAGTTTAATAGAGTTTTAACATAATGTGTAAATACTTGATACCAACTTTGAGTCGCGTCTCTTCGATCGACTTTACGACATTGTAAGTTATGTAAGTAGAGTCCAACTCGGGTAGCGGGGTAGATGTTTCAATTAGTGGAATAGGTGTAATACAGCAATAAAACAGCACATAAATAAGATAATACTAAAATAATATTTTAATTTCCTATATATGTGAGAAACATCGCGTGGTCCGTTGAAACCAGCCACGTGTCACGTTCAACGTATAAATATATGACGCTTCCCGGCGCTATTGTGAGTTAATCCTTTAACGAAGATGTAAAACCTTTGATCGTTGTCGTAGATTCGAAGTCAGTTGTAACTCAAATTACATTTCTCTGTAGCAGCAACGTCTCTCGTAAGACGTTATAAATACTACGGGTGGGCGGTTGCAACCCGTGGTGAGTTGCTCATGAGAAGTTGCTAATAACCCCTTCCGAAATACCTTTTCGGGGTGCATCATAAATCAGCATAACGAGCTCACCTTCCGTAAGGTAGCATTAAGCTGCTGCAATATTTTCTCACTTATGACAAAATTTTCTGTCTCTCTTAAGGCATGTTTCAAGTTTACTTGAGAGCTGTCGTCTCAAGCCAAAAATACTACCGTAGACCACATACTATCAGTTGATCGATATTTCACTGGCAATGCTCTTCACTTCACAATTGTTATCATCATTGCTTGTTGCTTGCCCCCTGATACCAATACAAAACTATCTGCCGACTGCATGCTTTACTCTGCGAGGACTCTAAGTAAGACTCGAGTAATATTCAAAGCTTAGGTACGGGCTAAATATACCTAAAGATGCTTAATATCTGTCTGCACTTAAACCGGACACCTGTGCTGTGCAAACAGATGGATATTAGAGTTTTCAGTTAAAACGAGCTTTTACTCCTTTCTTAGAAAAGTTTTTGAAATATAATCTTATTAAAACTTAGCACTCTAAACAAAAGTTACAAAGCATGTTAAAACTTTTTGGTAATTTATGTCAATAACTTCTTTTTATCTTTTTGCTAGTGTTCAGTGTGATAGGTATTTCTTTTTAAACTTAAACACAGCTGTAAACATAAAATTGTCCCACACATTATCAAGTATTAAGATCAGCAGAATTACGTATGCGAGACCCAGATTTCTAACCTATTAAAATTAAACCTCCATTTGAATTCCAATCAGCGTCAAGTTTCACAACAATCGTTAAACTACCTTCTCGTAAGATCCTGGTTTATGATTCGAATATCGTAAATGTGACTTATCTAAGTTAGAATCTCAAAAACATTGCTGTTACCTATGCTAATAAGTTTTCTGAGAAGTATTTAGTCTTGTATCTTAAGAGGAAAGGGTACCGGGGGCTCTCTCCATACAAACGTGGTCGACTGTTTTCTCCCTAGATAAGTTGGAATAAGACCATTAAGACTATTAGACTAAATATTTTTTTGCATAAAACTTATAGAAAGGCGGTCCTTTTAATTATTATTTTTTTAATCTTAATTTTATGACAATTAGAATTATAATGGCAATAATAGGTTTTATAGCACAAAAATATTTGCTCTAGTATCATTATCTAGGGAGAAAACAGTCGACTACGTTTGTAAGGAGAGAACCCCTGGTACCCTTTCCTCTAAGTGACATATATTAAGTAAAGTTGAATTGAACAACAAAAAATAAATTTATTTAAGATTAAAAATATGATTATTCAATGTCAAAGTTTCAAACTGATTATATAATATCAACCTTTTTGATCATTAAAATAGAGTTTAATTTTAAATTACCCGTTAAATGCATTTAGCTAAATGTGTTGCAAGCCCACCTAAGTACCCAAAGTTAATGTTAGCTTTAAAGTTAGGTCTGATAAAATTATTCACTACTAAATTATTTCTTGCTATTTAATTCAACATGACACAATACAGTTGTGTCGTAGACCAGTTTGGACACTGTTTTATCTGTATTAAATTGAAAAATTGCTAGGTTTTTGTAGATATAAATAACGCTCTCAACATAATGGCATCAGCAATACAGCGGAGCCTACATTTTGTTTATGAAAACATTTTTCTGACGCCACAAATTTTTCAGCTTATATCCGTTCATAAAATCGTGAACGAATATGCTCGTACTTGCCCGCATTTTAGTAAAAATATTTTCAGCTATATCAGCAGGAATCTCGAGGTAAGTGCTTGAATCGTAAAATCTTCTGAAAACATGTTTACACAACACTTCTTTATTTATGTGCTAGTATCAACATGTTTATCTACTTACGTACTTACAGAATTTAAGTAAATATTAGTGTTTGTTTTTTGCTTTTTTAACCGACTTCCAAAAAAGGAGGAGGTTTTCAATTCGGTTGTATGTATTTTTTTATGGATGTTTGCGCATTGCTTCTTTGTTTTCTAATATCTTAACACTTCTAATATTTTTGCACAAACATGCAGAGAGAAGTACCTATACCTACTTATGTCAAAACCTCAAAAATTGATTCGAATATTTATCCACGTAATTGAATTTTAGTACACTTGTAGTACCATTTTCCCTAAAATTGTACTTTTAAGGAAAAACTTACCTTTTTATTGGTTCCCTAAAAAAAGACTTCCCTAGACGTTGAATAATTTTCTCACAAAGTTTTATGGAGAAGTTCAAAGCATCGCGCCCACTTTACTTAGTCTTTGTTGGGTCTCATTTAAAATCAATCGCTGCCATTTTGCACGGGGTGGCGATGGCGGACTGAGACGAGATTTCGGAGGGAATTCGTAATTAAGCTGGCCGGAGATCCTCTTTACTTAATGGACGCCCGTCCGAAATCCTTAGAAGTTAAGTAAATGAGAAGCGGCACGGCAAAGTCACAGAATAAGATTATCGTGTAAGATAAACTTTTAATTTGCGAGAGCTTTAAGTTTCTTAAGTTTTTTTGCTACTTGAACAGAAACATTCCAATAATTTCAATAGAGAAGATAGTTGGAAAGTATAACCAAATTGAGACCCAGTAGGTACTACATTTTGTCAAGACCCAAGCCCTGCATAAATAACGGCTACAAGATGAGGTCACCAACAGCTTCTGCGTACATAGGGAACGTAAATTAGATGGTAATAATTAGGTAACAATGTGGTAAGACTAATGTCATCTCATCTTAATTGTAGATCGTGAATTAGTCACGACCAATACAAAAGTATGCAACAATTTTGATAGAGAACATTGGACAAGTTTATGTTGAAATAATTACTCCAATATTTGCACGCACATTTCGGTCGACAGTGGAGTTAATAAGCTTTGAAATTATTGCTCAAAATCGCCAAAGCAATTGTACATTTTGTCATTTAAATGAGTTCATTTAAAGTCGCCCACTCAATGCTTAAGAGGAAAGGGTACCGGGGGCTCTCTCCATACAAACGTAGTCGACTGTTTTCTCCCTGGATAATGACACTAGAGCAAATATTTTTGTTGCATAAAACTTATAACTACGGTCGGCTGCATAATTGAGATCCACCGTAGATCTCCAAAACGGCTGTTTTATTAGAATGTTTTCAACACAAGCAAGATTAGAGACACCTGCTTTAGTTGAAGTTTAAAGTCTTCTAACTCATCAATTAATCATACAAATTTATTAGTTCCAATAATAGTAGTTTTTGAACTCTACCGAGGGCTGCAATTATGCAGCCGACTATACCATAACCATGCCCCTTTTTTTTGTTTTTTTTTTCATCTTAATTTCTATGATAATTAGAAAATAAAAAAAAAAACAAAACATAGAGGCATAAGCATGGCAGTTATAGATTTTATGGCACAAAAATATTTGTGCTAGTGAAGGATCCAGGAAGGAAACAGTTGACTACGTTTGTATGAAAAGAGCGCCGGTACCCCCTTTCACCTTAATATAAGCAAATAAGATATAGATTTTCGACTGTACAAAGCTAAACGTACTTACCGATAAACGGTTCCATTTATCACTATCTACCTATTTTACAAGCAGGTGTGCCGGATGGCCTCAGCATGTGTCAGCACAACAATAATGCTACAACGGTTCCTTCCGTTTCCAGACAAAGCACTTCAAATTGACTGTACAAGACATTTATAAAGGTTTGATTCAAATAAAAATACAATGTCTAACCTTCGACCTTGATCCCTTGACTTACGGTCGATCATTTTGTTTTCAATGTGATTAATCGTTCGAATATTAAAAATGAATAAATTGTGTGCGGTATTAATCTAGGCTGACAATAGATTTAGGTCAACATCTTCATTGTTATTCAAAATCTTTGTACCAAAAAGAGGAAAGTAGAACATCTATAAAAAGAAACATACTAATACAGTCACATTAAGAACCTCCTTCTTTTTTGAAGTCGGTTAAAATGCAACTGTCTTTATGTCTATCTATACTTTATAATAACTCTATAGTCTAAGGGACTTCCAAAAAGTAGGGAAGAAGTGGCATGAAAGGGACAATTCAAATAATCGGTAAAAAAAAAAACAATTTCGAGTCAACACTATTTTTGAAGTTTGGCAGCCTTGATGCAAGTTCGTTCGCGGCATAAATATCTAGTAGAATAATCATGTAAAGTTTTAAGCTATACCTACATTTTTTTACTTTATTTATCAACATAGATTCTACAGTAATTATCATGTTCTAACCTATTGTACACATTTCTTGTAGTTAAGGCGCTCTTCCAGTACCGTGTGTAGGTATTCACATTACCTTAGCCCGCGCTTTCAAAGACGTAGCGTGCTGCGTGCTAACAGTTATATTTGATCGATATGCAAAACATTTTAGCATTATTATCCACAAATATAGTTCCTAGAGGTCAAAACCTATCATTTGATTCATTTTTAGAAACAAACGTTAACTATTTTTGAATAAAACCCGATAAAAGATCTAATAATTCTCTGTTTTCTGACATTCTTTTTTTATCGAACGAAGTTGTTCGTATCATGTTTTCAACCACAATAAACAAAAATATGGTTATTAAACTACAATATCCATTTATATCCAAATAACAAAAAAAGAGTATTTGATTACTTAGAGTTGCTTAAAACAAAGGTCGATTTTGGTAGCTTTATTAGCACAGGGCCTTAAAATATAATTTCATCAACAAAATATAACATAATTCTATACTATACTAATAAGGTAACATTTAGATGTATAAATGGCTCCGGAGCAACTAGCAACGCCAACCTCAATTTCTCCCTCTTAAAATATGAAAATGCGTCAACCCTGAAACGTCATTATTTCTTTATCATATTTTATAAATTTTCAAGTTCGTATCTTTAAAATTACGAAGTTTGAAACTTTCATACTCACATTTCGGTGGTTACCTTCCATAAATATATTAATTCAAAATCTGTAATTTTTGGGCTTTAAAAAACTTTTTCTGTAAGGTGACGTTACTACTTCAACTTTTTAAGATTTTATTTACCTCTTTATTATAAACTAGCTGCGCTCCGCTGGTTCACCCGCGTAACTCCGTGGGAATATCGGGAGTTTCGCGGTTATAAAAAGTAGCCTATGTTGCTCCCAAGGAATCAATGTATGCTCATTTCCAAGTTTCATCAAAATCGGTCCAGTAGTTTCGGAGCCTATTTGTTACAAACAAAAAAACGAAAAAATCTTAGCTCTAGTAAAGAAAATTAGAGTTAAAATCTAAAAAAAAATCACTACTATGGCTTCCTTGCCTATTCGTAAGTCAAACCTGTCCAATAGAAATGTGCGGTTGACACTGTTAAATGGGTCTGGCATTCTTGAATAATGCCTTCCGTTGCCTAACTTGTCTTAAACTATCGAACAAAACGTTGTAAAGCCGCAGATTTGTCAGTGGTTGTTGCCTAGATGGTAAACGAAGGCTGAGTAACGAGTATAGTATTCGTGCCTAGTCTGGACGAGGGTTTATTGTTATAGTTCAGGCGAAGTTATGCGATGATTGGTTCTGTATTGTTAAAGTATGGCGCCATATTGTTGTAATTATTTAACACAGATACAATATGACCTTACAAAGAGTCTGTAAATAATGAGTTTTACATAGAATAAATAAAAGAAAAAAAAAGTTACTAACTGGTCACTTCTTTTTTTGTATTTATAGTAATGTTAAATATGTATGTCTTTTTATTTTATTCATAATAAATGAATTGAGTATTTTTAATTTTAATTATCCTACGTCCTATCCTACTTCCTACTAATATTATAAATGTGAAAGATTGTGTGTGCGCGCGCGTGTGTGTGTGTGTGTGTGTTTGTTACTCCTTCACGCAAAATCTACACGACCGATTGCGATGAAACTCGGTATGTAGATAGCTGGAGACCTGGATTAAGACATAGGTTACTTTTTATCCCGATATTCCCACGGGATCGGGACTTGCGCGGGTGAAACCGCGGGGCGCAGCTAGTAATAAATAAATATTATAATGCTGATGCCAAGTCACTTTATTATCAACCTACTAGCTGCTGTTCTAGATCAATAATATTCTATGACCCTTGCCAACCCCTAAACTAACTCCATGCCGATTTTCATCCAAATCGGTTCTATCGTTTGACCGTGAAGAGGGAACAAACAAATGAATGAACTTTCGAATTTATAATATGAGTTAAGATTCCAAGATCAAGTTACCTTAAGGTGAAAGGGTACCGGGGCTCGCTCCATACAAACGTAATCGACTGTTATCTCATGGTTTCCTTCCTGGATAATAACACTAGTACAAAAAAAATTGTTGCATAAAACCTATAACTGCCATGATTATGCCCCTATGTCTTGGCTTTTTCTTTTTCTAATTATCATAGAAATTATGATTTTAAAAGCAAAAACTATAATATTTGCTCTAGTGTCATTATCCAGGGAGGAAACAGTCGACTACGTTTGTATGGAGCGAGCCCCGGTACCCTTTCCTCTTAAATTCGGGAAGCCAATGAAGGCATTATACTAGGATAATATTATTTGGGATTAGGATAATAATTATGAAAGACTTGGGTATTTTTGTACATTTCTGATTTTAATGGGATAGCAATTACCGGGCGTATATCGGAAAATATCCGGTATTTTGGGAAGCGGACAGTAATTAGGGGACTACCCTTGGTCAATCCGGCATGCATTCTAGGGAATATTGATAATTTATTTTTATTACACTAATATATCGGCGCGAATGATATCCCTGAATGGTCATTTTCAGTGTTGCCTTGCACATAAAATGTTGCGAATTTAATTAACCTTAATGTTTTATTTTCAAACTTCACGCTTCTGTAGCATGTTTTAATTGTGAAGTCGATTGTTGTATTTCGTTCAACGCAATTGTATTACTTAAAGTAATACAATTTTATTACTTGGGTGTATAATATATAACCTACCTACATTTTATAGGTATGTTTACTCTACAACAGGCATACTGTCTACGTTTTTTTCTACGTCATTTATTTTTTTGATCGTCTTTTGTTTTGTTCCAACCGGACCATTAACACTGAAAAATGGCAGTAGTTCGGCTAACCCAACGACTGGGACAAAGCCGTAATATAGACAACGGGATTCAACAGTCAGTCAGAATTATATTATGGACTGTACACGCTCTGTCCAGTTTCTTCTGAGCCACTTTACCTATGGGTATTTCGACCTTCTTGCCGGTTAAATCCGATTTTATATATTTTAACAACACACTAAAAACATAGCTAAAAACACTCCCGACTAATTCACCTTTCAACGAACGTACGATGCCACAGGCAGACACACACACAGACACGTCAAACTTATAACACCCCGTTTTTGCGTGGGGGGTTAAAAAACAAAGAACACCAAAAACACAATTTATACAGAGAGCTTAGTACCTACCTATCTGATGCTTCTTTAATATCTTTCGAACTATTACGATAAAAATTTTGAGTCCATCTATATATCACTCAAGTATTTCACAAATTATCTTCAAAAATATTAATAAACTTCACCATTCGCAGAAAAAAATACCATGAATTTTACGTCGTCCGATCGGTCGGACCGAGCAGTCGGACCACGTGTTCACAGGGGAATTTCTTGTGCCTTCTTCTAATTGGTGGCACACAACCTAACTTAGTTTTAAGACGTTTCAATGTGCTTTAATTTTCATCCAAAAACCAAATGAATAAAGACATTTTGACTTTGACAATGACATGAGCATATTAAAAATTTAAGTCAAGTACAAAAACTTTCACATTATATCATCATCATCTTCCTGCCCTTATCCCAATTTATTTGGGGTCGGCGCAGTATGTCTTCTTCTTCCATTCACTCCTATTAGTCGTCAACTCATCGTTAACATTCATCTCTCTCATGTCTTGTCTCACGCAGTCCATCCATCTTTTCTTAGGTCGTCCTCTTCCTCTCCATCCCTCTACATTCATACTCATCACTCTTCTAGTTACATGCGTCTCTTCTCTTCTCATCACATGCCCATACCAACTCAAACGGTTCCCTTTTACTTTTTCAGTAACAGGTGCTACTTTCAGGCTTCCTCTGATATACTCATTTCTTATTTTATCCATCCTCGTTACTCCACACATCCATCTTAGCATTCTCATCTCCGCTGCATGCAATCTTCTCTCATCCTTCTTCTTCACGGCCCAGCATTCCGATCCATACATGACGACAGGTCTTATCACAGCTTTATAGATTTTACCCTTCAGTTTATGGGGCATCCGTGGATCACATGTAGTTGCTGTGACCTGTCGCCATTTCAACCATCCAGAGTTAATCCGATGTACAACGTCCCGATCAATATCACCATCGCCTTGCACGAGTGATCCGAGATACCGGAAGTTGGAGCAGACCGGTAATGGCACTCCCGTAAGGGTTACGGGCATAGGACTGGAGAGACCGCCGAAGTCACAAAAAAGATATTCTGTTTTGCTTCTACTGACTTTCAGGCCCACATTCTCCAGTCGTTGCCGCCATACCTCCAATCTACTCTGGACCTCTAGGCCACTCTCCGCGGCCAGCACAATGTCATCGGCGAACAGCATGCACCAGGGTGCCTCCTCCTGAATGTCCGACGTAAGAGCGTCCAATATAATTAGGAAGAGGTACGGGCTGAGAGCCGACCCTTGGTGCAAGCCTACAGCCACATTGAAGCTGGCCGTAGTACCAACTGCGGATCGGATTTCGGTAGTGCATCTGTTGTACATCGCTCGGATCAACCTTACATACTTCTCTGGCATACCTTTCGCTCTGAGGGCCCACCACAAAACCTCACGGGGTACCCGGTCGTACGCTTTCTCAAGGTCAATAAACACCATATGCAAGTTTTTATGTGCATTTCTGTATTTTTCGCACAGCTGGCGTATTGCGAAAATAGCATCGGTGGTTCCCCGACCAGGCATGAACCCGAATTGGTTTTGCGAAATCTCACTCTCTTCTCTCATTCTTTTCTCAATTACTCTCTCCCACGCTTTCATACTATGTGACATCAGCTTTATTCCTCTATAATTGTTGCACTCTAGCACATCCCCTTTGTTTTTGAAGATGGTCACATTATATCTCCCATTTTATATGAAATTCGAGCCCCTTAAAGTCATACGTCGTGGTTGACACCTATTGTACTCAAGATTAATGATACTAGGCAATTTTTCTTCAAAGTAAAAATGTCCGAGGTTTAATATTATATGATGCGGTGGTTATTGTACGACGTTCGCGTGAATCAGCACTATATTACATAGTCGAAGATCCCCTTAAGAACCTTCATCTAGCGGTTTAGTGAATGAAAAGTATTTTATATCAAATTAAATAGGTCAATAAAAATATTTGAAACTGTTGGTTTTTGGGGTTCCAGTGCAAATGCGTTTATTAAAGTGCTTTCTTCGCGTCTTTGCGAGGCCACTAAGGACCGTGGAGCCGGTAGTTTCTTTTCCCAGCATATAGGCTTAACTATCCAGAGGGAGAACGCTGCCAGCTTGCTTGGGACTTTAGGTCGGAGGGACGCCTTAGAGGACGAGTTACTAGATATTTTGACCGACTCGACATGTTTACCATAAAAAAATATTTATTTTATATTGTTATTTTTTAGAAATTTCGACATTTTATTTTTATTATTTTTAATGTATTGTAATTAAGGTTTTTATATAATAAAAAGTTGGTAATAGTCATTAATAAAACAATGTATAAATATAATGCCAATGGTTTGTCTAAAAAAATTCAAATCAGAATATAATTAATTAACAATTTAATTTTTTGTATTTGTTTTTTATACATTTTACTGGTTTGTTTAAGAGACAAATTCCATACCAATCGAGAGTACGAAACCTATAGAATATGCAAACGTAAAAACCAATAAAAAGTATAAATAAAAACATAAAAATTCATTAATCATTCTGGACTGAATTTTGTAGGCAACCTTTTTGTAATATATTTAGTGACCTTTTTAACTTGATATTAAATACTTTTCATCTATTAAACAGCTCGATGAAGGTCGTTCTTAAAGGGATCCCGTACTAACAGCAATTACAGAGAAACCTATCATCGAAGGAATAATTTATGAATTTAATTTATTTTGCTGTAGTTTATAGACATGGCGATTTACTGTTATTTGCAGCGATTGTTTATTGTTAAATAAATATTGCAGGATACTGCACACAGTGCCATCTAGCCCGAAGCCAAGCAACTATTCTTGTGTTATGGTAACCAGATAACGGATAGTAAAAAAATAGTATTTAGCATTTTTTTTGTAATACAAAAACACCCAGACCAATATTTATTAGCAAATATTTGTTAACAGAAATAAATATAACTTATAACATAAATAATTGTTAGACGGTCGAAATCGAACCCGCAACCATCTGCGTCGGAGGCAAAAGTTTGCCCACCGCACCGCAACAGTAGTCTTACTTAGTTACTTTATAAAAGATATTCAGTTCATGTGGACAGACGTGGTCAGAAAAGACCTAAAAGACTGCGAAATTTCCTCAGACGATGCGTCGGATAAAACGAAGTGAAGAGAGAAGACCAGAAAGGCAGACCTCACCATCCGATGGGGTGAATAACTGCAAATAGAGAAAACGAGAGTAACATGTATGTAGATTAAAGTAGGTAAACTTAATACCTATTAAGAGAGCCTCCGATACCCTTTCCGTACCTGGGCTCACTCCGCATACAAACGTAGTCGACTGTTTACTCCCTGGATAATGACACTAGCACCAATATTTTTGTGCCATAAAACCTAAAACCAAAAATTATCCAGGGAGGAAACAATTGACTACGTTTGTATGGAGACAGCGCCGGTACCCTTTCACCTTAAAGTAGATACGAAGTAGAGAGCTGAACTTAGTCTTAAAAAAGTTACCTTAAATTAATATTCTCACATACACACATCTCTACATGTCTTAGTTGGCAGCATCAAAGCTTAACTAAAAGTAAAAGGAACAAAACGGGAAGGTTTTAATGTACCTACAGCTACAGTATTGAGTTGCAAAATAAACAGAGCTGATGACGAGAGTGCCCTAGTGTTACGTTACACAAATACAAACACATGGTAAAGTCATGGATAGAGCTTTGACAGTAAAAGTTATATTAATAGCAAAGCTTGAACTCAATGAAAGCTCGAACTTAATGACTTAATGAAATAAATAACAGAACATTGAGCATTTGCTGGCTTAGATCTTGAATTTGCCTTAATGACTACTGTTTTTTAATAAACTCGAACCACACTTCAGTTTTGCATTTGCCTTATAACACATTGAAATGCTTGAAGAAGTTCTCTAGTCTATATAGGTAGGTACTTACAAAGACCCGTTACAATAATTTAAAAAAAATATTTTTGTAATGAATCTAGTGATATTATTATTTTAATTTTATATACCAATATAGATATATTTTTAAAAGAATGTCATATATAATCAGATCTTGAATCGTGTTACTAGGTAAAATGTTAAACAAATAAAATTGATCTAAAAGCAAATTAAGTTTGATTAAATATGTAATTCAAGCAAATAAGTGCAAATAATACCTACTTTATTATTGACGTAATATTTCTAAAAAGTGGCCCATAAATCAATTCCACCATTACGCGTTTGTGCGAATAAAATGCAATTAAATTATCTAATTCTGTTATTATATTTTTAAATTAGATTAAAACACACTCTACAGATCGTTTTGCAAAGGCAAGTTCATTGCAATGATAACTTTACGGGACTCAACAAAAGGCATGTATCTACATAATCGACCGGCTTCTTATTGGCATTCCCCTTTACTTCTAAAATGCTAATTTTCCGCACGATTTCGTTCACAAGAATAAATTTTCAAGTAGCGATTCCAACCCAACTATTTTCAGTATTTCTTATTCGTTGCGTTTGTATTTTCCCTTAATAATATTTTTCTTTGAAATGTAAAAGTTTAATTCCCTTACACATAGAGACGAATAATTGGAAGTGTCTAACTAGTTGATTTGGAAGAAATAAAAGGTATAAAGTAAGGTGGTTATTTTTTCTTTTAAAGTCTTTGACTTTGTCATTTATAATTTGGACTAGGTACCTTTTTAAACTGGTTTATTCAGGTTGTCCTGTTTAGGTTAAATTTAGTAATTGAAATTTCAGCCCCTTCATGTTGACAGATTGATATGAAATTTGGTACACACCTTTATTAAGCGATATAACTCAAGACGTGCCCGAAAGCTCTTTAGTTTAAGTTTACTAGTTTGATGTTATCAATATAATAAATTTCCAAATTTTGTGTTTCACTAAAATGTTAAATTAATTTGTGTATTGCGGCTATGAATAAATAAAATGTGTTATTTTACAATTAAGTAGAGTAATTATTTATTTTAAGGTAGAAAATATCCGTTTTCTCAGGTTCATGAATAGTTATCGTTTCTTGTAGTGAAATGTAAATTTATTCGGAGGCAAGTTAAGTAAATAGCACTTCGTTCTTTCAATTATATGCTCGGAAACTTCTATTTTACATTTCCTTTGCTTTATATTTCAAGGTTTGTCAGGCGAGAATTTGCTTCTTGGAAACAGTTTTGTCGTGAAATTTTACAGTATTTTAGAATGGAATAGAATAATAATTATTTGGACAAGCACACGACTAAAATGAACATCTAGAAAAGTTGAGAGATGTTTTGTGCCTGTTTTAATCTAAAATAGTTTACATAATAGATATTATAATCATTATAATAAAACTCTAACTGATCGATATTTGGGTATTAAAAACAGTTTATTAGAAACAGTTTAATGATATTTTGAGTTTGTCTGAAATGGCTTAATTGATGTGAATGCGTTCAAAAAATGCTTTATATTCCGACGGGACTATAAACAAGGTTATAAATGTGATAAAAACTTTTAAACCTACTTTTGGGCGATAAAATATATTTGATTTTTTTAGGTATTTTAGAGTTTATTAATAACACAGACAAAGGAGCGGGCAAATAAATGCGAAGTGGTAGTAAATTATTAACTGTCAGAAAGTCAGAAAATCGCACCCTAACTACGCCTGTTCTGAAAGATAGGATTGACACATGGTAAATGGATGATAATAAAATGGTAAACAGCACGTGCAATTTAAATACTTATATAAATATATTAATATAAATAAATCATAAATACCGATTTATGATCAGAACTAAAAACGGATATAAAATGCAGTTGTAAATATTTACATCTACGAAGTCCAGAGTCACGTGCTTCGTTCAGGTATATAGCTATTTTATTGAACACGAATTTATTGCTATCCACTTCTAGTACATAAATACCTCACGTATTCTTTTATCTGATTACTAGCAACCCACCCTGGCTTCACACGGGTTTAACTTATAAACGGGTCTGTCCATTTATAACCATCTGCAGCGTCTGTCTATCGCAATAAATTCAAAAACTTCGGAACTGACTTTCTTCTATTACCCCTGCGAACCCGGGTCAGGTATCTAGCTCCATATAAAATTAATTATACCTACAAGGGGTTGATATGGATCCTTTCATATTATTACAAGCTTTAATTTAGCTTCACCTGTCCCGATGTCTGTCATGGAATCTTGCAAATAAAACTTGATCCATCGAAATTTTGCAAACATGTGTAAATCGCGTGACATTACAATGAAAACGTTTTTAAAAGCTTTCCTCTAAATTTATTATTAATAATAAACACAAATCATTCCGGACAAAACTAAGCGGTTCATTTATTGGTCGTGGTCCGATCGCAGGAGTTCTATCAAGCGAACCACGGTCAGGTAAGTGTCATGAAGCCACTGGCAACAGAATTAACCACTCACAAAATATTACAGTAAACAAGATGGTTCCAAAAATAGCAGCGCTCTGTCGTATTATACATCGAATTAGCACTATACTATTGTATTGACTATAGCTTCCGTCGTAATAACCTAATACAGTTTAACCCAATTTTCACTGCAGATAAATACGACACTTTGTACATTGCCCCACATCATTAGCGCCGCTGAAAATCGACAATGGTCATTGACTTTACCGAATCCGCGGAAATTGGAACCACTTCAGGACCCTCCGGGTGCTTTCGATCCCAAAGCGTTGGCATTAGCGCTTTATATGCAAATTGAATGACCTCCAATTTAGGTCGGTACTCGGGTAGTCAGCTCGATGTCGTCTTCACATAGAATAGTACGAGATCTCTTTAAAAACGACCTTCACCGAGCTGATTAATGAATGAAAAGTATTTTATATCATTTTTTTATTATTTATTAAAAAACGGACATAAGTATACAATTTCTTACAGTTAATTAGTTAAAAAATTCCAGGAAACCTAACTAGGTTTGTCTTAACTAAATTGGTCAATAAATATATTTGGGTTGCCTAAAAAATTCAGCCTAAAACGATAATTAATTTTTAATCTTATTTTTTAGACTTTTCACTGGTTTGGTTAGTAAACAAATTATATATCAATGAAATACATAACCTTTAACTAATCATATTCTTTACTGAAATATTTTAGACAACCCATTTTACATTTATTGACCTATTTAATCCTACTAATATTATAAATGTGAAAGTTTGTGTGTGTAAATGTTTGTTACTCGTTCACGCAAAAACTACTGGACCGATTGCGATGAAACTCGGTATCTAGTTTAATTTAAAATAATAGTGATCCAATAATCAGCTTTGTGAAGGTCGTTCTTAAAGGGATCTTAGGCTAGAACGGTTTATTGTGGTCACAGATCGTGGTAATTGCAAGCTTTTATAGCATTATTGGCATATCTTCACGTTTGTCCAATTTGTTTGGTGAAAGCTTACGTTTCACGATTATGAGTGCCCTGTGTGTTAATTTTTATGTTTATTCGCATGTTTATATCTACCGACGATTGTTATTTACTATCTGCGCCCTGTGGTTTCACCTACGTAATTCCTGATCCCGAGAGAATTTAAGAATCAAAAGTATACAATAACCTTCTCCATCCCTTAAGCTATCACTATTCCGATTTTCATCTAAATCAGTCCACTTGTTTTACCTTGAAGAGGGAATAAACAAACAAACAAATATACAAGCAAACAAATAAATAAACCAACTTTAGGAATAATTATAAAATTGATATTTTCTAGAGACAAACACCTACTTAAACAGATCAGAATAGACTTTCTGCTAGATAAAATCACGGTCACAAGGTATAATAGGCTCTAACGTATAATTATTAACATATCTAACGTATATGTAATAAGCTAACATCATATTTGTTTTTGCACATAATTATACCTACAAACCTCCTTATTAAATGACGACCCAGTTGGCATAATGGTCACGATGCCGGACTGCCAAATACAGGGTTGCGGGTTTGATTCCCGCCTCAGACAAGTATTTATGCTTAGATATTTGTCTGTGTCTGGTTGTTTCTAAGTATTAGAAGTATATATTTACAAAAAAGAAAAGTATGTAAGTAGTATATCCGTTGTCTAGCACCCATAACACAAGTCTAGTTACTAAGCTTGGGGCTAGATGGCGATGTGTGAAATGTCCTGTAATAATCTCTAAATATTTATATGTTAGGTATACGTAGAACAAGAATTTATTATTTTAAAGTTAAGAAACTGTTTTACCTACAGTGTTTTCCATTTACGGGCCATTTTCTGAGAATAATGGGGGTACTTTCAGACTACAATCTCGACGATAAGGCTCACGTTGTAAATTAAAAGTTAATTGTATTAAAATGGCCGTTTTCTAAGATACAATGAATTTTAAAGAGCATTTAATTACATATTACAAAGTGAGTTGTCACTGAAATATATAGTTGCTCGACAAATAGCGGTGTTGGGTTAGTGGTAGATACCTCGACTTTCATTCTGAAGGTCGTGGTTTCGAATCCCGGCGGGCCGTGCACCAATGTATTTTTCTCAAGAAAATGTATGTGCGCTAATTGACATTGCTCTTACGGTGAAGGAAAACATCATGATTAACCCACGGCTTAGTTGGCTCCAAAAGTATTGACAAGTTCTCTCCTCTGGACTTGGTCGACTAAGCTGAGAGGGTAGTAGGTGCTGGGCAAGCCTACTCCATCCTCACGCAGAAAGACCCAATTAAAAAGGGTCCAATGGCGGAAAACAGCCTGTATACAAGTACAAGTATAGCTGCTCGACTTTTTACTAATTATTTTATAGGGGTTTCTAAATACCTACCTATTAAAAGATATCAAATACTTAATTACATTTTATAATATTAATGGACATTTGAAAACCTTTATTTATTAATTATCGATCATTTCTTTCAATTTAATAAGTACACAAATAATTATAAAATCAACTAGCTGCGCCCCGCGGTTTCACCCGCGCAAGTCCGAGTCTCGTAGGAATATCGAAATAATAAGTAGCTTATTTGTAGGGTCTCTAGATGCCTGCATAGTCTGCATACCTATAATAATAATAATAGTTTATTTCCATAGAATAGTTACATAAATTGCCATATCATCACCTACTTTCATCACAATTCGTATAGTAGTTTTTGTGTTTAGCAATGCCAGTATTAAGGGAAAGCGGTGTCGATGGAAAACGCTGTTACGTCACGTCAAGGGAACGTGAGGTCTCGTGGGGAAGCGAGGTCTTGGGAAAACCATGTCCTGAGAAATTAAAATCGTGGAAAGTGAAGTTTCGGAGAGCGAAGTTAAGGAAACTGAAGTTTGAGTAAGCGAAGTTCAGCGTTTTTTTTTTTGGGCACCGACACGTATAAGTAAAGAGGAGGGTTGAAAAATGGTTTGGAGTGTTTGAAGAGCCAGAGCTGGAAATTGTGTCAAGTAATAAATAAACGGATATGATTGAATTAAAAATTTGTTTTCTTCTTTTGAGACCATTATAATAAAAACTGGGTTTAAAAATACTTTTCTGATACGGAACCATCCCGGATAGAGCACGTTAGGACAGATATCGTGAACAAACACGCGCGAGCGAAGCGAGCGCTTTGATTTTTAAGAGTCCAGGCACACCCAGAATTCTTCTCTGACTCGGAACCGTCGCGGATGGAGTAGGTTGGAATAATTGCTGTGATCAAACATGCGCGAACAAAGCCAGTGCTTTGATTTTTAGGAGTTCAGTCACACCCATAATTATTTTCTGACACGGAACCGTCGCGGATGGAGTAGGTTGAGATAGTTATTGTGATCAAACGATAACGAAAACGACAATAAGAATTCAGACAGACCCAGAATGCTACTGTGACAATACATGTGCGAGCAAAGCGTGCGCTTAGATTTCTAGGAGTCCATACAGACCCAGAAGGCTTTTTTGACACGGAACCGTCGTAGATGGAGTAGGTTGGGATAGGTACTATGATCAAACACGCGCGAGCGAAGCGAGCTCTTTGATTTTTAAGAATTCAAACAGACCCAGAATACTTATTTGACACGGAACCGTCGCGGATGGAGTAGGTTGGGATAGTTACTGCTATCAAATATGTGCGAGCGAAGCGAGCGCTTTTATTTTTAGGAGTTTAGACATACCTAGAATTCTTTTCTGACACGGAACCGTCGCGAATGGAGTAGGTTGGAATAATTGCTGTGATCAAACACGCGCGAGCGAAGCCAGCGCTTTGATTTTTAAGAGTTCAGCCACACCCAGAATTCTTTTCTGACACGGAACCGTCGCGGATGGAGTAGGTTGAGACAGGTACTGTGATCAAACACGCGCGAGCGAAGCGAGCGCTTTGATTTTCAAGAATTCAGACAGACCTAGAATGCTTTTTTGACACGGAACCGTCGTAGATGGAGTAGGTTGGGATAGCTACTATGATCAAACACGCGCGAGCTAAGCGAGCGTTTTGATTTTTAAGAATTCAGACAGACCCAGAATGCTTATTTGACACAGAACCGTCGCGGATGGAGTGGGTTTAATTAGTTATTGTGACAATACACGTGCGAGCGAAGCGAGCGCTCAGTTTTCTAGGAGTCCAGACAGGCCCAGAGTGCTTATTTGACACGGAACCGTCGCGGATAGAGTTAGTTAGCTATTGTGACTTAACTCGTGTGAGCGAAGCGAGCGCTTAGATTTTTAAGACTCCGGAGAGACCCTAAATGTTTTTTTGACACGGAGCCGTTACGGATGGAGTAGGTTAGGTTCCCCACCCCCTTTCCTGCCCTCCCACTTTCCTCCCCTCCCTCTTTCCTGCCTTCCCCTTTCCCCCTCCCCATTTTCTCCTCTCTCCCTTTTCATCCCCTTCCTTTTTTCTCCCCCCTTCCGCTTTCCTGCCCTCCCCCTCCCCTTTCCTGCCCTCTCCCTCTCCTCCTCTCCCTCCCCCTATACCCTCTCCGCCTCCCCATTTACTGCAACCTTTCAAAATACATCTTTAGTCCTGATCCCGTGGGGATATCGGGATAAAAAGTAGCCTATGTGTTAATTCAAGTTTCCAGCTATCTAGTTACTTAGTTTCATCACAATCGGTCTGGTAGTTTTTGCGTAAAGGAGTAATCCCGTAAGTCCTGATTTCGTGGGAATATCGGAATAAAAAGGAGCCTATATATTAATCTAGGTATACAGCTATCTACATACCGAGTTTCAACGCAATCGGTCCAGTAGTTTTTGCGTGAAGGAGTAACAAACACACACACACACACGCACACACAAACTTTCAAATTTATAATATTAGTAGGATTAAACAAAATAATAATTATAAAATAAAACAAAATGAAAATTACAATCACTGAACTAAAATATATGAAAGAAAACTAAAATAAAATACAATTACAAATAAAAGACATCCTCAAAATTAATTATAGATTACAAAAATAAATATGTAGTTAAAAACAATATAACAAAAAAAAATGTCAAAATATTTTATCTAAAAATTAAACAAAATAGATACATACAAACAAATTTTAAAAACAAAAACCTTGTTACCCTAGGCTTCCTATCATAGTTTACTCTAATAATACTTCGCGCTAGATAAAGTCACAGCCACAAGGTACATAACATAACGTCCAAATATAAACATTAAAAAATATGAACACTAGTATAATATTAGAGCTTTGTACAAAAGCAAGTTTTGTTGCAATATTCACGATGCAGGCGATATTGTATCAGCCGCCGCATGCAACCAGATGAAATATGAAAATTGTACAGGTATCTAGATGAAACCGTGGCCCTGTTATGTATGTATCTGAATTAGAAAAACAGAGGACAATTGCAAAGTGCTATCTATATGGCATTGCATTTCGATTTTCAAAAATTAGACTTAGGTACCTTTAATTTTTACTGTGTATCTCATATATTTAAACTTTAGGTTCACGCCCGTCATCTCCCCTAACGGATCCCCTACTCCCGACCTCCTGGACTAGAGACGATGACAGGTGCTAATGCAAATTGCTATCTATTTGGCATTGCATTGCGATTTACTTACATACCTTTATTTTTTTCCTGTGTATCTCATTCTGTTATTTAAACTGTAGGTTCACGCCCGTCATCTCCCCTAACGGATCCCCTACTCCCGACGGCCTGGACTAGAGACGACGACAGGTGCTAATTTAAAATGCGATCGGTGCGCCTAGCGGATCCCCTATACTACCCCAGGGGATACGTCGAGAGTTGAATATGAAAAGATTTTTCGTATCTCATCGAACCTCCTAGCTTTAAGCTCTATGCAAAACGGCACAATTCGACTGCTTGACAGGCCCTTTCTAGTTGAGCTTTAAAAGTGTAATTTAAAGTCTCTTTGTATTGCGCTGAATATTGGTACAAACGTTTTCAGAAGCATGTTCCTAAAAATGTAGTTAATGGGTACCTACTTATAGTTAAAATTCCTATCCCGTACAGTTTACTTTTTAGTAGCAGCTTACATGTTTCCGACGGGGCAGTCATTCGAAAACAGCAACGCGCCAAGAATAACGTCTGAATCTTCCGGAAGGAAGGCAGACGTTCCACAGTTCAACCTTCGCCGATCGCTCTGACGAGGCGTAAATTCTTTCGTAAATTTTAAAAAAGCTTCAAAGTATTTCCTCTCACTTTGCTATAAAACTTTTACCGCATAGTTTATTTTATAGTTCGCTTGTAAATAATAATAATAATAATAGTTCATTGGTTATATAATGATGATATTTATCGTCAAGTATTACCAGTACAGTTTAAAGTATATTCATTAATTTATTTATTTGCTCAAGCAAATTATGTGCAAATATTTAAAACTAGGGTAACTGCGTAACTCTCGATTCCGTGGGAATATCGGGATAAAAAATAGCATATAGTTACAATGAAACACCGTATCTTATTACCAAGTTTCATCAAAATCGGTTTAGTAGTTTCGGAGCCTATTATTTACAAACATAAAAACTTGTGTGTTCTTGTGGTGTGCTTCGTTGTCGGAATAATGCGATGGACGTAGACATTTTGATTCCAATATACTCTTTAACGTAGACCATATGATCACTCCATCTTCAACTCCTCAAGTCCTAGTCATGAACCACCTTGTTGATTGATGGAGAGCATTAAAATAAATATGAGGTATATTTTTCAACCGGTCCTGACTACGAAAGGCAATAACACCGCTGTGAAATAAACCGTTACAATATTACGTACATTTCTCATTTGTAATAGATAATAATCTGAGTGTCTTGTTTTATGATTTTTTAATTTTTTTAATTTTTTTAATAAAAACATTTATTTCAGGTAATATTAGATTCTCTTTTTTTTCGGAAATACAGAATACGGAATGATTCATATAATCTATACTTAACGCTCCAGACATTTTTACTGACCACAAAGAAATTTTCATATGTGGAGGTTTGAAGGCTGAAATGTCATTGAGGAAAATTTTGTGAAAAAAAACTGAGACATGACTTTGGAAAAATAATTACAAAATTATCAATTGATTCCTTGGATGAAGGCTCTTTTCAAAGTTATTTATTGGAAATCAATCAATGAATATTTCAAAAGGGAAGAAAGAATACGATTTTGAAACGGAAGCTTCCGTTTCGTTACAAACCCTAAAAATCAACTAGCTAAGTACAATACAAAATAGTGTAAAAGAACAGCGTTAACGTTCCGACTTGTCTTATTTTCCGCCATGTTGTTAGTTCTTAACTATGATGAGTGAGTTTACTTGCCGCTTCTTCGCGACGACAACCATAAAATTTAGTTTCGTACCGGACTAACTTACTCTTAGCTTATTCCGTGTAATTTCCTATGCAAATTTAATTGTACCCGCGGCCCACGTAAATCTCTACTCTCCCTGGCTGCAAAGTTAATTACGCCGGGACTCAGCGCGATTAACGAGCCAGCTTGCTTTTATTGTGTCTACATCGACAAAGAAAACATGGAAAATGATATTAGTGAAGCGAAAATGAACACTCGTTATGGAGTTTCCTCAGAAAAGTGGGAAGGATGGCCGAGATGAAGCGGAGTGCAGCTGAATATGGTGCGTGGTTCAAATATTGATGCAATACTAATACGAGTAGATACCTAATCCATGCCGCACTATATATGGTTTTTATATATTTTTTTAGACGATCTGCTGAACATCGAAGCTCATCATCTTCTTCTGCATAGGTTGCCAGAAATAGTCACTGTGGCCGAAAACGGTCAAGGAGATTTCATCATCATCATATTATATTTTTTTTACATATTACGATGGTTCAAAATTAAACAAAACCACCACGCGAACGAAGTCGCGGGCAACAGCTAATTATGAATAAGTATCGCTATTTTTATAAAAAATCTCACGATTTTTACGAACGAATTTAAAGATGATTTTCGTAAATATATTGTGATTAGACCGTTAGTATATTTATCTCTTTAAAATAAATATATTTATCTCTTATATGTAAGATCCCCCGGAGCACATCCTGTAGATAGCTCTTCTGTAGTAAAAAGATAGAATCAATAATATCAGCAGCACATCCAAAATAATATTTTTGTCAAAGACGTCACGATAATCTTCCTCTACTCTCACTACGAATGACTAGCGCCCCAAGGTTTCGCATAAGTCCTGATCCCGTCAGAATATCGGGATATATTAAAAGAAACCTGTTTACAATCTGTACATACTGCACATTTCTCCAGTTATCTACATACCGAATTTCATTCGATTTAGAAATTACGATTTAGAAACCTACACATACTTACAAACAAACTTTCACATTTATAATATTACTGGAGTAGGATAGCATTAACCTATGTTTTTCTAGAGTCATGAAAATTCTTCCCGCAATGCGTGTAACCATTTGGCATATTGGCCGAAACTTTTACAATAACAAGCATTTGTAGATTGGTAGTATAAGCAAACAGTAAAAAGACATAATATTTACTTAATAACTATCGGCAAATAAATCGGAATTATGCTTTTAGCTTGGTATGAGATCCATTGGCGCGGGCGACAACAAGTAGTAATACCAATAAACTTGCGTTAAAGTAACTGTGGTAAACAATTACTAAGGATATATTTTAGATTGAAGGAATACCTTCTTCTTCTTTCTGTACCAAATCCTAACGTATGTCGGCCACCATCTCTTTAAAAACTTTTCTATCCTGGGCAGCTCTGCTCAGAGCAGCCGCGTCAGCTGTACTTACCTGTCCACGACTTTATATTGTCACACCAAACAATCCTTTTCCTACCTCTACCCCTCTTCCAGTCCATTTAACCCTTAATTATAAGTTTTAATAATTTGTATTTTGAAGGAATACCTAGAAAGGGTTATGCGACGTCCATAATTTTCTCGTTTTATCAGACAAGCGATTATTCAGATTCTCTCCTATTAATTTAACCGTTTCAACGTCGTAGCGTTTAATCAGATTTTTAAGTCTATATTCTTGTATAATAGGCTTATTCTAGAGAGTGCAATAGTCACATAAATACAGCGCACTATGGTTAATTTGGTTCTGTTTGCGTCATCATGCTGAGCATGATAACAATACCTTTTAAAAGCATTTACATCAGCGATACATTAATTACTGAATAGAAGCTTCAATTCTCTAAATAATGGTAGGAAAACAATGCCGGTAGGTGCTATACTTTTAAAGTAGATAGAGTTTGTTGCATATAAAACGTGTGGCACTCGGGGACTGCCGCGGTAAAGCTATTGCATCGTGCGAGCTTCGTACAGTCGTACCATATACATACATACACATTAAGCGAACGCTCGGCCGAACTACTTGGTAGGCGGAGTGCTAGGTTTCATTTTCGTTACGGAATTTCTTGATTCGGTCGCAACGCTCGAAGCCCGCGATTAAAGCTATTGCATAGCTTAAAAACATAATAGAAATCTAGGCAGCCTTACCGCTAAAAGCGGTTTCTTTCAGGCAATCTTAAGGGTGATGTAAAAGATCATGATTAAAAATATACTAACAATCAAAATCCAAATCAACAAAAAACACATGAAATCTAAGCGATATTGTCATAATATGTTTCGTTACTCTATTCACTGATATGAAAGTTTAATAAAAGTTTTACGTCCGTAAAAAGGTACCAAGTTCGTACTTAAGTTATTTGTACTTAAAAATAACATGGAATTTATGTCTGTCGAATTACTCAATTACGAAATGTTAACACGTGTTCTCCATTTGAAATGATTAATAAAGAAGTAAGTAGGTACATGAAATTGAACGTATTTTATTAGAAACACATGTTACCGCCGTAACCTAACAATAATTGTTAATCTATGGGGGCTATAAACAAACAGAGGCATCGTAGAGAAAAAAACATTCAAATTTGTCGTTCTCTGTTCCCGCCAAGCAGTCGCCTTCTGAACTCACGATGTAAAGAAAGTATTATATTCTATTACAGAGATTGTTCTCGCCTTGAATGCCAAAATGTGCTACATTGTAGATGCCAACGGGATGTTTGCTCGCCAACTAACTTTATGAGATATGTCTTTGCAGACAATTCTTTTATACGACCACAGTGTCTGTTATATACAAGCGTGAGTTATTGTTTATTTTCTTTTTTTATTTGTAAGTATTAGGATTACGACGTATTGTTTGTTCTTAAAATTGAGATAAAATGGCGTTCTTGAGTCTTGGTTTATCTCTTCAATGATATTTTGTATTAAGGCGCTCTTCCAGTACCGTGTGTAGGTATTCACATTACCTTAGCCCGCGCTCTCAAAGACGTAGCGTGCTGCGTGCTAACTGTTATATTTGATCGATATGCAAAACATTTTAGAATTATTATTCACAAATATAGTTTCTAGAGGTCAAAACCTATCATTTGATTCATTTTTAGAAACAAACGTTAACTATTTTTGAATAAAACCCGATAAACGATCTAATAATTGTCTGTTTTCTAACATTTTTTTTATCGAACGAAGTTGTTCATATCATGTTTTCAACCACAATAAACAAAAATATGATTATTAAACTATAATATCCATTTATATCCAAATAACAAAAAAAGAGTATTTGATTACTTAGAGTTGCTTAAAACAAAGGTCGATTTTGGTAGCTTTATTAGCATCTGCCCTTAAGCCTCAGTTCAAATTTCTCAGATTACTTTGTGTTATAATAAGCATGGTCATAGGTACATAATTATTTACTTTAACAATGGTTTTAAGAAACAGATACTTTTCAGTAAGTAACACTAATGTTTAATTTAATTAACAGTATTTTAATTTATAAAAGCGCTTTTTAGTATTGTTTTATTAAAAGCGATGTATTTAATACTCGTAGCACTAATTGAGCATTTTGGCGAATCGTTTTTCGTAACATTTGAGCTTTTGTACCTACTTAAGGTAAAAGGGTACCGGCGCTCTCTCCATACAAACATAGTCGGCTGTTTCCTCCCTGGATAATGACACTAGCACAAATATTTTTGTGCCATAAAACCTATAACTGTCATGACTATGCCCCTATGTTTTGGTTTTTTTTTCATTTTCTAATTATCATAGAAATTAAGATTAAAAAAAAACTAAACAAAAACGCAACTTAGGGGCATGGTCATGGCAGTTATATGTTTTATGCAACAAAAATATTTGCTCTAGTGTCATTATCCAGGGAGAAAACAGTCGATTACGTTTGTATGAAAAGAGTCCCCGGTACCCTTTCCTCTTAATATTTTAACAAAACAAATGATAATATAACGATAATATCTACCATCTATAATCATAAATAATCAACAATTGAATGACACCCGTAGCAAACAATAGACATCATAATATTCTTTATTAGAGAGGCTTAACTAAACTAATTTGTATCTATTACGGCTTTCACTCAAACTAGATCGCCGTAAATTTTAATTACAGACCTCTTACTTAATAAGGGCATCTACACATGACACGCTAGAGTTACCTATATCACTTCTTGTGATGATGGCGGGCCTAATTGGTGCAGTAAATTTAAATAATACTGACACTTAACTGTCGGTCCTCGCACTAATTGAGAGTGAGAATCGTAAAAATAATTTTACTCGGCCCATTTGTACTGGGTTTAGTTTTAATTTTATTTCTTTTACGGCTGGTAAGCCTGATTGGACATCCCACGTTTCTATCTTTAGAAGTGGATTTTAATTTACTCGTGGAACAAATTTTAATTATTTTTCGTAAAAGAAGACCATTAAGTTCTATTATTGAAGTTATTTTTTGAACCAACGGAAGTTATTGCCGGGGCATTGTTCAATCCATTAATGTCACTCTCTAAAATACTATCGAAAAGATAGTTATAAATAAATAAATATTGCAGGATATTTCACGCATCGCCATCTAGCCCCAAGCTGAGAAACTAGGCTTGTGTTATGGGTGCTAGATAACGGATATACTTCTTATATACTTTTCTTTTGTAAATATATACATATAATACATAGAAACAACCAGACCACAGGCAAATATCTAAGCATAAATACTTGTATGAGGCGGGAATCGAACCCGCAACCCTGTGTTTGGCAGTCCGGCATGGTGACCATTGTACCAAATAGGTCGTCTTAATTAATGTTATTATAGTAATAATCGTACCATACATTGTCCGTGGCTACATTTTATAGTGTAGTCAGGGATAATCGCTGGTTTGGTGTTCACACCGTACTTTATGATTAAACTTCTACCTACTTAAAGGGTTGGCTTCTTCTTTCAAAAGTCCGGGTCTCCATATCGCCGTGATTGAAGAACGTATAGAAGATATTAGAAATTAAATAATAATAAAACCTAATGAAACTCCTTCAATAGTTCCCAAATAAACTACAAACTCAAGAACATTGAATATTTTTGAAATCGATTCCTACTTAGATGTAAAAATATTCGTATGTAGCCTTTAAGTTAAAAGATTTGTTACACCCTCATTCAATGTCGATTTTATTCTCTAATTAGGGTACCGTACCCAATGGGCAAAAACGGGACCCTATAACTAAGACTTCACTGTACATCCGTTGTCTACCTGTCACTAGGTTGTATCTTAAAAACCATGATAACAAGACAGTTGAAATTTTCACAGATTATGTATTTCTGTTGCCGCTATACCAACAAATACTAAAAACAGTAAAAAAAACTTGAGAGGTGTCAAGGGACACCCGGATAGAACGAAGTTCCTTTCGATTAATTAGTGAAGGAATTGTATTTTTATTTTAACTTATAATAATATATTTTTTATTATTAACAAATATAATGTAATATAAACTTAATCAGTAGGCTCAATTTTAGTAAACTGGCTTGCTTTCTATGAGAGAGAGAGACAAACAGAGAAACACGCGCACGCCGCTTGGTTTACAACTATAGCAAAAAGTGTCGTTATAACTTTTGGTCTTAATTTTTTCCGTATAGCCCCTTTCGCAACGCGCGATAGGGAACTTCGTTTCAAAACAAAATATGAGGGGCTCCCATACAACATGGTACTGAGCTATGTTTTTTTTTTAATTTACCCAATTCCAATAAATTTTCTAAAAAAATGAAATGTAAGTAATAAAAATGTAATGAGTTCCTGGATGGACACTCAATGTTAATAAAGAATGAGACAGAATTTAATACGACCGCTAATGGTTAATTTCCCTCGAGGCTTTAATTTCCGTCGAACAACCGACCGTCCAAGCCAAATAGAGTACTTGCGAAATTGAAAAGGAATTGAAATAATATTCTATCACAGAAAATTTCCAATATATTAAACTTAGTAATGTAATTAAGTACGAAAGTTTGTTCATCCCCACTTTAAGGTGAAACGGGTCGACCAATTAAAATAATAAATAAATATTGCAGGACATTCCACATATCGCCATCGAGCCCCAAGCTAAGTAACTAGACTTGTGTTATGTGTGCTAGACAACGGATAAACTACTTATATACTTTTTTTGTAAATATATACAATACATAGAAACAACCAGACCAGAGACGAATATCTAAGCATAAATAGGTACTTGTCTGAGGCAGGAATCGAACCCACAACCGTGTGTTTGGCAGTCCGGCATGGTGACCATTGTGCCAACTGAGTCGTCAAATGTACAGGTGTAGTCCAATGAAGGACACTATTTTCCCGGAAGTGCCACTACTGTCTGGGTGCGGCTAGAACTTAATATTTAGTTGTAAATAATAGAGATCGCTAGTGAGAATAACATATACTGAAGGCTCTTTATTTAACAGCAGGCACTTAACACTTGTTTTCTTTTAGTAAATGTATTGATTTGTCTGTAAATAATTTAGTTATAAGCAGATTGCAAGCATGTGTACTAGTTAAATCATTCGGATTTATGCTTCAAATGATCAGCCCCCTTAGACAAGATTGCTTTCTATTAGCGATATCGTCAATAAATAGATTTAATTGTATGAAATTGACATACAACTTTGTATAAAATTAGCATAAGATGCAACTTATCCACCATTATTTTTTCTCTAACGCAAGACTACGTGACTTTTCGTTGGCTTGTGTCAATTTCATAAAAAAAATAATAAATAAAAAGTCTGTCGATTGGCGATATCGCTAATAGAAAGCTATCTTGTTTTACGGATCCGGCTCACCAAGGCTTTTGTTCCAGCCCACTCTGGATTCTTTAAAGCTTATTACTAGTTTTTTATTTCTTATTACACGTACAAACATTTCAGTCACTCGTTCCAAGTTCTCTTTATAGATGCAAAATTAAGGACTGATTCCTTTTTCCAAAAAATAAACCTTACTACCCGAATCGGCTGCATAATTGCAGCCCCTGGTAGAGTTAAAAAATTACTATTATTGGCATGTTTTCATTCTAATATTTTTGTTTGTTAAATTCATGAGGTAGACGACTTTAAACTTCAATTAAAGCAGGTGCCTAAAATCTTGCTTGTGTTGAAAATACTCTTTTAACAGCCGTTTTGGAGCTCTACGGTGGGTCTGCAATTATGCAGCCGACCGTACCTATAGGAAAATTAAAAGTAAAATAAATGTAGTTCAAAAATTACCACCTTGATCTACGACCAAAAGGTTTTTAATTGTTTAACTCCATGTTTCTTACTATTTGAGCGCAAAAAGCTCGGAGCTTTCGAAGTAAATACAAAATTAAATATTCATGAGAACTTTGAACTTTATCTACTCGTTGTTAAAACAATATTGAAAAGAAAGCTTACATTCCTTTTTAATACAGTAGTTGCTGCAAAACTATGTATAATTACACACTAGTATTTATTTAATAAAGGTTGAATAGGTTTTTAAAGGTTGAATGGGTTTTTACTTGCACCACTTATGGTACCAAACGCAAAATGGCCGTCACCAACACTTAAAAATAGATAGGTAAGTATTGCCAAAATGATATTTATTATTAGGTATGGAAAATCATTTTTAAGTGTTGTTGTATGTAACGTTTGGTAGGTGAGTTATTTTTCAACATTTTTGTACTTACATCATTTTGTTGTAGTTTTTAGCGTCTCTTTTTAGTAAAAAATCACCTACGGTGTCTTTTGCTCGAGCTAAGTTTGTAAAAAACTTAAAATGGCAAGGATTTTTGTGTTAAAATTATGCACACTGCCAAAAAAACTTGTTGATAATTCACATGGGAATATACTAGTTAGTCCCTGGGGCATAACTACTAACGGGGAATAATATAATAAATAAATTTTGCTTTGTAAATTGAGGTGTTTTGTTTATTGATAAGTTAATTGTATTACCAGCGTTAAAGATAAAAGAGATCAGAACTAAAAAGAAAAGCACGGTTAAGCCATTCCTCCCGAATTTACGACCGGTTTAACCACAAAACAAAACGAGAAGAAAACAATAATGTGTTGTTTTGAAATACGAGCCTCGGGAAAACGCCTTCCCCAACATAATGGGTCGATTTTTCACAGCAAAGAAAACCCGATGAAACGTTACGGCTTTTTCTATAATAAATTGGGCTCGGGGTACGTATTTCCTCTTTTCATTCATTTTCAAATTCAGATTTATGGCCAGTTGTGTATTCGATAAAATAAATAAACAATTTCCGTTCGTTTGGATTATAATCATAAGAAAACATAGAAAGCTTTTAACAGCTGAAGATATCGAAAAGTCCAACAACATTCTGATAGTACCTACGTTGGTATGTCTATATGAAAATCCTACTGTACTTGAACGGACTTTTTTCCGCAATTAGACCCTTTTTTAATTGGGTCCTTTTTGCGTGAGGATGGAGTAGGCTTCCTCAGCACCTACTCAGCTTAGTCGACCATTTCTAGAGGAGAGAACTTGTCAATACTTCTGGAGCCAACTAAGCCGCGGGTTTCATAACGATGTTTTCCTTCACCGTAAGAGCAATTAGCGCACATAATTTTTTCTTAAGAAAAATACTTTGGTGCCCAAGGAAAGAAAATACTAACAAATAGATAGATAGATAACTTTATATGTACAACACAGTAAGCAACATAGAACACAATATACACAAAGCAAAGTAATAGCTAGAAAGTATAAGTTGCAAAAATGGGCGGCCTTATTGTTGAAAGAGGTTATTGATAGGTATAAGTCGTTTTCAGGTAGGTATAAGTATTGATTACATCCCTATCGTTATGATTTGTTATAACTTTGTTTGACCCCGACCATTGAAGGAACACTAATGGGTTTTTAGGGTAAACCTCCGTCGTCCAACTGCCTACCATTTTCAGGCTGGAGTGAGTCTTACATATCCATAAGTGTAGCAGGATGATACAGTAATGCATTTTTTCCATCGTTAAAAAAAAAGCAAAAGACAAGCTATAGGTTATCTTTCCATATCAATAGTAAATACTCACAGTATCTTAATAGTTTATTATTTCCCGTAATATCCTAAACAAATAAAGAAATGTCATTATTGATCCATAAACTTTCACAGAACAACGGATACTCTACAAACTAATCAATTATTCTACAATTAGTAAACAATGATAACATTGATGTCTTACTTAGATGACGTAAGTATAATTAATTTAACAACAACCAGAGAAGTTCTTTCACAACACAATGGAGTTACAAGTGTCGACAGCGATATAATAAAAAGTCTTGCCAAATTCAGTATGTTGATTTTGAAAAGATCGTTTAAAAACTTCTGAAAAAAAAATGGTAAGAAGTATAACGAAGTACTATGTTAAATGGGTCAGTTTTGACATTAGATCAACGATGTTGTAAGTAAATACTGACAGTTTGTTCCTATTTATCTATGCGCTGGATTTAAGTTACGCGTTGCCGAAACAGAAACATCACTCAAAAATCACATTTTGCAAAACACGTTACAGGTCCTTTCTTGCATGACAGCAAAAATTGTAACATCAACGTAATACGCTGTAAAACAAAAATCCATTATAATTTAAACAACAAAACAAATAAACAACTCACAATATACACTCTTGAATTAACGTGGAGCGATGTCGACCTCAACATCGTATTACTCTTATACGGTGTGGTGTCATTTATCGTTTACTCATTCTTATTCCAGCTGTTAGCGAGTCAACATCTAGAGCAACGACGTCGTCGTGTGACGAGTCCAACATTTTTGGCGCTCATTTATTTTGCAGTTGGACGGAATGGAAGGATAATGTGCGTCGTCGTGTAGATGTAAATAACATGTTGAAAAGTATATGACTTTTGTCACTAATATTAATTGCATTGCCATAACGCATGCATTATTTGCGCATGAAAAGGTTTTGATTTGTCATTGTCGCAGCTTACTCCAATGTGAGCAAGATTTTCCAGTGTCTCCCCATTTGTGGCCGGATGAGGACAATGAATGCTTTCATACAGATAACATTGAATGATAAATGAGCCCTTGTATTGCTATTTCGTTACTTTATGATAGCTATACATTTTAAATATTAACGTTTAGTTTAAATATATGTGAAGATGCCGTGTTTTTAAGTTTCCGAATGATAGTTAACGAGGAACCCTTATAGGCGCCAGTTATTTTTTTCTAACTATCCCACAAATTAATTGATTAGAAATAAAATACCGAATGTCCTAGTTCCATAATTTATCCCAAATTATTATTTGCATTGACAATCGATATCAGAATGGTCGGTCAATCGGAACGCAGCGATCGTCGCATTGCTTTGAAATTGTATTTCATTAAAATAATTAATGCTATTAAATACAACTGGCCCAATTATAATAAAATTACACCGTCTACTAACTAATATGAGAACTAATCGACTGACCCCTACCAAAGTAGGCATAACTAACATTAGGTAAGGGCCCGTATCGTTTTCCTTCCCTTCCCCAAGGGTCAATCTACCATTATTCTGAATTAATGCTCAAACTTCCGCTGTTAATTCCCAGTTGATGAGGCAAATTTTGTTATGGCTGATAATTAAGAAAAATTTAAGCAACTACCTGGCCTACAATGAATTTAGGAAATCCATTTCTACCCGGCTATCTGGGTCTTCTTCTTTTTAAGCAAACCCGTGGCGGGAACCGTCTAATAATATGTAGGAATAATAAAGCTGAAGGGTTTGTTTCTGTTTGAACGCACTACTCTCTAGAAGCACCAGACGGAAAAAAACAAGTATTGTATAAGCCTTCCAAAGAAGATTCTTGTTGATTGACAGGATAGATACTAACGCAGTTTAAACCTGTGGGCCCCAGACAATCCAGACATGCCCAGCGCATGGATGTAGAATCTTAGTCTATGGCCCAGCGTGCGTTAATACGACGAGACGGCAATTTACCTTTACCATGTAAAATAAACTAGTTAATTCTTTATTGTTAGAAGGGATATTTTTGTTTGATACAATGAACATATTAATTAAATTCATGGTTTAACAACGAATTACGTACTCTAAGCTAAGAAAACTGGAGACAGACAAACGTGGCGAAACTTTTAGAGATCCTTGTTGACTACGAAACCATTATATTATGTGGTAATTTCTTGAACTTTTTAGTTCATATACAGTATACCTATTATTGAATAAGAATATCATTTAAAAAATAATTTCGCTATTAAGACTAAGTTGGTACCTAAGTGAAAAACTATTATCTCATTTACATGAAATTTATCATATCAATGACATTCCATCTTTATGTTGCTACAAAAAATTGTAATATTTTTGATAAGGATGAGAGACGGAAATAAATATACACATAAAGTAGAGTTGGAAACGCTTTTTCGCACAAATGGTGTTGTTTGTGAACAATGAAATTCCTTTGTTTGTGACACAATTTCTTCAATGATATGTAGGACACTTATCCAACTTAAAAAGAATTGTATATAAAGGATACAATAAGTAATTGTATTGTTATTTATAATTTATGCCTTGAATAAAGCGTATTTCTCTTTTTATTAGAATTTCCATTTATTTATAGCATAGAATGCTTCAGTAAATTAGATATGTGTGTATGCACAATATATTTTTGAAGTTAGATCTTTATTCAAAGTAGAGTTATTTAAATGTAGATTACATGCCCACTATCTCGTAAATTGAACAATTTGACAGATAAATGGCTTTATTAAAATCCACCAATACCCGTATTTTAATAAAAAGTGTTGCAGCTGCACGGAATTCAATTTAATTAAAATACAGCTATGAGATTTCAATAAATAGTAGAAGCCGATGGATATTTGAAATAACTGGAAGCAATCGGACCAACTATTTAACCGTTAAAGTTTGTAGGTGGCTTAGTAAAATGTAACTGATGTCAATCAAAACTAATTGATTGTTATTACTTGTTTTTATTGGAGTTGAAACAAATAAAACTCACAATAATAATTATTCTGCTACTGTATAATGTCTGTTTACTATACTTAAAAATGAATTATTAGATATTAACATAAACAAAACAAACTGTCTCAAAAATCTTCGACTGCACTTAGCATAAATCCTTTGTTAAAACTCACGCTTCATTTAAATTCTTTAACACAGCGGGGGAGCCGAGTAAGTGCGTTTTTTATGAAGTCTTTAACCTTTAACTCATAAACGGGCATGAATTTTAATGAGTTAATACATCAATACATCATCGAAGGCTGTGCTGCGGCTACAGAGCTATCGAGATTTCGCTTCACAGTCACAGCGGGGTGCCTTCGTATCTAAACTCCCGCCAGACCCCTGGAATAAAGAACCTGCCTCTTTCATTGTATTTGACATGTATCTAACTTGTAATAAACGTATTCAAGCACGATAACTGTAATCATTTCGAGTTACTCTCATTTAGTAAAATAATTATTTATTATATATATATATGTAGTACTAATATCTAGTATTATATATCTAGTTAGTCAGTATGTCATCGCTTAGTAAAATCAGGACTTGCGCGTTTCTGTATAATGTACTAATCCAGTTTTATGTAAAGGCGTAATCTTATATATAAAAATGAATTGCTGTTCGTTAGTCTCACTAAAACTCGAGAACGGCTGAACGGATTTATCTTATCTTAGTCTTGAAATGTTCGTAGAGGTCTAGGGAAGGTTTAAAAGGTGAGAAAAAATCGAACGGCATCGGGACTTACGCGGGTGAAACCGCGGGGCGCAGCTAGTCTATATATATAAAAATGAATTGCTGTTCGTTAGTCTCACTAAAACTCGAGAACGGCTGAACGGATTTATCTAATCTTAGTCTTGAAATGTTCGTGGAGGTCTAGGGAAGGTTTAAAAGGCGAGAAAAAATCGAAAATTTTCCGGGAAAACCCTAAAAACAGCTCTTTTCTATTTCCCATACATACGTTTTCTAGAGTCAATTCCTACGGGAACGGGACTTACGCGGGTGAAACCGCGGGGCGCAGCTAGTTTAAAATAAAAAGCATTTTTGAATGACGTTTTTACCTGAAATTACGAGCGTATTTAATTTTTAAACCTTTTTAGTAAGCATTTATGACATTACTAGTTGTGTCCCACGGTTTCACACGCGTAAGTCCCGATCTCGTAAGAATATTGGGATAAAAGGTAGCCTATGTGTTAATCCAGGTCTCCAGCTATCTAGATATCGAGTTTCATCGCAATCGGTCTAGTAGTTTTTGCGTGAAGGAGTAGTAAACATACACACACACACAAACTTCCATATTTATAATACTAGCTGCGCTCTGCGGTTTCACCCGCGTTAGGTCCGATCCCGTGGGAATATCGGGATAAAAATTAGCCTATGTGTTAATTCAGGTCTTCAGCTATCTAGACGTCGAGTTTCATCGCAATCGGTCTACTAGTTTTTGCGTGAAGGAGTAACAAACATACATTCACATTTATAATATTAGTAGGATTAGCAGGATTCAACGGATCCGACTTTAATATCTACACTTTTGTATTTAATATTTCAGATGCCTGATGCCATGTGATGCCAGCCGATGTTGTAGGTACCGCTACACAAATACTTGTGTTACCCAACAATATTCAGAGTTGGTATACAACAGTAAACAGAGTTCCCATGGACCATTACGCTTCAAGTGTTTGTAAAATACTTTATAAAAATGTTAGACCACGAATGTTTGACTAGAAACTCGTTAAGTTGGTGATTTGTTTGTATTGACGTGTGCAATCGTTTGATAGTGGGCTTCGTACACCACTTCAAAGTTCAAATACCAAATGCAGTTCCAGCAACCATGTTGTATTTTTACTGGGTTTAGATGTACGGTCGGCTGCATTATTGCAGACCCACCGTAAACCTCCAAAACGACTGTTATAAGAATGTTTCCAACACAAGCAAGATTCTAGACACCTGCTTTAGGTGAAGTTTAAAGTCTTCTAGACTTTAAACTTTACCTAAAGCAGGTGTACTCATCAATTTATCAAACAAAAATTATTAGAATGCAAACATTCCAATAATAGTAATTTTTGAACGCTACCGCGGGCTGCAATTATGCAGCCGACTGTACTTTACATGATGTCTAGTGTTCATACTTTTCTCAGTACATAAAACTATTAATATATAAACGTGTGTATAAACAAATATTTTGCTAATTCGCACAGATCAAGTCACGCGAATCGCTTTCAAATTTGCAGGTCAATGGAAAAAATTCTAATAATTAGAGGTTTGAAGATTTATCTACTTCATACCGCACTTGGTTATTCTTTGATCCAATTCCGCTTCTTTGAAGGGATCCAATGCTACTTTTACGTTGACGTCCTTAAGGTGAAACGATACCGGCGCTCTCTCTATACAAACATAGTCGACTATTTCCTCCCTGGATAATGACACTATAGCAAATATTTTTGTGGCATATAAATCTAAAACTATAACTGCCATGACCATGCCCCTATGTCTTGTTTTTTTTTTTCATTTTTTCATCATCATAGAAATTTAGTTTTTAATTACAAAACATAGGGGCATGGTCATTGCAGTTATAAGTTTTATGCAACAAAAATATTTGCTCTAGTGTCATTATCCGGGAAGGAAACAGTCGACAAAGATTGTATGGAGAGACCGCCCGGTACCCTTTCCTCTTAACTAATATCGCCAATACACCTTTGTCGTATAATCAAATCACGCGATTGAATGCAATACAACGAACCTCTCGCAATATTACTTTTAAACTACCACAGTTCAAATAAATTTAGATCAAATTAAATAAAAATACTTTAGCTGACATTGGAACTACTGCTTTCGAAATATATGAATTTCACATTAGATGAGAGTATTTTGAATTTGAATTCCTATATTATATTGTTTGAGTTAGTATGTTTACATTTGAAATGATAAAGACCACCCGTCGCGAACAGTGGCTTGCCAACAGTTGGTTCGGCTCACCAAACTAACAACAAACAATATCTGGAAAGCTGCTTGAATGTTTCTGAGAGCAAATATTTAAAACAGAAAAGTGATTTGAATATTTTAAAAGTAGTATCTATCTACCTACTTATTGTGGGAAAGAACAGAATAACTGATACTGCATAAGCAGTTTACAGTGAGATAAATTTAATAGAAAATATGAATTTTATTAATTTGTTAATGATTTTTTACTATATCGTAGTTAAGTAAAACTTTACTAACAAATGAATTGTAGTATTTGATTAAAAAATTAATAGTACATTGCGATACAAGTGTGGTAAATCGATCATTGCATAAAATAATAAAGGCGGTTTGTGACGCGCGGGCGGAATGCGAGCGCGTAAAAGCCGAGATGTAATGATCATTAGCCACACGCGTATCGTACGACATTTTTTATCACAGTTGCGAATAAAAGAAAAAGACTTGTTAACAAAATATTTGTCTATGTTTACTATTTTTTACGCAATATTTTTTTGTTAATTATACTCCCAAAAGGCCAGGCAAAAAGACTTTTAACCTATACCGCCTACTCTGACAGACAATATTTTTTAGGGTTTTTTCCATTTGCTTTTGCGTCCGGGGTTAAAAACAGAATACAATGGCACGGAAAAAACTATATATAAGTAACAAAAAAATAAAACTCAATTTTTATCGTATTCTGAGATGTTATCACGTAAAATTTTCGTTAGTAAACCGACTTTAGAGACAACCATTTTTTTCTAGCTTAAAAACTCTTTGTTGGTACCTTCATTTTTTTATCCAACAAAACAGTATTATAACCCAGATAAATTAAGAATGTTTTATCTACATAACATGTAATTAGCAGTATGATACCAATTTAACTTATCAAGATAACTTTTTACACACTAGTGGCGTCAAGGTAATGTCAAACGCACGCGTGCGTAATACGTTGGATTATGAGCCTAAAAGCGGTTGAATAAGATTCACTGTGATAAAAAATAAATTATGTGACACATATAAAATAACCGTACTGCGACTAGAGGTAGGTAATGAAATAAAATACCTAAGTTCTTATAAGAAGCTAACAAAGCACCTCGATAAAGGTCGTTACTGCTAAGGGAAGTCCGTCTGGTAGGATACCTAATATGGTAATGCAGGGCGGTCGTGAGGTCTTGAAGAAAAACTATACTTCCGGTAATGCGGTTTACAGAGTGTGGTAGAAAAAGGGGAAAATAAATTTAATCGTTTTTTTAAATGATTTGATGTTACATACTGATGCGACAGAGCGACAGTCGTGCAACACCGCATTGGACCAGGTAAATACTAAATGTTGCAAAGTCAAAATGTCAATGGGTATCAAAGTCTCAATGTCAAAATGTACAAAAGTATTTATGTACGGTCGATTGCATAATTGCAGACCCACCGTAGAGCTCCAAAACGGCTGTTATAGGAATGTTTTCAATACAAGCAAATTTCTAGACACCTGCTTTAGTTGAAGTTTAAAGTCTTCTAGCTCATCAATTTATCAAACAAAAATTATTAGAATGAAAACATGCCAATAATAGTAATTTTAGAACTCTACCGAGGGCTGCAATTATGCAGCCGACTGTACATTGTCGATGCGTTATGTCGCGTCAGTATTGTGACAAAGTCTTCTTTTACGTGGCTTTCTTACGTCTCTACTTTGCTTTTACCTTTTTCTCTTCCCAACGAGTCCACTGAATCAAGCTTTTAACATGACATAATTCAACCTAGAATTCCTCCTTTTTTAAAAACCTATTATTTATTCTATCTTCAAATATAAAAGAAAACTTATCAAGAAACCTCCGAAACTACAAGAGTGTGAAACTTCGCATGGAGGTTCCTTTTAGGTCATGGGGGATTTTTGGAAATTCATCCTCTAAAGGAGTAAAAAGGGTTTTTTAAGTTTGGAATTCTGAGTATTATAATATCTATTATGTATTCTGTGTTTTTAAGTAATATGACTTTTAAAAAGACACTAACGTTAATAAAACCGCGGGGCACAGCTAGTGCTTTATATACCTCCTCCAATACAGGGTGGTGTTATACTCTACAGGGTGTCTCACGTAACCGCGATCCCCCTGTCTTGATAACGCTCATGGCAGTCGGCAAGTGATGGCGAAGCTAGGGCGATACACACCTATTTGTAATTTACTTAAAAATATTGCTGCTGATAAACGTAGAGCCCCTCTTTGCGGCTAATTCCACTTTGTTACGTGTCTGTTTAAAGCGATGTGAATTTGTTTAGTATTTTGTTATCATTCTCACTATATTTCAAGAAAGTTTTATCACACCTACAGCCATAAATCAAATAAAAACAAATATAATGTAATATAAACTTAATCAGTAGGCTCAATTTTAGTAAACTAGCTTCCTTTCTATGAGAGAGACAGACAGAGAAACACGCGCACGCCGCACGGCTTACAAATATAGCAAAAAGTGTCGTTACAGCTTTTGGTCTTAATTTTTTCCGCCTAGCCCCCCTTTCGCAACGCGCGATAAGGAACTTCGTTCCAAAAATAAATAAAAATAAAAACTCACTGTTGTTGTACTTACCGAATTGTATTTATGAACCTATTTGTATAGTTAACAGCAAATAAAATGAATAAAATCATAAAATGAACAGGGTAGTCATTTAGTTAAAATGGGCAAAACAATTAACACACTGTATTTAAAGTAGTAGTTTTTTCCAAAAACTGATATCCCAAGGTGGTAATTATTAACTAGCGACCCCAATTATTTTCTTTATTTTAACATCTTACCCCTTTTACCACTAATACCTCTTTCATCGAAAATATCTTATATTACGCAGTAAGGTATTTAGGGTAAGTACCTAACTAATTATCTTCTTTTTAGTTTCTCATCTTAATTAAATCCAGAGTGTTAAAGAAATAAATGAAAAAAGAAATAGATTAAAATGCGAAAACCATAAAAATAGCAATTAGGTACCCAACGACTGTAGTTAATTGTTTTAATCGATATAACTCCACTCCAATGAGTTTTGATATGACATCCCCGAACATTTTTTGTTAGTCTTAGTATCCATCTTTCAGCAACTACTTTATTTGCCATTTTGGGTGCTGCAAGATAAAATCATGGTTTGTATTGTATTGCGTACTTTTATGCTATACGTTCACAAAAATCCTGATATTTTTCGTAAAAATCGAAATTCATAATTTCAACTTAAGAAATAAGGATGAACTGACCGTGCCCGGTAGTAGGCTCTGGAAAATAAACAGGTCGTTTAATATTACATGTGCGCTCTATTATAATAAATTACCTAAAGATGTACATATATGATATGTCCATTAACAGGTTCAAAACTTTTAAAAAGCATAAATTGGGCAGTAAGGCGTACTATGATACTTCGTCTTACCTTAATGATAACAACCCTTGGACGTGACTCTAATTGCTCCATTTCAAATAATACTTTCAAATATTTGTAATATTGACCTTTGTGAGCGTGATCACATGAAAAAAAAACCCCATGAGTTTCTTGTGCCTTCTTCTCATTGGTGGGCGCGTTCCGAAGGCACACATCCTAACTTAGTTTTTGACGTGTCTAAGTGATCTTATACCTAAAGTGTATTAAGCATTGAAAGGAATAAAGATTTTTGACTTTGACTTTGACTTATGTACAACAGATTGTATTCTGTGGTACGTCTTCCTGCGCCACGCCGCGGTTTCGCAGTGAAAGTTCTGATCCCTCAAGAATATATGTAGCATATACCTACACCCTACACTATCTCACTGATCCAACTATCTCATACCAAATTTCATCATAATCAGTTCAGCAGTGCCTAGGTGTTGCGAAAAAACAATACGGACTTCTTGCTCGTATGTACAATAAGCAGTTTTATTCAATACAGGGTTTTTTTATTAAGTAGGTGTACCTATATGAACCTAGGTTCATCGATTTATCTAATCCTCTACAAATCTGTAGCTATAGGTATTTAAACGTCTATAAATAGAGCTCGTAGTTTGCATACGGCGACTATTTATAACATTATGGGCGTCCCATCGAAACCCACGGGATACAAAACGGGCTCCGAACTTCAAATTAGTTGGTGAAATGCTCAAAACTTTTGGGTTGTATCAGTTTAGTGCCAGAGATTAATTTTAACGGTGTTATAGTTTTAATTACTTACGGCGCTATAATCCATATGCAAGTAATATTTTTATGACAGGTTGTTTGTGTTTGCGATTAGAATTTATCTGTTTGGTAATTGCCTATACCCAAATCTTTGTATCACAAACTTTTTTTTTCTAGCTTTGTAATAGATAAATAAACTATTAGGTACCTATAGGTTATTATGTTGTTTTTAAATAAGGCATTATCTTGACATTTTACCTACTAAGTAATAAAATTGTAATTACCTATTATGAAACTTTTATTTATTTATTTAATAAATTTAGTACACAAGAAACATACAAAAAACGATAACATTATAAAGTTATTTAAGGTAAGTCTAACCCTGTGAAGAATTTTCTGCCGACAGACCTCTAGGAAAAGGAAATAATATAGAAATAATATTTATTTATGTGATCACACACAAGCCATTCAAAAGGATAAAAAATAATAATAGTTTATAATGAAAATAATTTTACGGATATAATCGCGTTTGTTTAGATTTTTGTTAAACCGTTTTCCCCTTATTCCAAAACGAGGTTTAAGTATAGGCCGAGATGTGGATTTAAACCTTAGATATAATCTATAGGGATAGTGTTTAGACTATAGGTCACGAGTAAATCTGTGTCTAAATCTCAGGTCCACATCTCGGACTACCTTTAAACTTCGTTTTGGAATCAGGGTGTTTAAGTTTATTATTTTCATTATGAGTTCAAGTCGCGATAACCTTACAAAATACAAATAATAATTTAATTACAAAAAATGAACAAACAAAATTATTTTAACAATTACAGAGTTATTTAATTCAAAGCTGAATAAATTACAATCATGCGTCCACATTTCACATAGACAAAGGTCCCATTTAAGCCGACATTAGTCATGCTAGTAGGTTTGTACAATACGCGTCGTGTTATAAATCACCAAAACCAGGCACCTCCATTCGCGTGACCCACCACGTCACCTACCTACCGATGTCATAATTTTGTGAATTTCATTCAACCATGACTAATCATTTTTCGGGTTCTCGATAATTATCATAATGTTTAAGTAGATTGAGGTATTGAACTAACAGTCACGATTATGATAGTGATTGTGTTTAGACATGCGAAAGTTTCCGAAAGTTGATCCAAAAATACAAACCGGCCTAACTATATTTTTGTTTTCAAATTAAACCCATGTTTTCAAATAAATGATATGAAAAAAGGTATGATTGGTGTTGGTACCTAATACTAATTAATCACTTTCAAAGCTTAAATAAATACATAATAATAAATAAATAAATATTACAGGACATTCCACACATCGCCATCTAGCCCCAAGTTAAGTAACTAGACTTGTGTTATGAGTGCTAGACAACGGATATACTACATAAATACTTTTCTTTTGTAAATATATACTTATAATATATAGAAACAACCAGACCACAGACAAATATCTAAGCATAAATACTTGTCTGAGGCTAAATGTTCCATGGTTTGCAGGTTTGTCATATAGGTTTGTGTAATGTGTATGTACCTACCTATGTATTTATTTATAGGTATGTAAGTTTATTATGTTTAAGTTTAATAACGTTTTTTTTACTATAATATACAAAATAAATTACATTTACCAAAAAACGCAATAAATGTAATTTATTTTGTTTTCATTATTTAACGAATAATGTTTTATTAAAGATCGAGGGTTAGGTAATTGTTAGAATTTTTCTCCATTTTAGGCAAGGTTGACGATTCGTTTCGTACGTATTTCAATGAAAAACGCAATTTCTTTAAAACTTACCTGAAAATACCAGTCACCTGTGGGGACAGCAGCACCTGAAGTGCAGAACTGAAAATTGGAAACAGTAACTCAACAAGTATTAGGGGGATAGAAAACTGTACCCGCCATCTGTAGGCCTTATCTGCCACCATAAATATCTACGGAACCCTGGAACGAACGAGTACGAATTATGGTTCCATAGGTACCTTCAGTCCTCGCTTCGTAATGGGTAATTCATGCACCCTTCGTCTCTGTTTCATAATTTTACGGACATTTTTTGTAATTATTTTCTGAAGTTCGTGACTTTTTTGTAACAAAATTTTTGGGACTGTATACAATAAACCAGCAATTCGATCACATTTATCAAAATATCTTTAAGACATCATGAGTCATTGACTATAGTTTCTATCAACAGATACTTATAATTACATTTTTTAATCAATTAACACCAACACAATTGTATCAAAGTGTAATTAAGAATATAGCCCAAGGTCTTGGGATGATAGATGACTCTTTTAATATCATATAAGGAAACTAAATTTTAATTTACTTAGGTATATACTAAATAAGTAGTAAACAATCTGTGCCCCGTAGTTTCACCCGCGTAAGTCCCAGTAGATAGATAGATAACTTAATTTGTACAACACAGGAAGATACAGAACACAAAATACATAAAGTAAAGTACCTAATAACGCAAAGAAAAGTATATAATTAGTATATCCGTTGTCTAGTACCCATAACACAAGTCTAGTTACTTAGCTTGGGGCTAGATGGCGATGTGTGTAATGTCCTGCAATATTTATTTATTTGATAGCTAGAAAGTATAAATAGCATTTATTTAGATTATCCCAGCTAAGGAGGTTAGAATGATATGATCTCCTTAATCACAATGTCTTTATCCCAAGAAAAATTCTCATTTATCTGAGTTTTTTTGTTGCCATGATCTAATCCTGAAATACTACCTATCCTCGACGTAATTTAGTCAAACAATGCCGACATTCATTTGTTTTTCCGCTGTCATTCCAACCAGTGGTTTCGCCTTATAACGAAGCCGGCGTCCCTCTCAATTTTTCTCTGTCATCCTGCCTCTTGACTTTGAATCGCATCAGGGAGGCTTTACAACGAAAATTGCTCCACAGGGGAGTATTGATTAAAAAGAAAATAAAAATTTCTTGAGCACTCCGGGGATGTATGATTGAAGGAAGTCACGTACCTACCTATTACTTTTCCACGGTGAAATGTTGATTTAATAACTTATTCAATGTGAATATGTAAATTGATATCGTGGGTTTCCTGAATATGATTGGTGTCATAGCTTTGGAGTGAACTGAAATTTTAATGGAAATGATGTTACTTTCAGTATTTACTTTTATCTGTTCGTATTTTATTTTATTTTATTTGATGATGCTCTCATTTCTATAACCTACTCTATGTTTGTTTTTTTTAAATAAAATAAATTAATTATTACGCAAAAATGTTCAAAAAAATATTGATTCATTAATGGTATATTTTTCTGTTTGAGAGGCTTGCGAAGGATTAGTTTTATCCCATGGATTAAGATATACCTATGTCCCATAGGTACCATGGTTGCAAAACCCCTTGATATGGGACAACAGATCCTTCACAAACATCTACGCAAAATAATGACAAGGGATCATTCAGCTTTGTTTATAATTTCCGGTTTTCATACCTAAGTAAAACTTAATTGACTGTAAATTTTTAATAACTGAGATTTCAAAGTCAAGAAATAATTTACTGTCTTGTAAATACTCACTTCTAGTACCTACTTTAAATGATTGTTAATGCAATGAAGCAAATCAAGTGGTATGATTAAACATCATTGCTTAACAGTGCAATTTGACAAGAGGCATCTGACACCTGGTGTGAAATGCAATCAAGTTTAATTATTGAGGGTATTAATAACCAAGGGTGCAGCGAAGGGCGAGCAAAGCCTCGTTGTCATGGCAACGCCCCTCACAGCCTGCGCCTCACGCACAATCGGCACAATACGTACTCAGTTATTTATGGCTTAAGCTGATTACAAATGTAATTATTGTAGGTTTCTTCGTTGAGGCTCTAGTTTGATACATTACAAGGAAAGAAGAAAAAATATCTAATTATTATGTGATTCGAATTGATTCTTAAGCTGGTGAAATTAGTGAGGCAGTTAAAAGGTGAAGTCCCAAAAAATATAGTGCGAAATACATTAGTAGGGTAATAAACCACCATGATTAGTGTTATAAATTGTAACATTCGATAAGGTTCCAAAATAGTATCTATTTATCTATCTCTACATATAAAATTATTTGTCCTGAATGACTGGCTGACTGACGGATCAACGCACAGCCTAAACCGCTGATCGTAGAGACCTGAAACTTGGAGGGTCTGTTCTTTGTATGACGTAGGCATCCGATAAGAAAGGATTTTGAAAAATTCAAACTCTACGCGGACGAAGTCGCGGGCGAAAGCTAGTCTACCTATAAAACAAAAATAAATCAACTGGTAAGTACTTCAGAAAGTAGGAGGGCTTTAACGCAGGTTTAACAAGCAGTTCTCAAGTTTATTGGTCACTAAACTGTGTATTGGCTAATTAATTCTTTGTGCAATCGGTTCAGTCACGATAAAAATATCGTAACGGCGAATGATGTATGGAATATTGTTTTATACCTATCATTTATCACTTTTATCTTATGTAAAGTAATATATATTTTTTTTTTTTCATAAAATAAGAGTTCAATAATAAATGCACTTACTTCTGAAAGATAGTATGACGACCCAGTTGGCACAATGGACACTATGTCGGACTGCCAAACACAAGGTTGCGGGTTCGATTCCCGCCTCAGACTAGTATTTATGCTAAGATATTTTCTGTGGTCTGGTTGTTTCTTTGTACCTATTATAAGTATATATTTACAAAAGTATATAAGTAGTATATCCGTTGTCTAGCACTCATAACACAAGTCTAGTTACTTAGCTTGGGGCTAGATGGCGATGTGTGGAATGTCCTGCAATATTTATTTATTTATATTTATGGTATACTCCAATGCCAGAAAATAATTTTGAAATATGTGCTACACTGAGCATTCTCCAATAATTTAAATACAGGCATCTGTCAACTTGACCATTAGGTATTGTTTTAATGTAGAATTTAAGTAAAAAATAAAATCAATATTTTACTTTAAAAATTGTATAAATAAAAAGTATGAGTTTGGTTCACTATACAGAGTACAAACTTATCTTTTTTGTTAAAATAAGTATGAGATACTTGGTACCAGTACTCTAGCATTGGGATGAATAAAAGTTAAAATAAAATGTTCAAAATGGAGTTTATTCGTAATAATGCTTTCCTATCAATAAAATATAAACTAATTCGATTTACAATAGGGAACTTGTTTCAGTACACAAGACTTCAGAATTTTTTTTGCTTATAATTATGGCTTCGCACGGTTTGTGCATTTAGCCAGTGTCAAGTTATATTTTGCATCAAATTAAGACCCGATTTTTCATAAATCGGGCCTAAAGTGTTTCAAAACAGTCAAAGTCGTCATAGTCCGTCAAGTCAGGGGCTATAGTAAAGCGGTGGCAAGTTTACCATAACCTTAATAGGAGATTTGGAGGCAACGAGAAAACTTCATGTTTGACACTAATTTTTAATTTCACTACACTTGTGCACTTTCACAGAACTAAATTGAATAACATTCCACCAGAATTATACAATTCAACTCGGGTTATAACTAGGTTTCATTAAAATAAAACTGCAGCACGACATGTTGTTAACTCGTTCCCGCCAAAACTCTCAACTTCAGAAATTACTTTCCATTTTAATCGAATACTAATTGTCTACTTAATAAATACTAAGATAAAATTGTAAATTGATATCAAACATTCAAAATATGTACAAAACACAAAAATGGATACGAAATTATACTATATCACAGTCACTAGAGAAAGATGAAAAATTTATTTGCCTACGTTACGTCAAGTAGCAGTCTATTAAAAACACGTTCACAAAAACTACATAGAATCAATCATGTAGCCGTCACATCATTACACCGTCAGAACACTCGAGTATCATCGAATTGCTTCGAGCCGAGTCTAGTTTTAATCAGCAATGATGCAAACTATAAAGTAGTCTCAATTGACAAGTAAAGAAACTGACTTGACTGCACAGCTGACCATGAGCACAAAATTGCGGTTTGTGGCACAGGGTCGAGGTTTAGACTTATAGCACTGAAGGCATCAACGCTCCGAAATTTGCAATACTGTTGAGCTTCAAATATATAATAGTGAAAAACAGAGTAAATATAACGATTTTTAAATGAACTTCTTGATAAAAAAAATCCGCAGAAAACTGAGAATCTCTAAATATACAAAGTTCACCAATGCTGAAATTGTATTGGATTCATAAAGCGGTTTGTGGCAAAGGCCGAGATTCAGACTTATACGCTACGAATTTCGCAACACTGTTGAGCTTCAAATATATAATAGTGAGAAACAGAGTAAATATCCTGATTTTTAAATGAACACAAAAATTTTCGCGGAAAACTGAGAATCTCTAAATTTACAAAGTTCACCAATACTGAAATTGTATTGGATTCATAAAGCGTCTACATGTTAATATTCTATTACGCGACGATGTGACGGCATCCACTTAACGATCGGAATATGCAAAGACATTATTTCTATACATAATTTACTCTCCATTATTTTAATATTGCTCGTGTTATGTACTATTGATATTTTGTAAATAAATTTAACTTCGATACGTATGACCTGAACAACCCGATGTCCCTGAGTGATTGGTAAAAGCGTGCATTTCTCGATATGGCGATTCTCTGGAAATAAAAATTAAGAGACTGGAGTTGCTATATCAAATTTAGCATAATTGTTGAAGAAAATATGGTATAAAAAGTTACCTTTCGTAAGGTGGTGGTGGAAGAATATCACACAGATTCATTCTACAATTCTGGTCACCACTCCCAGTTGTAGAATATCTCATATCTGGTTCAGGATGTCTGAAACTATTCTCTCTTCCTAACCAATGCCATTGAGGGTAGTCATATTCTACTTCTGCCATCGCCCATTCTTTATTACCATCATGATGACTCGAAGACCTAGAATGGTTAGTCTTGCAAGAAGGACAGTCTTCTATCGACATATCTTGCTCATCTTCATTGCCACATTTTGTCATTTCGCTATATTCTTTTGTTAAAGTTGAATTACTGCTTCGGCAGCAGGTCGAACATTCCTCATTGGAATATTGATTGCTTCCTTCGAACGATCTAACCATACTATTATCGTAAGAGTCCGGACTTACTGCGCATTTTAGACAAGAGTCTTCAGCATCAGTGTGACCCTGTAATTTATCATGAATTACATCGGGAATGTGTAAATTAAGATTCGTTCTGTAGTTCTGGCTTACTTGGTAGTTCAATTCAGTGTATATGGCACTTGAAGCATATGGTTCTGGCTGGTTTCTTCTTTGTTCTTCTTCAGGAATTGGGTTCATTGTTGTTGAGTGTTGAGGTAAAGTATATTCTGCTTCCATTGTCATTGCACCTAAAGTATTTCTACCACCTGAGAAAACAGATAGCGTCAATGCAAATAATATTATTATAGAATTAGACTTACTTAACAGAAAACTCAGAATAAGTTAACTACTTACCTCTTAGAAGACTTTGATGACAATTTAAAATTTCTATTCTAGGCTCTGTTGAACCTTCAAACGTTGGTCGTTCTCTAAGCCAAACTGCTTCTTTTCCTAATAAGCATTGCTGAGCGTTACTTATTGCTGTTGCTAAAATATTAACAATTTATGAGTATTGCTAACAAAATATCTAGCTAAATACCTACTCGATCAATTATAACTTACCTGTTGCATTTTGACTCTTTCGTTCTTTCGATTGCCTTCGTCTGAGGTATACAATTATACCAGCCCCAACTAAAACTAATACTATTAAAGTGAAACTCAAAGCTAGTAGCCAGGTTTCTTGGAAAATTGTCACTATTGCCTTATTAGTGGCAGGTTCTGTCCTGAAATGAAAATAATTGTTTTCAATTTTGCAATATGATTCGGCCATTATATAGATAAAGGTATATTTCGACTTACTGTACGTAATGTCGTTGCGAGTGAGTGGACAGCATGTGTATGTGGGCGGGCGGGCTGAAAGGTCCGTGTCCACGGCGCGTGACTGCGGCTGCGCGCGCGCTGTACCGCCCGCCCGCGCGCAACGACGACGCCGCGGCCGCTCGTGTGCGCGCTCCCAGAGACATCTGACCTACCACTCTACCTCCATTCGTCCCACCAACCCTAACTTCAATCTAAAAAACCAGACCGGAAAAATAGAATTGTAACAAAAATTTCAACCGAACGCGAACTGAAAAAGGGTAAAAAATACAAACCAAATAACCCGAAATTTCTCCATTCCATGTATGTACTGGGGGCGGATCCCAACGAATCCAAGCCGACGTCGCATTTATCACTCCGGCTGTAACGCTCTCTGGCGGTTCTGATGGAACTAAAATGTACACTCGGCTTAGCAACTCCACTTTCAAAATAAAGTAGGTACCACTTGCATTAACAAAATAAATGTATAAAAAATAACATACCGTCTTCATCCGTCAATCCGCTTTTTAGATTTGATGGTTTTCCTAATAATAGCTTGTAAAATGGCATAAGGAACACATCGTATTGAGCATAAGGTATTAAACCAGTTAACACGTGACTAGAAGAGCCACTGTTATGAACAGTGGTCATGGTAAAATTTTCATGTTTTGTAAATTCTTTCAGACTTATTGATGAGTTTGGATGCAGGTTCATATTTACTCCAGATATATGTTGACGATTCAGTGAAGTCCCATTGAACCATATCTTTACTCCTTCTAAATATTCGTTGTAGTCTGTCAGTACCTGAAAATAGGAAACAATATTTCTTATCCCAAACATTTATATAAAATATAAGAAAATTAATAGGTAGATCCTTACGTCCCAAACAATCTTGAGCGTCGTGGCCGATATTCCTTCAACCCTTCTTAAAACTAAAACATCTTGCTGCAAATAGCGACGAGCCTGAACTAATTCATATTGAGTCATGGGCGGATGATTTTGTGGTTTACCCAACTCAGGAAACGGCGAGGACGAATCTAAATCTTGATTGAATGAGTTTGCTTCTCTTCTTAGAACCTGAAGAGACACGACATTTAAAACAAAATATTCAACATTTTAATAAAGATAAATACATAAGGCAGTAGTAATTACCTGTAAAGTGGCAGTATGAAACGCACTTCCAGCTGCACTAACCGCTACACATGTCAATCTGCCTGCGTGTTTGGTCATCACTCGATCTAAATACAAAGAACTTGTCCCATGTGTTGTTTTTGGAAAAACTAGTTCCTGTAACGAAGTTTAGAATAGAAAGAGACAAAAACATGATTAAAACATAAACATTGAAAAGTGTGCAAGAATTTTAATTATCAACAATGTCGGTAATCTACCTGAGAACCTTCCATAGTCCAAAATACTATAGGTTTAGGTGACCCATCAGCTTCACAAGGAAACGAAACAGCTTCTCCCTCCCAAGCTGTTTGATCTGAAGGCACTCTCTTGAAATGAGGTAAAGCTGTAACGAAACAACCAATAAATTCTTCTGGCAAATGACACAAAATTAAAGTTATAAAATTAACCTTACAATTAACAGTTAAAGTAGCACTTGCTTCACTCTTTCCTGCCTGGCTTTCAGCTTTACAAAAATATGTCCCAGCGTCATTAGCCACAACTCGATCAATCCTTAATGAACCCCTTCTTATTATTGCATACGGCGATAAGGATCCATTGTCACGCGTCCAAGACACAGATACGTCCAATTCTGGGGAAGCCTAAAAATAAAAGTTAAACTGTAAAATGTTTGTAGACGTTATAAGATACCAAAGCAACACGTGTATATGTCTAACTCCAATGTCCGGACACACCCTCGTAAAATAAAGCTAGTTATTTTATAGTCCATAATATTACAGCTTTATATTACTTACTTGACAGTGAAATTCAATGTTCTGACCTATTAGTGCTGTTATGTTATTAGGTTTCACTAGAAAATGTGGTCTACGTAAAACGAGTACCGAGGCAGGACGTGATTGCCTTTCGCCGGCTACGTTTGATGCCACACATCTATATACTCCGCTATCTGATGGAAGACTTTCTAGAATTTTTAAATTGCCGCCATTTTCGATTGATATCCTAAAATAAAATATCAAGATTTACAAATAAAATATCAAGACCTTTTCAATTAATCGTCTCACTTAGATACTTTTCTTTAAATTAATATATGCTTTCTTATATTACCGTCCATTAACTTCAGTGTCCAAAGTATGTCCATCTTTCGTCCAATGAACTGAAGGATCTGGAACACCTTTCGGTGAAGAACATTCTAACAGAGCTGATTCCCCGGAAGCCACTTTAATGTCTCTGGGCTCCGATCTAAATTCATCACGTAGAACTAAAAGCAAAATTGAATAATGAAATTTAAAGTTATTTAAAATGGAATATTTACCAAGTTTTTGTCTCACTTAAGTTGTTGCACATGTAGTTTAAAATCCTGTAAAATGTATTGATTTTGAAAAGAGGAAGTAATCATATTTAATATTTTCAATAAAATCTTCTATATATATAAAAGAAAGTCGTGTTAGTTACACCATTTATAACTCGGGAACGGCTAAACCGATTTGGCTGAAAATTGGTGGGGAGGTAGCTTACAATCAGAAGACGGACATAGGATATTTTTTATCTCGAAATTCCCACGGGATCGGGACTTACGCGAGTGAAACCGCGGGACGCAGCTAGTATTTTATAGAGAATAGGTGGGATTAAATAATTTGTGTTAGAGTGAAACGACCCCGAATTGTGTGTTCCATGAAAATTTTTATTATCTAGGAACAGTTATCGATTAAAAATAATTTCTAATCTTTAGCTCTGGCCATAAAGGAAAGTATGTAATAATACTGGCTCGGTCAGTCTCGCTCATGTCACCGAACTGAAGGTAATTTTTTCACTTTGTGTAGTTAGGTACTCGTAGGTAGTATTAAATTTTAGTTAATCCCTATATTTAACTGTTATATTACTAGAGACAAGTTATTAAATATTTTTACCAAAATAAATGGTGTTTTCTGATGGGTTCCTTTTCTCTCTAAAGTTTTATTATTATTGCTAATACTTCTTTTATAGTAGGTATAAACCTATAATATTTTTTAACCGATTTCAAACAAAAAAGGAGGTTCTCAATTCGTTTGTATGTATTTTTATGGATGTTCACGCTTATCTTTTTTGTTTTCTTATTCAAAAACAGCAACATCATAGGTCGCGCTTATGCCTGCACGACCTAAGTGCGACCTACGATGTTGACCTCTGACCCATAATATAAAATATATACTTTTCAGACAAACTCATCTTTAGCCAAATATCGTGGTATGGCGTTACGTTTTATAGAAGGGATGTTCAATCTTATTTGTTACTTACCAGCGATGGTAAGTGTAGCATTTTTACTAACAGCTTCCCCGACGGTGTTACGAGCGACGCACCAATACACTCCCTCATCGCTTTCCTTTTTTCCTCGCATAACCCTACGATTTTGGTAAAATGTAAAAGAAAAATAATATGAGGTGAATGACACGTAGCACAATTTATTCCCAAAATCAAACTCGTATTGTAACACAGAGCCTGTTATCCCTATGTGAACGTGAAAAGCGGATGTGATTGCTTGTTGCAGATATTGGAATATTGGAATATTGGAATATAACACTGTAAGCCTTATAGCTTTTGACTAAGTCCCGTTGACTATAAATCGTACTGTTATTGAAGCTGAACACGCTAACACCATTGTTTGTAAAGGGCAAATTGACTATCATTTTATGTTTCAACGGTACAGTCGGTGATAAAAAATGTACCTGGCAGCAGGTATTATTATAATATGGTGGCGACGTTCATAATTTTAGTCTTAAAATTATTAATTTATGCTTTAAATTCATTGAGATTTGTTTTGACTAACTTCAATAGCTGAGTAGATACCGAATCAATTTGTCCATTACAATCATTTTCAAAATTAGCTAACTATTTTAATCTTATTTTAAAAAGATAGTCACACAATTAAATGGATTAAACGTCATAGAGATATAATATAATGTTTGTGTTTTGAGTAATCTACGTAAAATATCAAATTGTAATTTTTTCTTTAATTTGAATTTAATCATTTACCGTAATCCATAGTTAAATTAGAAAGATTATTTGACCTTGAAAAGTAAATTAATTTAGCATCAGAGAAAATCTGAATAATAGTTAGTTTTCTATTTTGCATCAAATTTTAAGAAAATAGAAGATATTAAAGACATTATTCTTTTACATTATTTTATGTGTGATATGTAAATTATGAATTGTTAAAGGTATATGATGGCTCACGCTTTAATTATTCCACAGCAAAGAGACAAACTACAAAATGACGTATGACTGAAGGGTTCCCGAGAAAGGCTACGCATTATCTTTAATCAGACAATGTAGCCGCCATGAAAAACAGCCCATTGTGTCAGGAAAGGTATCACTCACCTGAGGAACAGCAATCCATCTTCAAGTAGTACTCTATGAGGGTGGTCGTTTGGCAGAAGTGGTGTCCCATCTTTGTACCAGAGGATGGTCGGCTTCGGTTTGCCTTCAGATACGCATCTCAGAGTGGCCGGTTCGCTCCTCCCGACTATCGTGTCAGCTGGGTGCTCTTTTATCCTTGGTGCACGACTTTGGGCTAGACAAGAAATTTACCTACTATAATTGTTGTAAATAAAATAGCTGTGTTATGAAATCAACATTATTAATAATTCTAGAAAAATATGGTGATAAGATTAAAAATGTAAAATTTTAGGAGTTCTTCTTCTTCCTCTCGTATAGTGGTGTGGCTGACCTACTGTTAGAGTTTTCAGATCGCCCTAAGGCCTCTAACTTGACCTAACGACTGCTACTAGAGGTAGCAACCGGGACCAACGGCTTAATGTGCCTTCCGAAGCACGGAGGGACTCACGAAAATACACTTTTGCCACACTACTAATTGGTCACTCAATTTTAGGAGTCAAGTGATTATTTTTAAATAATTAATGGAATTATCTTTTCTAAGCGAACCATTATAATACTAACCATACAAGTAGCTCGGGGGTCGTAAAATTCGGCATAACTTTAAAAGACGCGTTTATTTAATAACTAATTATTTTTATAAGTAAGTACGAGTAATTAAACAGTAAGCTTTTTAATGTCGTAAAAATCAATCAGCTTAACGGAAGTTTGATAAAAAATAAACACGTGTTCTAATTACATCTGCCGACGGCCGACGGATCACATTTTAGAAATACCTGAGGCATGCGGTTTCACCCGCGGCATTCCGGGATCAGGATCGGGATATAAAATAGAATAAAATATGTTCAGTTCATAAAATAGGATCAGGATCGGGATATAAAATAGAATAATATCAAGTACCAAAATTTATCAAAATTGATTCAGGGGTTTAGGCGTGAAAAACAGACACGGACAAAATTACTTTATATTAGTAAGGAAGGGATCGGGACATCGGACTTTTTCAGCCATTAACGTTTTATCACTCCAAAATTATAATAAATTAAACATTAACTTAATAAGTTAACATATAGAGTAGCTTCGACTAATTAATTTCTGTACAAAAAATAAAGCAAAAACAAATTAGTTCACCCGTCGATTTTTTTACTTACCTTTTGCGTACGACAAAATAAACAAGAGATACAAAAGCAGGACAATCTTGAACTGGTTCCAGGCACATTTTTTAATTGAACCGACAACCATACTTAGTAACTACACTGTTTACGTTCACACAACACTCCACTACATAATTATTAGGCTTAAAAATACGAGTTTTGAACCACACTTTTTTGAGGCATAGCTTTGCACTGTTTTTGTATATAAATTCTGTGAGTTTACGCAAACATCGCGATGTATTCGGACCGTAGAGCGACACAACCTCCGCTTGCGAAGTGGCTGGGGTTACTGTCCCCTTCATATTGACATTTTGCGCCGACTCCGTAGTGTTTGTGGGATTTTCGTGGCTTTCGCAGACAGGCCTAGCTTTGAATATATTATACAGTTTTTGGTTATCAATAAAATTATCTACGGAGTACTTCACACAAATTAGTTATTCTACAAACGAAATCAAGGAAGGCGGGCCAAATTCTCATACGATAAAAGAAATTTAATCCCCGCAAAAGTTTTATATTTTCAGCAGATTCAGCAACCTGAAGTTGCAACCAAATAGAATGATTCTTAGTTTAATAAACTAAACATTACTGTTTTGATTTAATTAATTTCTAAGTAGCGTAATCCAATTAGCAAAATGAAATAAAACCTAGATCCGAGACGGTAGGTACTGCCAAATTAAGTTTATCTCGGCGTCAATTCTGCACACGTGTTGGGTTTGAACGTGTCAATTGGGACAGGCACATGCGACTCACGTATTTAGTTACTCAACTCTGGGGTGCCACAGAAATATCCTGATTGGGACCACTGAATAATCTTATCGCAAACATAGTGGAATTTATGCTACGAAATCTTTGAAGATGCGTATTAAGTATATTATGTCTGCGGGCATTAACACAAATAACACAATGAAGATAAAAAAGTTATTATTTAGATAGATAGATAGATAAACACATTATTGCACCATAAAAACAGAACGCAAAATGATTACAAATAACAAAAATAAAATAAATTCTAACTTAAGTAACCACCTATATGCTAAAAGAAAATTGATATTTAATACTTACTTACTGAGCTGTAATACTACGTCTCCTCGTGACCATGATTATTGCAACGTAATCGAAACGGCGAGGTAAGAACAAAAGGGGATTAAGAATCAGACTTCAAATTTAAAAGTTTATGTAAATCATAAAGCTTTTAATGGTCTATATTTATTTTACAAGAATGAGTAAGAAAAAGAACATAATAAAACTTATTTCAAACAAAAGATCAACTTTAACTCAATTGACTTTAATAGGGTTGGAACAAATACGATATTTTAATTAACAAGTACCTACCCTTATTAAAATGTCAGTTCATTTAAATTTCTAAGGAAAATGCTTGCAGTGTCAAGTTGTAATGAACCAATCAAACGGAACAAAGAAGGCGTCTTTCATTAACTCGGAACTGCTTAAATATTCATTATGTTTCTTTCGTTGATTATTTTGGGCTCTAACTTAAACATAAACTAGAAACCGGTTCTTTTAATTATTGAAAACATACTCATACAATGGTGTTGCTACTAAATACAAAACCAAAAGGGATCAAAATATTCTTTGTCGGGAACAAAATCGATATTTAATTTACCAATGTCTATAATTTTTCATTTGAGAAATTTACCTAGCCATTAAATTCGTTTGTTTGTACCTTAATATCGCTACGAGAGCAGCACCTAAATCAAAATAATAGGTATTTTATTCATTGCAATTTTTGGAGTCGCAATTAAAATTGGTATTTTTTCAGCGACTAAAATGGAAGTTGAAAAATTGCTTTAAAGAACGAGACCTGAACTTTGAGCTTTTGTCTCAACACATGATCGTTAACAGCGCTAAATTTATAACGATACACTGCAGTCATGGAAAGTTAAGTTTATTTTCTAGATCTAATTCAATATTTAAGAGATCAGTTTGACATAAAATTGTATCACTATTTAAACATTCTTTATTTTTAACAACGAATATCTATTCGTAAATATCTATTTAAATAAGGACGCATTTATTCGCGACTTAGACACTCTAAAGTTGCCAAAAGACTTAGGCAGCTGACTTCATTCCTTCGTCATAAATAGATGACATATTATAAATTAGCTGCACGCGGCGGTTTTACCCGCGTAAGACAGTGGAAATATCATAGTAAAAAGTAGCGTATGCGTTAATCCAGGTCTCTATTTACATTATCGCTATTTACATACCGAATTTCATCGCAATCGGTCCAGTAGTTTTTGCGTAAAAGAGTCACAAACATACACACACAAACTTTCACTAAATATTATAAGAATAACCACATTAATAACATTAAATTTTTACTAAATTAAATCGATTTAAAATCATAAAGACTACACTTTCATAGACAATATTAAATTCAGTCTGGACATAACCGTAGTCGGATAATCTCCATAGTCTTGAGACTTCCTTCCGATGTAGCCGGGCGGCGGCGGCGGGCGCAGCACAGCATGCAGATCACGTAACGAACTAGGAACTCGTGTCAGGTGAGGTGAGACGGACATAGATACAGATCACAGGCAAGTGTTCCACGATAGATGAAGATAAAACGGACGAACATCTGACGTCGGAACATGATGCTGCGAAAACATTGGACTCCTTTATTGATAGGGGTCGCTTTTATTTTAGTTGAGTTAGAAGTACTCAAAGTTGATGAGTTATTTTTTGTGTATCTACGTTGGTATGGATTGGATAAAAATTAGTAACAGTACTGTTTCTTGTTAGATGATCGCCTTTACGAATATCTGCCACTTCGTTTTATCACCTAAATTTAAACGAAGGAACTGTAAGGGTGGGTATAGACTAGAGCATTTATAAGGAACAGAACATCGAGCATTCGATCGAACATTCGCTGTTTTTACTCGAGCCACACTTCGAGCATTTGCCTTGCATTTGCCTGTAATGTACAGTCAGCAAAGGACTGAGGGTAGCAGGTGCATATTTTAAAGATTACATTTTTTTGATGACGTTTTACCCTCAGTCCTATGCTGACTGTACCATTCGTAAAAACTTTACTTTACACTTTTTCTTCTTCTCGTATAGTGGTGTGGCTCACCTATTGTTAGAGTTTTCAGATCGCTTTAAGGCCTCTAAGTTGACCTAACGACTGCTACTAGAGGTAGCAACCGGGACCAACGGTTTAACGTGCCTTCCGAAGCACGGAGAAGCTCACGAAAACACATTTTTGCCACACTACTAATTGGCCGAAGTATCTAAGTAATGACTGCGCCAGGCGTCGCTTAACCCGCACGACCGTAAACGATCAGCGAGCGTCGCTTAGCTGTGAGCCTCCTCTACATTACACTGAAATGCTAGAAAAAATGTTCTAGTCCATGCTCTCCTTAAGACTGATCCCTCTAAACTATGTTCGAAAATCTATAAACAACCATAAAACATAGAGTTTAACTAATCCTCATCAAAATATATCGAGAGATCAACTCTATAATCCCGTCTCAAAGAGAATTTAAGCGAACGAAAAAAGCTCTACCTAAATAAATGATCGAGGCAAGCGAAATAAATTCTCTTCGCTATCAGGCTAGCGCTTCGCCTCGGGGTCCACTAATTCAATCAATTGGTCTACCATAAATAAAGCGAAAGACAGTCCGCGATACAAGACACGATCCTACTCTACACGTAATTGAGAAACAAGACCACAGACGGCTCTAAGCGACAAATCAATTACATGGGTGAGGGATAAAAAGGATGCATTAATAATTTAGTTCGAAATAAAATACCTTGTTACGAATACGGGATATAATATAGTTTATATTGTATGACGAGGCTGTATAGGTTAAATCTTTTGCCTGCCCTTTCGGGAGTATAATTAACAAAAAAATGTTGCCTAAAAATAGTAAACATAACCTAAAGTTCTTAAAAACACTCAAAAAATATTAACTTAACACAAATATTTTAGTAACTTTTTATTATTTTAACAAGTTTTCTTTTATTCGCAATTGTATTTACCACACTTGTATCGTAATGTACTATTATAAATGTACATTATGAATTGATAAGAAATGAGGCACATAAATTAATGATGAAAAAAAGTTTATTATTGTAGTAAGTACTACATTATCTATTTTTAGTTTTTACTTTTATACATGGGTAATAATTATTTATGGACTATCCAACACAATAATAATTTTTCAATTCGAACCAGTACCTATTTACTGAAAATAGCGCGTTCAAACAAACAAAGTATAAATGTATCCTTACCTTACTGTACATGTTCTATGTTTAATTTGATTGTGAAAGCATTTACAAAAATCATAATGGTGTCGGTTGATAGTCTAATTTTGCAAGAAATATAAATTTCAGTAACTAGTAAGTAGAAACTTTCTATGCTAACTTTGTGCTAATTTATATTCTGTAGAACCTACTGTGCTTTGACCCCGAGGCCAGAAACAACATAATTGGCTTTATGAAGGAGTGCATATGTGCCGTAATTAAAATTAATTTACTGCGCATTCATTTACTTATTAGTAAGTGAACGTCCATAATTTGTGTTTGATAAACTGTGGGTGGCCAAAGTTAAGTGTTTAAATACAGAAATGTAGAATAACAAAAACAAACAGGAAATTGGATAGGATACGAAAGGGAGCTTATTGAGTTAATCCCTGTTTTTATAAAGGGTGTCTAGCAAATGGGAGTGACAGCGTCTGCAGTAGAAAATTAATCGTGAAAAATCTCTTGAGCGGGGATGGAGCACCCGCTAAATCGTGACACGTGCGCTGTCTGTTACCAGTTGACACTATTGGGCTGAAGCCAAGGGGTATCGACTACAAACACTATAATTTATTGTGCAAATGACGGTCGTACTTAGCTTAGAACCGACGCAAATCGTCCCATTTTCAACTCTTCACACGTTCGTAACTTATCCCATTCGCAAATCATCCCATCATAAAATTCGGAATTCGTCCCATCATTAATAAGTTATGTTAAAACATAACTATCATTTATAATATTAGTAGGATAGGCTAAAGCCTATCCTACTAATATTATAAATGTGAAAGTTTATATGTATGTTTGTTACTCCTTCACGCAAAAACTACTGGATCAATTGCGATGAAATTCAGTATCTAGATAGCTGGAGACCTGGATTAACACATGACCGCGGGGCGCAGTTAGTACAAAATAAAGTCAACTTCTGGGAGTTTGCCTATTTACTTTGTCCACCTACACTACGCATATGATTCCACATAATTAGTGTCAGATATATTACCCCAAACCTACTTTGAAAGATGATAATATTTATATTATTATAATAATTTATCACAGTCAGTTATTTTTATGACGATAAATGCTTGGCTTTATCTGTGTATTAAAGTTATAAATAACAATGTCTTTTATACAGAAGACGGTACTAACAAAGATAAACAATTCTCTGTGATTTGTAATCGCAGTAACGAGTTATCGCGACGTACAATGGGTAACAAATTAGAGGAGGTCTACCGCAGGGCCCTGTTATCTTTGCTCGGATGCGTCACTTCTATAAATGTTGCCCCCTCGTCTTACGGGCTTAATTCCGTTTGATGGGTGTTTGAATGACTCTTTGGTAGACTGACTCCAATCGTAGTTTCCGCGTGGGTTCAGTTTACTTCTACATATTTTGAATCGGTGGGTTGACAAATTTGCGAAATTATAATTTATAAGTTATTGCGACGTACGATGGGTAACAAACTAGAGGAGGTCTACCGCAGGGCCCTGTTATCTTTGCTCGGATGCGTCACTTCTATAAATGTTGCCCACTCGTCTTAAAGGCTTAATTCCGTTTGATGGGTGTTTGAATGACTGTTTGGTAGACTGACTCCAATCGTACTTTCCGCGTGGGTTCAGTTTACTTCTACATATTTTGAATCGGTGGGTTGACAAATTTGCGAAATTATAATTTATAAGTTATTGCGACGTACAATGGGTAACAAATTAGAGGAGGTCTACCGCAGGGCCCTGTTATCTTTGCTCGGATGCGTCACTTCTAAAAATGTTGCCCTCTCGTCTTAAAGGCTTAATTCCGTTTGATGAGTGTTTGAATAACTCTTTGGTGGACTGAATCCAGTCGTACTTCCTGCGTGGGTTTAGTTTACCTCTACTTATTTTGAATCGGTAGCTTGACACATTTAATAAAAACGTTTGGCACTCGGGGACTGCCGCGGTAAAGCTATTGCATCGTGCGAGCTTTGTACAGTCGTACCATATACATACACGTTAAGCGAACGCTCAGCCGAGCTACATGATAGGCTGAGTGGGGGGGGTGTTAGGTTTTATTTTCGTTACAGAACTTCTTGATTCGGTCGTCGCGCTCAAAGCCCGCGATAAAAGCTATGCTGTTCTTCTCAATATGGCTGTTGGGATTTATTTATTTAAAAAAACCTATTCAAAAATGTTTTAGTCTATCGATACATAATATGTATAGGTAAACTCACCCCACGCGGTAAGTACAAGTCGGGTGAGTCTACCAAAGAACCATTCAAATTGGTTTGAAAATTTAAAGATACATGAAGCAATGTTTTTATAACTTATAGTTATAGTAATGAGTTTCGGGATCAAAAGTATGTCCATACCCTAATCAACCACTATGCCAATTTACATCTAAATCGATCAGTCTTTTGACCGTGAAGACAAACAAATAAATAAACAAAATTTCGAATTTTCGGTAATATTAGTATGGGTTAAGATGAATGATTTTGTTTTTACGGTCAAAATGACTGCAAAAGTAACTGCTAAGGATATTCCTACTTCTTTATTCAAACAGCTCATTGGAAAATTAATGTAATTTACCGACAAAATAATCTATTATAATAATACTTATTATTTCTACTATCATTATTTGAGCAGTAAACACATGAGTTTTTTTTTTTTTTTTTTTTTTTTTAATTGGGTCCTTTTTGCGTGAGGATGGAGTAGGCTTGCCCAGCACCTACTACCCTCTCAGCTTAGTCGACCATGTCCAGAGGAGAGAACTTGTCAATACTTCTGGAGCCAACTAAGCCGCGGGTTTCAACACATGAGTTATTGTGTGTATTAGAACTGATGCAGACGTTCGCTTGTAGCCCTTATCTTTTGGCGACAACTTCGTGAATTCTAACCTTCGTAGTAAGTAAAGCAGAGCTGTATTCAGTTTTATATTAACAAATACTTGCTTTACTTTAAAGAAAATATGATTGTAGAATAGTCCGACCTTCAGATTTAAACCAAAGTCCAAATAAACGTTATTTAACCGAATTTAACGTTTTCGACTTTGGTTTAAATCTTAATCTCGGACTAGATTCAGATAAACGTTATAGTATAACGTTTATTTAGACCATGGTTTAAATCTGAATCTTAGACTATTCTTAAACCGCGTTTTGGAATAAGGTAAACGTTTATATTTAGTCAACATGTAAGTGACAATTTCTCACAATCAATCAAATCAATTGAGATTTTCATGATACGAAAAGCAATTAAACCATTGTTCTCGTTTGCTTAATACCTGTGGCAAAACAGCCATTAGGTCACGTTGGAGGCCTTCGGGCGACCTGATAACTCTAACAAATATTATACCACCTGATATTTGAAGGTCTTAAGATATGGACTAGATGATGTAGTAGTAAAGTTGACAAAAATAATGTTTTTCTTTAGTTTTCGCGATTTATATTCTTATTAAAACAATTAGGTATTACTTATATGAGGTAAATTTTATGGATATACTTATTATTTAAGGTACCTAGGTCGGCCGAGCTTTGCTTCGTTATTTTACGTTTTTTTTTTTTAATGAAAATCGTTGGAGCCTTTTCCGAGATCCTGATTACACATATAAATATATATATACATACGAGAATTGCTCGTTTTAAATATATATTTTAAAATGATAAGAAATTCGAAATTGAAAAAGGATTTTGTCACCAAGATGCTGTCACTGCACACATAAATTACCTACTCGGCAGATGTGGTTGCGCTTATCTCGAGGCGTCACCTTCGTTCCCTCTATCTAACGTGTTGTATCGGATTCCAGACCAGTAGCTTGGTATAATGTGCAATGCTTTGGCATAATGCTGTGCTCCTGTGAAGGTTTGCGCGCGTTAATGAAGTGAATATAAGAGTTGATTACTTTAACCTAATTTTTATCTGAGCCTGCCATGATTCAAAAACAGGCATAGTATACCTGTAGAAATAAACTGACCAAATGCGAGGTAACAGAAAGTTTCAAATCTATCCATAAATATAAGATTCAAAGTCTTGCTGACTGATTTATTAACGCACAGTTCAAACCAATGGACTGCAATGAAAAATTAGATATTACGACGTAGGCATCCGCTAAAACTCCAAAATTCTGGAAAATTCAACGAAAAAAACTATTTTTATGTAAAAAAAACCCTAAAGACATGACTTTTACCTTTTACTCCTAACTTCGTTAAGACTCAAGAGACTAGAAATAACGAAAATAAGGGAATCCAATCCAACACGTAGGTTCTTAAGCGTTTTTTCGCCATTTCTGCACGATTTCTTTTTTACATTGTACCCGAAATATATTCAAGAGATACAGACAGCAGAAGTAATAGCTCTGCCGATTCCCCGTACGATACCATACTCCCTTGAATACACACTCTTGGAGCATTTGTCGCGAGCGTTATCAATGACAAACACTTTGAACGAAAAATGGGAGTTGTTTTTTTTAGAAGAAATCTTTTTGCTCTGTAAAGATTTGGAAGTGATTGTTGTGTGAGAGAAAGAGGATTGTTTACATGAGGGCTTCTAATAAGGGGTCAGTATTTAATAAGTAATCCTAACTTCATAACTAATATTATGAATCCTAAAGTTTGTTATTTTGTTTGATTGTATATTTAATTTTATTTGTTCCCCCTTTATGGTCAAACGACTGGACCGATTATAATTAAAATTGGCATAGTGATTGTTTAGAAGAAGGAGAAAAATTGCATAATGTGATCCCGAAATTCCCGCATGATCGGGGCTTACGCGGATGACAGCTGATAAGTATCAATAAAGCGACAATCTAATATATTTGATTGTTTAATTTTAATGATTTTATATTTTTTAAAGTATGTAAGCCTGCACTCGGTATAGGTCCAGAAACAACAACGATAATTTGCAACCACAAACTTCGTGAGTTCAATTTTTCTAGTAAAAATCCAACTAAAAGCATAACCGTTTTTTTAACAGCTCAATAAGTTTCGCCATGAACTTCCGAAACATATTTTTTGAACCAGCTGGAGGAGTTTGAAGCTAATACAATTTAATGTTCTGCAGAGTTGCCCTTAGCTTTTATGAGATTACTTCAAATAAATGAGAGCATGAAAGCGAAATCGACGAATACATCACAGCCACAGAATCCAGAATCAACAAGAGTAGTAATAGCTATTTTCTCACGTATACTTCTCTCTTTTTTTCTTAACGTTTTGTATCGAAATTAAGTTAGCTTTTTCCAGCATCATGGTATAGCTTTTCAATGCTATAATTATATATTAAATAGCATTCAACCCCGTAATTCCTGATCCCGTGGGTATTTCGGAATAAATGGACTATCCAACACAAAAAGATTTTTTCAATTCGAACCAGTAGGTCCTGAGATTAGCGCGTTCAAACAAACAAACAAACTCTTCAGCTTTATAATATTAGTATAGATTTGTTCTAAGAAAATAGTCTTTTTATATTGTTGAACACCTAATATTTTATACCTATATATAATAGTCTTTTTATATTGTTGAACACCTAATATTTTATTTTTATAAATATCGAAAATTGTATTTCGTCTGAATCTCGGTTTTAATTGTTTCAATCCCAAAACCTGAAATTTTATTATATCCCTGAAGGGGAAGAAACCCTTCTACCTCGACTTAATTCTTGGGCATGCACCCTTAACCCCGAAGGCGTGGTTCAGAGGGCGACAATGTTTTATCAAACCGTACTGTGGAACCGAGATAATACTTTAGAATCTCTCACAGTTGAGTACATTTCGATTTTTATGTAATCTCCTGTCTGATTTTATAGACAAACTTTAAGATGTAAACGTAATATAAACGTTAGAATGTGCTGCTAGACTGCAAGGTACTAACGGAAATGAGACTCAGGACATTCGGTGACGTCAAAAGCCTTCCAAAAATTTCGAAAAACCATATCTAGTGGCAAAATTTATGTAAAATCTGGGCTGGCTGGACCCTTGACAAGTAGAATCTCATGCAAAAGAGACTCAACCAAAGAGGTCTGATTCCCGTACTCGCTGTACGTACGGGCTGTTAAAATCATGGTTCATAGACTTTTATGCTGAAAAATCTTTGTTTAGAATACATTAAAATATTCGAACTACCTTTTCTCGCCTGAATGTTTACCCTTCCAAAACTAAATTCACCTCAAAAAGGGACGCTCCATTGTTCATGTATCGATTCACGTTGCCTTATTTTGTAAACGGTTTTAATAAAAGCAGGGAGTAGATTGTTTCCAACAATTCCAAGGCGGCCGGAAGATAGAATGGATTCGAACTAATACGGTATCCTTCTTTGACCCTCGCATAAAATAGAAAATGCTTTCGGTCGAACATTTCCTACTTGCCGGCCTTTGTTTGCAACCCTTTCCTAACAGCGAAACTTTTATACTGCCTGATGATTGTTGCGTTAAATTCCTGAGGTAGAGGTGGAACAACACAATAGGGAGTGAGTACCTGACTTATTATGACTGTATTTTCTCGGTTTTTTATGAATTTGGTTGATATTCTTGTACCTACTCGTCTTGTGTGTGGGCTGTTTTCCGCAATTAGACCCTTTTTTAATTAGGTTCTTTTTGCGTGAGGATGAGGTAGGCTTACCCCCTGTGAACACGTGGTCCGACTGCTCGGTCCGACCGATCGGACGACGTGAACTTTTTTTACTTTTGGTTCGATTTAGGAATCTGACTATGAGGTTTATCGTTATTTAAGAACACATTGTCCGACCGATCGGACGTCGTGAACTTTTTTTTACTTTTTGTTCGATGAAGAATGACTTTCTATTCAGTGATAGTGCGATCTGACAGTGTGACAACGAATCGAAAAGACAATCTAAATGGGAACCCAGCACCTAATACCCTTTCAACTTAGTCGACCATGTCTAGGGGAGAGAACTTTTCAATACTTTTGGAGTCAACTAAGCCGCGGGAGTCATCACGATGTTTTCCTTCACCGTGGTAGCAAAGTCAATTAGCGCATATAAATTCTTAAGAAAACTGCCGGCCGGAATTCGAACCCACGACCTTCAGAATGAAAGTCGAAGTAGTTTTTAAGACAGGAAAAAAAGATGTGAACAAAACTGTCTATAGTTTTACGTCTAGTAAACCGCCTCTAATAGTAGTAGTCGCCTCTAATATATACTAGTACTTACAAATTGTATCATTCAGCGTGCGGTATGTGATATCACCAGGAAATTGGAGACGACAGCGTGCTTTTAGCGGAGATGCCTTTCTCGTGGAGCTACTCTCAGCCCTCTGTGGTTTGATTTAAAATAAGATCATGGGTGTGGTACAAAAGCGTTTCAGTGGCTTTACGTTTACATATATTTAAGCCTTATAGATTAGTTATGATAAAAAAATAATGTAGTTGAATTTTAACTTAATGAATACTGTTATAATTCTTTATTATTTAGCTATTTACAACTGAAAAGCAAAGTATAGCATCTTCTAATATGTAAAAGAGAAAAATACTTATCACGAAATTTTTAAAACATCGCATAGAGGTTCGGAATGGGTTAAAAGGGCTTACAGGAGCATACATGAAATCGAAATCAAAATTATGAACGAGCTTAGGTAGTATGAAACTAAAGTGCAATGTAATTACAACACTTAAATTAATGTTACAGTTTATTAAAAAACCACGCGTGCTTTTGCACAAGTCAACGCTTTGGTCATGCGAATCAGTAATTTATCTACTTTGAAAAATATACACAAACAAGGTAATAAATACATTTTATAACCGTAAATTTATAGACTTATAAACCATTGTTTACTGCTACTCTAATCTTTTTATTATATTCTCTCAAATATTATAAGAATAGTCGACAAAACATTTTGCAAGATTATAATCTTTATTAGAGCCTCCATAGACTACAAACTTTCCGTGGGCCCATCCGATAGTATGGCATTAGTTCTTTGACGACCCAGTTGGCACAATAGTCACCATGCGGAATTGCCAAACACAGGTTTGCGGGTTCGATTCCCGCCTCAGACAAGTGTTAATGCTTAGATATTTGTCTGTGGTCTGGTTGTTTCTATGTAAAAATATTTAAGTAGTATATCAGTTGTCTAGCACCCATAAAACAAGTCTAGTTACTTAGCTTTGGGCTAGATGCCGATGTGTGGAATGTCCTGCAATATTTATTTATTTTGTATAGCAGCCGATGCTCAAAAATTGGCAAAGTCAATACTTTGCCAATTTTTGAGCATCGGCAGCGGACCTGCGGAGCTGACAGACTTTCTGTCGACCAATGTCGACAGAAAGTCTGTCAGCTCCGCAGGTTCATAGTGAGAGCTTCTATATCAGGAAATAGATGAGGTATTGGTTGTAATATCATAGAATGACTGTTACAACGCAGTTTATGACTTGGACTGTGGCAGATAGTTTCACTGCCAGTAGCTGGTACTGTAATCTTATTTATTAAGATCTTGAAAAGTTGAATGGAGTGAAAAATATAAGTTATTCATGGTTTTGAAAACAATGCTCTGTTGTCAATGTTTTATCAAATATTATGTAAGTACATACTTAAGTTAAAATAAATTTTGTATTTTGTTTTTATGGTACAATAAAATGTTTATCTATCTATCTCTGTGTAAACATTATTGCGGTTTCTACTTCTTCTTGTTATAAATTAAGTAAGTATCTTAAATCTAGTTGTATATTAAATCTACAAATATGAAATTTAAAGTCCTCACTGATTGACTTATACATCAACGCACAGCTCAAACCAGTGGACGTATCAGGTCTAATTTGGCACATAAATAAATGTTATATCGTAAGTTAAGAATGGATTTTGGAAAAATTCAAACCCTACCCGGACAAACCCACGGGCATAAGCATGTTATCTATAAAGGCACATGATCACAAATAAACCATTAGGTGATAGAATATCCATAATCCTAACGAATACTATAAAACCGAAAGTTTGTTTATTTATTTGTTTGTTCCCACTTCACGGTCAAACGATTTTACCGATTTAGATTAAAATCTGCATAGTGATAGTTTAAGGGATGGAGAAGGATATATGATACTTTTAAGACTGAAATTTCCGCTTGATCGGGAGTTACGTGGATGAAACCGCGGGACGTATCTAGTCATTTAAAATTGCTCTATTCCACTTAATTTGTCATTAAAAAAAAGTGTCTAATTCTAACAAAGCGACTGAAATACGAGCAAATATTGAATCCTATCTAATATTATGTATTCTTCTTTTTCCTGTAATGATTCCTAACTCACTGCCTGGATCCGTTGATGGAGGCCTGGAGACTTGTATAACGGGTTACCCAAATCTTAGTGCGGGCTCCAGTCTCCACAATAATAATTAAATATGCACCATACCATTATATGTAAAATAGCTTAATTAAGTTACATATTGTGAAGAAGTCAATAAACAATAATTATTATTATTACATTAAACTCACAAGATACGCAAACCCCACATAGTAGGAGGGAAGAAGAAGCGATTATCCCTAGAAAAGCTACATATAATACGATATTTGAAGTCAAAGCCTTACTTTCACTTGAAGATAAGGACTGTAATAGTCAAACTTCGCCATTGCTTCCTCAAATTTCACTGAAGGTTCACTCCGTCTAACTATTCGAATGATAATCAAGAGACAACGATGCCAATCTACTGCCGTATAAAATCAATAGGGATAATTTTTGCAGATATAGGTGTCATTTGAGCTAAAATATGTAGTTATCCCCTCTCTATGGGATAGTCACAGATATTTATAGCAAATTAGAAAAAGGAATAGTGTTGATAGCTTAAGAGGAAAGGGTACCGGCTCTATCTCTTCATACAAACGTAGTCGATTGTTTCGTCCCAGGATAATGACACTAGCACAAATATTTTTGTTGCTTAAAACTTATAACTGCCATGACTATGTCCCTATGTCTTGATTTTCTTTATATTCTAATCATCATAGAAAGTAACAGTTAAAAAAATAAAAATAAAACAATATTTGCTCTAGTGTCATTATCCAGGGAGGAAACAGTCGATACGTTTGTGTGGAGAGGGCCCCCGGTACCCTTTCCTCATAAGAAAATGAAATTTTTTGCGTAAATGTTTATGGAAAATAAATATCTTTTTCCCCCAAATTCAATATAACGATAATTAAAATCTAATTCTCTAGTTTTGTGCATAAAGCGTCGCGGGAGTTGCACTTATTTGTCAGTACACGCCTGAAGATTACCTAATCTTCTCTAGATGAAACGTGCATCGTTTCATCATCGTTCTTGAATGATACGCTATGTTCAGAAGAATTTTGATGTAAGTACAGATGAAACGTAGAAATTATTAATTTCCGTAAAAAAAAATTGGACGTAACAGGACGGTTTCGTAAAAGATGAATCACTCTTTTTTATATAGGTGCAAAATGTCCCAGATAAGTCTTTATTGTTTTTCTTTTACGCGGCGCGGACGGCGGCATCGACCGGCACTGTCACTCGCGTCGTGTGGCGCGAACTTCAAATTTAATACGCCATTGTGCGGCGTATTCAACGCCTAAGAGTAGTAATAAAGTCCGTAATACCTTCTAATGTAAGACCAGAAACTAAACTGCGTCTTAGTTCGCAGTTTAAGTGTAAGCCATATCTCTGTACTGTAAATCTGCATGCAAATAGGGTTTTGGTTATCTCAGTATTTCCATGTAGGGTAGGATATACGGGACTCGATAGACTTTAGTAATTACACTTGTTTGTTAATGTTTATAAAGATATCAAAAGTGGTAAGTATGTACTAGGGTATCGAGAACCGGGATTTTCGGTACCAGCCTAAGCAAGAACCGGTACTACCCGGGATTTTCGGCATTGTATGTAAAGCTTTGTAAGATGCAATACTTATTGAGCTTCAAATTTTTTAAATATTTTTATAATTTATAATTGAATTACAATTTAATGTTACCATAGCAGAATTTGTTCATCATCTAGTTAACTAGATGGTTATCATGAATGACAACCTAATGAAATTTCATACTAACAGATTTCGCGAATCAACTTTCACTTTGATTTAGTTAAAAGGAAGTGTAAAAAAATATAATAGTAAAAAATATTATTTTAGCTTTCTTAATTGTGTATCACAACGAAATATATTTTTCCCAAAAATTCCGAAAATCCCGGTTCTTAGGTTTTTATTTCCCGGTTCTTTTGATGATAAAAAGTACCTGGAAATCCCGGGATTTTTGGTACCGGGATATCTCGATTCCATACCTTAGTATGTACAATACAATAGACGCTTAAAAACGAACGGCACCGTAACGTTTAAATGCTGTGCAGCACTATTTGATCATTATAACAACGTAACCTGTAGATCGAACCCACGTCGGTTGGTGTAGCGGGAGGCGACATTATACCACTCGGCCAACTAAAGCCTAGCTTACATGTTGAAAATAATAATCACACTGAGTACTTTTAATTCAATTATTTATGTTTGTCTGTAACGTCTATTAGCAGAAGGTCGTAAGTCCAATACTTGTTTATAGTATTAGTGTAGCACACTGATAGTGGACTAATGACATATACTGTACCTAGTTACAACTTACAAGACCTACTTTTTATTTCTCCGAAGGTATGAATATTATTATATTGTTGTAAACATTTATAATATTAATTATTGATCGCAAAGAAAACAGTGAGATTGTGTTCAAACATCTTGTGAACACGAGTTTTTCCAGAGGTAATTCTAAACAGATAGACGGACAGTGGAGTCTTAGTAAAAAGGTACCATTTTTAACCTTTGGGTAAGAAACCATAAAACAGATGAAGCTTTGAATCCTACTGTAACTAAAGCTCTCGACTTTGAAGAACAAAGGTATCTGATCAGCGAAAGAAGACGTCTTAGCTCGAGTGAGATCAAGGTACGTTAGAGATTCGTAAACACTGTAACCAGTATCTAACTTATTTTAACTTTTCTAACTTAGGTAGGTACGGTCGACTGCGTAATTGTAGACTCACCTAAGAGCTCAAAAACGGGTGTTAGAAGAATGTTTAGGCACCTGCTTTAGTTGAAGTTTAAATTCTTCTAACTCATCAATTAATCAAACAAAAATTATTAGCATGAAAACATTCCAATTGCCGAGGGTTGAATTTATGCAGCTGACTGTACCTACTAAAAGTTATAATTTTCAAGGTTTAATTTTTCAACGAAAACAATCTTGAAAAGTAGTAGTAAATGTAGAATAGATATAATAATATCTATTATTCATTTATTTTATAAGTATTTTTATATTGATGTATTTAATTTGTATGGAATTAATTCTGAAATAAAATAAATAATATCTAAAACTTTGAAAATAGATAAAATGATATTTGTATGTACCTATTTTATAAAAATAAATACACGTAAGAGACAAAAACCTTATAATTTTTCAAGTAATTAACATAATAATATTAATTGCAAAACTATTGAAAATCTCAATCTCATTGAAATATTGGAATAAACAGATATAAACTTACTCCAAACCAACGTTCATTTCCAGCATAAAGGTAAGTATCCTCAATCCAAATTACCTGTTAAGTAAATTTACTTATTATTATAAATTGAACAGCATAATACTTTTAAATCATAGACACCCTAGTCATAAAATAACAATGGAAAGTCAAAAAGCTCTCAGTCTTTCATATTTCTCCCTGAAAGGGGCAGATAGGGTGTGTAAAAGTATACGATTTACTTCGGTAAAACAAACAAAAAACAGATTGAATAATTTATGTTCTACTGAGATACTGTGCTCAAAGCCCAATATGGAGTTTTGGCGGGAACGAGTTAACAACATGTCGTGCTGCAGTTTTATTTTCATGAAACTTAGATGTAACCCGAGTTGAATTGTATAATTCTGGTGGAATGTTATTCAATTTAGTTCTGTGAAAGTGCACAAGTGTAGTGAAAGTAAAAATCAGTGTCAAACATGCAGTTTTCTCGTTGCCTCCAAATCTCCTATTAAGGTTATGGTAAACTTGCCACCGCTTTACTATAACCCCTGACTTGACGGACTATGACGACTTTGACTGTATTGAAACACTTTAGGCCCGATTTATGAAAAATCGGGTCATAATTTGATGCAAAATATAACTTGACACTGGCTAAATGCACACGTGCGAAGCCATAATAAAAGAAAAAAAAAAAGCCCAATACAACTATTTCGATTCGATTGAAAAAATCAGAATATAACCTCTGAAAAAGTGTAAGTAAGTATGTTTTTTTTTTGATAAATATTTTTTAAACATTCTTTCTAATATTATTATTTTATACTTACTCATTTTATTATTTATTTGTAATGTTTAGTTTTTTATTTAATTTCTGGGTGGGCTTTTTTTTGGCGGCTTTTTAATTATTTTGTATTTATTATTATTATTTTTAGTTTTTCATTTTGTGTAATTTGATTTGATGCATTTATTGACATTTAATTTTTTGTTTGAAATTGGAATAAAGTGTTTTAACTAGTGAAAAATATTATTATTTGTTTGTTCTCTCTTAACGCTCAAATGACTGGACGTGGATGAAAATCAGCGTAGTGGTAGTATATCCTTATCTAACCCCTAGTTAGAGAAAGAGAAGGATATACGATTCTCTTGTTCCCGAAATTCGGGATCAGGACTTACGCAGGTTAAACAGCGGCGTAGCTATAGTCTAGTGAATTGATGGAACACCTGCATTCACAAAAAGTGTCACGGTAGTATTGTGTGACGTCATGCGTCATGGTAATATAACCAGACGCGTCATGGTAACTTAGGAAACAGAGTATTTAATAATATAATATCGCTCATCTGGGCTTGTGTTATGGTGTGACGAGTGACGAATAGAAGAATTAAAGGAAAAAAAAATGAAAAATGAAGAACAAAAATAAAATTAATCATCGTTTTTTTATGACGATATCACGTAAAATTATCGTCCGCAAATCGACTTCACAGACAAATTTTTTTTAGATTAATGTTAAAATTGCACATCATTTCGCTCATTTCTGTGCAGTCTGACAGTTACCGATCCATAGCTCTTAAAACCAACTGAACCAACATTCTTTTACTTTTCACTTCACATCTTTGTATTCACTTCTATTAAGTACAAGAACTTTTAAGTGCTAAATTACTTTTTGTTTAAACAAACTACTTAAGTACTCTGAGGTGATTGATGAATATTAGATAGGTAATTTATTCAATGTTGGGATGTTTCTTCATTTAGATAACATTCGATTTACTCTCTTTAAGTAATTTATTTGTTTGGTTTTGGCGGGAACGAGTTAACAACATGTCGTGCTGCAGTTTTATTTTCATGAAACTTAGATGTAACCCGAGTTGAATTGTATAATTCTGGTGGAATGTTATTCAATTTAGTTCTGTGAAAGTGCACAAGTGTAGTGAAAGTAAAAATCAGTGTCAAACATGCAGTTTTCACGTTGCCTCCAAATCTCCTATTAAGGTTATGGTAAACTTGCCACCGCTTTACTATAACCCCTGACTTGACGGACTATGACGACTTTGACTGTATTGAAACACTTTAGGCCCGATTTATGAAAAATCGGGTCATAATTTGATGCAAAATATAACTTGACACTGGCTAAATGCACACGTGCGAAGCCATAATAAAAGAAAAAAAAAAAAAATTATTTGTTTGTGTTTGGTTTGGTTTATCTTGTTTTCATTGGTATTAAGTGATAATGAAATAACTGAGGCAGTTGTATACTATATTTCTTAACTTTAAAAACAGTGCAGCAGTTAGTGTAAGATTAAAATTTCTGAAATTTAAACGCTTATTTTACATTATTTTTAACTCATCTCGCTTAAAAACGCGTGCACTAACTTCACAAAACGCCTGAAATAATTTGTCAGCAAAAAACGTTCTTCGTTTATGTTGAAAGGGTACCGGCGCTCTCTCCATACAAACGTAGTCGACTGTTTCCTCCCTGGATAATGACATTAGCACAAATATTTTTGTGTTATAAAACCTATAACTGCCATCATAGAAATTAAGATTTAAGAATAAAAAAAACATAAGGGCATGGTCATAGCAGTTATAAGTTTTATGCAATAAAAATATTTGCTCTAGTGTCATTAATCATTATTCAGGGAGAAAACAGTCGACTACATTTGTATGGAGAGAGCCTCCGGTACCCTTTCCTTTTAAATATCGTAGTAAGGGTGATAGAAAAGACTCACTATACATCTACTTATAAGTACATGACTAATCTGACTATGCTATATTATATTTTATAATTTTTCACTATAATATTGAACCTCCGATAAAATGGGGTTGCAACTTGAAAAGCCCAATTTTTTTATAAGTTTTTATAGAAACTCATTAATTCCCTAATTAGGGTTAATTCGCATGGTATTATTATAATTTTTCACAAGTTAAACATACCTATTTTAATGTAATGCAATTTCAAAACATTAAATTTCACCAACTACCCTGAAAAAAAATCCAAAAAAATTCGTAAATATTCGAAATTTTTATGATTTTTTTTAGTTATAACTGCATTTGAAACCAAAATACTTTAAAGCTGATACAATTTTTAAAATAAAATATACTCATCTGATACACACAGTTTATTAAGTATTTTACATTACAATTCTAAATTGTCAATTAAGTTAAAATTTAAGTTTAAGCCTTACAATTTAATCATTTCTGTACTCACATATCAAACTCAATATTTAATTGTAACCCCATTTATCGGAGGTGCAATATAAATATTAAAATAGGCTATAATAGGCATCCTCTCTAATGATGCTACGCCTCCGATTATCGATCACTTTGACCGAAACCATTATCATATAATCATGAAAAAATAATACCCAATCCTCTTTGTACTACTCAATTATTCATATCATACGTACATATAAACTATGGCTATATGATACTGGACCCAAGTAATCCGGATTTCATAGTAGCCGGCAATTAGCGCCGACCGACGGACGGATATCCGGATATCGATTGACGCAGCAATTATACTGTGGAACTCACTCCGAATGGTTCGTTTGCTCATGCCCCTCAGCTGGATCAATTACTCCCGTTGTCTGCTAATAGCTTGACGATTTTATGTTCAGTTATTGCTAGGCATATGAAGCTTTCGATAAGGGTGAGTATTCAATGTAGCTTTATTATGAAAGCCAATTTCTGATCACAGTACTAATTAATTCACACCACTAATACTAAAGGATGCTGTAATAGGCCTTGCAAACACTATGTCCATTTGACAAAGGTGGCGACTTGAAGACAAATAACTAGCTTTTGCCCGGGACTTCGTCCGCGTTAAAGTCGAAAATGGACCAAAGAATCACGTGCCCCGCTTTTTCACCCCCTTAAGAGTAAAATTTCGTAAAAATCCTTTCTTATCCTACCTACGTCACACAAAAACACACCCTCCAAGTTTCAGGTCTCTACGATCAGCGGTTTAGGCTGTGCGTTGATCCGTCAGTCAGTCATTCAGGACAAAGAATTTTATATGTATAGATAGATGTGGTGGTATGGTGGGACTTAGAAGTTCACCTACTCCAGAATAATAAATGAAATCCTATTTCAATGATTTTGTTTTATTTATAATATTGGTATTAAACATTTTGTGCGAATCTGATGGTCTTTGGAGCAGAATTTCTCTTCAGTATTATACTGCATTCTGAAGAGCAATTCCGCTCAATGAAAATGCACAATGAAAAACTTAGCAATAGATATTGCTCAGTTTTTCATCGTGCTACCAGTGGTGGTGGAATTAATATTATTAATCCGGACATTTTTCTGTGACACTAGAATAATAGATACTTAAGACAATTCGGCTGCCTGAGTTTAGACTAAGACTAATTTAATTTAATAGATGGATGGATAAATTATTTATTGTAAACATAACATTTATTCGGTGCAGGCACACGACAACTTAAAAATTAAACACACACAAGAGAAATAGGTAACATTATACAACGAAGAAAGAAACACACACTAAACGGCGGGCGGCCTTATCGCTCAAAGCGATCTCTTCCAGGCAACCTTTGGATGGACAAGAAGTTAAGGAAGGTGAAAGGTAGGGTGTTCAAACTTTTAATCTGTAACTGGTAGTATAGATTAAGTTTATATCAGATGTTTGATGTAACAAAGGTAGGGCAATTTATTTATTGGTTTTCTTTTTATTTTAATAAAAGAAAATTGCCAATTACGTATTTTCGAAGAAATGTTAATTACTTATCTCTTTTTAATTAACCTTACTATCTAACTGTAGTTTCTAAATGTTTAATATCAAAGTTCGTGTAACATTATTTTAAGAAATTCCTGACCAAAATTTCGAAATATCCTTATTGTTCGGATATCGAATATCGGATCCCAATAGTTCCACATAGTTTTCTCACCCGCTTTATCAGTGTCGATTTATTCGTAGAAGACATTACATAAAACACATAACACAATCTATGGTCCATAGTTTTGATCGTAATGGCCTTGTTTATACCCAACGACTCTCGAGATATCCTCTCACGAAAAATACATTTTCTATTTTCGATGTTTTCACTCGCAACGCAAGTCCTTGACAGATTTTCTTCAAGCAAAATGGAATTCTGTTTGGTCCGGATTTAAAAGGGACTCGGTGTAAAATTATTGTTGTTTTTTAAACTTATCTAGCCTAACTTAGGTCAATACCTATTTAATATTCTTGTACCTTCTTCACATTGGTGGGCGCGTTCCGAAGGCACACATCCTTACTTAATTATTAAGATGCTTCAAAGTGATGATTCTTATTGAATAAAGAATTTCGACTTTGACTTTGAATCAATTAGGTAACCTCACTTTATTTTATCAGAATATTAAAGTAATTGTGTTAATTTATGCTTATTATTAATAAATAAATAAATATTACAGGATGTTTCACACATCGCCATCTAGCCCCAAGCTAAGTAACTAGACTATGGGTGCTAGACAACGGATATACTACTTAAATACTTTTCTTTTGTAAATATATACTTATAATACATATAAACAACCAGACCACAGACAAATATCTAAGCATAAATACTTATCTGAGGCGGGAATCGAACCCGCAACCCTGTGTTTGGCAGTCCGACATGGTTACCATTGTGCCAACTGGGTCGTCGTAATATTTTTTCATAACATGTGCCCAACTTATTTTGTTAATAAATTATATGTATCTGTAATAAAATGATTACAAAAAAATTGATTCGCGTAACACTGTTTTTCCTAAACCACTGCTAAAACTAGCTACTTTTATAATAAATACATATTAAGCGAACGCTCGGCCGAGCTACATGGTTGGTGGAGTGGTGGAGTGGGGGGTTATTAGGTTTTATTTTCGTTACGGAATTTCTTGATTCGGTCGCCGCGCTCAAAGCCCGCGGTAAAAGCTATGCAATAGCTTAAAACTTTGAAAGTACAGATATAAGTTTAGTTTACCAGAATGGATAGCGAACCTCATTCCGTAAAAGTTGTGCACTAAATTCTAAAGAATTGCAAAGAAAATTTATTCGATACCATCGTTCCTTAGAAGATTGATGGCACCTGCATACGACTTCAAAGATATTTGCGTTCAGCGTTTGTAATACAATTTAAAGTTTCCAGCCCACATGAGCTTTTGCCGCGTTACCATGGTAACGCCCTCTGGAAACCCGGGTACAGTAAATTTTGGTAAACGTACAGTGTGCGGATAAAGGAAGCGATTTTCCGAGGAGGTGAATATCATTAGTTGATACGATGTGTACGCTTAACAGATACCATTAGTCGAACAATTGATACGAATTCGAGATACTAATAATGCCATTCGTTTATATACCTATACTTACCTATTTATTAAAACTAACTATCTCGGCAAACGTTGTTTTGCTAATTACAAAAAAAAAAGGAAAAGGACTCGGTTTTGATATAAAATCACACATAAAATAGGTATTTAAAATTTAATTCGTATCTATCTTTGTGATTCGGATACAGTTCGTCGAAAGTGGCAATATTAGACCCCCAATACTATATGAAAATGTTTTAAAGTTGAAAAGTTTTATGATAAAAACCTCTCAGTTTAGTCGACCATGTCTAGAGGAGAGAACTTAGGTATATAACTCAATACTTCTGGAGCCAACTAAGCAGCGGGTTTCATCACGATGTTCTCCTTCAGGAAAACATCGTGATGAACGTCGTCGTCATCGTGTCTTACGGTGAACCGTAAGAGCAATTTTAATTAGACATAAATAATCCATTGATGCACGGCCTGTCGGGATTCGAACCCACGACCTTCAGAACAAAAGTCGTGGTATCTACCACTAAGCCAACACCGCTCTGGTACAGGGTAATTGGTGATTATATAAGAAAACTATTGAGGGCTATAGGCTGCTTTTTATCCCGATATTCCTATATGTAGTTACACTAGCAGCGCTCCGCGGTTTCACCCGCGTAACTCCCGATCGATTTCTCGACAAATGGACTATCCAATACAAAAATATTTTATCAATTTGAACCAGTAGTTCCTGAGATTAGCACGTTCAAACAAACAAACTCTTCAGCTTTATAATATTAGTATAGATTTAGATATACAGAAATTTGGTATCTACTTACTATCTATTCATGTAGATTCCACTAGCAACTGAATAAATCGAACGTTGTGGATCGAAAAGAATCAGTCACGAGCAACATCGTAGTTCGTTTATTCACCCTCTGTATTTACTGTGGGGATTTTCTGATTCTAACCGGGATTTTCCCGCACTAGCCGTGTTGACGTGAATTTTGTGGAACGTTTGTTTACTTATTTATTATAGTAGAGATGAAAAAATTCAATATTTGGCTATTCAATTGTGTATCGAACAAAGATAATAAATATCTGTGAACTAGCTACGCCTTGCGGTATAACCTGCGTAAATCCCAATGCCGCAAACATTTCGGAATCAAAAAAATAGTTTAAGGGCAGGTGCTAATAAAGCTACCAAAATCGACCTTTGTTTTAAGCAACTCTAAGTAACCAAATACTCTTTTTTTGTTATTTGGATATAAATGGATTGTGTAGTTTAATAACCATATTTTTGTTTATTGTGGTTGAAAACATGATATGAACAACTTTGTTCGATAAAAAAAAAGTTAGAAAACAGAGAATTATTAGATCGATAACCGGGTTTTATTCAAAAATAGTTAACGTTTGTTTTTGAGAGCGGGGGCTAAGGTAATGTGAATACCTACACACGGTACTGGAAGAGCGCCTTAAGAGATGGAGAAGGTATCCTATGTATAGGCTTATCTCTTCCTATAAAACCACTATGCCGAATCTATTTCATCTAAATCGGTCCAGTCGTTTGGCCGTGAAGAGGGAACAAACAAACAAATAAATTTTCAGATTTATAATATTAGTTTGGAGTGTAACTCCTGATGCTCTGATAAAAGTAGCCTTTGTTACTCCCAAAGAATCAATGTAATATCCTCATATCAAGTTTTATCAAAATCGGTCCAGTAGTTTCGAAGCACATTGGTTACAAACAAAAAAAACTAATTATAATAGTAGTATAACTACAGAGAGAATTTAGATTATAGTGACATTGTTTCGTTATGAATTTTCTTATTAACCGACTTCAAAAAAGGAGGAGGCTCTCAATTCGTCAGGATATTTTTTTTAATGTATGTTCGATTACTCGGAGACGCCTAGACCGATTTGGAAAATTCTTTTTTTTTATTAAAAATACCTATCTAGTTACGAATATTCAATTTTTGTGTATAATATTTTCTGTCTATTTTCATGAAAGTCAGACAGTGTAACCGCGTTTATTGGAAGTGTTCCCCGTCGCTCGTGTCAACCAAAATGTATTCCGTTTTGCAAAAGCTTCTCGAAAGGAAATTTCTCACTACTTTTATCAAACAAAAACTTATTATCATCCCTGACAAAACAAGGAAGACTCACAAATACCAGTTTCGTTTTTGTTGGTTCAGTCCCAGTTGACGAGTTTGCTATTACGTAACTTTAATTTATTTTTTATTTTGCCGTGTTTTATTAGAATTATATTATGTACTATTTTGTTTTATTATTTATTTTTATTTATTTAATAAATTTAGTACACAAGGAAAATACAAAAAAAAGATTACATTATAAAGTTATTACTAAGGTAAGTCTAACCCTGTGAAGAGTTTTCTGCCGACAGACCTCTAGGGAAAGGAAATAATATAGCGGAAGGTAATTAAATGTGTACAAACAGTTTCAAAGAGGAAAGCAGTTATTGAATTCTAAACATTATAATATATTATTTTTAACTATGTTTTATTATTTACTAGCGACCCTCTCCGACTTCGCACGGCTATATAATCACTATATCTATTAAAAGCATCAAAATCCGTTGCGTAGTTTTCAAGATCTATGCATACTTAAGGACAAACAGCGGAAAGTGACTTTGTTTTATACTATGTAGTGACTAGTACTATGGTCTATGTTCTAGGTACTTCTTAGTGAATAAATCAATAAAATTTGTATCTTTATTTTAAATGCTTTTTGCAGCTTTATAAAACATTTCTTTGTACATAATTCCAGTAAATATTCTCACGATGACATGGTTAAAACTTGTGACCTCCTTCCTGCTCACCGTGTAGGCGCGTTCCAAACTACAAAATTTAAATTAACACATAATTTTGATTTATTACAGTTCAAACTGTGTATACCTATATGATGTAGCCTAAATTGTTCTCGCGAGGGTGTGGAGGAAGATACGACCGATTAATCTAAATTAGAACGATCATTGCAACCCTTTACCGCTATTACGGAAAATAACGCGTGCAACGGGAGTACGAAATAACGCAATCGCTTTACCTATTCGAAACGTAATTTTATACAATTCATTCGTTTTATGGGAAATTAATCTGCTGTATCCGGTAACTTATTAATCTGCTACTGATGTAATTTATTTCAATTTTCACCCGTTCCTTTTTTATTCGGAGTTTTTCTATATTATCATTAATATACAAAGCCTTTTTAATGGATACAAATCATAATTTAATTGTTTCTTTTTTATTCCAGTTTTTTTAATAAAGAGGTAAAACCTATTCGTTTACCGATTTCAAAGAGAAGGAGGTTCCCAATTCATCGCACAATTTTTAATTTATTTAGCAAGTAGGTACTTGGAAACACGTAATGCAACTTTACATTTTTTTGTTTACGACAACATTTAGGGACTAACAATATATGTAAGACATTTTTATTTCTATAATAAAAAGTGACTTGGCAATCGCATGGCAACATTACTAAGTAGATAGGTACCTACTACGTGTGACTATAAAAAGTTTTTTGACGTGATAACGTCTAGTAAATTGATGGAACACCTGCATTCACTAATAGTGTCATGGTAATATTGTGTGACGTTATTGTCACGTTCCCATTGTGTGACGTCACTGTCACGTTCCAGTGACGTCGTGTCAACAATGCCGCCACACAGCACGCACCAATATAAAATATTGTGTTACGGTGACGAGTGACGAATAGAGGGTCTAAAAAAAAATATTTTCCATCGGTTTCTTATGACGTTATCACATAAATTTATCGTCCGTAAACCGACTTCACAGAAAACCAATTTTAGCGAAAAGAAACTATTGAAATAATCAAAAATATTTATTAAAGAATTGTGTGTTTTACAGATATAAGGTTTACAGATGTTAGGTAATACGGCAAAAAAATTTAGGTAATAACAACCGCCATGTCAATAGTTAGTTAGGTACCTACGTAAGTAAGTATGTACCTACTGACCAGCTAATGGAAGCAAATACGTCAATCGTTATTGTGAATATCTCGAAAGGTTATCGCAAGCAAACAGTCACCGTCTGACCAGTTAAGGAACAATACTTACTCAGTCATCAGTAAATACTTAACCAGTAGCTCAGTGAAATGTATTGGAAATGCGTTTATTGTCGCAGTTAATTCTTTTGTTTTGTATGACGTACGTGTGTTTGTGCTACGACATGATTATTGGTGACACAGTCCATAGAAAGATGGTGTTCCATCAGAGAGTAAAGGATTTTGCGATACCTTTCAAGAAGCGGATCAAAAGTTTAACTTATACGGATCCTGATAAAAGAGTTATTAAGGTTGGTACCGTTTTATTTGGGCATCTATAAAAACAGTCGCGTTACGATATCTTTAGGAATTTTAGAAACTTCTACCTATGTTTATTTCTATAGCGTACTTTTGAAGTTTATTTTAAAATACTATTAGATATTTTATGACACAGGTATTGTATTTAGTAATAATAATACCTAAAGGCAATTAGGTAAATACATAATTTACCACAATATTTCAATGGTACTTATATATAAAATCATAACAACCGATTAAATTACGTTTGGATAATTTCCCTTATTCAAAGACAATAATAATATCTTTATTACGAAGGATAATATTTTTTTTTAGGATATTTTTATAAAAAATAAATTTATATTATTATTGTTTAACAATTAACATAGACTTAGCTCTAATACTTTCTTTATAAATCCTATTATTATAAACGTGAAAGTTTGTGTGTATGTTTGTTACTCCTTCACGCAAAAACTACTGGATCGATTGCGATGAAACTCGTTATGTAGATTTTATCCCGATAATTTTGCGGGATCGGGACTTACGCTCGCAAGGCGCAGCTAGTATCATAAGCGTGAAAGTTTGTGTGTATATTTGTTACTCCTTCACGCAATACTTATTAGACCGATTGCAATGAAACTCGGTATGTAGATAGCTGAAGACCTGGATAAACACATAGGCTTATTTTTATCCCGATAATATCGCGGAATCGGGACTTACGTGGGTGACCGCGAGGCGCAGCTAGTATTATAATCGTGAAAGTTTCTGTGTATGTTTGTTACGCCTTAACGCAATAACTACTAGACCGATTGCGATGAAACTCGGTATGTAGATAGCTGGAGACCTGGATTAACACATTAGGTACTTTTTATTCCGATACACTAGCGAATTTGGGACTTGTGTGGGAGAAACCGCGGGGTGCAGCTAGTTAAAATATAATCGTTATCAAATGTGGGTTATATTACAAATAAGTTTGGCGCCTCACGCAAAAAGCAGTTTGTTACAATCACTCAATCATCACTTTGGTCATTAACATTAAAAGTTAAAATTAGTTTATGACATCATGGTTAAAACAAACGACAGAACAGCATAACTATGGAGTGCCATTTCCGTAGAAATTTAAAAATACATTGAATTAACTTATTGAGGTAAGAACCATACGCCAATGACCTTGGTACACAGCTTACTAAATATATTGGTGTGACTTGAAGTCAAAAATTCCCTATAGTTTCAAAGCTATCCTAAAATTAAGAATTAAAACTAGTCTAACTTTGAAATGACAAGGAATTTTCGTCTCAATTTACCACAAAATATCGGTAAAGATTATACCTACAATTCTCCATTTCAGCACTTTTGATAAAAACAAAACACATTCGTTATAATCGACAAAGTTAGTTGTAAGCGATGGGTATTTTTGACGCGTTGCGTTTAGCAGCATAAACAGCCTTAATTAGCAGCACGCGGTATCAATCGAATAAGTCTCGATCCTGCGAGAATTTCAGAATCAAAAATATCTTGTATTCTTCTACACTACCACTATGACGATTTTTATATATTTTATATTATTATTTTATAATCACTATAGAAACTTATAAAAAAATCCCATGTTAGCACTTACATAGTACCTAAATTAAATTAAATTTACAAGTCTTAACGATCCTATCCTACTAATAATATTATAAATGTGAAAGTTTGTGTGTGTGTGCATGTTTGTTACTCCTTCACGCAAAAACTACTGGACCGATTGCGATGAAATTCGGTACTTTTTATCCCGATATTCCAACAGGATCAGGACTTACTTACGCGGGTGAAACCGCGGGGCACAGCTAGTAATGTATAAATTTTGCATATAAAACAGTAAATCATTATAAAAACCTAAACCTAGAAGACCTTCGGCAGCAAGACCCAGGCTACCGATGGTTAGGGCCGAAGATAGAGGAATCTAATTTATAATATTATTATTATGATCCTACTAGGCTACTAATATGAAATTTTGTGTGTGAGTCAACGTGTTCGTGTGTTTGTTACTGCTTCACGCAAAAATAATGAAACTAAATAATAAATAGATATCTGGAAATCTGGATTAAGATATAGCCTTCTTTTTACCTCGATATTCCCACGGGATAGTGAGTTACGTGGCTGAAACTGCGGGTTCAATTCACAGCTTAATTTTGTTCACAAATGTAATCTATATTCTTCTGGGTTTTCAGGGTGTAGCTGTAATGGACAATGATTTCTCACACGCCAGCGCGAACATCACAGATGGAGGAGTTGGGTTTCCATACGTGACCATCAGAATGAAGAGTCAAAGGCATCACCCGTTAAACTTTGAAGTAGAGATTTATATATGAGTCATCATCAGTTTTTAAGATTTACATTTCAATGTAGGGATGGAAAAAAAGGATTTACATCATGGCAGACTGGATGAATAGGATCAATTATGTAACTTTAAGTTAAATTAAAATGATGGAGAAATAGAATTCTCATTTTAGAGGAAAGGGTACCGAACGCTCTCTCCATACAAACGTAGTCGACTGTCCCCTCTCTGGATAATGACAATAGAGCAAATATTTTTGTTGCATGCAACTTATAACTGCCATGACCATGTACTGTTTTTTGTTCACCTTAATTTCTATTATAATTAGAAAATGAAAAAACCAAGACATAGGGGCACAGTCATGGCAGTTATAGGTTTTATTCAACAAAAATATTTGCTTTAGTGTCATTATCTAGGGAGGAAACAGTCGACTACGTTTGTATGGAGAGAGCATCGATACCCTTTCCTCTTAAGGGTCAGCTTACCCGAAGACCTTTAAGTCGAGCGTAAGTCCCGATCCAGCGAGAATTTCGGGATCAAAAGTATCCAATATTTTTCTTCATCCCCTAAACTATCACTATGCGAATTTTCATTCAAACCAAATCAATCAAACAAACAAACAAACTTTTGGATTTATAATGATTAGCTAGGACTAATCAGAAAGTTTCTTAAGACTAGTTTGATTCATTCTATTTCTGATTTAGAAACAAACTCTCAATTCTTCGCTTAGAAGTTATTTTGCTTCGTGAAATTCTTCATTGACTGATATTTTTAAGATTTACTGACCCACTGCAGGGCAAAAACCTCCTTCCCCTCTTTTCACTGGTCCCTGTCTGCCAACTGGGTCTAGTCCCAACGAAGTGGGTCCAACTGGGACGAGTTGGTGGTTACCTACGCGGTTTTGTCCCCTGATAGTACCTAATGAGTGAGTGAGCCTCCGAGGAACGAGCAGTAATTATGTAAACTTAATTATAGTTATAATCGTTTATTTCCGTAAACAAAAGTTGCTGAATTAAAACTACTTTGGTCACTTGATCTTGCTTTTCTTGTCACCGAATTAAAAAAACCGCTGTTAATAAAATGGGCAAGCAATTAAAACTTGATCGGTTGACAGCTCTGAGCACCTATAAACTTCCTTTTTATACTGCAAAGGGCATTGAGTCATATGTCTATATTGAAATGTTCCTACAGATCTGTATAATGATCAACTCCGCCCAAGAGACCACTAAATTGGATGTATTTTGACGACCCAATTGGCACAATGGTCACCATGCCGGACTGCCAAACCTAGGGTTGCGGGTTCGATTCCCCCCTCAGACAAGTATTTATGCTTAGATATTTGTCTGTGGTCTGGTTGTTTCTATGTATTACAAGTATATATTTACAAAAGAAAAATATATAAGTAGTATATCCGTTGTCTAGCACCCATAACACAAGTCTAGTTACTTAACTTGGGGCTAGATGGCGATGTGTGGAATGTCTTGCAATATTTATTTATTTATTTTATTATTATTTATTTGCAAGGAAATACCAGAAACGAATCTCCATTACAGTTAGAATTTCGAAGCTTCACTACTTCGATAAAATTCACAGCTACTGTAGATCGAAACCCACGGATGGTGCCTACCACCCCTCTAATTCACAAACCGTCGGAAGGCAACCGAAACGAAACAAAAACTCTACTTATGTGAAAAATGGTTTGAGTTTGCTAAACTGAACTAAAATAATTTTAGCTGGAAACAGATTTAAAAATACAAGAGAATTTTATTTTGGAATTATCTAGGGATTTTTCACTCCACTAAAATTTGCTATTGAAATCCTACTAATATTATAAATGTGAAAGTTTGTCTTCTTTTCACTCCCGCGACTTTTGACGCGTTGCCAGCCTTGTCTTTTTCGTTTTATTATTTCGGTAGCCTTCTGATAGTTTGTGAATCAGCCTGCTGGTCTATCTAGTACATCTAATAACCACTCAGGTTGAACGACCTGGAAAAAGGGGTGGCCCACCTAAAATTGAAACGCGAAAACTACTTTTTCGACTAAATATACATTTGTATTTGAAGGTTTTGAACGTACTATTCCAACTATCTTTTTTATTATATAGCAATTGGTCAGACCATTGCAACTGTCAAAACTTAAATGGAAAAATACAACCAGGACTTAAAATTAGGTATAAAATCAATGGCCTTTGAGAAGGCCACTTCTGTTTGAGCGAATAAAGTAAAAATTGATAAATGAAATTTTTAACTACTGATATTCGCTACAGTGGTATTCTAGGGTGCCCCAGATTATTTTAAATTAATAAGCTTCGCTCTTAGAAATGTTTCAAACTGAAATGGTAGATTAGTAATAACTCAGGTATTTTAAATGCTAAGAACAATGATCATGTTGTTCTAGATAATAATTTTAAACTAATGCAGATTAATAAACAATATTTGTCAAGCTAATAGTGTTTGAGTTTGCAGAACAAACAATTACATAAACTAGAATATTATAGGTAGAACACCAAAATGCTTATTTTCAGTATAGGTCGGCCAACAAATGATGGCCCCCAGCTGAAATTGATGTGGATGCGCATGTACTATCGCGCACAGAATCACTACAGCCCAATCATCATACTTTACCCTCGTTTAATATTTCATCCAACCAGAAAAACATTCCTTTAAATTAGAAAATTAGGCATTGTATTGCACCGAAACTAAATGACATTGAATTTTAATGCATTAGGTTATCCAATTTCACAATTTAGACTTAGGCAAAATTAGGTGTGTGTGGGTTTTATGTGCGCGACAGTACTTAGACGACTAAAGACGTGCGGGAGCGGGAAAGAGCGCGGCTAAAGACGTGTGTGTGGAGCAGAGACCGATGATATAAGCAACTGACCCTCCCTTCACTCCTGTCCCCTCCGCCAAGGGCCATGATTCGCTGATTGGCCTATAACTTTTAATCTTTTTCTTTATTTATCCGCTCAACTGTGTGCCGGCTCTTTTAAGGTATTATTATTTAGTAAACCTACTATGTAACTACCTTAGTACCTATATTAATGGTGTGTTTTGTATATTTATTGTTACTATTTTTTTGCATAAGTTTATGTAGATAGATACTATGTAATATCATTTAATTATAATAATTTTGTACTCAGTTTTTTATAAGTATAAGGTATCAATAGGAAATGTAAATAGATGTCCAAAAATGTGCCGAATTTTTTAGTTGGTAGATCAAATATTTTATCAAATTTATAGTACCTTATTTGTTATTTCGGTGGCGATCAAAGATAAAAAATATTATCAAAATTAAACCTTCTATTATTTCCTATAATAACACTCTCCTAAAATGATGAGGGTCATGAAGGGACAGATGATTTCGGTGGGTAAGAAAAATGGTATGCCTTCCCTGTGTAACACTTTCGGATACAGGAAGGTTTGCAAAAATGTAGGTATAAGTACCTTCATGTTTTGTATGGACACATTTTCTTTGTTGTTATTAAATTCGCGACAAGATACATACAAAACCGCGTACGCTGTCGACATCTGTAGTGTTATTTTATTTTGTATTATGCAATATCTAAAATTATAAGAGTCACACTAAGTCTGTAACTTCGCATGGGGTTCCTTTAAGGACGAAGGCCTGCACTAAGACAGGTGTTTAGGAAATTCGACCTCAAAACAACATTAGAGTAACAATTGTGTATTCTGTGTCTATAAGAATCAACATTACATAGTATAAAACAAAGTCACTTTCCGCTGTCTGTCCCTATGTATGCTTAGATCTTTAAAACTACGCAGTTGATTTTGATGCGGTTTATGTTAAATAGATAGAGTGATTCAAGAGGAAGGTTTTTATATATATAATACATTCATAATATTGCCGTGCGAAGCCGGAGCGGGTCGCTAGTAATTTTATATTCCTACGCCAAATTGCAACCTCCTAATACTAATAGTCACTGAGCTACACTGCGGTAGGCGAAAGGCGAAACTATAAATAAGGGTTCTTACTACGGATCCCTAAAAAGGGAAGGGTTTTTGCGAACCCCTAACCGTTATAAATGTAATAACTGACACATTGTTTTACGCGAGTTCCTACTTAGATATAGTTGGTTATAAAACAGACAACGATAACTTTACGAAGATGGTTATGAATATTAAATCCCAAAGAAACTTTGCGAAGTGGTTATTAACATCTGATTTGTGTGAATTTATGAAGTTTATTTTTTATTGCAAATAAAGAGAGAGTTCTTACACCAGTCTTCTCCTAAAACATTAAATAAGTTAAATCTTCACGACTGAAATAAGCGTAAGGACCATGTAAGAACTAAGGTGTTATGGCTGTTAAAGATTTTATAAGGAATGTATGACGCATAAATCTTAATATATATAAATCTCGTGTCACAATGTTTGTCCTCAATGGACTCCTAAACCACTTAACCGATTATAATAAAATTCGCACACCATGTGCAGTTCGATCCAACTTGAGAGATAGGATAGTTTAAATCTCAAATTATAGTCGCAAAATCTACTATTTCTACGCGGACGAAGTCGCGGGCAATAGCTAGTATAAATATATAGATATATAATGCATCACATTCCACACATCGCGATCGCCACCTAGCCCCAAGCTAACTTACTAGACTTGTGTTATGGGTACTAGGTACTTTATATACTTTTGTTTTGTATATATATTTTGTTTTGTTTATACAGAAACAACCAGACCACAGACAAATATCTAAGCATAAAAACTTGTCTGAGGCGGTAATCGAACCCGCAAACCTGTGTTTGGCAGTCCGGGATGGTGACCATTATAGTTGGCATAATGGTCACCATCCCGTCGTCTCTATACAATGTGTTTCTGCAAAGGGGTTTTAATACGAAAGGGGGTTGTTTTAGACGTCTAGGCGAACAACTTTTGTTTTATAACTTTTGGAAATTCGATCATTTCGTTCGGAGTTTTTGTATGAAACAGCTGATTTCAAGTAAAGATTCCCTCAGATATCGAAAAATAAGTTCGAATTTCCAAAAGTTGTTAGCCTAGACGTCAAAACAACCACCTTTCGTATTAAAACCCCTTCGCTGAAACACATTGTTTATATATTTTTTTTCTATTAATTATGGGTTCGCACGGCTTGTGCATTTAGCCAGTGTCAAGTTATATTTTGCATCAAATTATGACCCGATTTTTCATAAATCGGGCCTAAAGTGTTTCAAAACAGTCAAAGTCGTCATAGTCCGTCAAGTTAGGGGCTATAGTAAAGCGGTGGCAAGTTTACCATAACCTTAATAGGAGATTTGAAGACGAAAAAACGTCATGTTTGACACTAATTTTTACTTTCACTACCCTTGTGCACTTTCACAGAACTAAATTGAATAACATTCCACCAGAATTATACAATTCAAGTCTGGTTACAACTAAGTTTCATGAAAATAAAACTGCAGCAAGACATGTTGTTAACTAGTTCCCACTAAAACTGCTATTGTATTTATATATTAAAGGTGTGTGGTTAATAATTTCTTAAACAAAAGAAAAGCGATGTCACGAGTCGCCAAAGCTTTCCACGTTTCTGACAGGGCTCCTGTTTAGCTACTGCAATCGCAGCCGACTATCGCCTACGTTCGATATCACTCGACAGTTCCTACGTTCAGGAATTTCAAATAAATACCCCTTCCATAGTTTCGTATCGTACACTACACTCAAGGTGATTCTTATTAACGTTGCCTAAAGACGAATTTCCAATAACTTTTTTAATTTAAACATTAAAAGTAAAATTGCAAAGGATTCTTTCGCGATACTAAAGGTACATTCTAAAGAGTTTCGAGTTTTGTCTACGAACCTAGAGAGGCAGTTAAAGAAAATTGCCTCAGTAATGGAATTATTTTTCTTTAGCGCTCGTAACGGAAATAAAATTAAACTGTTCAATTTTTTCATGGAGGATGTTTGATCAGCTTAATCGACTCGTTAAACCGCGAAGTTTTGTATAACTCGGATTTACTGATTTTCCATTCAAAAATTTCACTTTACAAATACCTAAGATGGCTTTGTGTAGTAAGTATATAAGTGACTTAAAATAGCCGCAAGTACAAAGGTAATACAAAACAAAAATTAATCTGTTTATTTTAATTCATTTAACACAATGTATCCTTACCTATACCAAGTTTTATCTAAATCGGTTCAGTAGTTTCGAAACCTATTCATTAGGTATAAACAAAAAATCTTTCCTCTTTATAATATTAGTATTGAAGTACTATAGATTTACCTGGGTATCTAGGTAGGAAACTACGTCCCCAAGTAAGTGACAGTCAATCTAAACCTAAGTTTCTTCAAAAACACAGGTGGTTTGCCTAAGGTAGTCGGCTGCGTAATTGCAGCCCTCGGTAGAGTTCGAAAATTACTATTATTGAAATGTTTGCATTCTAATATTTTTTGTTTTATAATGAGTTTAGAAGACTTTAAACTTCAACTAAAGCAGGTGTCTAGAATCTTGCTCGTGTAGAAACCATTCTTATAACACCCTTTTTTGAGCTCTACGGTGAGTCTACAATTATGCAGCCGACCGTACTTATTTCTTAAGAATATTGTCACCCATCAGTCTTCATCAAAATCAGTTTAAGCTCAATGAATAAATCCACGTGATTTCGTAAAACGCACGCCTCCGATCCTAAGGTCTATACTAATCAAACATCTATCAGTGAATCCGGCAAAGCCGCAGAGGGCTTACCAGCAAAACAAACGAGCAAATTAGTCAGTCCCCGGGCCCGCCCGGACAGATCCTGATTGATGGATGGCCTGACTGAACCCACATCGAACAATTAGCTTCTTACCAAAATACGACGTACTGTGTCAACGATTTTACTTGATTACTAGCTGCGGCCCGCGGTTTCACCTACATAAGTCTCGATCCTAAAATAGCCTATATGTTAATCCAGGTCTCCAGGTATCTGGATACCGAGTTTCATCGCGATCGGTCTTGTAGTTTTTGCGTGAAGGAATAACAAACATGCACACACAAACTTTCACATTTATAATATTAGTAGGATAGGATAGGAATGCGTCCAGAACGACAACTTCAAAATTTATTGGTATGTCTAAAAATACAAGGTACCAAAAAAGTATCCATAGAGATAGATAACAAACATTGTAAACAAAGAGCGTTTATAAAACGTTTAAGTATTACTTTTTACAATGTCCTATCTACTTCTACTTTGTGCATAAAAGAATAGAGGGGAAACAAAATTTCACTGTATCCCCGAGGCTGCAAGCTCAGACATTTCAAATGGAACTCGTAAAATAGTTATAACCGAATCGTGTGGGTTGATCGAACTAACAAGTCATAGTAGGTACCTACCTACTGAACAAAGAGGAGGTACGGTCGGCTGCATAATTGCAGACCCACCGTAGAGCTCCAAAACGGTTGTTATAAAAATATTTTCAACACAAACAAGATTCTAGACATCTGCTATAGTTAAAGTTTAAAGTCTTCTAACTCATTAATTTATCAAATAAAAATTATTAGAATGAAAACATACCAATGACGACCCAGTTGGCACAATGGTCACCACGCCGGACTGCCAAACACAGGGTTGCGGGTTCGATTCCCGCCTCAGACATGTATTTATGCTTAGATATTTGTCTGTGGTCTGGTGTTTCTATGTATTATAAGTATATATTTACAAAAGAAAAGTATATAAGTAGTATATCCGTTGTCTAGCACCCATAACACAAGTCTAGTTACTTAACTTGGGGCTAGATGGCGCTGTGTGAATTGTCCTGCAATATTTATTATTTATTATATTATACCAATAATAGTAATTTTCGAACTCTACCGGGGGCTGCAATTATGCAGCCGACTGTACCTCTACTACCTCCTCTTTGTTCAGAAATAGTTTACTTATTTTCGCAACAGAATCTATTTGGATATCCGACGATGTCTTTTTAAGCTGTTCTATTGTAAGCTTAAAGTTTCCTATCGAGCTTTGTGTAGTTGCAGATGCTGGAAAAACTTTGTACATTGCTGAAACTGTTTTGAATTTTTACTTGAACTAACAACTTGGAGTTGTTGATAGTTTAAAGTTATTCAGGACAGATAGAACATCTTACTTATATATTTTTTAGTAAAGGAAAAAGATGACATGTTTTTTTCGATCTAACAGCGATTAAATTGCTCTAATGTAATAAACGGTTTGTCCGGGATCAACTGATGCACCACGCACACAAGTTAGTGGCTTTTAGGGGTAGTTTCCGCTACCATGCAACTCAGTGTTGGAACGATATTCCACCACCCATTCGTAATTTTCTTACTATTGGGAGGTTTAAAAAACATTTTCGTGTTCACATCCTATATGAACAAAAACTGGATATCCCGGAGTGTTTCACTAATCCATGGTAGCGGATATTATCACACTTACTTATTTATTTATTTCATTTATCATATTTTGTTTTATATTGGTGTACATAGTTAAAATTAAAACTAAAATGTTCGTCGAGTAAAGGTTTGATCAAGTAATGCTTGATAATAATTTTTATGAATATTTACTACTATCAAATTATAACATAATACATGCCAATAATTCATTTACTAGGTATAGTTTTTATAAATTTTTGTTTGTTGTAAGCAATTGAATTTTACTTCACTTGCGGTTATCATACTTGGACCATCGTTCGTCCGTGAAGTCACACACTATGGGTATAGCTGAAAATCAGTGTCTTGCTTCTTTCAGCAAACCCAACACTGAGCTACTGCCCATTTGCATCACTACGGCACACTGCTCTAATGTAATAAACGGTGGACCGACGACATTGTAGCGGTTGCGGGTAGTCGGTGAATGGAGGCGGTTCAGGACCGCTGTTTGTGGCGTCATATGGGGGAGGCTTATGTCCAGCAGTGGACGTGTATGGGCTGATATAATGATGATGATGAATGGAATAAACAAATCTTTTGAAGGATCTGTTTCTACTTTGTCTTCCATTATAATTCATCGATGGGTTTATGTCTACTTTTTGTTACGCCAGCGATTTATTTTTACTAAGAGAGCTTTCAGAACTTTGTTGCATATTCCATTTTCCGATAATTCACTGACGCTTTCCTATTAGTAACTGAATCACGAACCACTAGGAACTTGACGAAGGCATTTCGGCTGGTAAAGTTAGAGAAACGGCTTGTACATACAAATGAAATCAAATGGCGGATGTTAGAGAATTATAACAGGATTTCAGTGAGCTTCAGTGAATTAAATTCTCTGAAACTACAAGAGCCACGAGTCTGAAACTACAAGAGCCACGAGTCTGAAACTTTGCATTGGGGTAACGTTCCATTTAGGACCTAGACGAGCACGTAGGCTTTTGGGAATTCGACCTCTAAAAAAGAGCTAGTAAAGTTTGCAGTTTATCTCTATACATATAAAACGCTTTGTCCTGAATGACTGACTGACGTATCATTAAGAAAGGATTTTCCGAAATTCTAAAAAAGGGGGGCATAGTTTGTATGGGACAACGTGATTCCTTAGTGCATTTTCGACTTCTACGCGGACGAAATCGCGGGCAAAAGCTAGTAGTAACTATAATTATGTATTCTGTTTTTATGGGAATTGCATTGTAATTAAAAACTGCTTGTAAAATTGTGTCAAAGTTAGTACTTATTACGATTGTTAGTAATTTTTGTAGGTAAAGTACCTAAAGAAGGAATGCTGTCAAGAAAAGCCTATTAATAAATATCATTACACTAGCTGCGGCTTGCGGTTTTACCCGCGTCAGTACCGATTCCGTGGAAATATCAAAATAAAAATAGCCAATAGCCTTCCTCGATAAATGGACTATGCAACACAAAAAAATCGAATTGCAGTTCCTGAGATTAACGCTTACAAACAAACAAACTCTTAAGCTTTATAATATTAGTATAGATTATTACACTAGCTGCGCCTTACGGTTTCACCCACGTAAGTCCCAATCCCATGGAAATATTAAAATAAAAAATAGCCTATAGCCTTCCTTGATTAATGGACTATCCAACACAAAAATAATTCTCGAATTCAAACCGGTAGTTCCTGAGACTAGCACGTTCAAACAAACAAACACTTCAGCTTTATGGTTTAAGACATTTATTTTCTCTAAAAGAATACAATCTATACTAATATTATAAAGCTGAAGAGTTTGTTTGTTTGTTTGTTTGAACGCGCTAATCTCAGGAACGCTGCTAGTTCGCTTATAAGAGAAAACACACAATAATCTTATAGTTAAGAGTATACTTACTTAGATACAAACAAATATGTACCTACCTACATACTTTATAATATTAGTATAGATTTGTTTCGT